>JAHTLZ010003547.1:26410234-26429234 GCA_023846285.1 Phrynocephalus versicolor | reverse complement strand
AAGAAGAAGAAGAAGAAGAAGAAGAAGAAGAAGAAGAAGAAGAAGAATGCTAATTCCTAGTGATGCTCTCTGAAGTATTCTGGAACATTTCTTATTTCTAAGAGGAAAAAACTGTTTATAAGAGTCATCCAATAGGCAATTATCAATTTCTGAGGCCCTAAACTAAAGATCTCTGCTTTTGTTGAACATATACAAACTGAATCAGAGACATATTTGCATTGCTGGGGGTGACCACAGGGCAGAGGGAAGAGTCCAGATGTAAGAGAGAACTAACCCTGCAAATTCTTTATGTTATATCTGGTACCCATTGTGACAAAAGCCAAAATGCCCACACAGCCACCACCAGGTTACTGAATGCTTATACTGTATATTAAAGAGGGATTCAGACACTAAGTTTTATGGTTTAAAAATAAAAACAAGAAAAGTGTATTGTAATACAATCAGAAATTCAGTGTTCTTGTTATAGTATTGGCTCACACAATCACATGCTTTAATAAAATGTCATTAAAACAGTTTCCCATTAATAACACAGTGTCTTATATTAACCAGACCCTAGCCAGTTACTGGGCTTGACACAAGACCAACTGACACTCAGCTGTCTCTCAGCTAAGTCACTACCACTTCCTACTCACAACAAGGATCTGTATAATCACAAGCTTGATGACTGGCTAAGCTATTAATAAATATTCATAACCATTTCCCTTTTCGTTGCACACATACACTGCAATAAGGAGTAGGAAAAAGAAAAAAGAACTGAGGGAGACATTAGCTTGGTTTAATAGAGAAGGAGATTGTGAAGGAGAAATGAACCTTCTTTGCCTTCTCTACTGCCAAGACATTAATTAAATCATCAGTCACTAATTCCAGATCTACATTTGTAACATATCCTGAGACTTTTCTCTCTTTTTCTTTATTAGTTCTATTGGGTATTTCCATTCAGGCTTTCATGGGGATGTTGCCTTCTCCCATGGGAATGCAAAATCCAGACACACCCTGGATTGGAAAGTCAAAGCACATCTCCATTGTGAACTATGCCAACCCAATCTACATCTTAGAAATTCATTAGAATATTTTTGGAATTGCTATTTCCACACAAATTCTCCTTTGCTATAGCTGCCTAGATGCCCTGAGCACATCTGATCACGCCTGATTTCAGAAGCTAAGCATGGTCGGGCCTGGCTAGTACTTGGATGGGAGACCACCAGGGAATACCAGGTGCCTGGAGTAGGAACTGGCATGCCACTCCAGTATTCCTCCCAAGAAAACTCCATGGGCACGGGGTCGCAAAGAGTTGGTCACAACTGTAACACAACAACAATAACAATTACAGTACTTGCTGTTTACTTGATAGCTTTATATCCCACCTTTCTTTTGTCAAGGAACTCAATTCTTGGGATGGTCCAGATGGTCCCAGAGCAGACACAAGCCTCAGTTTCATCACAGAAGTGGCATCAGATGCCTTCAGATGATGCTTTGTCAAGCTACTGTTGTGTCTTAGAACAGATTTGGGCAGACGGTAGACTGGGATATATAGCTAGTTCTCATGGTAATTTGCATACAATTAGTGAAAGCCTCTGGCTCTCTGTTGTCTAAAAGTAGCACTAATTAAATCATTCCCTCCTCAAAATTATGTTCCTGGTGAACAATAGAAGGAAGTGAGCTTTTGTGGGAAATGATTCAAGAGCTTAGTTTGATCACAAAGTCCTGGACTATGCATATGATGCGGAAGAGGGGTCATATTTATTTCTTACTGTCTGTCATGCCAGCCGGAGACAGGATTTTGTTGATGTCAATAGAGTACAGAAATTGGTCTGACAAGCCCATTCTGCATTAAGACACTTTGGATAAGCCTATGAGTTGGAAAGGCTGGCTACAAAGCCTTAATGTACATAAGCATTCCAGTAAATAAATTAGGACTTTGTAATGGCAGGTATCAGATATTTGAATCCCTTGTCTATTTTTTCCTGTTTCATAGCACTGCATGCACATCAATGGCACATTTTCACTGCTTAAAGGCTTCCATACAGCTGCAAGTTGTATGCAGCCTGAAATCATCAAAGAAGCCATTGATCAGTAGTTACTTGTTGCTGACATCACTTCTCTTTTGTACCCAGACCTGCGCAAAAGGATTTCAACCGCTAAGTGACGTGACCATGACCAGCTATTTTTTAAGCATTGAAATCAATAAAGTGACAATGAGGCCCTTTTGAAACATTATGACAAGTAATTTGCGCAAATGTTGGCATGACTGGATTCCCTGATGAAAGGCCGGTTTGGGCAAACATGAAGCTTTGAAGGACAGCCTAATTGAAGGGGAATATGTTGCCTTTCCTTTTATTAAACCGGTTTGCTGTCTGTATTGAATTATCTGTATTAAACAAGTAATGCATTTTATTTAGAAGAACATCACCTCACCCTGAAAAAGCACAACACAACACAACAAAACTAGAAGCTTCTTCATTCTGTGATCAGACACCTAAAATAAAGAGTAGCCTTGTTTCTCACTGGTTAAACTGCAGTCAAGATTCTGTTCATGACCTGAGTTTGATCCTGATGGACTCAAGTAGCCTGTTCAAGGTTGACTCAGTCTTCCATCCTTCTGAGGTGAGTAAAGTGACTATCCAGCTTGCCGGGGTTGGAGGCAATGTACAGCCTACAGAACTGAATTGTAAACTTTCTAAAGAGTGCTTAAAATGCGAATGGATGATATGAAGCAGTGATGGCGAACCTTTTAGAGACCGAGTGCCCAAACTGCAATTCAAAACCCACTAGTTTTTCACAAAGTGCCAATACAGCAATTAAAACCGAATACAGGTCGCTGTAAAGGGATAATGTTGGGTGCCCACAGAAAGGACTCCAAGTACCAATTTTGGCACCTGGTATAAAGTGATGATCCTCTGAGATATCGCAACCTATTATTCAATGAAATACTTTCTGGTCCTGGATTGCCTGTGCTCAGTGGGCTACTGGTTCTAACTAGATAGAAAGAAGCATACAGGGGATTTTTCCCTTAGCTGTGCTATGCTTGAGAGTTTGTCAAGTTTATTGTACTCCATGGTTCAATGATAACATCAGGTAAAATGAGACCATTTTCTCAGATGGCAGAAGCTTAGGGACAGCAGAGACAGCTCTCAGCTATTTCTCTTCTCAGGGCCAGTTGTCCCACACATCCTATGGTGTGTTTCCCAATGTGTCTGGGAGACCCCCCACTCTGCTGCAAGCACTGAAGTAACCTCCAGCTGCCAGTCCAGCCACCAGCTTTTGTACATGCCTCCTGGCTTTTTCCCTTGACTATGATGCCATGCCCACAAAAGTCGTGGTTCATCTTAGATTTCTGCCTTTGGCTTTGTTTTGACACTGAATCAAAACTCCAGAAAGTGAAGCATCTTTTAAAAATAACAAGCCAAGGAGCCTAGTGTATAGTTCTGTTTTCAAATATGTAAGAAATGCTTCTATCACTTAGGAACCCATGTCAGACCTCCAGCCTTACACAAAAGGATCATGTGCCAAATGATGACATCTAGGGAAGGACTTGGAATGGAAAATTTGAGATTCATTTCATTTTGTTTTGTTCCCCGTGAGTTGTTTCATTTCGTTAGAAACAAATGATTTTTAAAAAAATCATACAAAGGGGGGTATCTAATTGAATGAGTGTCTTCGGTGCACTTTACAATAGAATATTCAATGGAAAATTACTGATCTCAGGCATGTAAATGACTGGCTTCTCTTCCCCAAGCAGTTATAGGAGATCCCTTGAAGTTTGGAAAAGTTAAGATTTCTGGGAGCAGAGATACAGTAGGACCCCCGTATCCACTGATTCATTATCCATTGATTCAGTTATCCACGGTTGGCAGAGGAAAAATAATAATTCAGCAGTCATAAAGCAAACTACTGTTACAAAAAGCAGCTGTAAAGCAAGCTACTGTTTTAAAACAGCAGCTGTAAAGCAAGTTACTATCACAAAACAGCAGTTTGGGGAACATTTTGGCATTCTCTCTTATCCACAGTTTTCATTATCCATGGGAAGGCTTGAAACCAATCCCCAGCGGATACTGGGGTCCTACTGTATTAAGCTCCAAAGGAAGTGGGGGGGGGGGTTGCTTGTGCTTAACGAAAGGAAGGAGTGTGTCCGGTGCACTTTATCAATTTAAAGGTTAATTGACAGCTTCCCCTCAGCATGCCAATCCACACTCCTTCCATTAAGTCCCCCCTGCAGCCCCTTTGAAGCTCAATAACTCAGTTCCATATACCCCAACCCTCTCCAAATTGGGGGTGCTTCAAGGAGAGAGCTTGAGGAAGTTCCACTGTAATATCCATGCTGCTAGCTGCCTAGAATCACTATTTTCAAGAATATAACATTGCAATTCTAAATGTTTTTTTTCTGGGGGTATCTCCTTTGAGGTTGAATAACTTGGCCCCCTGAACCACAAATCTCTCCAAATTTGTAGGGCCAAGGAAGGATCGCACCAAAATTGGTGCCTTTAGGACCCAGGGGAGCTGTTTTACAGAGAAATAAATCGGTTCATTTTAAGGTAAAAAACTGTGGGGTTCATTTTGTTACTAACGAAATGCTGCTTCCCCCGTTCGTTTCTTTTCTTTTCGTTTTGTTGTGTAATGAACTGATTAATCAGCATTTTGTTTTTCATTTGGTGCCCATCCCTAATGACATTCAATCGAAATATGGCATTGAGCCAATCACTGACAAGATGTGCAAAGCCCAACTTTGTTGGTATGGACACATCTTGCTTGCCAGTGCAGAAACTGGCCAACAAAGTTCTTACCCTGAAGTTCAGTGAATCCTAACCAAGGGGATGCCAAAAACAATTCTGGCTAAATGTCTTTTTCAGTGACATGAAGTTGTCCCAGGCTTACCCAGATGTAGCCTTCAACCATGTCAAATGGAAGGCAAAAACAAGAATACTATAGTGGACCCCCATCACCAAGTGGGGCAGGCGTGAAGAAAAAGAAGAAGCCGCTGCCATGCTTTAAGCCTTCTTGTAGACACTAGTGTTCAGTAGGCACTGAGTCTGGGGCTTATGTCAATATGAGGAACAGGTTGTTGCTTGCCCTGGGACTGCACATCGGTCATGCCTTTCTAGTAGTGAATACATGGATTAAAATAAGGATGGGTAAAATGAAAATGTCACACAATCCTTTTGTGGCACAGGGGAGGGAATTATATTCTTGAACACGGCAAAGTCTGGGGTTCAGTTTATGGAAGTGGCTTGCTTTCTTCTTATTTCCAAGATGGGTGCCAGACTGTTAGAGAGACAAAAAACAAACAAACAAACAAACCCCTCCCCTCTGCTCCTGCTGTTGCTGAAAAACAAGTTAAAGGAAACAAAGATTGACTTGGTTTTTAAAAGTATGAAATTCCCCAGGATTGGAACATATATGTTGTTAGCCACCCAGAGTGGCGCTTTCATAGCAACCATGAAATTTTGTTGTTCCTGCAAGGGGGGCAGTGACAAGAAAGATTCCTAATTCCTAATTCCCAATAACTGTAACAAATACAATAGAATAGAATATCCTTTCTACTTAATTTTATTTTAATTTCCTCTTTTTTGATTTTTTCTTTTTTGCCGCCCGCGTCATCTTCTGTGGAGGGTATTGTACCCCCCTGCCTCTGATTTTTTTTCTTTTTTCTTTTTTTGCCGCCTGCATCATCTTCTGTGGAGGGTATTGTACCCCCCTGCCTCTGATATTTTTCTTTTTTCTTTTTTTGCCGCCTGCATCATCTTCTGTGGAGGGTATTGTACCCCCCTGCCTCTGATTTTTTTTGTTTGCTCACTGTTGTTTGTTTTTAATTGTAAACCGCCCAGAGTTCTGCTTTGGAAGATGGGCGGTATACAAATGTAATAAATAAATAATAATAAATAAATAAATAATATTTCTGTCTCGTCGACCCTTGATATCAGAGGCAGCAACACCAAGTTCCACTGCCTGTGAAATCAGCAGCATATACAGGGGGACATGTCATGCTTTGTGTGGCTGGATAGTTTTTCCTCCTCTGTGCAAGACAGGTAGGCAGGCAGGCAGGCAGGCAGATAGATAGATAGATAGATAGATAGATAGATAGATAGATAGATAGATAGATAGATAGATAGATAGATAGATAGATAGATAGATAGAATCAAGTGGGAGAAATACACTGTAAGCCTGAGGAAATGAAATTACATATCAAAATTACATATCAATCAGTGTTTCAAAGCCAGGTAAATAATAACGGTTTGAACATTTATTGAGCTTCTTAAATCTCATGCTGATTTGACTGTCTGGTTTTGTGTACTAGGTATGCCTGGATTCATACCTTTTGATGGGGGCAGTGTCAGGGAAGACATGCAATATTTATTTTTTTCCTAATATTCTGCAAGCTATTACAGCATTTTTGTTCAGAGAAGAAACACATGCAGTGAAATCCGACGTAACATGAAGCCACTCAAAATGTTCACAAGCAATCTACTGAAGAGATCCCAGGAAGGCATTAAGCCTGTGATGATGATTATGTTTTATTATTTACATTTCAGTGGCTGAGACTTTTCCCCCCATTTCAACTTACATGATATTTGCTTAAAGTAATTATACTAGCTGAGAACAGTGGCAGATTGAAATTAAATGTTTGGATTTAAATATTTTGTCAGCAAACATGCAGCAACTGCCTCACTGCTGCTTCTCTTCATCTCTGCATACCTGATTATGGTAAAGATTAGCTTTTATCTTGGCAGGCTTTAAAGAGCTTTAATGAAATGTTATTGGATATGTGATTTTAAAATCACCAACAAGGAATCTGAATCTAGGAAATGGAACATTAACAGAGTGGGAGTGGTGAAAGTAATGTGGTTTTATTTGTATCTGTCTTAAATCCAGCACCTTACAGACCTTCTGCAGAAACATTCACTAATGTAGGCTTTAATGAGGAACCAACCCTGATTACCTGAAAGCTCCTTGATTACTGCTGAACCAGTAGTCACATGGATAGAGATCTGCACATTCCTGATCTGGCAAAAATGTGTGTGGCACACTTAAAGTTCCTTAAGCTGGAGTCACATGCTTGGTCCTTTTACCTTAGTGTTGTCTGAAATAAACTTGCCCAGATGTCTTTGCCTTGTGAAGACCTTGCTGACTCAACTTCAGAACAGGAGGACCTCATGTAGCTGGGAGTTCGCGGGGGGGGGGTAGGCAGACAGTTGTGAAAGTGGAATTCGGAGCTCCATCAGTCAGTGTTGTTCCAAGAGCTTCCCAAAGCAGCACAGTTGGCAGGGGACCATCAGAAGATGAAGGGAGTACAACAGATGTGAGGTCCATTTGTCCCACAGAAAGGTGTAGGTTGAAAAGATTAGAGCAAACATACAGCCAGCATTTCAGAGTTTTTTGAGGGCTAATTGGAAACGAGGGAGAGGATGCCTGGGAGCTATAAACTCTGTGTACATGGCCAGCAGAGCCTTTGTTGGAAACAACAGACAAGTTCACGTCTTTACCTGTTATTCCATGCTGTCCACCCAGATCCCCACAACCTTTGACAGACTGCTGACAACCTCACCTCTGCTTGCTCCCTGTTGTGAAAGCGACTGATCTATTTGGATTGAACCTAATGGCTCGACCCATGGACAAAGCTGACCTCCCTCTTTGTGGACAAGGACTGACTTAAGATGACACAGGCCCAGTGCTTGCTGCCTACACAAATCAATATCATTGGTCTATAATTCCCTTTCCTTCTAGATTAGACATGGGCACGACTCGGCGAAATTGCCGTTTCTGTTTTCGGTTGTCGTTTCCGTTAACGTAACGAGAACAGTAACGATAATTAAGCCGTCAGAACTCAAACTCGAACCAACAAAAGAAAAATTTGGTCGGGTTTTTCGTTGTCGTTCATGGCATCGCGGCGATCGTGCAATGCCATTGGCAAGCAGCACAGAAAAAGTTTTAAAAAGTAAAAAAAAAAAAAAAGAACCGAATCCTGGCCAAAAAAGCAGGCGAAAATATGCCTGCCTGAGGACACCTACCTGAGGGGTGGTTTCTGGGGGGGGTCCCCGGCCTTTCCCCCCTCTCCTGTCCTGGGCTGCTTGCACCAGGCTGGGGGGGTCATCCTCGTTGTCTCCAGAGTCCATGCCATGTGGTGGTGGGGGATCCAAAATGGCGACCGCAATATTTATTTTTAAATCGTGGTCCAAAAACCCACCAAAGCACAACAGAAACATGTGAAAATTAGGTATTTTAAATGCCTGAATTTTTATAGTAGCAGCAGTGGGGTTTTTATAGCAGTAAAAGGTTGCACTGATTTTATTTTATTTTATTTTATTTTATGTTTTATTTTTTTAGACCTGCCCATGTGGGCTGGGCATGGGATGGGACCATGCAAATTTTTTGAACCATTCCAGCAATGGCATGGCCAGGTTTTGACTGACACTTCTGGATGTCGCCCGCCCACCCGTGCCGCCCCCCCCCCCCTCACCCCCCCCTGGCCCCCCCCCGCCCCCTCGCCCACCTGCGCCTCCCCCCTGCCGCTGTCGCCGCCCGCCCATGGCCCCCTGCCACTGCCACCTGCCCACACCTCCCACCCGCCGCCTGCCCCCCGCCCGCCCGCTTGCCCACCCGCACCTCCCCGCCCGCCGCCCGCCCCCTACCCCGCCCGCCGCCTAGGGCGCAAAAACACCCAGCACCTGCCCTGATTGCGGGACGTCCCCATGCTCACTGGGACGTCAAATTGCGCTAAATCGCGGCGGAAATGACAAACGACCAAACGACAAACGGAACGACAAATTTTTGAAAATTATCACGACAAACGGAAACGACCCGAAACGGACCCGTTCCGACAAACGACAACTTGAAAAGTATTTTTTTTCTGGTCGTGCCCATCTCTATTCTAGATTGTGAAGCAACAGGGGAAGGATAAGAGAGTTTGTAGTCCAAAATGAGCTGGAGCTGAGAAGGTTTGATGTTCACATCTACCCCAGGCATGTCCAAACTTCGGCCCTCCAGATGTTTTGCACCACAACTGCCACAGTCCTTTGCCATTGGAAATACAGACTTGGAATTCTGGGAGTTGTGGTCCAAAACATCTGGAGGGTGAAAGTTTGGACATGCCTGTTCTACCCCAATGCTTTTGTGGATATCGTGGATAGAACATGGATTTCTGAATCAAAAACAGATGCTACTGACCTCTAAGTGGGAGAGGTTGATTTGCCAGTCAGCTATAGCTCCTGCAATGTTCTGTCTACCTTAAGCACAACTAAAAAACATCCATCAATTTGACGAATAATTGAAATTGCAGACTAGACATAACTGTATCGAAATACTGTATACGTTGCTACGTAGAAGAGGAGAATGGTTTCTTATTACTTATGAGCATGACTTCTGTAGTCCAGGACCTACTAAAATACAGGGGGAATACAAAAGACCAGTAGAAGTTATTTCAGCAATATCATCTCGGGGAGCACGATTGAGGTCAGAATACGCCTACTGAAATGGTTTTGTTGGTTTATGGAAGCTAACCCCAAAACAATCTGTGATGGTCACTCTGGAAAACTAAACTGCAAACAGAAATCATGCTCTGCACTGCAGGAAGAGTTGCCAGGTTAGCAGCAGCCTGTTTTCTTAGAGACAAAATGTGAGACCAGGTGCTGGGTTCCAGTGATGTCATAGAGGTGAGGAAAGCAGAAAGGGGTCCTTCTGTACTAATTGACTATGACCCAACAGACAGGGAAGGAATGAGCCGGAATCAGGTAATTTGTCAACCCAGAACTATGGGGAAGATAGTCAAATTTTGGGGGGGTTGGGCAGCAAAATACATTCCGGCGACAGCTGGGAAACAGTGGGATTTGTTTCATGCACACAAACTGTTTTCTCCTCCAGTGCTCCTCACTCTGAGATTTGTTTCCACCCTGGCAGTCCAGAAAAGCATAGCTATTCCTCAAGATTTCAGCTGGTGTCTGTTAGAGCTGGCAACCCTCGTTCCCACTAATACCTGTCTTGTCAGTATGACTACCATGAAAGTGGGTGCCTTTACTGTTTGTGCCTCTTTTGTTAAGTTTGCAGCAATGCCGGTTAAAAAGCAGGCATATCTAGGTTTGTAGTCCCTTTATGGCAGCCTTTTTTTTGCCAGGTCCAGCAATTTTGGTGAAGGACAAACATCTTTCATCCTTTAGGTATGTGGAGGGAAGCAGTTGAAGCTTCAGCAAAGTTGTTCGTGGTCAATGCAAATGACATCTCCCATGGCACACATTGTTGTGTGGGACACAAAACATAATTGGCAAGAAGGGGGGAACCTGGCCAATCCTTGCTCCATACAGAGTAGAAGGGTCATTGGATTTCAGGCAGTGTTGCCATTGTGAAGTTTCTGTTGGGCAAATGTGAAATGCAGACAATTGGGCAGTCGTTAACCCACCGGCACACAGACTTGTACTGGTGCAAACATGCCTCTCTTTCTATATTTCACCGGCACTTGTGTGAATTATCAGGCAGCAGCATGCTTGACCACATACAGTCATTTCCATTCTCATTTTAATTGCCTTGTAAGGAGCGCAGAGGAGGCCCAAATAAATATAACGAGCTTCATCAGCCACCTGTGAAATCTCCCACTGCAGCGAACGTACAAATATCAAGATGCCTCCCCACCATAGTAATTAAAATAAGCATGAACAAGGAGGACAAATCACAATTCCACCTGCAGAAAGGAACCCCAAGGAAGGCAGCCGGTTCTAATAGGCCAGGAGAGCATTAGGAAAACCGGCGGCTATCACTCAGCGCATGGAGCACAATCCTTTCTTGAAAGGCAAAGCAAAAAAGCAACCCACATGCTACTGCCATCTTCCACAGGAGAGTGATTCTGCCATCTCTCCAAGAGGCAGTCCATGAGGGAGCTGCCCAGTGAGTGGTTCTGACATGCACTTTCCTCCTGGGCCGTTTCATGGAAATATTTATTTATTTATTTATTTATTTATTTAAAGACTTATATCCCGCACCATCTTCCCAAATGGGAACTCTGGGCGGCAAACAACAATAAAAAAAAGCATAAAAAGCAAAATCTCCTAGCAATACAGCGGAGAACAGGATGGCGGCAAGTGATAGGAAGAAAGAGAAAGAAAAACAAACAAAAACAAAAACAAAAACAAAAAAAGACTAACTAATAAGGTCACCAAACGCTTCTCTGAAGAGGAAGGTCTTCAAAGCCCTCTTAAAGGCGGGCAGGGACTCCAGCAGGCGCAGCTCGGGAGGAAGATGGTTCCAAAGGGAGGGCCCCACCACAGAGAAGGCGCGGTTCCGCGTAAGCGTTTTCCGCGCCTCTCTGGGTGTGGCCACTCTCAATGAGCGCGCCTGCGATGATCTCGTGGGTCTGGATGGAGATGCGCTCTGCCAGGTAACCTGGTCCCAAGCCGTGGAGGGCCTTGAAAATCAAGACCAGGACCTTGAACCTGATCCGGAAGACAACGGGGAGCCAATGCAAGCGGACCAGGACTGGGGTGATGTGCTCATATCTACGAGCACCCACCACCAGCCTGGCCGCCGCATTTTGGACCCGCTGTAACCTCCGGACCAGGGACAAGGGCAACCCCACGTAGAGGGCATTGCAATAGTCGATCCTCGAGATCACCAGGGCCTGCACGACTGTCCTCAGGGAGGACTCATCAAGGTACTGGCGGATCTGGGCGATCCTGCGGAGATGGAAGAAAGCGGCCCTGGAGACGGCCATCACCTGGGCATCCAGGGAGAGGGCCGAGTCCAGGACCACGCCCAGATTCCTGGCCCTGTCTGTAGGCTGGAGGGAAATACCCCCCAGACTAGGGAGGGGGCCATTGTACTGAGACGAGGGCGCCCCGAGGAACAGAACCTCCGTCTTTTCCGGATTGAGCTTGAGCCGGTTATCTCTGGTCCATTCCAGAACGGCCTCCAGGCACAGATCGAGGGAGCGAACCGCCTCCTCTGCAGATGTAGAAAAGGAGATATAGAGCTGCGTGTCATCAGCGTACTGATGACAGCGAACTCCATATCTCCTGATGACCTCCCCCAGCGGCCTCATGTAAACATTGAACAGCACGGGGGAGATTGCCGACCCCTGGGGCACCCCACAAGGGAGAGTCCAAGGAGCCGACAAGACATCCCCCAGCTGTACCCGCTGAGTCCGGCCGCGGAGGAAGGAACGGAGCCAGGCCAAAGCCTGACCACCAATTCCCACCTCAGCGAGCCGGGCCAGAAGGTTACCGTGGTCGACGGTATCAAAGGCTGCTGAGAGATCAAGGAGGACGAGCAGGGAGGAACACCCCCTGTCGGCCTCCCTGAGGAGGTCATCCTGCAGAGCGACCAGGGCGGTCTTGGTCCCGCGAAGAGGCCTGAATCCAGACTGGAAGGGATCCAGGATATGATTTACCTCCAGGTATGACTGGAGCTGGACAGCCGCCACCCCCTCGACAACCTTGCCCAGGAAGGGAACAATGGCGATCGGACGAAAGTTGGAGAGATCGTCCGTCGCCATGCCAGGTTTTTTAAGAGTGGGTTTCACCACGGTCTCCTTCAAGCGGGAAGGGAAGCAACCCTCCCGAAAGGAGGCCGTGGCAATAGAGGAAACCCACTCTGGCATGTTCCCTTCGGCAGATTTTATAAGCCAAGCTGGGCAAGGGTTGAAGGGAGTGGCCGCCGGCCGGCAACGAGCCATAGCTCTGGAGGCCTCCGCTGGGGAAACCGGCCCGAAGTCATCCAGGAGGGAAGAACGGAGGGGTGAGGCACCGGAGGTCCCGAAGGATGGGCTAAAGCAACTGGGGGGCAATTCGGAACGGATGGCCTCCATTTTTTGATCTAAAATGGGCTGCAAATTGCTCGCTAGTGAAATCACTAGGAGGAGGCCGCAGCTGACTGGGATTGGAGAGGTCCCGAACCACCCGGAATAACTCCGCCTGGCGGTTCGAGGCCTCGCCAATTCTCAGGGAGGCATAAGATCTTCTAGCGTCCCTGATCGCGCGAAGGTAGCGGCCAGTCAGCTGTTTAAGAGCAGCCCTATTTACTTCCGTCCGGTTTGCCCTCCATATGACCTCTAGTCTCCTACGTTCTTGCTTCATCGACCGCAACTCCTCCATGAACCACGGGGAGGAGCGGCCTCGACATCGTAGGAGACGCTTAGGGGTGATCCGGTCTATCGCCCTGGCAGAACCCACATACCACCTTTCCACCAGGGCATCAACCGGATCGTCCGCCAGACCGCCAGAGAGCTCCCCGAAGGCTTCCATAAACCTGGCAGGGTCCATGAGCCTCCGGGGGCGGGCCCAGATGTGAGAAGGGTGCTCCCCGCAAGGTGGGGGGGCGATCGACAGGGAAAATTTTAGCAGGTAGTGGTCCGACCATGACACGGGCAGGGGCAAGATGCCCCCAACCCCCAGACACGAATCCAACGACATGGAGGAAAATACCAGGTCTAGGGTGTGGCCAGCTCTATGGGTGGGGCATAAAACATGCTGAGATAAGTTCATGGAAGTCATGGATTCCATGAATTCCAGAGCCGCACCTGAGAGTTCCCCCTCGGCATGCAAGTTGAGGTCCCCAACCACCAAAAGGCGGGGGGACCTCAACAGAGCAGCCGAGATGAACTCAGCGATCTCTGGTAGGGATTGCGCTGGGTTGCGGGGAGCACGGTACACCAGCACAATGCCAAACTTATCTCGCTGACCCACAGATAGATGAAGGCATTCCACCCCAGAACACACCATCGTCGCGGACCTGCTAACACAAAGGGATTCCCTGTAAACGATGGCCACCCCACCCCCCTACCCTCCGATCTGCCCGCCCACTGAACCTGAAACCCAGGTGGGCACAGAAGGGAGAGGGAAGCACCACCCTCCGCGCCCACCCAGGTCTCGGTAATACACGCCAGGTCGGCGCGCTCATCCAAGATAGAATCTAGGATGAGCGGGGTCTTATTGTGCATCGACCTGGCATTAATCAGCAGGCAGGTCAGATCGGAGGCGCTGGCGGGATGGCACCCAGGTAGATGGCGGTGGACGAGGGGATCAGAACGGGGGACAGGCAGTAAATGCCGGACCCTAGTTCTTCTTACCCGACCGATCCCTCCATCCAGAGCGTACCTCCCACGGCCAGACACCACAGAGATGCGAGTCCCTGCCGACATGGTGACCTGAAAAAGGAAGGGGGGGGGACAAATAACGAAGCAATCAAAAGTAATACAATTAACAACAACAAAAAGCACCGCGAAGGGGCAAAATACAAAGTAAAATACAATGCAAAACAATAATAATAATAATAAGAATAAGAAAAAGGGGATAAAATGAAAATAGGGCACAAACCAGGGCAGAATGGAAATTCCGGGAGGGGAGAAAGAAAAGGGAGTACGGGACGGGGTCAGCTGGTAATGATGGCCATAGGGGGAACCACCCAGAGTCCCACAAACCACAAACCACCCAGGATCCCTCCCAAAAGCAATGAGGGGGAAGCCGTCTCATCCTCGGCAACGACGGCGATGGAGTGGCCGCGACGCCCATGAGGCAACATCAGTCTGCGCCGGCTTCTCCGGGGTGGCGAAAGATGGAAAGTGATGGTGGTAGTTAAAAGATGAAAACTTCAATCCCGTCCAGATCTGGTGGGGGAGCTATGGGGAGGAGCAAAGGTGGAGGGCTCCCACCCCATGACCTATTAGCAGTCCAGTCCTGGGGGGTAGGGGGGGACCGAGAAGAAAGGGGTCAGCCCCAAGACCCTTAACAGCCCTAGCAGTCCAGTCCTTGAGGTGAGGTAGGGGGGGAGCACGATGGAAGGGCTCCAGACCCCCCAACCCATCAACAGTCCAGAAGAGGGAGCCAGGAGGAAGGTGGGGGGAACAAGTGGGAGGAAGTTCCATGGCCCCAGCCACCAAGGCAGTCCAGTCCTAAGGGGTGGAGGGGGCAAGGTAAAGGACTCCACGGTAAAGGACTCCACGCCCCCAACCCCTCAGCAGTCCAACAAGGCTACAGGTCTGGCCCGCCGCAGAGATGGAGATGGCGGGCCGCAGAGGAACGATAGCGACCTCCAGAGCCGGGCAAGGGCAGTCGGCAGGCCGCGAAACGCGGCATCGGGCTGGTCCGCCGTGATGGAAAACAGCGGCGGCGACAGCAGTGGATGACAAACTGCGGGGCATGGCGAGGTCGATGGTAGCCTCCAAAGCCGGACCGGAGCGGAGGTGGGCGGCGACGATGAAAAGGTGGGCCGCGGAGCGCAGCAACAGTAAAGGCGGCCTCCAGAGCCAGCCGGCCGCAATGGTGGGCGGCACGGAACGGTTAGGCGCAAGCCGGTGACGATGGAGGCGACATCCATAGCCGGCTCGCCGTGATGGGGGGGTGGCGGCGGCAGCGGCAGCAACAGCGACCGGTAGGAAGGGAGGCGGCCTCCACAACCGGCTCGCCGCGATGGTGGGCGGTGGCGGCAGCAGCAGCGGTAGTCGGTGAGCCGCGGGGCGCGGAACGAGGGAGGCAGCCTACAAGGCCGGCTCGCTGCAATAGAGGGCGGCGGCGGCGGCAGCGTCCGCAACAGCGGAGGTCGGTAAGCCGCGAGGCGCGGTAGCAGGGGAGTCGGACTCCAGGGCTGGCTCGCCGCGATAGCTCGCCGTGATGGTAAACGGCGGCGGCAGCGGCAGCAGCGATGGTCAGTGGGCCGCTCCGGGAACAGTATAGGGAAGAAGGAAGAGAGGCAAGGTGAGGTCCCAGGGAGGGTGCAGGGTGGGGGAGGGGAGGGAACGCTCAAACCCATGTCACTGGTCTGAAAAGCAGGCTTCGTTCCGACCACAACGTCCAAGGTCTTCGGGTGAGCCCCCTTAAATCCCCCTCCTAGACCCTGGCAGGCCCAGAAGAAATTAAACAAGAAAATAAATACAAGGCAGCATAGTGAAAAACTCAAGGCGCAGCCGAGAAATCCCGCTGCTGCTGCCGTCCGTCATCAGGAGCAGCCCTGATGAAGAAAAACAATGAAAATATTTTTTCCCCCTGGGACCTGTCAGCCAAAGCTTCATAATACTTTTTGGATGCTTCTTAATAACAAAGGACTTTTCCCAAGTCATTTTCGTGTGGCAACACTGTCTCTTCCTGTCCCTACTTGTACATGCTCAGAAATACCTATCTCCCAAGGTGGCATGAGTAGAAGGCCACTTACTCAAGAATCGTCCCTGCTATTTATGGGAAGGAACATCAACTTCCCTCATGTAGGATTACCCGGTGTTAGAAGGTTCCAGAAGATGAGCACATGATCTGCACTGTTGTCACTGAGAGAGGACAGAAGCAAGAACAGCTTAGATGTGCCTGTAGTCTCTCTGTGACAAAATATTTTGAAGGACTGTTTTGGACTTGAATGAAATAGATGCTCTTGGTCCTCTGGAATACAACTCCCATCATCCATGACAAGGAGAGAAAGTGACTGCTGGTACCTTGGGAGTGAATTACATACTTTCCTATATCCAGAAGCAGCTCCCAGGGGTTGAAGTCTGAATCCACTTTGAATGTTCAGCACACTCATGAATGATGCTGAAAGAGATGGAACTGAAATCTTAGGGCTGGTGTAACATATGAAACTATTTTTAGCATTTAAAGATGATAAGGTTTTCGTTGGCTAGTGCATACCCAAGATTGCCATGCAAAAAGTGATATTTCCCATGATTTTAGTGGATACAATTGAAAAATCTGGGTACCAAGAACAACCAAAAACAATAGTTGGTTAAGTGGCACTTTAGCCATCATTATTATGTCACTGATTGTATTGTGTATGCATGCAACTACAGTGGGACCCTGTATCCATGGTTTCATTTATCCATGGATTGAAAATATTATACATAACATGGTATCTCATGGCAATGCATGTTAAAATATTTTTCTGCTCCCCCCCCCCCATTTACTACACTATATATTTAGCATTCACTATTATCCATGGAATTTCCTTTCTTTTCCAAGCACATCCACAGCTGAATGTCCTTTCGATCTGTTTCATGGCTCATGGCTTCACTGAGTTACTCAAGCCCCTTCTCTGCAATAAGGCAGTTGTCTATGCTAACCTTGAGCCAGACATCCTGGGAAGTGAAGGCACGTGGACCTTAGAAAACACTGCAAACAAAAAGGCGAGTGGAGGTGATGGCATTCCAGTTGAACTCTTTAAAATCTTAAAAGAAGATGCTGTTAAGGTGCTTCACGCACTATGCCAGCAAATTTGGAAAATTCAGCAGTGGTCAGAGGATTGGAAAAGATCAGTCTACACCCCAATCCCAAATAATGCTCCAACTACCATACAATTGCACTCATTTCACACACTAGCAAGGATATGCTCAAAACTCTACAAGCCCAACCCCCTCCCCCAGGCAGCTCCAAGCCAGGGAGGGCAATCCCCCCATCCCTTTGCTGCCACCCCGCCTCCACCACTCCCCCTCAGCCCACCGAGGCACCTGGAGGGCGTCTCATGTCCCCTCCTCCCGCTGCTTCCCCCCATGGCATCAGCCCGCTCGCCCCCCGCCCCTCACCTCGGACGGAGCAGGGCATGGCGCCGGCAGCACCCTCGGGGCCATTTACTTGCCGCCAGGGAGACTGGGCATGGAGCCATGACAGCCCCACGGCCAAGGCGGCGGCAAAGTTCAGGGAGGCGAGGCCGAATGTGGTGGGGGGTGGTAAATGATTTGGCACCCTCTAATTGCTGCGCCAAGGGTGCCCCACCCCCTTGTCCTCCCCACACCATGCCCCTGTCCATCTGTACCACTATGACTTCTTAATAAAGTGCCCATATATTCTCTTCCACAACTTCATGTGTTCCCCATGATAGAAATAGATACAGCGGTACCTTGCGTAAAGAAATTAATTCATTCCAAATGAAATTTTGTTGAGCAAATTTTCCTTTATACACATTTCCTATAGAAATGCAATGAAAATGGAGTAATCCCCAATCGCGACCATTTTTATGTTCTACAGATTTGCCCCATAGATGATTCTGTTAAGCAAATTTCCCCTACCTCCGGAATTTTTTTTATGTTGTACAGATTTTATGTTATACAAACAGTTTTATATACGAAGGTCCACTGTACTTGTATGGGAAAACCTAGTCTGCATTCTCTCTCAAACCTCCAAGGCTGCTACAAATGGATGAGGGCCCAAATGAAACCACAAAACAAGCAACAAATATACTAGACACTCAAATGATGTCTGGATTTAAAAAAAAAATTATTATTATTGTTAATGAAAATTACATCCAAACATGAAACACTTTTTTTAAAAAAAAAAAATCTATGCATCTGTGTTCTTGGAGAAGAGCTATGGTCCTCAATATGTACTTTTCAAGATGTTTTTAGAACAAGCTAAAACAAGGCATTCCTATCCGGAAACAAAACCTTTTAAATTCTGTTTGGTTCACCAATTTTATTTTTTTTAGAAACATACGAATCAGGCCTCCGAGCCTCCATGAAAACCAGTGTGGAAAGGCCAGTGAGTAAAGTGCACCAGGAAAAAAAAATACCCAAGAAGGAAAGAAGAGATTCACATGGTTCCCGTTGCTAAGGAAACCATCATTTGTGCATGTTCCTTATTCCAACTTTGGCTCTCAGAGAGTGTCAATCATGTCGGGGCTACAAGGGGGGGGGGGGAGAAAAGAGAGAGAGGGGGAGAGGGAGAGGGAGAGGGAGAGTACAGAAATGTGTAGGTACAAATAGCATATGTGTGCATGCTGTTTAAATCAAAATGATTTCAAGCTAAATATTTAAAGCAATTCAGCAGCTGGGCCTCTATCAATATATGGCATCGTCATTTTTAACCACAAGCTGTATCATTAAGACGAACTCTAGATGGGGATGGGAGGTATTGTATCTGTCTTGCCTTTTCTGTTACGGGACAGCCTCTGCTTTTCAGGCTACCACTTAACACATCTCGGATTCTGATATAGATCTCTTGGGCTGCTGAGGATGACACTGGCGGCTCTCTCTCTATATCTCTATCTCTATCTCTATCTCTATCTCTATCTCTATCTATCTATCTATCTATCTATCTATCTATCTATCTATCTATCT
>JAHTLZ010003547.1:26359033-26382737 GCA_023846285.1 Phrynocephalus versicolor | reverse complement strand
GTGTGTGTGTGTGTGTGTGTGTGTTTCACTCAGGAGCTCAGTCATCTCCCTCTTCCTTCCTGGTGACTCGAGGGGTCCTCTGAACCCTTCATGTGATGCGAAGCCACACACACCAGTAGGCGAGTGGATCTAGGGGTGCTAACACCTCCTTCACCAACCCATGGGGGACATTGAAATAAAGGAGGGAGTCGTGTGGCTATGTATGCCCTGGCTGACTCGGACCTTAGTTGTGGGGCTGAGTTTACAACCCCCATGTTTATCACCACCGGCTCCCTGGTAAATCTGGGGAGCAGTTTGGCTCTACTTCATCTGTCAGAACGATTACTTCCAAATACAAGTGCCTGGTCCACTTGTTCGTCTCTCTTTTTTATTTTCATATTTGTAAATTAAATCAAGGAAGCAATAGAGGGAAGGGCAGAAAAAAAGAGGAGAGGGAAAGGGAAGGAGGGGTGAAGAGTACAATCACATTCTTTATTACATCTCTACTTAAGTGTATTGCTTCAAGTGGGGCATTTGAGGAAATCAACTCCGGGAGAGGCCTGAAAAACATCAACGAGAAACCAAGCCTTCTCGATAGTGGACTCTCATCTAGGGAATAAACTGCTGCAAATATATGCTTGGCACCACACTTTAAATCTTCAAAAACCAGTTAAAAACTTGTCTCTTTAGGATAGCTTTCCTGGAACTTTTATCATTATATCCTTCTAATAATGCCTGAAACTCTTTTTTCCACCTCTTGTTATGTATAATTTGATTTTAATTTATTTTTCCAGTACAGTATAATCTTACTTTGTTAATACTGAAATTGACTATTGGTATTTTCTTTTTATGGCTATCTGTTTAATTTAAAGCTGATTAATTTGCACTTCATTTAGTCCATATTATAGAAGGGAACCCTCTTCCAAGTTGCAGCCATGGAAGGCGCCCCTCATTAAAGGGCCCTGCCCAGGACATGTACTGAACGGCGAACACTTAGTAGTTCTTGACCAGGATCCCAATCAGCAGAAGGAAAAAGAGGGCCTCCAGGACACAGCAAGGATGACTTCCCGTGTATTGAAATAAGCAAGTCTAAAATAGGGATGTGGGTGGAGAGAAACCATAAAGAATGTAGATTAGAATCTAAAATATACCACTAGAGCCATTACATGGTACTCCATGTCAGCAAACAAACATATGCACACTGGAAGATCCTCCGCCTCTTGCTATGTTCACTTGATTTCTGAGATTGATTTCTTTCATGCATTCTGCTGCTTTAACCCTACTTTTGTTATAGATTATAGTTATTTTTGTATTACGTTTTATATAATTTCATATCAGTTTTGTGTTTATTTGTTATTGTTTGTTTATAAGTAGTCCAGAGTAGCCCTTTGGCTAGATGGGTGGTATAAAAATCTAACAAACAGTAACTAAATACTTTGCAGCAGAATTTATAAGCAATCCTGCCAAAGGCTTTTCTCCATTCCAGAGATCAGGTAGGGCTTCAGCTGAATCACCTGCTATGTTGATAGGAAACTCCCCAAGAACCCTCAGGAAACCAGTTGGATCCATCCTCCTCCTGGGACAGACCATCTTAGTCTGTGCCTCATGCCTGCAGAGGTCCTGAGTTCCAGTGAGTCTTCACCCCCCCCATAATGGTCTGTCCATGGCAGTGGAACTGCAGAAAGGCCCTCCACCCCAATATTTTTATTATTTGGTTCCTAGGCTTTGTTGGGTTGTGGATGGGCAGGCTATTTATAATTTGTTGTAAACTACTTAGAGTAGTGTTTTACACTGCATCAGTGGTATAGAAATATATTTAATTGTTTAAGTAATTAGTAATATTGATTGGTAATACAATGGGGGGGGGAAACTCTCTGAAATAAAAGAATTGCCATCCCATTAGAGTGCAGATGTACAGTATACAGTACATGCTCCATCCCTGCAACACAAAAGAATGTTTTTAAATGGAAGATGATTCAGACGTGCTCTGTGTTCCCATATGTCACTTCCTATGTGATTATGGCATAATGAAATTGATTAATTATCCCCTGGAATCTAGTCAGTTACGTTGGCTATTGACACTATACCAAGTCAATGAAACAGCAGTAATGTATATTTTATTTTACATGTTGCCCAGAGAATATTATGGGGCACATAAACAAATCACGCTGAACAAAAGGGAGACTGATACTGTTTTCAAGAGCACCTCAGATTGCTTGCTCAAGAAGACTGGGACCCTGCTTTTGAATGTTTTGATTTTTCGGCATTAGGATGCAACATTGCAGCAATGCCAGCCACCTATTGGTGGCATCAGCCACTCATCAACCTCTTGAACAAACAAAATGTGAGCTTTCTTTCACATAAGTCAGGCATGTCCAAAGTCAGGCCCGGGGGCCCAATGCGGCCCGTTTTCAAATTCTGAGCGGCCCACGGCTTCTTCTCCCCACTGGCTGAGCCTGTCACACATCCCCGCCAGCTGGCCCCTCCCCATACCGGATGGAGGTGTTAGCTTGCAGTTTTATGGTTTACCTGCCCTCCCTGCCTCTGTCCATCCCCTCAGCCACCTGCCCAGCCTACTCACCCCCATTTCCGTTGCTGCAGCATCCTGCCCGCCTCCTTGCATGTTATAGAGACTTGTCCAAAGTCTGGCCCGGGGGCCAAATGTGGCTGAATGGTCGCCCCCCACACATTTTCACCGCCAAATCTGGCCCTCCTTGCAAAAAGTTTGGACACCCCTGACATAAGTAGAAGGCCTAATGATGCAGCCCTCTGTGGGGAAGTGAACAGGTAGAAAGGAGAGCAGGATCAGGCTCTCAGTTCTCCGTCTAACCTCCAGGTGTTAAAGCCATATTAGAAGTTTATATGCGAAAGCTGTACACATTAGGCTGTGTATGTTCCCATCGTACATTGTGCTGAACATTGACTAGGCCTGCTCACGGAGAGTGGAAGCTGTGCTCTTCACATATGTTGATAATCCAGCTTTGTTACATCCTTGATTTCAAACTGAGGCTGAGGAAGAAATCCATCCCTTTACTCAGTAAATGAAACTACAGACCTTCTGGCATCATCCACAGAAAAACGTAGGTAAATATGATGGCTTTATTCTATGGTTGCCCTTACATCCAGCCTAAGAATGCTTTTTGTCAAGTCCAGGTACACGTAATACCCTGGACAAGATTTACTGCACTGTGTTGTGCTGAGGACTGGCCTTGAAGGCTATCAGAAAATGCCAACTGATTCAGAATATAGTGGTCCAAAGTACAGATTGAAGGGAGTTGCTTGAAATATATCATCTTGACTTAACGTATCTCCAGCGAGTTTTGTATCCAAGCACAATTCAAGATACTGATCTTGACCAGTTATGCTTTCTCTGAAGCAACCACTGACCAGTCTCAAATGCCCCTCACCACAGAACGTGCAAGTAACTAGTCACAAGTTGCATGATTGTCTGTAACTTATTACCTTTTGCCTATGACTAATTCAAAGCTAATTTGCAAAGCTACTTTAATGTACAGTGGATCCTCATATAACAAATGGTTTGTATCACATAAAATCTGTACAACATAAAAAAAATTCTGGAGATGGGGAAATTTGCTTAACAGAATTGTTTAAGGGGTGAATCCATACAACATAAAAATGGTTGTGATTAGGGATTACTCTGTTTTCAATGGATTCCTATGGGAAATTTGTATAAAGGAAAAATTGCTTAACAGAAATTCTTTCGGAACAAATTAATTCCTTTATACAAGGTACCACTGTGTTAGGAGTACAGTGGTACCTTGTATAACATAATTAATTCATTCCAAATGAAATTATGTTATACAAATTTTCCATTGTACAAACTGCAATTTCTCATAGGAATCCATTGAAAATGGGATTAATCCGTTCCAATGCATAGCCAAGGCTAATGAGGTTACCAGAGAGGATAAGCTACTTCATGAAGGGGTGAGGATGGTGGTGGTGGTGGTGGTAGTGCTGTCGCTTCTTTCACCCCACCCGGGTGGCACTCCGCAACCAGCCCCAGCTGCACAGCTGCTTGGCCTCCTGTGGGCTGCCTCCGGGCCTGTCCGTCATGGGCAGCGGCAGCGGTGGCAGTGGCGGAGCCGGCAGCAGCACCAGCACCAGCAATGGATGGGGAGATGAATGCAGCGGGTGGCGGGGAAGGGAGGCGAAGAAGCCGAGACCCCTCGGTGACGCATAGGGAGCCGCTCGGTCCCAGCTGTGATGATTGGGAGGGAGGAGGAGGCAAGGAGTCGCTGCGGCTGCAATAGCAGGAGCAGCAGGAGGAGGAGGCGTCCAGTGCTGGGCATTCAACTGCAGCACCTCGCCCAGCTTGGCCACCAAGGCATCCACTTCTTTGGAGCCGCTGCTGGTGGCCCCGACAACAGGCTGGCTCAGCAGGGACGCAGCAGGGTGCTCCAGCAGCAAGAACCGCTCGCCGCCCGGCTGCTGACAAGGCATCACAGCCGGTTCCGGGGGAGGGGGGGGGTTCTGAATGATGACCACCCTGCCACTGACTCGCTTCCTCACCCGACTCAGCACACTTGCCTCCCGCAGGCGCTACCACAACAACAGCGTCATTGGCAGCTAGCAAGGAGGCATCCTCCTCCCCTTCCGACTCTCCTTCCCTCCCTCCCTCCATCCCTCTCTCTCCACCCGCTCTCTCAGCCTGTCTGCACTCCCCTCCTAATGAACAGTGAAAGGGGAGGCGAAGAAGGTTCCCAGCGGTGCACCGGATGTGTGACGGGGCGCAGATTGATCCCTGGGCTCCCATTCCCGTCCTGCTCACCCAACCCTCCTGCACTTTCAGGGTGATTCCCTGCTAGCCTAGGACGCTTCACAATGATTCCCTGCTGCCTAGGACGTGGCTGGGGAGAGGTGGGGGCAAGCTGAAAAGGCTAGTGAGGAACAGGAAGGCTGGGCATGTAGCAACTGCAGAGGAGGAGGAAGTGCCTTGCAGCCTGGCAGAGCCCGCCAGCAAGACTGGCGGATGAGGTGGCGGAGCACCATGATGGTGCCAATTCCCTATCTCTGGGTTTTTTATGTTGTACGGATTTTACGTTATACAAACCCTACGTTATACGAGGTACCACTGTAATACCTAAGTTACTTAGCTATAACGTGACACCTAGATTTTTAAGCAACATTTTATAAGCTTTTAAGAGATATATTGATGGGATTACAGTATGATTATTTTAAAAGGCTTTATGTCTGTGGTTTCTTTGTTTTGTTTTGTTTTCCTGTTCTTTTGAGGAGGGTTTGAATACAGCTCCTAGAAACCTATAGCCATCATGGCACTGGTCATCCTGACAGTGAGATTTTGGGAGCTGTAATCTCAAAATATGACATTGCCTACTTCTGAAAGGAGAAGGAAGGGAGGAATGAGAGCACTGGAGGAGGTGTGAGGAGCCTGCTGCTAGCCTGGTGCAGGCCACAGACAGTGAAAAAAGCCACTCAGTTCCCTGATGATTAGAGTGGCCACTAACAATCATAGAATCATAGAGTTGGAAGAGACCTCAAGGGCGATTCAGTCCAACCCACTACCATGCAGGAACCCCCATCACAGTATTTCCAACAGATAGCCATCCTGCCTCTGCTTAAAAACCTCCAAAGAAGGAGACTCCACCACCCTCCGTGGCAGCATATTCCACTGCCGAACAGCTCTAACTGTCATGAAGTTATTCCTAATGTTTAAATTGAATCTCTTTTCCTATAGTTTGAAACCATTGGCCCAAGCCCTAGTCTCTGATGCCATGGAAAATAAACCTGTTCCCTCTTCAATATGGCATCCTTTCAAATATTTAAACATAGCTATCATATTCCCTCTCAGCCTTTTTTTTTTGAAAGGCAAAACATTCCCAGCTTCCTAAGCTGTTCCTCGTAAGACATTTCTTCCAGACCTTCAACCATCCTGGTCATCCTCCTCTGTACCCACTCAAGGTTGTCAACATCCTTTTTAAATTGAGGTGCACAGAACTGGACACAGTACTCCAGGTGGGGTTTGGCCAGAGCTGAATAGAGAGGTACAAACACTTCCCTTGATCTCTAGACACTATGCTTCTGTTGATGCAATCAAGAATTGCATTGGCTTTCCTAGCCGCTGTGTCACACTGCTGACTCATGTTCAATTTGTGGTCTACCAATTTGTGGTCTACGACTCCTTTCACATGTACAGTAACCCCCCACCCTTTCGCGGTGCATATACCATATAATCACAGGACCGCATTATATGGGGGGAAAGCCCCCTGGGGTAAACTGGAAAGGCCTGTTTCAGGCCTCCTGTATTTACCCCAGGCCTCGTGCTGCCTCAAAAGAGCTTCTTGCCAAACTGGAAGTGACTTCTGGACCTCTTTTGGAGCCTCCAGGGCCCTTTCTAGGTATGTTGGGGAAATCAGAAATGCTTTTCCACAGACCAGAAGTGAACCGGAAGTCACTTCCGGTTCACAGAGAAGCATTTCTGAGTCCTCCGACATACCCAGAAAGGCCCTCAGAAGCCCTATAAGTGCTTTCTAGTGATCCAGGGGTCACTTCGGTTTGGCGAGAAACACTTTGGGGGCTTCCAATGGCCCGTTCGGGGCAGCAAGAGGCCTGGAGTAAGTACAAGAGGCCCCAAACAGGCTCCAAAGTCCCGACCCAACCCTGCATCCACATATCGTGGATTTTGAATTATCACAGGTCAGGTCTCTAACCCCCATGATAGGCGGGGGTGGGTGGGTTGCTGTATTATTTTCCAGCCAGGTATCTCCCATTCTATATCTGTGCAATTCATTTACTCTCAATTTTATTTAAAATGACCTGGTTTCAATCTGCGCAAATTTTTCAATAACAGTATTGAAATCTACATTGAAATTGACAGGCTACTCTTTTCTTGGCTGATTGTAGCTCTCTGAT
Organism: Phrynocephalus versicolor; assembly: GCA_023846285.1. Lineage (NCBI taxonomy): Eukaryota > Metazoa > Chordata > Lepidosauria > Squamata > Agamidae > Phrynocephalus > Phrynocephalus versicolor. Next base: position 26,375,867 of record JAHTLZ010003547.1, on the reverse strand, counting down.
ATGTTTTGATTGATTTAAGTTTTGAGAAACGTCTTTCACAACCAATGGCTGATAGTTAAAAAAGATTCTTAATGTCACATCAAGTGAGTCAAAACTCTCTTGCAGCTTCCGCCTGTACACCCACCGAACTAAATATCATCATACAACACCCATCTTGCCATGTACATACACACCTGACGAAGTGCTGTTTCATCCACAAAAGCTTCTTTGTTTGTTATATACTGTAATGATCATTTAGTGCTCTATAAAAATGCCTGTTTTTGCATTTGTATTTGGTTAACACTGTAATCCAAGCTGCCTAGATGCCCTAAGCACATCCAATCTCGCCCGATTTTGGAAGCTAAGCAGGGTCAGCCCTGGTTAGTACTTGGATGGAAGACCATCAGGGAATACCAGGTGCTGTAGGTGCCTGGAGTAGGAATTGGCAAACCACTCCAGTATTCCTGCCAAGAAAACTCCATGGTCATGGGGTCACGAAGAGTTGATCACAACTGTAACAACACAACAGACACACACACACACACACACACACACACACACACACACACCACTGTAATCCAATTCATACTCATTTGAGAAAGAACCCCATTCTAACTCTGTGTAGAGTTGCCAGGCTTCCAGGTTTGGCATGGAACCTGCAGGACTGGATCCATTTGTTCCCACCACCACCACCACCACCACCCGTCTTAGTCCTTGGACTGTTAAAGCAATCTCTGGGTCAGCAACATGCTTTCTTGGGTAGGGGTGGGGATTCCCCTGAAGCACAGACTACTTCAAAGTTTGGCTGCTGGGCGCTGGCTACCAGTGGCAGTTCAAGCCACAGATAGACAGACGTGTGTTGAACCAAAATAGAAGTAGACTGCTAGCTTGTGGAGATGAATCACATTTCACAATGTCTCTCCAAGGATGTTTCACAGGTAGGAATCAAAAGAAATCACAGGTAGAGAAGAAACTGCAAACAATGTTCCTAGTCAGAGCCTCGTGGAGCAGTGGTTAAATGCCTGTACTGCAGCTAAAACTGTGCTCACGACCTGGGGTTCAATCCCAGGCAGCAGGCTCATGGTTGACTCATCTTTCCATCCTTCCAAGGTAGGTAACATGAGTACCCAGCTTGCTGGTGTGTGTGTGCGTGTGCAATGTGTAGTCTGCATACTGTAATTAAAAACTGTAAACCGCCCAGAGACTACTTGAAGTGTCATGGGGCAGTCTATAAGCAGTCCACTTTGCTTTGAACATTAGGAAGAACATCCTGACGGTTAGAGCTGTTCAGCAGTGGAATATGCTGCCACAGAATGTGGTGGAGTCTTGTTCTTTCAAGCAGCGCCTGGATGGCCATATGTCAGGGGTACTTTGATGGGGGTTCCTGCAAGCAGGGGATTGGACTGCATGGCCTTTGAAGTCTCTTCCAACTCTATGATTCTATGATGCTATGAACAGATTTTCCCCAACCATCATTTTTAAAAAATTATGCAAAAATAACTATGGATAACTCAACATATTTATCTTTGAAATATATGCACAAACACTTTTAGTCAGTGTGCAGAGTGGAGACAGGGCATGCTAAAATGTGCACAATGTCCCACATAAAAATCTCCTCACACATAAACTTTCACAAAACAAAGATAGGAAAAAAAGTGTAGCTGGGGTTTGGTGTGGCACAATGAAATCAAGGCAGAATTTTTGTCAGCCTGAGTCACAGTACACCGCTTGGCTTCTTCCCATCCCGATCTGGTGCAGCACTATTCCTTTGTGGGGATATATGTCTGGGCTTTTAGGGAAACAGTAAGGGACCAGTTGGAGTTCATTGTTTTTTTTTTCTTGGAATGACGTGGAATAGCCAAGTTGTTGGCTGAAAGGATGAGGTGTTAGTCCATGAAAAGCAAAGAAAGCATTGCTGAAAGAATGGCTTCATCTCAGGGTGATCAAATGATTCTTGAGGAAGTTTGTAACTCCCCCCCCCCAGCCACTTAAGTTTGTGGCTACTTTATTTTGATTAATCTGGTGAGCTGTTGTGCTTGAGAAGAAAAGCGCTCTTAGGGGAATGGGACAGGCATGAAGAAATGGAAGTCAACCCAAAGGCCAGTTCAATGGGAAGAGTCTTGAGAGATGCTGCCACATTTTGTGCTAAAAGTCGATTCTTCCGTGGCATCACGTATAGTTGGCCAGCAGGAATTAATTAATTGGAAGATGTCACGGTTTTCTTTTCCTTTTTCTTTTTAATTCTCCTGGGTCTGGTTAATGGTGTCATCACTTGACAGAAAATATATAGGCATGCTAATACCACACAGACACGACTGGTGATTTAGGCTAATAACGTGAACCAGGGAGGACTCGACGCTGAAAACTGACCAGATCGAGCACTTAAGTGATCATTCAAGGCTTTGCTTTGGCTTCCACACTGCTTTCTAAAAGGCGAAACTCCTTGCTAGCTAGATGGACCAGAGGAGTTTGAAACACAGCATGTGTGCAGACTCAGAATATAGAAAGCTCTGGCGCTGCTTCTTTCCACACATCAAAATGTTCTTCCAGCGGAAAGTTTGAGAAGGCTGAGGTGACAACGACAACAGCTACAACAGAGATGATTTGGAGGCTATGGTGCTGTCAAGTCGATTTGGCCTTACGGTGATGCTTCTCAGGGTTGTTGTTGTTGTTTTGGAAAATGTATACTCAGAAGAAGTGGTTTTGCCATTCCCTTCTTATGGGGGCATCAGGAGACAGGGTAGTTTGCCAAAGGGAACGTAGGCTGGCTCATCTCCCAAGAGACAAAGGGAAGAATCGAAATCCTGACCCCAGCTGCGACACCTTCCAACGAATATTGAACTCTAATTGGCTTCTCTGTCATGGAACCTGTTCCACTAGGCTAGGGTACTGCATAAGGCCCCTCTGGGACAGAAAGGCGAGCCTGTAATCCATGCATTGGTTTTTATACTGGAGATGCATTTTTTAAAAAATCTGGAAGCTTCACGCCATGCATTGAAAGCCTCCCATAGCTAAGAAGCAGCAAGCTCCACGGACTGCCTGCTCCTCTTACCTGTCCATGGAGAGCCTTTGGGTACTGCTGTGTCATGACATGCGGTGCAAGCACTTGACTGCCCTTCTCAGGGAAGCTCATGAGCATCCTGATCTCTTTCAGATATTTGAAGGACTGTCATATAGAGGAGGGGCAGGATCTGTTGCTGATCATTCCAGAGTGCAAGACACACAACAGTGGGCTCAAGTTAAGAGAACCCAGGTTTTGGATGAATATTGGGGAAAACCTTCCTAACTGTTAGAGCAGTACAACAACAGAATCAATGACCTTGAGGTGTGGTATGCTCCAATACTGGAGGCATTCCAATATGGACAACCACCTGGCAGATATCCTTTGATTTGAATTCTTGCATGGAGCACGGGGTTGGACTTGGTAGCATTGTAGGCCCCTTCCCACTTCACTGTTCAATGATACTTTTAGCCACCTGTCAACATTCTTGTTATCTGCCCATTCTCTTCTGATGTTGTTTTCACAGGTGTTTATATTGACTGCCTTTTATTTTGATCGGTTTTAACATCGATTGCAGCTGAACTGCTGTTTAACACCCCCCCATGTTGCATTTTTAAAACTTGGCATTGTAATTGCAATTAAGTTGAATTGTTTTGTTCACCCTCTGAGGTTAAAGACCAAGGTACTAATTTACCAGTAAGTAAATAAACAAACCCGTAGGATCACCAGGATATGATACAGCAAGCAAATGTTCAGCAAATGACATTGAGCTACATGATCTGGATGTTGAGGGTGTGACTAGTAGACCCAATGATCCTGACCTGGATTTGTGTAGATCATTCTAAACGGGGTCCCGCTGAGGTACAGGAAGTCATTGGGGCAATCCTTGCACCCACATGGAAGGTTTGACATCATCCTTAATTCCATCTACAACAAAGTGGCAGTTAAATGATATTTTAGCACAGGCCGCAAGTATCTGGCTAGAAGACCCTAGAACAGGCATGTCCAAACTTTGGCCCTCCTGATGTTTTGGACCACAACTCCCAGGATTCTAAGCTTAGATTGCCAATGGCAAAGGACTGTGGGAGTTGTGGTTCAAAACATCTGGAGGGCTGAAGTTTGGACATGCCTGCCCTAGAAAGAGCTGCCATCAGTCAGAATTGACTTGATGGCATGCAGTGGTGTTGGTGTTGGTGATGATGATGAGAATTATTAACTGCACCAAGAAAGACAGCAAATCCTATGGCACATGCAGATGAACCTGTTCTGCCCTCAGCAGCTGCTTTACCTTGCCTACTGGTAGGGCCTGGTCTGTGTCTCTAGTCAACTAGTTACTTGGCAAGTTGGCATTCTGTAGTCATGTTTTGCTGAGTCACTTTGAGACTTTTGGTTTCTAGGAAAGAGGAAAAGAACTAAGAAACTGGTCACCAAGGATTTAAATCATGTAAGTGGCTGGTTTTGGGATAGACAAGAATCTGGAGAGTTGCAGTGGTTGGTGATTATTTCTGTTTTATTTGAAAACATTTAATTAATTTAAAATGACCAGACATCTCTATTTTTAATGTTTCATTTTATACACACAAGACATGAGACCTACAGTAAACATTCCTTGCATATTATACTAGACATCAAGTGTTTCGCTCTGTGTGTTGTATTAACCACAGCTGAACTGTGCCGAGGAAACATAAAATGATTATGGATGTGGAGAGCTAGCACTGATGTTGATATCTTTACAGAGAAGAACAGAACTCTTGAAGAAGAGCACACATCCTCCATCTTCTCCCCGAAGGAGATGGAGGTCCATTTGGATAACAGGGGATCACCTAGGCTTCAGCCATCTTTTACGTCAGTTCTAGCAAATCCATGACCTGAAGACATCCAAACAAGGCAAACCTTCCCAGCAGACAATAAACAAGTCAGTCTAATTTAAGACTTTGAGCAGAGCAGCACACCAAGAAATTGAATTGGCCGCTTACCTCCGTTGCCCAAGGTTCCTTTCCGGCTGGTCAGGGAGACAGGCGCTTGGAGCTATTTCACTTCTGACTGGTAGGTTAAGGGAAGCCATCACCTTGATTGTACAAAAGAGATCCTAGTAACCAATTTCTCTGTGTGTGTCCCTGACATCTAAGTTTTTCCTCAAGCAATTGCTTGCAGAAGGTCTCCTTGGTCACCTATTAGTCATGGGGATGTTATACAAAAGTCCAAGGAACCTGAATCTCTTTCGTGGTCTGCCTTTTAATTTCATTTAGAGTGTCACTTCAGAGTTAAGAAAGAAATCTGGACTGGCCCTGAGTAATAGCTGAAGGTGGAAGACTTTCTGAGGTGGAAGACTGCTCATTGAGGACTACATGCCCAGCAACTGACTGGTGAGGTCAAAGCCTGGTTTGCCCACTTCCATCACTTGCCACGTCACTTTGTTGTCCTAGAGTTTTCTGTGAAAGTGACTCTGGCCTGAGTTGATCAACTGATGACTTGGATCAAATGGACAGAGGAGATTATAGTAGGCACAGAAAACAGAGGAGAGCCGACAGAAAACAGGGAGGTGTGGGAGGAAGTATAGTTGTGCATGCAGTTCCTCAGATCTGTTAAACAAAGACAGGAAACATTTGGAGGAGACGTAGATTTGGAGAAACTGCTTGATGGACAAAAAAGAGAGTAATGCTGTTCTGCATTTGTCTCACGCATATTCCACCATCCCCCAAGGAGTTCAAGGCAGTGTACACAGTCTCTGTCTATTTTATCATTACAGTAATGTTGTATGTCCTCTATAGGGGACAGTTCCCTCCCTGTCCCATGGAGGATGCATTCTGAAATGAGATGCAGAAGAAATGACAAGAAGGAAAAGGGAGGCCAGAGTAAACAGGGAGAGGAGGCATCTTCCATTGACATAAGAATAGCTAGGTTACTGCCAAGCGGATTCCTAAAAGAAAATCCGAACTCCCCTAGGCTGTTCTTTATCAAGCATTGTTTGAATTCTAATGGGATACCATTTTTCTCAACTCCAGTTGATTTTAGGGACTGAGGGGACTTTGTGCAAGTTACACTTTGGTGCTGATATCCAGAAAGGGGTGTAACTTTGTGCAAGTTACACTTTGGTGCTGATATCCAGAAAGGGGTGGAAGGCTAACAATTCCAGGTAAAGCTTAAAAGTTAGGGGTGTGGCTTTGCATTTGAGGAGAATGATGAGCTTCTTCCAGAGTCAACCTTATCTCCCAGAATTCTCCAGTCTTTGGGGTGCCATGCTAGCAGGAAGTTTCTGGAACTCATAATTCAGAAAGAGAGAGAGAGAGAGAGAGAGACTTTTCCTCACTCTCTTTTTAACTTGCACATTTTGCAACAACGACAAAAATATATCATGATGTTTAATTTTTTTTAAAGATCTGTTGATCCTTGCTGCTGTCTTAGATGTATTGTCTTCTTTAGCCATCCTTGTGCAAAGACGGTGCTTTTAAAGAACATCTGAAAACATGAGAGTCCATGGTGCATGCCCTCACAAGCTAATGTAAACGAACCCTTCTTAAATGTAATTCAATTTATCATGGCCTTGTGTACAGAGAGGCCACACAAATGCCATCTGACTGAGGAGGGGAAACATTCCAGGAGAAGGAAAGGCTCCACTAGTCCACTTGAGAGTATCGCCACACTATTGACATTTCGTTGTTTTCGAGAGTGGGTTTAGCAGCTCTCAGGTTATTATGATTATTAAGAAATTGCAGCCCCGCAGGTCTAGGGGGCATTCCTTAACCCAGCAGATGTAGAACCATTTATTTGACACCAGCCACTCTCCTTGAAATTAAGGGTGGAGGAATTAAAAACCTGTCAGGAAGCTTGCCAGATCTCTAGGTGCTCCTTCTGGCTCTCTAAGTGAAAGAGGGAAAGCCTGAAATTTGAAATAGTTACTTCCTATTTATGCAAGTAATTAAAACATCTGAGCCTGAGGGAAAACCTCAGTAATATGTTACTTGGTGGAAAAAAAAGATAGTTCCCCATACTTCACATTGAAGTGAATTTGAAGCCAATTTAATTAAAGACAACGGGACCTCTTCAAGAAGACTAGCCCTTACATGGGCTGTTTTTGCTCTGCTCTTCACACTTCTCTCATTACGTGTTATCCTGACTGTGCTCAGATAACATTAATGAAGTAGAGTACTTCATAACTAATGTAGTAGTGACTAGTGCTTGTTTGCTTTCACAGAGCTCCACAGCACTCTAGCAACATTAATCGAGTAGGACCATAACTTTCATGCCACTTGCTCCAGAGTGATCATTTTAACTTGAGCGAGCTGAATCCACCCTTAGTCCAAGGACGCCCAATGCAATTGAACTGGTTCTGAGTAACTTCAGTCCCACTGATTCCCATGATTAGGCTGGCTTTCAACCCAGTAGCTTCAGAGCACATAAACATTTGCAGCCAGTGCCACCTCCTGTTCATGTAAGGGGCAGAAGAACCTTGAATCCTGTCTCAGAGGGATGTAAGGGGAGGCTGTGTCACTTCCTAACAACAAAAGGAGTTAGCTATTTTCACTGGGGAAAGGCTATAGCTCATGTATGTACAAGGTCCCGGTTTCAGACTCCACCACCTCTAGGTTGGGATGGAAAAAATGTTGTTGGCTGACACCCTGGAGAACTGCTACCAGTTAGCATCAAAAATACTTGGCTAGATGAACCAAGAATCGGGCCCAATATAAGGCAGCTGGCTATGTTCCTGAGAGTTGATCTGTACTGTATGTGGACCTCCCTTGATGTTTTGGCACATTTGTTGCCCTGTTCCTGGGATGGCTGGCAGCTGAAGGAGTCGATCCACTCTACGAATGACAGCACAACTAGGTTTCATTTCTGAAGGGCCTTTCAGTTTTACTCTGCCTGTAGCCTGGGCGCTTGTCTCTGCTGCCTGGCATGTTCTTGAAACCCTCTCATTAGTAACTCGGCACCTTTTCTTTCTGTGGACATCTTGTGGGCCACTGCAGTTAACAGCAGTGTTCCTGAAGATCTTCTTACGACAGTTAAGTTTGGTTCCTTCCATTTTCTCCCTATTAAGAGTGATTATGTGTTCCCGGCAAACCTACTAGTGATAAGGGTCACCAAGAAGGAGTGCATTGTTTGTCTATGCACTCTTTCGCCGGTGTCCAAAATGTGCTGCTCATTTTTAGTTGCACAAGGGTTTGCCCAGAGACAATGCAAACCGCATCAATCCGTGGGGCACTGATCTTAAACCCGAGCCATAAGATGGACGGATGTTGCTCGGAATGCTCATTGCTTTTGCCATGTTTTCCCTCCCCTCCCCCTTTCTTCCTTCTGACATTTCAGCAGCTTCTTGTGGCTTTCCTCACCAAGGGGTACCAGTTTTTCAGGACTGTCAATATTGAGACTGTCACAGCGTATTACACACATGTCAGTGGACTCGGATCTGAACTTTGCTCCTCTTTGCTGTTATCACACAGTTCACTTGGCACTTATTCAAATCAGTTTTGCATTCAGTGCCTGCAAACAGAAAATAAAACTTTATCGACTGAAAATAAATTGTATATATAGAAATCATCATCATCATGCACATGATTTACAAACAGAAAAGAAAAAAAAGACCACTCTGTATTTCTGCATGCGTTAGAGAAAATAAGTAAGCTAACTAATGTGCCGTTCCTCAGACATCCTGTTTTTTAGATGGATAAGAACATTTGGGTTGCAGGTAGAAAATGGCAAATGGACATTGCAATTAGATGCAATATTGAAACAAATCTTACATAAGTTGACTCAGGCTAATTCACGTCTAAAGAGACTCCTACCAATGACTGCATTTCTTTCAGTGTGAATGCTCCAATTCTCATGGGTGTGTGCCTGGCGGGGCAAAATGAAGTACTAAGGGGGGGTGGCACTTCATTTTGCTTCAGCAAAACAGTGTCCCCAAACTGGGTTGTGAACTGAACTGTGAACCAGTCTGGTTCCTTGGTTTTTCTGATTTGTGTTTTGGTTCGCGACCATCTCTACTAGCTCCATTAAAGTGCTTAGACTGTGGCAATCCATCCAATATGTGGAGGCAATGAAATTATTCAAGAGTAGCTGATAAGAGTGGGTTCTCATCTGTGAAATCTAACACCAAAGAAAATATGTTTATATAGGTGGCTATACATCATACATATGATATGAATATGGTTGCCTTCTTTCCCCTTAAAACTCTTTCTGTTGTCAAACTAGTGGAGCTGAACATGTGTGATTGTACCAGAGATAATCATGCATAGCACCATAAGAGCAGGATTCTCCTTTAGAGTGGAAATAACACATTCAATGTGTCTGAATGAACTGTGAGGAAGGCTGCACTATATATTACCCCACCTTTCTCCTTGGAAAAGGACCCAAGGCGACTTACAGTAATGAGGGACAATATACAGTCCAGTACATTTAAGACAGATTTAAGTTTGAGAATGGGGAATTGAGGGGAATCTTACAGCAATAAGAGGCAAGATTAAAGCTAAAAGAGAATATGAGCAGTTAAAGAAAAAGTAAAAATTCCATTGTGAGGGATGGCGCCAACACTGAAAACATGTGTGTATTTATGAAGTCAGTCAGTGCTATCATGTATGGTGGACCATCTAAAAGTTATGAGGGATGGAAAATAACCTCCAGCAGCGCCTTCTCTTCTATATGCCTATTAATTTATTTTTTAGAATGGTTTCCATCACCTTACCTGAGAGACGCGTCAAACTGACCAGTCGGTAATTTCCTGGATCATCTCTGGATCCCTTTTTGAAGATTGGTGTTACATTTGCTACCTTCCAGTCATCAGACACCAAGCCTGATTTGAGGGAAATATATATTTTGGCTAGGACATCAGCATTTTCATCTTTAAGTTCCTTGAGAACTCATGGATGAATGCCATCTGGTCCTGGTGATTTTATAGCATTTAGTTTAACAGGATATGCAAGAACCTCCTCCTTGGTTATTTCTATCTGGCTTAATTCTTCGGTTTCTCTCCCTATGAAGATAGGCTCTGTTTTGGCCATGTGGTCTCTATCTTCTTCAGTGAATACTGAAGAAAAGAAGATAAAGCATGAGACAGAACAGAACCCTGAGAAGCTCCGCAGGTCAGTGGCTATAGTTCCGAACATGAATCACCTAACACCACTTTCTGTATTCTCTCCTGAAGGAAGGACTGGAGCCAATTTAACGCAGTGCCCACAATTCCCATTTCAGGGAGACAAGTCAGGAGGATGCTGTGGTCTATAGTGTCAAAAGCAGCTGAGAGCTCTAATAAAACCAAAAGGAACACAGGTCCCCTATCCAAATCCCTGTGCAGGTGATCTATCAATGTAACCAGTGCTGTCTCAGTCCCATAACCAGGCATGAAGCCAGACTGAGATGTGTCCAGGTAGATTATCTCATCCAGAAACCCTTGGAGCTATGAGGTCACAACTCACTCTAGTATTTTTCCCAATAATGGGATAGTCGATACTGGTCAGTAATTGTTCAATATTGTTGGATATAAGGAGGACTTTTTTAACAGTGGTTTTACTATTGCCTCCTTTAAGCAAGCTGGAGTCCTGCCCTGCTGCAAGGAGGCATTCACTACTCTTCTTAACCAGTCTGCCTTATCTTCTCAGGCAGCTTTTATCCTCCATGAAGGGCAAGGATCCAACAGACATGTGGTGGCCCTCATCTCCTCAAGGGTCCTGACCACGTCATGCAGTTGAGGAGCTATAGCTCATCCATTAGTACAGGACAGGCTGGGGTGGGAGACTATTATTTAGAGACTCTGGGTCAATAGCAGCATCCAAGGTAGTCCGGATCTGTTCTAATTTGCCTGCAAAGTGTGGTGCAAATTCTTCGCAGCAAGTTACAGACTGGTCTGTGTTGGCCATCCGTGGGTCAGCATGTAGTGGACTTTTGACTATTCAGAAAAGCTCCACTGGGTGATTTTGTACTGAATTAGTGGTGATAGAGAAAAATGACTTCTTTGCAGCTTCCACTGCCTTGCAATAAGCCTTCCAAAGGTCCTTCACTGTTTCTTTAACTGTTTCAATCTGGGTTTTCCACCAGTGCCTTTCATCGGCCACCCATTTGAATTTTGCTAGTTCCCCTGTAAACCAAGCAGCCAATTTGGGTCTATTTTAAGGAAGGAGATGCTTAGGAACAATACAGTCAATGGCTTTGATCATTTACCCATCCCAGAGATCAACCAAGGATTCAATAGAATCACCCATCAGAGAGGTAGGAAACTCCCCAAGGATGGCTACAAACTATGAAGGCTGTGAGTAAGACACAGGCCCGTCACATTCTCTGAAGCAAATGTAGATGAAGGTTTGCTTTCTATACCCACTTATCTGGGAGTAAGCCTGGTGGAACTCAGCTCAAATCACTTCCGAGTAGACTTCTTTAGAAGTGTGGCCTGAAACTGACCCCCAGTGGCCAATATTCTATTGCTTAACAGTTTTCACTAAAATAGCCCCATAGAATCAGTGGGGATCTGATGAGTTATCTGCTCCATAAATTCAAGTGATTCAAAATGGGCCTACTCTGCCTGGAACACACTATGTTAAAATAAGCTGCAGATAGAGTAGACACATTTGAATCAACAGAAGTTATAGAGGAGTTGACTAAACAAATCCTTACTGATTCAATAGGCCTACTCTAGATTGATTTGCTATGGTGATTAAACATGATTTTGGCTAGAAAATTTTTAAAACTGATCTGTTGTGTGATTATTATTTTTTTTTGCAGAGATAATAAGCTTGTTTGAGAACATAGAAGACCAAAATGTTAGTAATTAAGTGCATCACACATAAGCACGTTATATATTAATGCAGATGGAAAGTACGCATTACCTACAATTTTGAGTTAGGATCCATCAACAATCAAGAACAGCCACTTTTTAAAAAATGCATAGGATTTTCTCCAGTTTTCTCCAATTCCTACAATTATTATTCATTTTTTTCTTATTTTTGTTGCTGATTTTTGTTTCATTATTTTATGAGTTATTATGAATTAATAGAGATGGGCACGACTCAGGAAAAAAACTTCGTTTTCGTTTTCTTTTTCGGCTAGGGTCCGAGTCGTTTCGTTTCCGTTTTCGCGAAAAATCGGAAAAAATTAGTCGTTTCGTTTTTCGTTTTTTTCGTTATCGTTATACTGGTTTTTTTGGGGGGGGGTAGCGGGCTCCTGGAGGCACCTCTGTGGGGTGGGTGCCTCCGCCGGCCCGCTATAAAGGAAGGGACAGCAGCAGCAGGCTCCAAGAGACCCCTCAACATGGGGGTCTCCCATCCTCACCTGCTGCTGCTGCAAAATGGCATGCACAACCATATGGTTATGCATACCATTTGCAGGCAGAGTGAGAACTGCTCGAGTACTTGATACCCTGGTACGAGCGTGTCGCCAGCCATTTGCAGGCCAGGCAGTGCCACTGCACCTGCTCAAGCACCTTGTCCCACGAGCGGGTCGCACCTGCCATGTCCCACAAAGAAGGGAATCGTACTTGCGTGTGTAGTGCAATGCAAGTCGATCTGGCTATAGGCTAAGGTGGATTAGGGTTAGGGCTAGGGTTAGGCTAATGACGGGTAAGGTTATGGTGGGCTATTGGGTTGCACCTCTGGGTGCCTCTCTGACCCACTAAGAAGACAGTCTGTGACGTATGGGTAAGGAGTCAAGGATTAGGGTTAGCAGGTTAGGGGGCTAGGGCAAGTTTTAGGGGGCTTTTTGGCACATCCCAGAAGTCTCAGTGGCCAAGTGGCCATGCGATTGGTGAGATGGCTCCAAAAATTTGCATAGTCGTCCCCTCCCACATGGCTGGCCAGGCCACTGGGCCAGCCCATCATTGCACACTGCGCAGGTGTAAAAAAAAATAAAATAAAATAAAATCAATGGAGGACACAGGAGGAGAGGAGAGACATTTTGTTGCAAGAAAAAAACCACTGCTACTGTGAAAAATCTGGCAGTTCATACATTTCCGCGTGTTTCTGTTGTGCTTGTGTGTTTTTGGACCACGATTTCAAAAACAATATTGCATTCGCCGCCCCATTTTCGATCCCCCGCCCGCACCGCATGGCATGGCGACGAGGCGACTCGAGTCCGGCTGCCCAGGACGGGGGAAGCCGGGACACCCCCCTCCAGACCAGAAACCCCTCCTCCGGTAGGTGCCCTACTGAGTGAGTGCCCTTAGTCAAGCGGGCATTTTCCGCCTGCTTTTTGGCCCGGGAATGGGTGGGGGGGAGACCCGGGGGAGAGTTTAAAAAAGTTTTTTCCTGCGCCGTCCGTGCCGCTTGTGTTTGCGGCGGCCGTCGGCGTCTCGGCGAGAGTGGGCTTTTTGCGAGCCTGCGGCGAGTCCCACCAGACCAGAGCAGCCCAGGACGGAGGGGGGGGGAAGCCGGGACACCCCCCCTCCAGACCAGAAACCCCCCTCCGGTAGGTGCCCTACTGAGTGAGTGCCCTTAGTCAAGCGGGCATTTTCCGCCTGCTTTTTGGCCCGGGAATGGGTGGGGGGGAGACCCGGGGGAGAGTTTAAAAAAGTTTTTTCCTGTGCCGCCCGTGCCGCTTGGTTGTGCTTTGGCGGCCGGCGGCGAGACTGGGCTTTTTGCGGCGGGCGAGTCCCACCACCACACCAGAGCATCCCAGGACGGAGGAGGGGGGGAGGCCGGGCGGGGACCTCCAGAAACCACCCCTCTGGTAGGTGCCCTGAGGCACGGCAGGCATTTTTCCGCCTGCTTTTTGGCCGGGAACCGGGCTTTTTAACTTTTAAAAACTTTTTTTTCTGTGCCGCTTGGCATCGCGCGCGATCGCGCGATGCAAGTAATGAGCATGACAAATCAGACCAAATTGTTCGTTCGTCGGTTCGAGCTCGAAGTCTGGCGGAGTAATTCCCGTTTCCGTTTCCGTAGAGTAACGGAAACGAGTAACGGAAACGGAAACGGAAATACCGCTAAGTCGTGCCCATCTCTATGAATTAATGTTGAATTTATAATGTGGTTTATATGTGTGTGTGTGTGTGTTTGGTATTATATAGGTTGCTATTATATATTTTGTACTTTCAGTTTGCTATGCACTGCCCAGAGTAGCCCGAGGGCTAGATGGTCGCAGTATACAAATCAAATCAAATACATTAATAAATATTGTTAGCCAGGAAAAAAAGGTAGCACAGCTCTGGACAGAGAATGTATCTTGTTATTGGTCCATCTCATAAGTTAATCAAACACAGGGCGAACTGCCATAACATGGATGTGGAAGTATTTAGAAGTTGGCTGAGGGAAGGCTGATTTAGAGGATCAAAACCAACAAAATGTGGCACATTAAAGCAAAGCAAAGCAAAGCAAAGGGTTCTGCTTATGTGCCGCCCCATACCACTTCAAGTAGTCTCTGGATGGTTTACAGTTTTTTTTTAATGATGCAGGCTACACATTCCCCCCAACCCCCAGCAAGCTGGGTACTTATTTTACCAACCTCAGAAGGATGGAAGGCTGAGTCAACCATAAGACTGCTACCTGGGTTTGAACTCCAGGCCGTGAACACAATTTTACCTGCAGTACAGGCATTTAACCATTGTCTCACAAGGCTCTCGTGGCGCAGTGAAGGTTAGTGAAGGAGCCTTAAATATTTTCCATTTAAATCCATATGGTGTCATGGCAATTACCTTTGGATGATCTGCATTGCTGTCACAGGGATTTTATTGTTATGAAATCTGCATTCTTTCCTGACAAAGGTAGTGCCAAATTGTCACCTTGGAGCTGGGTGGGGCTATCAAGTTTTCCAAGTACATCAGTGTCTCTGACATATTCTTTCTTCATTAAATGTGGATTTTTGGATAAACAGTAGTAAATCAATGCATAAATAATTAAAACTGTTCAGAATAAAGTAAGAGTACCTAAACAATTTGCCCATGATTGCATGTGTGTGTGTGTGTGAGTATTCTGTATTTTGTGTGTGAGTGTGTGAGTGTGTGTTTACAGTGCTTTTGTGCATGTTTCTAGTGCTTTAAACAACCCTTTGATGAGTGTGTGTGTGTGTGTGCGCACGCGTGCACATGTGCGCGCACGCGCTGGGGCCACACCTGCCTGAGAGAACAAAAGGGAAAGGTGCAGTCCATATTTAAAGTAGATAGTGATGTGAAGAAAGTCCCTGCTTGCCAGTGGCACCTCTCCCAATGTGCACGAATGCTGCCGTCTGAGTTTACTGAAGAATAGCATCCACAAACTAGAAGGAAAATAAAGGCACATGGAGGCAAAATAGTCCCACTGCTTGAAATGCTAATATGCCTGTTGGGTGGATGTTCTAAGTGGTAGCTCTACTCTCTTAGCCAGTGTGCTTGGAGAGTTCATTAGTCTCCCTATGAGGTGCAAAAGAGGGAAAGGAAGCCGACGTGGAGTTATTCATTGTCTTATGACTCAATTCTAATCACTTCAGTCAGTGTGACTGACAGAGAAATGCTTTCCACTGTGATTGAGAGTATTGATTCCTCAGCCCCTTTTGGGGCACCTGGGAGAGATACAATCAGAGTCTTCACGTTCAAAAAAACCTCTTCATCTGCCTTAATCATCTGATCGATAATCAGCATCAGGACTGAGGATCTTCAACAAAAGCTTTCTCCGATGTCTTTATTTTCTTTCCTCTATTTGGCTGCAATTCTGCTGAGTCAAGGTGATCATGAGAGATCAGAAAAGTGAACAGTAAGCGGCAATGTTGACCGTGTTGAGTGGGGTTTTCTTTCTCTCTCTCTCTCTCTCTCTCTCTCTCTCTCTTTTCTCTTCTCTTCCCCCTCCCCCAATCTTTTCCTTCTCTCTCTCTCTTTCTCTCTCTCCCTTTTCTTTCATGGACCATTGGTTTACCAAGCTATCGTCTTCATAATATGACTAGCAAGAAAGGGAGACAACTAGTGAGTGACATCTCTTCTCTGAGCCACCCAGCTGGAACTGGAAGGGAAGAGAAACAAAACCGCCCTCCACAATGAGGTAGTTCATGAGTAACATCTTGGACAATGCCATTTAGCCAAAGTGAAGTCTGAACTGCCGATGTGCATGAGACAATGTCTAACTGTGAAGTCCTTTGATGTACCCTCTTGCCTGAAGGTAGACTCTTCCACTCAGAATTTGACATGAATTTTAACCCCCCCCACACACACACTTCCCCCCTTAATCTCCTCTGTTCAGCATCAGATTAGTCAGGCACCAAACAAAACTTAGTGTTTAGTTCTGCAGCGTGGTTTATTATAGGGCCGTTCTGTGACAACCAAAGGGACTCATTAAGAGAATGGGACAGTTTTTCTTTACCCATTTGGCACCTCTAAATACAGTGGTACCTTGTATAAAGGAAATATTTCGTTCCAAATGAAATTCCGTTAAGCAAATTTTCCTTTATACAAATTTCCCATAGGAATGCACTGAAAGCGGAGTCATCTCTAATCCCGACTAGAGATGGGCACGACTTAGCGGTATTCCCGTTTCCGTTTCCGTTAGTCGGTTCCGTTACTCTACGGAAACGGTAACGGGAATTACTGCCCCAGACTTCGAGCTCGAACCGACGAACGAACAATTTTGGTCTGATTTGTCGTGCTCGTTACTTGCGTGACGTCACGCGATCGCGCAATGCCAAGCGGCACAGAAAAAAAGTTTTTAAAAGTAAAAAAAACCCGATTCCCGGCCCTAAAAGCAGGCGAAAACTGTCTGAGGGCACCTACCAGGCCAGAAGGGTGGTTTTTTTGGGGGGTGGGGGTTTCCTCGCCCCCCTCTCCTTGGCTACTGCTACTGCTGCGCTGCTGGTACCAGGCGGGGGGGGATCGTCTCATCTGCCTTTGCCATGCGGTGTGCGGGCGGGGGGATCCAAAATGCCGACTGCAATATTTTTTTTAAATCGTGGTCCAAAACCCCACCAAAGCACCAC
>JAHTLZ010003547.1:26333017-26353181 GCA_023846285.1 Phrynocephalus versicolor | reverse complement strand
ACACTGGCTCTTTGGCTTAGAAACGGAGATGAGCACCACCCCTAGAGTCGGAAATGACTAGCACCCATGTGTGTGTGTGGGGGGGGGGGGCTTTACTTTAATGCCACAATCCTGGAGTGAAAACAGCCTCTAGTCCTTTGTGTGACTAGCTTAAATTCATCTGACCAGCACAATAATTTAAGCCCTTTTCTCCTCAGTGCTCTTCCATTTTGATGAACAAATCTGAGGCATACATGAAAAACTAACCAAGATGCATGAATGAATGTTTGGAGCTGCATTAATCTACAACAGGCTCTTGTGGCACTTAGTCCAGCCAAGCACTTTTCTATGCCTGAATGATAGTGGGTGAGAGAACCATGGGACAAAAGCAGACCATTGTCTTTCTAGCCTTTAAGGAAGGGATCTCCCCAACAAGAGTTTTCTAATCCTTTTTAAGGCATAGATAAACAAATGGTCTTCTGAACCTGAAGCATACGATTTACTCTGAAAGTAGATGCTCCATTTCCTTTAAAATCCAGAGCTGTAGAAATAGTACTATGGAAATAGTACTATGCCAATACCACCACCAGCAGCAACAACAATAACAGTATCTGTTGTGAGTTTTCCAGGCTGTTTGGACATGTTGTGGAAGAAAGAAAAATTTCGAGAACACGGCCAAACAGCCCGGAAAACTCACAACAGCTATCCAATCCTGGCCATGAAAGCCTTCGAGAATACAATAACAGTATCATTCTGAATGAACTCTCTGATAACTTTTAATAGCATTATTATTTTGTTTGTATGCTGATTTTCCACATAAATGTGCCCAAAGTGGCTTATAATAGGAGCCTACAGTATTTGTCCATGTATAAGACTATATTTTTGTTTTAAATTGTTAGACTAAAAATTGAGGGTTATCTTATACACAGAAGTAAGCTGAGGAGAGAATTGCTCAGTTGTGAAAATATAATTTTGGGCTGGAAAAGTGGAGGTGGTCTTATATATGAGGGCCTCTAATAGATGGAAAATAGGGTAATATCAATACAGTAAGCATGTTAACACACACACACACACACACACACACACACACACACACACACATTTTTGTCATTAATAATCCTGATAAATAACTCTTTTCAATAACAGTAACATATATAACTTATTTAATCTATTGCAAAGTAGACACTAACAGTCAATCAAAAGACAGTACTGTGTTAATATGTACAGTACAGTTTTCTTTGTTTTCAAACACATACAGTTAAGTTTAACTCTTAGTCCCAAACATGCATGGAGTGGATAAGATGTTTTAAATTAGTACAGTGGACCCTTGTATAACAAACAGTTTGTATAACATAAAATCTGTAAAACATAAAAAAATTCGGAGAGAGGGGAAATTTGCTTAACAGAATCGACTATGGGGAGAATCCTTACAAAATAAAAATGGTCACGATTAGGTATTACTGTTTTCAATGCATTCCTATGGGAAATTTGTGTAAAGGAAAATTTGCTTAACAGAATTTCATTTGGAACAAATTAATTCCTTTATACAAGGTACCACTGTATTTGCAAAAATCCCCTATTTTCAATGGAAAGATGCTGGTAGGGAGGAGCAATTCAATTTAGCCCAAAGGTACAAATTACAAAAAGGTACAATGCAGGCAGGAGCTGTATGGATCACATCGCCCCGCACCACCCCCCTGGGCCCCTCTGAGAAGCCTCAGAGCTGCGTGGGGGCGGGGAGCGATCGCATTGCCCCACGCCGCCCCACGGGCCCCTCTGAGAAGCCTCGGAGCCACGCAGGGGGCAGGGGGGAGCGATCACATCACCCCGTGCCACCCCCCAGGCTCCACCCGACCCGCCTCCGCATATCACGGATTTTCAAGCATCTCAGGTTGGGTGGGTCCCTAACCCCCACAATAGGCAGGGGGTTACTGTAAAAAAATTTCAGTTTACTCACAGTTCTTATATAAAATCAAACATATTGTGTAGGAAAATGTTAATTGGTTACATCATTGAGCTTAACTGGTTGACTTGTTTCATCAGTAACGGACTGGTCACCTAGCAGACAGAGCAGTTCAAAGAGCCTTGTGGCACAGTGGTTAATGCTTGTACTGCAGTCAAAATTGTGCTCATGACCTAGGCTTCAATCCCAGATAGCCGGCTCATGGTTGACTCAGCCTTCTATCCTTCTGAGTTTGGTAAAATGAGTACCCAGCTTGTTGGGGGGCAGGGACCAATGTGCAGCCTGCATAATTACATGGTAAACCACCCAAATACTGCTTGAACACTTCACTGTGGTGTCAAGCACCATAAATGACACTGACAGAGCCCTCCTGACTAGAAAAAAAAATGGGGAAAAGAATCTGAAGTAGAGAGGGGACAACTGGATACTACTGAGTTGATTGACATTCCCTGCAGTTCTCCCCCAGCTGAAACCACTCGAAAGCACCATACGAGGGTGAACTATATCCAACAATTTCTGAGTGCCATGAAACCCTCGACAGATATTCTAGCCCTGTGGGTTGTTTTTTGTTTCTTTATTTTTTTTAAAAAAAATATGGCATATGTTGTTCTTCAACTGTTCTCCTTCTTTGGTCCTATTACTAAATCACTTTAATCAACATGTGCATGCATCTACATTGAAAAGGAGGCTTGTGTTCCTATTTTGGGAGGCAGCTCACAATGGCAACATATTCCCTCCCCGCCTTTTTCCCAGCCTCAAAACAAAATGTTGATATTTACATACCCACCTCCCCATTTGAACAGAATATGTGCATAACAGTAACAACAATATGCTTCCTAGTTGTTTTATCTGCTTTCTCTTGTTTTCAGCTTATGGTTGGCACAATGCCTCAGTGGGGTGAATCCAGTCCTGTGGTGTCTATCTCTCCTTTGTCTGTGTTCTATGAACTGGTGAGTCTACAAAAGCACTTTTTCAGAATCCAACCCACCTTTCACAATCCACCAGCTGCTACCACTAAACACCATTCACAAAATAATACAGAAATAAATTAATAAATGTGTGAGGGTTTTTTTTGTTGTTAAAAAAATATGCCTGTAGTTAACATACATTTCAAGAAACTGTACTAGCCCATTGTATCAGTTTGCATTCACCAAACATTGCAACTAAGTACTTCCAATTGAATTGGTATATTAATTTTGCTGTTTAGATTGATTTTCCAACACTGCTTTCACAGGGATAATCAGAGAGAGAGAGAGAGGAACAATTTACCAAGATGCCTTCAAGTAATTTTCTACTATTATGAGCAATTTAAGCAGAGTCCCTCTCACCAATAACTACTGGGTTAATAAAAGGAGGGAAATGAAACCAAATGAACTGATATCTCGCCATCTATTTGTTCTTTCAAGGATATTTTTTCTGGGAGGGAAAAAAAACCTAACAGTTTATTAATTATATACTTAGCTCTCACTGTTCCATAATTAAGCACCGAACTATATTACTCGTGGAGATTGATGCACTGGTGTCTACCAACAGAGCAGATTAATGTAATGTTTTGCTACCTTCGACCTTGTATCCTTGAGTCTCTTGATTCTGTGTCACCAAACACAGAACTGTAATAGAGTTGAGGTCTAGCTAATAGTGTGCGCTATTGTGACTGTCATGCTCCATCTTTGTAACTTACTGCGCCAAGTCCCCAAAGTAGTCTGTACACACATAGAAACACGTGCAGGAAAAGTGAACTTGAAGCAGAAAAGGGCCTTAAAATGGAAATTTCTTCATTCCACTCATTCACAATCAATCTTATCTGCAAGAGCAAGTTATACTGAAACCTTTGGTAAAGATAGGCTCTTGGAAGGCTAATCCACCTTATGGTAAATACTGTTGACTAAACAAATGGACCTAAATCCCACTGGTGGTCATAACCAGAGTTGATCCATTGAATGAACTGCTTAACTGTGATGCTTAGGTGAATGCCAGCAGTTGAATGGGCATCCTCTAGTTGGAAGGGGTCCAGTTCTGAAATGAAACACAGCTGCCGTTCAGAACCTGGACCCACCCTCTGGAATGAAATAAACCACTGACCTTTTTTTGGAGGTCACATGGGGCGACACTCCAACAAGGAAGCACCCTCCAATGTGTCATCTTTCATTCTCCCTAGCATTGGCCAATCAGACAGGGGGTGGGATGATGCATGCCTTTGCATAGCTCCTGATTGGAGTTTTGCTTTGTGTGACCCAAAGAAAGGTAAGTCAGTGGTTGGTTTCGTTCTGGAGGGTGGATCCCAGGTCTGAATGACAGCTGTGCTGCTGTGTTTCATTTCAGAACTGGACCCCTTCCAAAACAAAATACCTGTCTCTAGTACCAACTGAATTCAGGCTAATTGGATACCTGTAAATACTTGGCATTTGTTGAACAATATTCCTGTTATATTGTAACACAGGCAAATATTCTCCCATTTTGCTGATAGAAGGTTGAGGCTGAGGGAACAGAAGCTTGCCTTGAATTACCTAGTATGTTCTTCAGGTGAGATAATGATTTGAACAAGAACCCCCCACCACCACCCAATAATCTCCTCTTTTACATACTAATGCTACACAAATCGCTTTAGTATATTTTCCTGATAAAAACACCATGTGGTCAGTATCCCATGATTTCATACATTTGATCACTCTTTATTAGGAATGAATGAAAATTCCATTTGATTCTTTAAAAATAAATAGAACTTCTCAAAACTCTCAAGTTTCTTTGTAAATCGAACTGAAAGGATTTAAAATTTAAAATATTCCAATGTGGAAGAGAGCGAAGCTGACCATTGCTCATTCAGAGAGAAAGAAAAAACTAAGCATTTATCTTTTCAGACTCCAGGTTTGATTCCCTCAGGAATCGAGGCGTGGTTGTAGTTCTGAATTAGGATTGCCATTTTTTTATTCTCATATTTCACAGCTAATGATCTCAGGGACAAAAAGTTATTTTCCATGCAGGGAAAATGAACTTTCAGCCAACATAACTTCATGTTTTATTATTGTCTTCTCTTCAGCCATAGGCTGAGGTTCACAACTTTTACTTTTAACAGTCCCAAACATAACTTCCCTATCCCTTTTAACAGGTGTTAACAGGTGTTAAACACAAAGTCTCTGGAAACAAGTTCATTTAATAAAATAGTAAAAGCAGACAAGTTGCCTGGAGAGTTTAATTCGTTACCTCTGGAGGTGCTGAGGGAAGGGACAGGCCAGACAAACCTCACAGAGAGAAAAAAAATCCAAGATGATTTGCCTTGACTTGTAGTCAATAGAAAATAATACAAATCTGACCATCCAAATCTTGGAGCAATCCCCATATTATTTGCCAATGCAATGGCTAGGGACGACTTTCAGACCCATAATTTAGCAGGAATCCTCCTGGCCAAATTATGGGAGTGTAAACTGTGAAATCAGCTTCTCAAAGTCCTACTCTGATCATTGACTCCCACCTCAGTGCAGACCAGCAACTGCTCTTCAGATTCTCAAGTATAGAAACCAACTTTCCATCACTTGCAGCTATGGCTTTTTAAAGGAGACACCAAGAACTCAACTAGTGAACTTCTGCATGCATAGAGTGTGTTCTTCCACTAAGCTTTAGCCTCTCCCTGAGGAGGCAAAAATCAACCTTCATGCAGTATTTGAAATTAATATGTTACATATTTTAATTTGGCGGTGTCTTCATCTTGGCAGGACGGTTATCATACCTGGTGTTGATTCAGTTTTTAAAATGAAATTGGATTAAATTGTATCAAGCTAATTTAATGTCCTGTCAATACTAAACCAGCTAATGACCACATTTTTATCACCTGAAATATACAGTGCCACTTTTGCTGCCATTAACTACACAGTAGTAGTAGTAGTAGTAGTAGTAGTAGTAGTAGTAGTAGTAGAAGAAGAAGAAGAAGTATGTAGCTGTTGTGCAGCTTTATGAGTTGTGATGCATAAACATTACAAATTTCCCTGCTCTGTACTTCAGTTATCAAGTAGGTGTGTTGTTGTCTTCACCCCCTTACTGGAATGAAGGATATTCAAAAGAAGGGCCTACCCCATGGTAGGTTGCTGGCTTTTTCTTTCAACAGCTAGATCAAAAATCAACCGCTTCCCCAAAGCACCAACTTTTATTTATGCTGATGATCTCACACGTACGGCTCAGTTGAACAGTTTTCATATGGTAGAAATCTCTTAACAGATGCATCTGAAGAACTTGGCTCATCTTACGATGAAAACCAACTTAAAACCAACCCTGCTGAGACTCAAATATGTGCCTTTCACTTGAGAAACAAGCAGGCATCTCAGACACTTCAGGTTACCTGGAATGGTGTCTAATGAAATCATTGTTTTGCTGCCAAATACCGAGGTGTTACTTTGAATTGCACGCTGACCTACACTGCAAAAAATACAATGCTAAGGGTCTCCACACGGAAGAATATTTTTTAAAAGCTATGAGGAACTACTCAGAACCATGAACACTAAAAAGTACCCCTTGGTCCTCTGCAACTCTGTGGAGAATACACCAGTCTAGTGCGGTGTAGTTCAGCCCATGTGCAACAGGTAGATGTAGCTCACAATGCTAGCTGTAGAATAATTTCTGGAGGCCTAAAGCTAAACCCTATGGATAAAATCAGTTATCATCAAACAAGCATTCTGCCCAGTGGCATACAGCAGCTAATAGTGACTCCAATCATCTCCATAAAATACTCTTTGCACACCATATTCCCCCTCCTGGAATTAATTCCCTTTTCACAATAACTAAATAAGATAGATTACAAGTATAATGTAATGAACAGTAACCCCATTCCTTTGGCACCACTTGAACATATTTAGCTTAATAGTTACAGAGCATGTGTGAGTTCCTCCCAGGAACTGTGCTTAACTTAAGCACAGTTTCCTGCCAGAAAAGAGGACATGCAGCCAAAGAATCAAAGCAACGTCGTGGAGCTGCAAGGGACCTCGTTGCGCTAATGGGGTTCGGCATAGTTTAAAATCCTCCATTGAAAGATAGCCCACCACTGGCAAAGGCCATCTGTTCTACTCTTCAATGGCTTTTCCTATCAAGTTCTTCCTCAATGTTTAGGCAAAATACCATACAGTAATTTGAGTCTATTACTTTAGTTTCTACACTCTGGTGCTACAAAATACAACCCTGCCTCCATCTTTCATCAGAGAACAATTCAAATATCTGAAGACTACTTTTGTGCCATCTCTTTGTGGAGCCTTCTCCATGCTCGTCGTGTCAAGTCCTTCAACCCTTCCTCACAGGCCTTTGCTTCAAGACAACTGATGATCCTTGTTGACCTCATACGGATGTCGCTCAGGCTTATCAATATCCTTCTTAAACTCTGGCGCACACAGCAGGACAGAGTATTCCATATGAGGTTGGTTGGAAGCTGATTAGAATGGTATTGCTACTTCTCTTGCTCTGGACACTGTACATTTGCTGATACAGCTGAGTAATATGTTGGCTCCCTGTTTCCTCTTCTCCTTTGTTGCTGTTCCGTCACACTGCTGAATCATGTTAATAAAGCTGCTGCACTACATCATTTTCACATGGACTATGGTGAAGCTAGCTGTCAGCCCTCTTATATCTGTGCATCTGGCTGTTTTCCAGTGTAAATGTTGAACTTGACATTTGTCAATGTTGCAAACTATTTTGTTTTGCCCCAGTTAACCAGTCTGCTTAGGCCATCTTGAATCCTTATTCTGTCCCCTGAGTTATTAGCAAATTTCATGTCCATCCACCTCCATTACCTTTAACAAATTCATTTATCAGAAATGTAGGGCTTGTGCAACATAACACCAGCTATGGCTTAATACAGTGTTGGCGAATCTGTGGCATGAGTGCCAAAGGTGGCACATGGCATCATCCCCTGACAGCCATGGCACTTCCCCCTCCGCTCACAGCACACCACTGCCCAGAGACTACTTGAAGTGGTATGGGGCGGTATATAAGCAGAACACTTTGCTTTAGTATTTGACTGAGAGGAGCTATTGTTTCATCAGCAGGCCATTTCATGTGATCACTGCACACCTCAACTCCAAGAATCGTTTTTGCACATTTTGCTCAAGTCATGATCTGGTGTGATCTCAAACCTATCATTTATCAGGTTTTATTAATTTTGAGAGAAAGGCATATTTCCTGCTGACATGAAAATTAATTATGGTCAATGCACATTCCAAAGTGTGCTAGAAGTAGTTCTGGGGTACAGAAAACACCACCACTGATGTTATAAATGGCTTCATTCTTTTTCCACACCCAAGTAAGCAGAAGGCGGTCTAAAGACAAGAAGGAAATCTTATTTTTTTCCTCATTAGTAGAGATGGGCCATTTGTATTCAGTTCTCTGTGGAAGCGAATACAAATATCCACACAGGTGCTGATATGGCCCAGGATCCTCCCCTCGAATCAAACCAACCGCTCACTAGCCTTTGCAAGGTACATGTGGCTATCACCATCCTATCTGCACCAACAGTGGATGCCGGAGGGATGGATCCCTCCCCTAAACTCCGCCTAAACTCCCCTAAACTCCGCCGCAAATGGCTGCCAGCTCCGGAGCTTACAATTGTTTCCCCACCAGCTCCGGAGTTTGCAGGAAATTAAGTGCGACCTTGCCCACCTAAGCGCGTCCCAGCACACTTTTCATGTACCTGCTCTCGGAGGGTGAAAGGCCTCAGATCCAGATGTAATCTGGTGAGCGCCGGGCTCTCCTCACTTCTGTTTGGTTTTTTTTTTTTTGCCTCCCGCCCCTTTAAGAGAAGGAATCAGGACGACAACAGGGCGGCTTCAGAGGTGAGCCTGCATTTTTTCCTCTCTTTTTTTCTCCCTCCCCTCACGCAGGCAGGAGCAAGGAAGTGTGGAGGGGTGGGGACGCAGGAAGAGCAATGAACCCCCAAGATCTCTGGTCCAAATTTAAGTGGCCAGCGGATCTTAGGGGTCATGTGAAAAGGCCCTGAGTCTCCCACCTCTTTTGAGAGAGGGGTTTTCAATACATACATTAATGGCTTCCCTGACCCCTCTCTCAAACCACCTATCTTCTTTGTCTAATACAGGCCTGCCCAACGTTCGGCCCGGGGGCCAAATCCGGCCCGTCAGGCCATTATGAGTGGCCCACGGCTGGCTGGCCTGCCCCTCCCTCCCCCTCCTTTGCCCCATGTTTTTTTTTTAAATCTTCTGCCAACACTGACACCACTGGGAAGCTTGGGCGGAGGGGTGGTCTGCCGCCACCATCACCGCAGGAGAATGTGTGGGGGTGGGCAGGCCAGCGGGTCTCTGCCACCGCCAAGGAGCTTTGGGGTGGGCTGGCAGGCGAGCTGTTGCCACCACTGGGGAGCTTGTGCGGGGGGGGGTGCAAGGTCGCACAGATCGCCTCTTCCAAGGGGCGACCTGTGGCCACGGCTCCCTGTGCTTCCTTTGGAACCCACCTCCCTCCCTCGGTCCCCACCTCCCTCCCTCCCTCCCTACTTGTTCCCCACCTTCCTTCCTTCCTTTCTTGGTTTCCACCTCTCTCCCTCCTTCCCTTGGTCCTCGTCTTCCTTCCTGTCGATGGGGTTGCAAGGGGTCAGTGGGTGGGGCTTAGTGGGTGGGGCTTGCAGAGGGGTGGCAGGTTCGGGGAGCAATTGGCCCCTGACACATTCTCAGCCACCAAATCTGGCCCTCCTTACAAAAAGTTTGGGCACCCCTGGTCTAATACATCTTCATCTTTAAATGAGTGTCCTCAGGTCCACTGCTGATTCTGGTCCTGAGCTGTTACTCATCCTGTGCTGGGGCATCCTCCTGTTTAGTGGCTGTTTATTTTCTCCAATTTCAAGCTCTTCAAACTCCTCACTGCACTGGACTATGTATACTGTATTGCTCCTCTTGCCTTTTGGTGTTGGGTCTTTTCAGTGGATGAGTCTCTGCCTTTGGGTGTTGGTGGGTTTGAAGTAAACAGGGATGTGATGTTTACCAAAAATCCTTTTAAGTCTTTCAGACATTCCAACAACCATGTAAGGAATGACCAGGTTTTTCTGTCGGCTCTGGGTCTCAGGCCGAGCCATTGTTCTTCTGGATTAGGACACTGACTTGTTGAAACTTGAAAGCCCTCTTTGGATCTCCAGATAGTCTCACCTGGATGACTGAGAATCTTCACAGACATACTGAGCCATATTGGCACCTTTGACGCCAATATTCATATTCTCTTCCTCCAGGAAACAAATACAAATGGTCCATCTCAAACTCATCAGTGATTGAGGGTGGCAAAGATTTCCTTTCACGCCCTTAGGGACATGTCTTGGGGAAGTGACATGGGGCTTAAGTGGGGCTTGCCTTGAGACCCCTATAGGGGAACTTCCCTCCCTCTCTCAGAACACCCCTCTAAATTGTTTCCTGGATTCAGAATGCTTGTTTTCACCCTTGGTTCCTGACATGTACCAAAGGAGGTTTAATTTTGATAAGCAAAAACTAATCACAAATGTGAATTCCACTTCTGGCTGGAGAACTCAAACCTGCCGACTGGAAAACACAGCTTTGCTGTCAGGGAAGTAAAAGGATATTATCAGGAGAAAGGGGGGGGGATGTTTGGGTGCTGCCTGACTCTGAAGTCCATGTTCAATCAGCCTACAGCTAATGGAAGCCCTCCAGTGCTAAGCAATAAACAAACACAGTTGGGCAAATAGTCCGAAATCAAATCTAGTATATAAGGTGGACAATACATAGTTAGTTCCATTACAGAACACTCCCCTGGGAAACCAGATCGGCTTCTGAGCCCTCCACATTACACACCAGCACCATCT
The DNA here is from genome assembly GCA_023846285.1 of Phrynocephalus versicolor. Taxonomy (NCBI): domain Eukaryota; kingdom Metazoa; phylum Chordata; class Lepidosauria; order Squamata; family Agamidae; genus Phrynocephalus; species Phrynocephalus versicolor. The sequence goes on along the minus strand of JAHTLZ010003547.1, from coordinate 26,342,451 downwards.
GTAGCCAGCCTGAGCCTTATTGGGGAATTTATAAAGTACACAGGGGAAAATAGACTAGGAATCAACAGTCAGAGAATCCTATTTCAAGTTTAAATTTTGCTTGTGAAAGATCATTTGGTTTTAGACTCAGCAAACAGCCGGCTTCATCACTCACAATGAGCTACGCGTGTAGCAGGGATTACTTCAGATCTGGGAGATTGAAAGTAATTGCTCCTTTTCACAGGGAGATAGCAAGTACTTGTGTGGCTTGGGAGAGATACCGGGCAGTGCCATTATTTGCAATGCTTCTGTTTCCACCTCCCTTCCATTAATAAATATGATTAGGGCCATCTTCTCGCACTTCCTTTTGTCCTCCATATAAATTATGTCTATCGCAGAATTTTTAAAAGTTACTGTATTTCACTGGAAACAATGCCCTTCTTCCCCACCCCCCACATGATAACTCCAACATAAACCAGAGCTTAGAAAATGGCTTCTTAAGAGTAATTCATTACTGTTATGGAGCTAAGACTTAACAAATATTGTATGTTACTATTACTTACCATTTAGAGTAAGTCTACTTACCAGTTTCTCAAAATTACTAAACTAGTTATGTATTTGTGGGTTTTTTTAATGGAACGCTGTTAATCACTGGCAACAAACCACAAACAAGCAACACAAGGCATAGTATGAGCTGGCCCTTGAACCATGTGATCTTCTTACCATGGAGTGAGGCTATGCCCTCATAATTATGAAAGGACCCCCCAAAATTATAGCTAAACCACAAAAAGGGTGACATTAGCCCCCTACCAATTTAGATTCATGATATGATGTGTTTATATCTTTATGATTAGAAAAAGACGCAATTAATTACATGTAATTAGTTACTATTAATTAGGATGGTTTAGTTCAGTTATGTCCAAACTTCGGCCCTCCAGATGTTTTGGGCCACAACTCCCACAGTCCTTTGCCATTGGAAATACAGGCTTGGAATTCTGGGAGTTGTGGTGCAAAACACCTGGAGGGCCGAAGTTTGGACGTGTCTGGTTTAGTGGTTTAAGTTTCTGGCTGCCGAGTCAGAAGGTGAGAGTTCAGTTTCCCACTGTGTATTCAAGAAGAATCCAGCCTATGGGGCCACAAGCAAGCTGCCCAGGCCCAGGGTGCCCCCCCCCAGGAAGCGAAGGGTAAGCCACTTCTGAATATTCTGTACCTAAAAAACCTTGAAAAGGTTCAGCCATAAAAGGGTCCTTGAAAACCTTGAATAGGGTCGCCATACGTTGGAATTGACTTGACACTATGTAATTATTATTATTTTAGCAATCTGCTACTGTTGACCCAGACTACTACTTCTTCTCCCAAAATCTAGCTACTAATAAATCTCACCCCTTCCCATAGCTGAATCTTATTAAATGCATACATTTTGCCACTAATTGGCCACAGCACCCATGAATCATTCATTGATAATTCTTTTTTCATTTATATGCCAATTCAGTTCTAGCTTGTTATAAGCAAAATCCATTGTTTCTTCATCACTGCAATCTCTTAATTCAGAGTTTGGACAAAACTAGGTACATGTGTTTAATTACTGCTAAATCCTCAGGTGTGAGATTATCCTGAGAAACAATCCAGGGAGTGGATCCAAAGAACCTTGTGTGACAACAGAGAGTACGGTACTTTCACCTGTGCAGAGAGGGGTTATGTGTTTTTCTCCCTGGCTGGACAGCAAAATTATTGTTCCCCTGAAAAGCCATGCCAAGAAAATGACCCTCCCTCCATCATGAGGTACAGAATGTGGTGAAAGGCTAAATTGTTTCATGCATATGTATTGAGGTAAGAGGAAGACACTGGACCAATAAAATAGCACATGGGTGGGGCTAAAGCATATAAAAAGCATATAAAAGCAGCTGTGTGTTCTCATGACAGTTGAATAGGGACTGGATAGGGTCTAGTTATGGTAGAGATAGGGAATGGTTGTTAGAAACTATTAGCTGGGTAGATTCAGGATAAAACCCATCTATCTATCTATCTATCTATCTATCTATCTATCTATCTATCTATCTATCTATCTATCTATCTATCTATCTATGCAAAATGCATATTAATATTTATTACTATTGTGCATTGGTATAGAGAAATAATAAATACTGTACTTCTTTCTATAATATCAATAAACTTATTTCTATATCTTGAAATCGAATACCACGGTGTTGGACTCCATTATTACAACTTAAATGAGTAACTTAAATGGTTACTATTACATTAGTACAACTTAAATGGTGGTAGCAAAAGTATTTGAGTTCATCACGGGACATTATGAATGTTATTGCTGGATGTGTAAATGGGATCTTGAATGCACAGGGTACCAGAACGCATTAGGCCAATCTCCCTATTCAGTCATTACATTGAATGAACAGCGGCACAGCCTTCATCAGAAATGTTTCTTTGGGTTATTTTTTTTTGGGGGGGGGAGCCGGGGATCATCAAACTGGCAGGAGGTAGAGTAGCTGTATTACCTCCATGTTGTTCTATGCCATGTTCTAGCACCACTGGAAATGTATCCTGCTACAATGTAGGAGTGACTTGCAAAGGAGCTGTGGGGGATGGATTCCAATGGAGGCAAACTCCATAAATACTTTCAGCCTGGGATTTCCCCCTCCCGCACACACTTACGAAGTATGGGCCTAGGGCCTATTTTTCCATACTGTGTTCCTACTGACTATCTGTTGACAATCAAAGAAATAGGGTGGGCATATAGCAGCAGTGTTCTTTTGTGCAAAGATATAATAGAGAAAATTAAGGTAATAAGACCAAATCTTCCCTTGGATATTTTAAAGTGCCACCGGAATATACAAAGAGTTCAAGAAAGGAACATAGAGAAGTGGAGATATTGCTTGTTTCTAACAAGTTAGAATTGAGCTGGCATCTACATGGAAAATGGATGATCCAGGGATAGTTTTCGGATGCAGTATTAGTCATTAGACATGGGCACGACTCGGCGAAATCCTCGTTTCCGTTCTCGTTCTTCGTGCTCGTTACGTAACGAGGAACGAGAATGACAATTACTCCGCTCCAACTCGAACCTGACCCGATAAAGATAAATTGGGTCTGATTTGTCGTTGTCGTGCATGGCATCGCGGTGCCGGCGATCGCGCAATGCCAAGCGGCGCAGCACAGAAAAAAGTTTTTAAAATAAAAAAAAACACCTGATTCCCGCTGGCCATAAAAGCAGGCAAAAATATGCCTGCCTCAGTGAGAGCACCTACCAGAGAGAGGTGGTTTCTGGGGGGGTCCCCGGCCTTCCCCCCTCTCCTGTCCTGGGTTGCTGGTACCAGGCTGGGGGGGGGCATCGTCGTCTCCATTTGCCATGCGGTGGGGGAGATCCAAAATGGCAACCACAATTTTTCTTTTGAAATTGTGCTCCAAAAACCCACCAAAGCACCACAGAAACATGTGAAAATTAGGTATTTTAAATGCCTGATTTTTTATAGTAGCAGCAGTGGGTTTTTCTTGCAACAAAACGTCTCCATGGATTTTATTTTATTTTATTTTTATTTTTTTACACCTGCACACGCGCAATGATGGGCTGGCCATGGGATGGGACCATGCAAATTTTTGGAGCCATTCCATCAATCGCATGGCCAGGTTTTGCTGAGACTTCTGGATGTGCCAGAGAGGGCATAAAAAGCCCACCAACCCTTAGCCTAAGCCTAACCCTAACCCATACGCCAGTACACAGTCTTCTTAGTGGGTCAGAGGCACCCAGAGGTGCAGCCCACTAACTCACCCTAACCTTAACCGTTACCCTAAGCCTAGCCCTTACCCTAACCCCAACCCTAAGCCAGATTTGTACGCAAGTACACTTCCCTTCTTAGTGGGTCAGAGTGGTGCATCGAAAGGTGCCTCCAACTCCAGACCCACTTCCTCCCTTGTAACCCGTACGCCAGTATGCTTTCCTTCTTAGAGAGTCAGAGTCAGTGCCGAGAGAGGTGCCTCTGACACACTACCCCCAACCCTGGCTAAATATGGCTGAGCTATAGCTATTAATGGCTATAATGTTCTTAGTGAGACAGCGAAGTGCCGATGAGGTATCCTGTCACACTAACAACCCAACATAATTGGCAGTGACTACTGGCTACGCATTACACTTCCCTTCCCTTCTGGGTCAACTCAGAGGGAGGCACCCAGAGAGGTGCCTCCCAGAGCCCACCCCCCCAAACCTGTACAAACGACAGACGACAAACGGAATGACAAATTTTTGAAAATTTTCGCGAAGAACGGAAACGACCCGAAATGGGCCCTTCCCGACAAACGACAACTTGAAATGTAATTTTTTCTGGTAGTGCCCATCTCTATTAGTCATAATTAGGCATAACTTTATCAGTTTGTGGCTTTTTGCAAGACGAGATATAGAAGTCCAGTTCAAACAGAATGACCCTGACAAGATGATCACTACCTTCTTCATCATCCCTTTCTTGGTCCCTTCTCTTGAATAGCATATTGTTAAAATAAAGGAATAAAGAAAGAAAGAGTGGCTTATAAATTACACATTTTTGTGTTGACTTAGCTGGTGAAGTGTAGATTCATTTCCATCTATTAGTGTTGTCTGTTGTGTCATTACAGTCGTGACCGACTCTTTGTGACCCCATGTCCATGGAGTTTTCATGGCAGGAATACTGGAGTGGTTTGCCAGTTCCTACTGCAGGCGCCTACAGCATCTGGTATTCCCTGGTGGTCTCCCATCCAAGTACTAACCAGGGCCGACCCTGCTTAGCTTCCAAAAGCAGGTGAGACTGGATGTTGTTAGGGCATCTAGGCAGCTTCCATCTATTAACCAGGGTATAAAACCACAGAGACTAAGAACATAACAGCAAACTTAGGCCACATTCCAAGGTCTAGTAACATCACAATGTGGTCTTGTGGGACAGGTACCTAGCAGAGCAGTCCGCTTTTTCTTTCTTAAACAACTACAACAACACTGGAAATTGCAAGGCATCCATCTTCAGTGTAAACGGAGCTGCACTCAGTCACCCAAACAACTGCTATGTCGGGTCCTGGAGCTATTTTGAACCAGTTTTTTTAAAAAAAGATACATTTGGAGTTCTTGTAGGACACAAACAGATGTGACAGCAGGAGATTCATGGTCAGACTTCCAGCTTTTTAATAAGTTTAATATTCATTTAAACAGGCTCAAATCCTGTCCCATGGTCATGTGGAACAAATGGAGATGGTGTAACTTCATTAAAGGCTAATTGCTGCTAATCGATGAGTCCGCAGGGAAAAAAACATACAGCCCATATCAGTGGTGGCTCATGATTGATTTCTTGGCTGTGGTGAATATGCTCAGGGTTTTAGAACAAGTTTTAAAAATGTTCAGTCTTTGAACGTCTCCTGTAGAGTGTGGAGTAAACTGCTGTGAACACACACACACACACACACACACACACACACAGTGGGAGCTGCAGTCATGGCTTTCCTGTTGTCACATCTGGTTTTCCCATAGTTTAATTCATAAGGCCGAGCATTTGCTTTTGCTTTTGATGTAATATTAACACACATTTTCTGTTGTTTTTCGTTTTATAGTGAAAATCCGATTATTTTATTATTCAAATGGAGTATACTTGGGAGATCTTTCAGCTCTTAGAAATGGCACATGGAGGCAAGACCATGTGCAATGGAAGTATATCATGGTGTGCTTGAAACAAACTCGGGGATTTTCAAATTGCAGTCCAGTTTTCAAAATAAAGGGCAGCTGGTGATGTTGCCCTTATCAAAAATAATTGTTTGCTTATGCTATACCATGTTGCTTGCTGTAATTTGTGTTGGTACTTCTTGTCATCAGATTTAATCAGCGCATGTGACTTTATGTGGTTGAGCAATTAATTAATATATACATAGAGTTAGATCCGGCTGGCCTCATACATGACAGGAAGACTTCTCCTGTTTTATTGAATGGGCTGAAATTCAGAAGAGGCTGCTGCTGGAAGGAAACACAGGAGCAATGTTCACCAGTTCTTTTCTACTTCACTGCCCACCACCATCTCTTATGCCCACTCTCACAAAGCTGGGAGAAGTTATTGCTGTGGTCTGGGCTTCCTGGGACCCTCAAGCCAGTGACTCTACTGGCTGAGAAATCCTACGAAATATCTAAAAAGATAACTTCTCCAAGTTCTCCCCTACTGTTTGCAGAATCTTCTAGCCAATTTGAGCAGCCTTTCACCAGGGATGGGGAGTCCAGGTGCAAGTCTCAGTGACAAGTCAGACGTAGCTCAGTGGATTAGGTCTCCGGCAGTGGAACCAGAGGTTGGGAGTTCAATTCCCTACTGGGCTTCCTTGAGGGGGGCTGGACTGCCTGATCCATAGGGTCCCTTCCAGTTCTGCAAATCAAATGTTGTTGTTGCTGCTGCTGTGGCTGCTGCTGCTGTTGTTTCACTACGGACTTGGTACTTGGTACTAAAGTCTCGGACTTGAGACTCGGACCCAAAGACTTGCCAGCATCCCTGCATTTCACCCCAGGAAAATGTGGGAGAAGGGGAAAATAATCTACTTTATTGAAAGCATCCTGTGAGCAGAGTTCCATTCAAGGGACTGCTGAATACAAACAAAATACTTGTTGGCTGGAATCCTGTCCTGAAATTACACAAATAGCAGAACCTTTAGAGGCAAACCTTTGCCATGGGTTATGAAATCTCTCTCGCCCCAACCTGTTGCATGCTGAGTTGCATGACTTAGGGTGCCACAGATAATGTCTACCTGATGCTGCAATTTGTCTCTAAAAGTAACACCATTCGTGGAAGTGCACAACAGGACTTCAGCCACCATATTTCACTTGTAAAGTTATAATATGATGAGATGTGTGCTCAAAACCTCTAGGCGTCCGAGTAAATTTTGCAGAACTCACGGTGGGGAACAGACAAGGTGCCAGAGAGTGTCTCAGTCATAAAACTGGTCATGGCACAGCATCGATCCACTTGGGTATCTCATCATTTAGCCACAACACGTTATGCCCCCTTTATCTGAGCACCAATAAGATTCTGGCCAATGAGCATCATCAGACTGTGCAACAATATTGTCTGACAAGATTTTCCAAAGCTAACATTCTGTCAGTTTTGTAAGAGCCTGATAAGGGACCATCTAGTTGCCCAGGTCCTTCTTCTCTACGTCCCACCCGCCAATTTATTTGGGCTGAAAACTCAGCTTTGAACCTTGTTCATAGCCTTCCTGGATTTTGCTGTTAACTGCCAAGTTCCTGTCAGACTGAAATTGCAAAAGCAAGGAAAAGATTTTCAGCAGATTTCCACCCCCCCTTCTCCCTGTCTTTCACCAATAATGAAATTATCATTATCTGCCCTTTCATCTGACAGTCAGCCACCTCAAAATTTAAAAACCTGAGCTTCAGATGTTTTATTAAATTAACTACAACACTGGGCTTGGTTTTGATTTTTTAAGAAATGGAGATAAACAGCTTATTGCATCATTTATAATGGATGGTAGTTTTTGGACAGAGTTTCACAGGACGTAGGTGAGGCTTTGGAATTCAGTCAGTGATGCACAATCCATCAGGAATGTCTACAGAGAAAACTTCCATTTTAATGAATAAGTAAATGACCGAACGACCGAACGAATGAACGAACGAAAGAATGAACGAATAATAAAGTATGAGCAGTTATTGGAGTATGAGCAGCACCTGTACAGATTTTATGCAGATGTTAGGTAGGCCAACCAGCACCTATTTCACCAATCAGCTGGCCAGGATTCCAAGCTTTCATTGGAGGTGGAGAGTAAAGATGCAGCCACAAGTGGAAATTGGTTATTTGTTTGTTTGTTTGTTTCTATACAATTTGGACTGCTTGTGGAACAATCCTGGAGAATCTGTTACCTAGTGAATCAACAAATACACTCCAGCCTGCCCTTTTAAGTCTAGCTGCAGGGCTTCTACCTTGGGGGGCAAGGGTGGAGTGATTCACTGGTAGACAGAAAGCTTGCTTCAAAGGAGATTGCTTCTCTTAAAGCAATCATTTCTGGTATGATCAGGTGTACACCTTTGCAACTGGCTCATTGTACTCTTGTTCTCTAGCCCCCACAGAGCCAGGAATATAAGGCAAAACATGCAAGCACTGTTTTGGCCATTAGTTTTGCCAGAAAAGAGGCCTCCTGTCTATTTAGCCAATGATTGATACCATTCACATTTTCATAAGATCTTACAGATGTGTAAATGAAAGAACCCCGATTCATGGCCAAAGGTTGCATTTCCGAGGAAGTGTTGCCATTGCTGGTTTGTAGTCACTTGAAATCTGTGGCAGAGCCGTCTGCAAACAGGGCATAGAAAACAACAAAGCCATTGCTTTCTTGGGGGCGGCGGGGGGGGTGGGTGTTATGGGAGCTTTAGTCCAAAAGAAGAGAGCTATCCCCAATTCCAATGTTAGGCATGTTACTCTCCAGGGAGACATCAACACCAAACCCCCTTGGCTGAAAGCTATTGCTTTCTTTTAATGACGCCACTGGTTGTGTGCAGGTTTGCCATGTCTGTGAGCACCCCGCTGAAGAAGCTAAGCAAGGTCGGCCCTGGTTAGTACTTGGATGGACGACCACCAGGGAATACCAGGTGCTGTAGGCATCTGGAGTAGGAACTGGCAAACCACTCCAGGATTCCTGCCAAGAAAACTCCATGGACATGGGGTCATGGTGAGTCGGTCACGACAAATGACACAACACACACAGAGAAATGTCCTGGGCAGGGCCCTTTAATGAGGAGCGCCTTCCATGGCTGCAACTTGAAAGAGAGTTTCCTTTCATAACATAAAATAACAAGTTATTTTAATAGGTCCCCAGACCTCATCACGGTGTTTAAATTATCAACCTTGACTTTCTCTCTCCCTTCCAACTCCCTACATTGTGTATAGACAAGCACCTACTCTTGTCAATGGATTTTACAACACATTAAAAAAAGTGGAAGTCCTAAAAGCTGTGGCATCATTTATTATGTAAAGAAACCAAAGAATTAATACTAGCCATGAACTGTGTGACCTCAATTATGCCAGAGTAGATTCAGCACATTTTCTGGTGCTAAATCCAACCTGAACCTTTGTTGTGTTTTGCTCTTAAATGCAAAGTGTACTTGGACCTTTTCAGGGACATGAGAAACTGCAGGATCATGCCTTTAGGTTACAGATGGGAAACCGTGACCAGCATGGCCATTATACTTTTAAATCAGGGAGCACTGCATGCAGTTGTAGCCTTACTGGAGCTAAGTAGATGTGAGGGCCAGATCAGTTGCTTAATGGGAGACACCACTCTATGATGTCTAAAAGAACACCACGGGCAACATGATCCAGATCATAATAATGCAAATAAATGATAAATAATGGCACATTCTCAAATATCCTAGAGTAAGTAATGGGGTGTGTGTGTGTGTGTGTGTGTGTGTGTGTGTGTGTGTGTGTGTGTGTGTGTGTGTG
>JAHTLZ010003547.1:26306134-26331083 GCA_023846285.1 Phrynocephalus versicolor | reverse complement strand
TTATTATTATTATTATTATTATTATTATTATTATTATTATTATTATTATTATTATTATTATTATTATTAAAAATTCCAGACAGTCAATTAAAATTATAAAAATACTGACTGGTATTATACGACAGATACAAGTGTTAACCAAAAACTTAAGTATCTGTTAAATTTCAAAGCCACTATTATCATTATTATCAGTTTTATTATCATTTTTACCTATGACCTGGAGCTGTTTCTCAAAATCTTGGTTGTTAGTGGCTCCCGGCGATATCCTTTCTGCCTGTCTTTGGCAGCAATCTGTGATTTCTCGTCCTTATTATAAGTAGTGTCGTGCCCCCTCCTAATACGATAGGTTTGTGTGCACAGAGCTCGCAAATGGAAACTAATCAGCAAAGCAGCTGTTTTCCTGCTATGAGTTTTACAGATGAAGGGTTGTTTACTTAGAGAGATCTACAGAAGGTCACAGATCCTGGCTTTGCACACCTAGAAGAGTTATTCAGTTACCCAGCAGAAAATGTGTCTGGACTGACGAGCCATTTCCAGCTGGTTGTGTGAGAGTCTTCCTTGGAGAGCATGTTAATAAGGCTCTTCACTCTTGTGGATTTTTATGTCTTGGTTCTAAAGGGCCAAAAAAATTGACCCTCCACACCCACTGAGCGAGACAGATAATCCAGCCGGGCCTCGGCTGGCTGTTATGTGACCTCACCAATCAGTTACCTAAAGGCATCCTTTATCATTTATTGGAAATTTATTAACCTTCACTAGAAAACAACAACAAACTTGATTTCCCATAAGCACACCGATGCAGGCTACTCTCTCTCTCCCCCCCCACCCCGCTCCTTCTTCCCACTCCATCAGCTGCTAGCCCATTTCTATGACTTGAGGTTTTAATGATGTGAAATGCTTCAGGCTTTAAAAAAGACTCCCCCCCCCCCGGGGAAACTGTTGTGCCCCTATCCTCATAATATCCAAATGTGTTGTCAGATTTGTAACAGAAATCTCTTGCTTGGCTATTGCATAGGAAGAGGGGAAACGTTCTGAAGGGTAAGAGGAGACAGAATACTAAAACAGTGTTCTAACTTCATTTTTTGGGGTGGGGTGGGGAATGAGTATGGGGTGGCATCTTAGCTAAAAAGCTATAGCCAGAACCAATGGCAGCATGAGTGCAAACTGTTGGACGGTTCTCTGGAAGGCCTGGCAACAGTTCCCAGCATCTTTAGGCAGGTGGTCCTTGCCTTGTTACCCTGCAAGGATGATAATTTGTCCAGTGAGGCAAAATCCACCAGTTAAGGTTTCCCCAGTGTTAACCGGGAGGTTCCTTTCTGAACAGGAAGCTAGGCAGAGCTAGGCCTAGTTAAGGCCACAGAGCCTTCCAGCCTTGACTTTTCTCCCACCTGAGCCACTTTTACATAGATGTCTGTATGTTATGCGGAATTTCCAGAGTGAAGAATGATGAGATTTATAGTTCAAAAAAATAAAACTCATGCCTAGGTGCCATTTTAGCTTCCCACCATGTCAAAAGTACAGTAGAAAATTAAAATGGCGGCTCTCTCCAATCATGCTGCCAGGTAGAGATGGGCACGAAATGAACAATTTTTCGTTTTCATTTTCATTTTTTGTTTCGTTATGCAACGAAACGACAAACAAATTTTGTCTCTAAAATGAAACAAAACGAACAGAAACACCAGAAATTTTGTCGTGTGTTTCCTTTCCGTTACTGCAATATAAGTGAATTGCTTAAAATCCTAAAAAAATCACAAAAAATTGAAATAAATGGTAACGAAATGGTAATGAAATGAACGAAAACAAAAATGATTTTTTTTGCAAAAATCATGAAAAACGAAAACGAACCAAAACAGACCCTACAAACGACAAACAACAAACGAAATGCCATTTTTTTTATTCGTGCCCATCTCTACTGCCAGGTAAGTGTGTGGCTTGAACAACAAAGGGTGAAAAGGGAGGGTGCCATGGAAGGTACTTCTTCGCTCCATGTCTGAATCTAACTCTGCTTTTCCTGCCACGTTTCTTTGACAAATCTCAAATGAAAGCTGCTGCTCAGGAGTAGACATCTGTGAGATGCATGGCCAGCTCATGACTGGAGAAAGGGCTTGAACTCCCCAATTTTGGGGAGGCGATCCCTCTGCGTACTCAGTCCACAAGCTGCCCCTGTCAAGAAGAAGCATGTTTGTGCAGACATTCCCCCAGTTTAACCGCCACAGTTGGTTAATGAATATAGGTTTCAATACTTACCATTGAACAGCTAAAAACATGACTCCTGTCAGCAAGGAGACTTCAACAGACTCAAGAGAGAGAAAGATAACTGAGCAGACAGGTGGAGTTTTCTTTGAATTCAGAAGCAGGGGAACTATTGGTTAGTGCTAGATAGTTTGGCAGTCACCCCAGCCTGGAAAATTCCAACTAACCAGCCACTCCTACAAGAGTCAGCATGTGAAGTTGTAATAACTCCAACACCAGTGTGTCATGGGCTGCTCTAGCCTTTTCGGATTGTTGATTCTCAGCCCTTGAGGGCAAGCCAGAAGAGGTAAGCTAAGGATTGTCAGCAGACAGAACAAGATTGCAAAGCATATAATTGCCCCAGGCGTAATCCCAACTTTGTCAGGAAGCCTTTATAGTCCAATTTTCCTGTTAAAATAGAGCTAATCACCAGCTAGGTGGGTGGAGTCATGACAGTGCCAGTCATTAGCAGTTCTTTGCTATTCTGGGCAAAATCCTAGGGCAGTGATGGCAAAACTTTTAGAGACAGATTGCCCAAACTGCAATTCGAAACCCACTAATTTTTCACAAAGTGCCAATACGGCAATTTAACCTGAATACAGGTGGCTGTGAAGGGGCGATGTCTGGTGCCCACAGAAAGGGCTCAGAGTGCCACCTTCAGCACCCGTGCCATAGGTTCACCAACACTGTCCTAGGGCATTCTTCACCAAAGAGATGACTCTCCCAAGAAGGGCTGTCCTAAAATCTCTCTCCACATCCTTCCGGCATAACCAGCACTGGCTGGGCGGTGATCAGAATTGTACTTCGATGTACCTGGAGAACAGCAGGTAAGGAACAGGCGATGTTCTCAGGCAATATTTGAGCCTACAGCTTCAGCGGCAGCCACACACAAAGGCTGAAGGTTCCTAGTTCTGTCCCAGCAGCTCCTAACCTTGACGCTGAATCCTCTGTTGGCTACACTAGATCAAGGCCTCTGAATTCCATGCTGCAGCTCACTCTGTGTCTGACCCAGCTCAGAACACGGGGGATACTCCTACCACGATTAGCATTCACCCTGCTGCATACAGAGAATGGGCTGAGTAGTTCAGTAGCTCAGTCAATGATGACACCGGGTCTCCTGTAGATTTATTTCAGGGCTCCCTTGTGCACCCACTATTTATTAAGTTTGGAATACACTCATATGAGAGATGGTCTTCCCTGTTTAATTCCATACTCCGGGGAACAATATTGTATCCAGAAAATACTATCGGATTAATAAGTGCAACAAGGGCATGAAGCGTATTTCAGCCAGCATCAGGTGCTAAGCACTGTAAATGACAGAACAACAGAACAGGTTGTCTCCATGTACCTCGGCCTGCGTTTGTGTATACTTGACATCCTGTAAATAGTTTGCTCATTCAGGACCACCACCCTAGCTACCTAGGGGATTTGGGGACATGTAGTCCATGTGCCTGAGGGGGATAATGTTGGGTACTGTGGTGTAAAGAAAGAAGTATTTTTCCCCAAGTGTTTGGGACCTCTGGGCAGCCAGAAGAGAGAAGAATTTGAGGTTTTGGTTTGAAATCCAAATGCTATAAAATTCAGAAAGATTTGCTTTCTCCCGTTCGTTTGATGTTCTTCTCCTCTACTGCCCAGTGAACTTAAGTGGTCCCTTCATTTTCTTTCTGTAAATATAACATTCCCACTTTTACAGAATTCCCCATGGGTTTAGTTAAAAGTTTAATACATTCCTCTTTGCTTTGCCTTGCCCTTGTGAATGTATGAAAGGGAGCGAGGCGTCTAAGTAAGATCTGCCCTCAGAATCATACTTCAGAAGGCGCCGGGTGCTTTCGCTTTGCCCTCCAGCTTCAAACCTGTCTGCACGCTGTATTTGATTCTTTCAGAGATGATTGTCATGCAGTTTATGGAAATGTACTTTCTTACCCGGGTCATTGCAAAGCCAAGAAAGCATCGGAGTGAGGTGCCTTTTCGGATGACCCCCACAGAATACGGAGTGCCACAGAGCAACTGCTTGGGATACCTGCTCCAGCAGTGCTTTCCTTTGAGGGTTTAACACCCAGTTCCTTTCTGTTAGCACATCAGGATCCGGCATGTGCTCCTTGACTGCTACCATCTGACTGTATGCAATGTGGCTAATAACAGAGGATGGGAAAGGTGCTACTAGATTTTAAAAAAAAAAAACCTCCTTAAGGATTGGTAGCACAATGACTACCGGTGCAGAACCTCAGGTTTGAAGCTATTCACCATCTCCCCCCCCCCATGAAAATCTATGAAATCTCTCCCCCTCCTCCTCCTCCTCCTCCTCTTGGATTCAATACCGTTCAGGCTGTTTAACAGTATTTGTTACTTACCACCATAGTACCAAGGCCTCTAAAGTAGGTCTCATCAATAAAGTAACTCTACTTGCCCATTGCTCAATAGCAGTTAGAATAGATGCTTTTGTTACATTTTGAATACAGTGGTGCCTCAACTTACGAATTTAATCCATTCCGAATGCATGCTCTTAAATTGAACTACTTTTAACTCAGGGTACCTATCTGAAAATTTTTAAAAAGTAAGTTGAAAACTCAGAACAATGAAAAATATATTTGTAAGTCGAGCAGACCATATCTAAAATTTGTAAAGTGCGCGTTAAAATGCCAATGGTTTTCCTCTCTTAAGTCGAATTGTTCTTAAGTCGAGCTGCTCTGATGTCGGGGTACCACTGTAATTCTTTGATGTTACCATCTATTGGCCTTTGGAACAAAATACCCCTCTGCTTCTTTCCAGGACACACTTTCCCAGCATTTGAGCAAGGTGAGACATAGCAAGGCGACACTTGAGCTGTCTGATAGTCTTCCTTCCTGTGTAGTAAGGCTACATACCCAATATGGAGCACAGAAGGTATTACCAAATCACAGATAAATAGCAAAAGGAAAATAGATATCCCTTGGTAAGCTGCAACTGTAATGGAAACTAGTTAACTATTACAGAGGAAATGAATTAATTACAAGGGGAGCCTTATTTGTAACTAGTTACTCCCTAGTAGAGATGGGCACGAAACGAACAATTTTTCGTTTCCGTTTCCGTTTTTTCCGTTTCGTTACGTAACAAAACAACAAACGGATTTTGTCTCTAAAATGAAACAAAACGAACAAAAACACCAGAAATTTTGTTGTGCGTTTCGTTTCCGTTACTGCAATATGAGTCAATTGCTTAAAATCCTTTTAAAAAATCACACAAAATTAAAATAAATGGTAATGAAATGGTAATGAAACGAAGGAAAACAAAAACGATTTTTTTGCAAAAATTCCTGAAAAACGGAAACGAACTGAAACGGACCCTCCAAACGACAAACGACAAACGAAATGCCATTTTTTTTTATTCGTGCCCATCTCTACTCCCTAGCTTTGGTTCTGAGCCACTCTCTCACACTTACATACCCATAAGGAGAGGCATTTGTGTTCGTGCCTTTGTGCTTCAGTGCCATAACCGTGCTTGATTTATCTTTGCTCATCCCTGATTTTCACTGTTCATGGGAACCTACAACAACCGTGTCTGTTCATTCTGAAAGATTGCTCAAAAGGATATGTATAAATATGTATAAATTTTGCCATCTAGTGTCACTGAGATGTGGACTTGATTCACGGAAGCGGGCATGAGCAGGCTTTTGGGCTGATGCAACATGGCTCACATGATACTGTACTTCTGTGTTCCTAACTCAATGACGCCATTGCAAGGAGTCAAAGCTACAATACTGGTAAATGTATCTCTCCAGTTTTGAGTGAAACATAGCCTCTTATGACTGTAGTTTGGGATGCCCCTGTTCCTTTTGACAAGCAAATACCAGAGGACTGCTGTTGTTTTTTCCTGGAGCTGCCCCTTTGGGTATGTAAACCAACAGTCACCCTGCAGTTGCCTCTACAGCATGCAATGGTACCACACGTGATGTAACTATGTAAACACTGTTAGATTAAAAATGTCAGTCTATTGAGAAAGTAATCCCAGGACTCCATAAAATCTTCCCTACAAATATACCCAAAGCAGTAGGAACATAAGAACATAAGAAGAGCCATGCTGGATGAGGCCAAAGGCCCATCTAGTCCAGCTTCCTGTATCTCACAGTGGCCCCACCAAATGCGTCTGGGAGTGCACAAGACTAGATATCTGTCTCCTGATACCATCCCCTACATCTGGCCCTTGACGAACCCCAGTTTTAAGCCTGGAGATTACACATCTTCTCCATCATGGTTTATAACCTGTGATAGACTTTTCCTCCAGGAATCTGTCCAATCCCCTTTTGAAGGCATCCAGGCCAAATGCCATCACCACATCCTGTGGCAGGGAGTTCCACAGACTAACAACGTGCTGGGTAAAAAAAAAATATCTTGTCTGTTCTCACTCTCCCAACCCTCAATTTGATGTATGTCCCCTAGTTCTGGTATTTTGTGAGAAGGTGAAGAGTGTCCCTCTATCCACATTACTCATGTCCTGCATTATTTTGTATGTCTCAATTGTATCCCCCCTCAGACGCCTTTTTTCCAGACTAAAGAACCCCAAATGTTTTAGTCTTTCCTCACTCTTTGGGAGGGAACTGTCACAGTGCTGATGAACACCAGTCACTGTTGAAGTTACATGTTCTGTTTTGCCATACAGGTGGTTGTTCTTTTGCTTTTCTTTAAATGTTAGTAGCAGATTACAGAAAAGGCTTCAGTGAATGTTTGGATGGTTGATGGTTGTCTTGCTTAGCATGAGTCTCTGCAGCTTCCTTCCCAAATCTTTTGTCACCTAGCCTAGACCTCTTTCCTGCCTTTGTTAATTTGTTTTGCCAAGTAATAGTTCATTCATCTTAATGTGCATCTTATGTGCTTGGCTGTGTCACTTATTCTTTAATATCCATTAACTTCCATGTGTCTCACCACAACTGTCTGATAACAATTTTGGAAATAATTTTGTAGGAGTTTGGGGTTTTTGTTTATTTTATCCCATATCTCTCCTTGCCTTGTTATATGAGTCACCAGTCTTTGATCCTCTTTTCCTCTTCCTTTTTCACTAAACCTACCAACTCCCAGTGCTTTTTCAGCATTAGGCAGTGGAGCTTCCCAGCTCTCTTACTGTTAATGCATGTAGAACGGACATGTATTAAGAGTACAGAGTATGGCAGAGGTTTGCAGTGGGAAATTTAGGTACTGAAGCAGGTAATCTGTACCGATCATGGGGATTTTGGCAGCTAGTAAATATATCAGAAGGGGTGTGATAGCTCCGTGGGCTAGAGTGCTAAAATGTCAACTGCAAAGTCAACACCTCAGTAGTTCAAATCCCAGTTGCCACACAGCGGAGCGAACTCCTACTGTTATCCCCAGCTCCTGCCAACCTAGCAGTTCAAAAGCATGTCAATGCGAGTAGATAAATAGGTACCATCATTTTAAAAAGTGGGAAGGTAAACAGTGTTTTGTGCGCAGAAATATCGGCCACATGGGCAAGGACTTGCACAACACCGGCTCTTCGGGTTGAGTACAGACATGAGCACCGCCCCTAGAGTCAGACACAACTAGCATGCATGTGTGTAGGGAATCATTACCTTTACCTTAGATAAATCAGAAAGGCAGATTAGTCACAGAACAAGCAAATGGCCTGATAGTTCTCCCAAGAGCTGGGAATATTTAACCATTGAGAACAACAAAGGGGTAATAATGGGCCAAGTAACTGCTGGGAGTTCTGGGTGCTGATATCCAAAGGATTAACTTCTCCAAGTTCTGGAACTTCCTCCTTGTTTTGATCGGCCTGGACCGATGCTCCTTTTTGGGCAACAGATATGCTTGTGTTGGTTTGGTAGATGTGAGCAGGTGCGCCACATATACAGATGGTTCCTGCCATCCTTCTTCCAAAATCACTTATTCTGTAATAGTTCGATTCTGCTTGTCCACCACAACATATCCAGAAAGACATTGCTTAGCAATTAAGCCATAACCTAAGTGCACAGGTAGACAATGGAGACAGCGTCACTGAAACAGAACAAACATACACAATAGGCCTTGAGCAGCAGCAACAACAAAAAGAACACCCCAAAATGACAAGAATCATAAATCACCAGGCACTGCCATGGATAGAAACTTCACTGCTCTGAGAAACAGCAGACATTTTATTTTGAGGGGAGGGATATCCTTTCTGAGAGTGGGCACCACGCTCCTCCTGATTGTTACCTGGCGGCCATCTTGCTGACTGTGGCTCGGCCAGGGAGCTATCGATGCAACAACCAATGTTGCATCAGTAATATTGCTACTTTACTATAAGGAATGTCTACAAAGAAGTCATTATTTGGAAAGGCAGCAACTTTCATTTTAATGTATCAGTTTAATTGATTTATATCCTCTCCCCCCCCCCCCCAGAACTGGGGTCCAAGGCAGTTTTCAGTCAGGCATGTCTTTGGGGGGAAACAGTGGAAAATAAGAAAACAGCACAATTACACCATAAGGTGTAATATTAAATCATTATTAAATAGGTTGTTATAGTAAAATAAATTGAATTTGCATTGATTTTTAAAAAAGACATTAATTAAAGTACTTCAACTCACAATCACTCAACAAAAAGGTGAAACGATAGGTTTAGATATGACAATATAAAGTTGTCCACGCATTGCACACCTATTTAGTGGATTCATTGCCACTAAATGTGATGAGCTCACGCAGCTCTAGAAAAAGATGCTGTGAATTAGTGGAAAAGGCTTGCATCAGCAGCTTCCAACCACGACAGCTTGATGCAGTCTCCTTCTTCAGAGGTGATACGTGGCAATGCAGTGAGGCTGGGAGATCACGAAAGGGGGGTGGCGTACTACCACAAGTCATCCCAAAGAAAATATTCCTTGACTGCTATTAGTCTCCTTGGGAGAGAAGAAGGGGTGAAAAAATCTTC
This sequence comes from Phrynocephalus versicolor, assembly GCA_023846285.1. Taxonomy (NCBI): domain Eukaryota; kingdom Metazoa; phylum Chordata; class Lepidosauria; order Squamata; family Agamidae; genus Phrynocephalus; species Phrynocephalus versicolor. The sequence goes on along the minus strand of JAHTLZ010003547.1, from coordinate 26,321,960 downwards.
TCCCCCCTTGCAATTTCTATCCAGATGCTGTGGGACCTTTCGGCTACAGCAAGATTAGGGTTGCCAAATGGGTTACCTTTGGGTTTTGGTATATCATACTGCTGTGAGTTAAGCATCTGACTCTGGAACTAGCGGTCTTTTCTTGATCACCATCACCAGCCTCACTGGCCCAGTGCCTCTCAAGAGAAAGGCCAGCCTGTGTGGTCTTGAGCAAGCTGCACAGGCCCAGAGTGCCCCCAGTAGAAGGGAACGGTCAACCACCTCTAAGTACTCTGTACCTAGCAATCCCTGGGAAAGGTCACCATAAGACAGAAAAGATTTGAGGGGTGGCTTATAATTATGAATTATTATTATTGCTTTGTGGATGGAGCCTAGAGTGCTCACTGTAATATTATTTCCATCCTGCATTGTTTTTGAACCTACTGACATTTTGTAAAAATTCCTTCCTTCCTCTGACCCTCGCTTTTTACCCATAATGCATTTTGAAAAGTAACCCTGTGAATAGCTTTGCCATAGCTTTTTATGGAAATAAATTAGCCAAATATTAAATGACATTTCCAAATCTTTTAGGCATGGGTGCAAAATAAAAGCGAAGTGATGACTGAACAACCATTGTGTTCTTGCCCCATCAGACAAGTTTTCAGGGCCACAACTCTGTAAGAGCCTCTTGACTCAGTCGTTACACTGCAGCTGTAACTGCACTCACAACCTGAAGTAAAATCTCGTGTAACAGGCTCAAGGTTCACTCAGCCCTCCATCTCTTCAAGATTGGAAAAATGTATACCCAGCTTGCTTGGGGCTAGGGGGCAATGTATAGCCTGCATCATTACTTGTAAACTACTTGGAGATTGCTTAAGTGCTATGGGATGCTAGGTGATATAGAAGCGACACACTTTGCTTTTTGTGGAGAACAGAGTGCCTCTGGACGAGTTCTGAACCAATTTAGCCATTTTAGTCTTGATTTTGGTTTTAGCCCCTGTTTGTGCTTTGTGGCATTATTTACAGGTAATCATCATCAGCATGTCCCATCAAATAAATTCTGACATGGTGGTTCTTTTCAAGGTTTATCTTTCCCTTCTTCTGGGGGCGCCTGGGTCTGTGCACCTTGCCTGAGGCCTCATGAGCTGGTTCTTTTCTCTGGAATTAATTCCTTTATACAAGGTACCACTGTAGTCTCTTTGAGACTCTGAGAGATGCTGCCAGTCAGAGCAGAAGACATGGCTGAGAGACCCTAAAGAGTTGTTGCCTGTCAGAGCAGGCAACATGGAGCAAGATGGCCTAATAATATGGTCTGGTCTGAGCCAGCCTTCAATGCTGCATATACAGTGGTACCTTGTATAAAGGAATTAATTCGTTCCAAATGAAATTAATATGTTAAGCAAATTTTCCTTTATACAAACTTCCCATAGGAATGCATAGAAAACAGAGTAATCCCTAATCGCGACCATAGGTGATTCTGTTAAAAAAAATTCCCCTAGCTCCGTAATTTTTATATTGTACAGATTTTATGTTATACAAACTGTTCATTATATGAGGGTCCACTGTACTATTACCGCATTTGAGTTATGTGAAGCTGGCTAAATTAGAGTGGGGCTGGTAGCAGGGGAGATTTTGAAAGCATGTGCCTCTCTCCTTTTCTCAGAAGTCATTTCTCTGTTTGCATTCATGTCTCTGAGGCTTAAGATCTAACAACTTGGCATGGAAAGACGAATCGCTTTTTAGAACATTGTGTAGATAGTATTAATTGGGGAGGGAGTAATGGGTTTAGCATAACTGGAACACTTTTTGTAAAAAGCTGCCTCATTTTTCTAGGATTATCATATACACATTGAAGTAGACAAATCCGTCAAAATGAGAATAATTTCCAGCTTTTCCTGGGTGTACAGTTAAAGTGCAGAAATTGCAAAGCTAAAGCAAACAGCACAACCTGCTTTAATCAAAAGGAGTCTAGCAAGAAACAATCAATTAAAGAACAGTCTGATTCTCTGTGACATCAATGTATGAAAATCTGTTAGACGCCAGATTGTGTCTCAAGACACATATGATGAACTGAACAAAATGACCTGCTAATAGCTTTTACGGGTAATAAATGCATCATGTTATTGGTAATTCTGCAGATGGTAAATCAAGCTAATATCCGAGCTGAAACAAGCTACTTGGTAAATATCCTTCAAAAGTGTTCTTGTAATTCCCTAATTGTATCACACAGAAAACATTATTTCCAATTTAGCCACTTTAAATTAAAATATCTGCTTTCCATATGCTGGTATTTTAATGGTTGTCGAAGAATATATTGTGCCTCGGGTTTTGAAAAGCCCCGGCTACCTCTCTGATTAGTATTCCTGTCCAGTATATCTTTTATAAATCCACGGTACGTAATACCCGCAGCTTTGGCTGAAATATGCACTTTTGAAAGATGCTTCACAAAGATGAAGCACTAAGTTAGAATAATTAATTACGCAATACAAGGAAACAAAGGGGGAAATGCTGTTTATAAATTATTTATTTTTATTTATTTTAGAGTATTTTTTACATCGCCTTTTTCCTTGGAAAAGGACCCAAGGCGGCTTACAGGAATGAGGGATAATATACAATCCAGTACAATTAAGATATGCTCAGGTATTGAGAACAGGGAATTGAGGGACCTCTTACAGCAGGCCTGCCCAAAGTTCAGCCCGGGGGCCAAATCCAGCCCATCAGGCCATTCTGAGTGACCCGCGGCTGGCTGGCCCGCCCCTCCCTCCCCCTCCTTCGCCCCATGCTGGGGAGCTTGGGGGTGCACAAGGTTGCATAGATTGCCTCTTCCAAGGGGTGACCTGTGGCCATGGCTCCCTGTGCTTCCTTTGGTCTCCACCTTCCTTCTTTCCTCCCTCCCTTGGTCCCCACTTTCCTTCCATCCTCCCTCCCTCCCTTGGTCCCCACCTACCTCCCTACCTCCCTTCCTTGTTCCCCACCTTCCTCCCTACCTCCCATGGTCCCCGCCTTCCTTCCTGCATGTGGGGTTGCAAGGGGTCAGTGGGTGGGGCTTGCAGTGGGGTGGCAGGGTCGGGGAGCAACCGGCCCTTGACACATTCTCAACCACCAAATCTGGCCCTCCTTACAAAAAGTTTGGGCACCCCTGTCTTACAGCATTAATAGACAACATTACATTAAAGCTACAAGATAACATGTGCAGTTAAAAAGAGAGTAAAATTCAATGTAAATTCCATGAGTGATGGAAACTAACATTGTAAACATAGTGTCAACGTAATCACATAAGATTATAAGTAGTTATAAACACAAAGTCTGTGTGATCCTATAGATTCATAATAGGCAGTCCATCATTCAGGGCAAGCTTGCCTGAAGAGAAAGGTCTTTGCCTGTTTCCAGAAAGACAACCGAGATGAGCCTGTCCTGACCACCAGTGGGAGGGAGTTCCAGAGTCTGGGCACAGCAGACTCATGGGTTCCAACGAGACATACCTCTGGCTGCTGCATTTTGGACCCGTTGAAGTTTCCTGAGGATTTTCATCAGTAGCCCCACATAGAGTACATTACAGTAGTCCAGCCGAGACGTTACTAGGGCATGTGTCATCATGGCCAGAGCTGTTTTCTCAAGAAACAGGCATAGCTTGCACGCTAGCTTTAATTGTGCAAATGCGTTCCTGGCCACAGCCATCACCAGGGCATCCAAGCTCAAGTATATGTCCAAGAGCACCACCAAGCTGCGTACCTGTTTTTTTCAATTGGGGGGTGAACCCATCCAATACGGGTTGCATCCCTATCTCCCGTTATCCCTTTTGACTGACCAGGAGCACCTCTAGCTTGTCTGGGTTTAGTTTCATTTTGTTCATCTTCATCTAGTTCATTATTGCAGCTAAACACTCATGTACGTTTGAGATAGTAGCTCCCTTACAATCTGGAAGTGACGAGAGGTAGAGCTGGGAATCATCAGCATACTGGTGGCACTTAACCCCAAAAGACCAGATAATACCCCCCAGTGGTTTCATATAGATGTTAAATAACATAGGAGACAGAACAGAACCCTGGGGAACTCCACAGGTCAGTGGCTGTGGTGTCAAACATGAATCACCTAACACCACTTTCTGTGTTCTATCCTGCAGGAAGGACTGGAGACACTTAATGCGGTACCCCCGATTCCCATTTCAGAGAGACGAGTCAGGAAGATGCCATGGTTGATAGTGTCAAAAGCAGCTGAGAGGTCTAGCAAAACCAAAAGGGACACAGGTCCCCTGTCCATTTCATTGCACAAGTCATCTACCAATGCAAGCAGTGCCGTCTCAGTCCCATAGCCAGGCCTGAAGCCAGAATGAAATGGATTCAGGTAGGGATGGGCAAGAAATGGAAAAATGATGTTTCGTTTTGTTTCATTTTGTGCCCACCCCTGTTTCATTTTGTTTCATTTCTTACATTTTCTTTTAAATTGTAGAAAACGAAATGAAACGGCTCCCTTGGGTCCTAGAGGCACCAAATTTGGTTCCCAGCAGCCATTTTTAAAGCACTCCAGGTATCTCCCTGGTGCCAACTGGGTGAGGTTTAAAGGTGTCCAACCATTGACAGCTCGGCAGGAGCCCTCTGAAAATGTTCGGGTGGGAAGTGCAATCGCCCAGAACTGCCCACCCAACTATTTTCAGAGGCCTCCTGCTGAGCAGTCAGTGGTGCTGACTGGCCAGTTTTAAAGCCAGAATGGATGGTTCATTTAAATGGGGAAAAAAACAACAGTTTAACTTCATCTGTAATGAAATGCTCCTCATTTTCTTTTGTTTCATTTTGTTACGTAACGAAAAAATGAAACAGCATTTCGTTTTTCTTTTTTGCCCATTCCTAGATCCAGGTAGTTTATCTCGTCCAGACACCTCTGGATCTGCAAGGCCACAATGCACTCTAGGACTTTCCCCAAGAATGGGATATTCGAAACCGGTCAGTAATTGTTCAGTATCATTGGGTCTAAGGAGAGCTTTTTTTAACAGTGGCTTTACTATTGCCTCCTTTAAGCATGCCGGAATCCTGCCCTGTTGTAAGGAGGCATTCACCACTCTTCCTAACCAGTCTGCCATATCTTGTCTGGCAGGTTTTATGATCCATGAGGGGCAAGGATCCAACACACATGTGGTGGCCCTCACCTCCCCAAGGGTCCTGACCACATCATCCAGCTGTAAAAGCTGAAAGTCATCCATTAATACTGGACAAGGAGGGTGGGGTGTTTTATTTACAGGCTCTGGATCAATAGCAGCATCACAAGTAGCCCGGATCTGTTCAATTTTTCCTGCAAAGTCTTTGCAGCGAGATTCAGAATGGTCTGTGTTATCTGCCCGTGGGTCAGCATGTAGCAGACTTTTGACTATTCTGAAAAGCTGCCCCGGGTGATTTTGTGCCAAATCAATGGCGGTAGAGAAAAATGATTTCTTCCTGCACTGCCTTGGAGTAAGCCTCCCAAAGGCTTTCACTGTTTCTTTGTCTGTTTCAATTTGGGTTTTCCGCCAACGCCTTTCATCTCTATGGACCACCCATTTCAATCTTGCCAACTCCCAGTAAACCAAGCAGCCAATTTGGGTCTATTTTGAGGAAGGAGACATTTAGGAGTTCTCTGGTCAATGGCTTTGCTCATTTCCCCATTCCAGAGTTCAACCAAGGATTCAATAGAATCACCCATTGGAGATGTAAGAAACTGCCCAGGGGCAGTTGAAAAATCATCTGGATTCTTCAACCTTCTGGGACGTATTGCTTTTGTCTGACCCTGTCCCCCGTGGTCAGGCTGTTAAGTTATGAGATTTGGCAAAAGAAAAACTCAGAAATCGCAACCAAATCCTGTGTTCTAAGAGTGCACATCAGTAAGTGAATGTGTGGGATACAGAAGGAGCCTCCCCAAAAAGTGGCCAGCTTTGCAGGTACACTTGGGCAACCGTGTGCAGTTGGCTGGACCTTCCCGCCCAGAAGCTGTAATCTTATTTTTGAGTAAAATGAACCAACAGGCCTTTTAAGGACCAAAAAAATGACAACAATTACTATTAAAACAGGGTGGCGATGGGCATGGGTGGGTGGGTGGTGATGGGCACGGGGGGCGGCGGGCGGGCGGCGGCGGGCGGCTGGTGGGCGGTGGGGGGACAGATGGCGGTGGCCAGTGGTGGTGGGGGCGGCAGGCTGGCCAGCGCCCTCTTTCAATTTTGGCACCCTAGGCAACTGCCTAGTTCGCCTTAATGGACGCGCCGGCCCTGCCTAGGAGGATATTTTCAAAAAAGACAAATGGAAAAAGTTTACAGCAATGATAGATACAGCTGTGCTTCAGATTACCCCTCATTCAGAGAATTGTGATGAGTTTGCAACGTCCATTTTGGAAGGCTCTTGTGCCTCCATTCCGAGAGGGCGCTGGTCCAATTACATCTCAGGTCTCACAGCCAATACTTAGATTATATTTCACACTTTAAGAAATTGTTTGGGTGAACATACAATAAATGCTGGGAGAAATTTCATCTTGACTTTTGCAGAAACAGAAAGAACTTGCTAGATAGACACTAAAGCGGAGCTTGAGGTTGCAAGAAGCAGCCAGAAAGCTTGGAGACTACTGAAAAGACTGAAGAGTTATCCTAATAATAAATATAGTGCATCAGGTGCTCCTGACAAGGAAAACCAACTACAGTGGACCCTTGTATAACAAACAGCTTGTATAACATAAAATTTGTACAACATAAAAAATTCCAGAGATAGGGGAAATTTGCTTAACATAATTGCCTATGGGGAAAATCCATACAACATAAAAATGGGAGCACTCCATTTTCAATGCATTCCTATGGGAATTTGTATAAAGGAAAATTTGCTTAACATAATTTCATTTGGAACGAATTAATTCCTTTATACAAGGTACCACTGTAGTCTTCTTCTTCTTCAAGTGCTTCGTCCTCGTAGAGCGTTGGCAGTCAGTAGCCTGATCTGATTTTTATCTAAAGCTATTAAAAACCAACCAATACATCATAAAAATAAAAGACTGAAAGGAGATTCACCATGAATCCAATAGACTTTCCATTGTCTTCATATTGGCAGAACTAGAGGAATCCAAGGATGTCACATGGAAGATGGGACTGGTTTGTTTTCCATGACTTCAGAGACTAGGACGTTGGGCAACGGTCTCAAACTTCAGGAAAAGAGATTCAATTTAAACATTAGGAAGAACTTCATGACAGAGCTGTTTGGCAGTGTAATACGCTGCCACAAAGAGTGGTGGAGTCTCTTGCTTTTGAGGTTTTTAAGCAGAGACTGGATGGGCATATGTCGGGAGTACTGTGAAGGGGGTTCCTGCATGGCAGGGGGTTGGACAGGATGGCCCTTGAGGTCTCTTCCAACTCTATGATTCTATGATTCTATATCTGATTCAAGCAAATTAAATATGTTGGGCAAAATGTAAAAAAAGTGATGCTTTCAACTCCATGATGACTGCTGGATAAGTATATTCCAAAAAATATGGTGGCAATCGAAAGTAATTGCTATACTGAAACCAGGCAAAGAGTCATCAGATCTCAAAAGCTACAGGCCCATCTCTCTACTCTGCTACTTATACAAATTATTTGAGCGAACAATATTAAACCATGTTGCCCCTAAAACTGAACCTCTTCTAATTCCAGAACCAGTAGGCTTTAGACCTGTATGGCTTAAATCTTAAATCTAACCCAGCATACAAAAGAAGGTCTTCAAACAGATAAAATAACTGGAGTAGAATTTGTCAACCTTACAGCTACATAAGATACTACCCACCATCAATTGCTGCTCAAACACCTCTACATCCTTACTTATGATTAGAGATGGGGATGAACCGAGGCATGTTCCAGGGCTCAGCAGCCTGCGGTGGGATCCAGGGCCTGATGTAGAACATAAGTGGACTAGTTGGCAGGGGGATGGTGTGGTGCCACGCTCATGCTTATACAAATTTGTACAGTGCACAAAGCGCCCCCTCCAAATGTGAATATGCATAGAAATACCTACATCAATATTGGAAAGGGAGGAAAAAGAAATGTTACTTTTGGCATGAGATGAAGCTCAATGTTAAAACTGCATTTTTGGAGAAAGGAATTTATTACCAGCATCTGTACTTGTAACAGATTACAACTATCCCTATTTGTAACACATTTCTAATAGATTATACAGTAGTGTGATAAAAAACTGTTTATAACCAGTTATTCTCTCTCCAGGTGTAGAAGCCAAAGAAAGAAAAAAAATTATGCCCCCCCCCCCCATTTTGTCTCCCATACATTTTCTTTCATTTTCACTTTAAAAGATTTCAAAATGTTAAGTGCACATCATTCATTTGCTTTCCAGGGGAAACAATTAATTGCACCAGAAGAATACCAACGGGTAGCAATCCATACTGTGAGGTATCCAGTAAAGAAATGAAGGGGGGGGGGGAGAAGAGAACAGATGTTTGTTGCCCAATTATTAAACTATCTGCTAAGAAGTGTTTTTGACAGGCTCATTCATCAGGAAACAAGCCAATGATTGGAATGCATTAATAAAACCGGAGAGCAACAACCTAACGTGTGTTCAATTTGCAGATACTGTAAAAAGCTGTCAGGCATCTCCAGGAGGTAGAGGTGAGGTTTAGCAAATGTAAAGAGGCAACCCAAAGCAAAGTGAGACAGAGAGAAAGAGAAAAGGGTGTGCTGGAAAATCTTTTGAACAAGCTGTCTGTTGTTTTGTAGAAGTCTGGCAGGCTCGACCCTCCATTATGCCATCCCTTCTCTCTTTTTCTTCCCCCTTTCCCCCTGTCTCTCAGTCTGCCTGCCATCTATCTGAGCATCTGGCCACTTGTGATTTCCCTTTACCAAGGGGAGGGACCGGCAACTTGACAAACACACCTCTGCATTTCCCATAAGCTCCAACCAGTATTGCCCTTGGGGTTGGAAGTACAGGAGTTGTAGTCAAGATCATCTAGAAGGCATTGGTTTGCCTTCTCGGTAAGAAAATGTGTACAAGTTGAAACTCCTTGGTGAGCATCTATAGCCGGCAGCAGCAACAACAACCATTCACACTGAAAGAATATCTGGACACTACAGCTTTCAGTGGGCAACCATGGAAGCGTTGACTAGAACGTTGTAGGGCAGCAAAATGAAGATCAGTTTTGGAAACATATCTAAGTATGTTCATGGACGTTTGGTGTTCGCAGGAGGGACTTTCCTTCCTTACCCCAGGAGGCCTTTTTTCATATACTGTGGCCCCGCAATATAGCGGGAAGACAGTACATGAACCATGAAAGGGGGGGGGCACTGTAATGCCTAAGAACCCTAAGTAATTTTACCATAAATGCAATGGAGGAAATGGTGTTTTGTCGTTGTGAAATCCAAGCGCAAGTTCTTAAGAAGCAAGGCCTTCTGTTGTCTGGAAAAATACATGGTCCACTATTTAAAAGGAATTGACCCCCCTGAAAAAATGGGATTTCAGGGATTCCAAATTCTGTCTTATCAAGTGTGTTATACATTGCATTGTTGCTTTTTTTCTTTTTTAAAATTTCTGGGTGGTATCAAGGGTAGAAAATATATTTTTAAAGATATTTAAAATTTACCTGTTTTGTTTTGTTGGTAATGATTAATGATTGAATTGGTAGATACAAACAGAATTAAGACGAGTGTAAGATCCCATTCCCACTCACCATTTTTTCCAAGCACTCCACATTAGAAAGTTCAATGACTTTTTAAACATGAGGTGGTTCAGGGGAGGAAACAGGTTTATGTGCTCTCTGAATATATACACACAGGCAAGCCTACATTGTGAAAGTGATTTAGAATATGTATTTAGAAATAGTCCGGCAAAGGTGGTCAAATCTCCCTGGGGCAGCTCCTGTCCACCTCCTTTCTGCTCGCCATCTGTCTGATTGAAATAGGCCAGAATTCTGTTCTACGTTTCTATGGAAATTATTCAATATTTTAAAACAGTAATTAAGCTAAAAATGGTATGAACCGAGCCAAGAGCTGATGGGATTGGCAAGATTCCTAAAGGAAAAAAAAAAGGCACCGTTTGGAAGCTTCTCCTAGATATCATTTGAGATGTTGCTGCCCTGGAATGTAACCCACCCTTGAGTAGATATGTTAGAGGGGCAGGAGACGTTAATGATTAGTGATGGTCACGACTTAGCGAAATTTTCGTTTTCATTTTCGTTTTTCATTTTTGTTACGTAACAAAACAAAAAACGAAAAACAGTTCAAAAACGGAACAAAAACGGAAACGAAACGACTAATTTTGAGCCATTTTTCGTTTTTCGTTACTGGAAAAGCACTTAATGGAGCTAAATGGGAAGAAACGAAAAAATTTTCATTTTCGTTTTTGTTTTTCATTTTCATTACGTAACGAAACGAAAATGAAAAATTTTGAAAATTAGCTCACAAAAACGGAAACAAAACGAAATGGACCTCTAGACGAAAACGAAAACGGAAACAAAATTTTTTTCTGAGTCGTGCCCATCTCTATTAATGATATATCTGCATGCAGGAAGTATGAGTTGTGCTTCCTGTATTGGTGCCTGCCATTTATCTCACAGAAGGGGAGTCATGTTTCTGCCTGTCCAGGTCTTAGGTGTGGCTACAACTGTGAGCGTTCCCACTGGGAAACGCTGCCCTGTTTGAATATTTGTAATATATGTGCATGATTCACTTGCTCTGCATTAATGTGCATGTGCATGTGGGCAACAGCTTTTATTTTCAGGATGGACCTATGGTACAAATGGCAGCAGGTCTTCACCGAGAATAAGACTCCTCATGTGGTGCATGAGCAAGTGATCACGCCAGCTCTGGAGAGGGATACTGGCCAGGGGATGGAGCCCCAGCTCTGCACCCAGATTCAATCCACAGTATCTCTAGTTTGTAAAAAGAATGAGCCAGCCAGGTATGTGAAAAAGGGCTTTGTAGGTACGCTGTAATGGCTCTCACTTTTTTGCCAGAGAAGACCTAACAGAGACCTTGATGAAATAGACTTAAGTTTTAAGGCATACAGATGTCATGGAAGTAAACTATCTCACAGAAGTCCTGTGCAGCAGAAGTTTAAGTGCCTGACTCTGATGACGGTGTCAAGGATAGCAGCAATAGCTAAAAATAATGTACTGTTTGCCTTCCACAGTGAAAGAAGACTTGATTTTAAATGATTCTATTATGGAGGAGTGATATGACAGAACATTTTGCTCCTGGTGTTGTATGGAATAGCTCGTGCTTAATAAAAATGTGGGCAGCAAACCAGATAGATTTAGAAAGAAATATAAAATTGATAAGCTTTTCTAGAGGAACTCCTTCCCAGAATGCCTTTCGGAGTGCAAGAGGAGGGGGGGGGAAGAGAGAGATTGGTGTTTGAACTAGCAATCTTTAAAGTTATCATGGACAATCTGCACTAGGGGGTTATAACATCTGCAGCTTTTGTACATGAGGGCTGCTGCACACAGCACCCCTGCTGGTGATGAATCGCTTTTGGCCAAAATGTTTGAGAAGAGCAGCTGAAAATCAAGGGGTTCCCATTTGCACTTGATCCCCTCTCCCCCACCCCCCTTCTCTCAAACAAACTACACAGCTTTGCCATTTAACTTTGGTTTGAAGGTCTTTTATAAAACATTGACTTTGACAATTGGGAAAACACCCCCAGTATGCTGGCCCATTTATAATACCAAGGCACGATAGTGAGTGGAGAGCGTGGGCTGTACTTATAACTGTACAGCTGTGTCGCACTTGGCGCTACTCGAGCTGTCCCAGGACTGCCCAGTGGCATGTGGGGAGCTGCAGTCAGATACAGTACTTAAAATGACCTCCTATAGAGCCCATCTGTCCCTAGTGTGCTCCACTGAACAACAGCAGAAGAATCTCATCAACTCACCAAGCTGGAAAGCTCAGGGTTCAGTAGAATGGGGTTAAAAGAGTTAAAAAACAGTACCAGACTTCTGTAACTATGACGTGTAACATATATTTGGTACGCCAAACCAGTTGACACGTTTAGCTGTTATGTGGAAGTGAGGCTCAATGCTTGTCAAGTACCTTGCTTTATATTGTGATTTGGTCATCAGCAGGTAAATGCTTAGTCTGAAAGCTTGCTGCGGAACATGGCTCAGAGAAAGCCCTGTTGCTAGAGGGTATGCAAACTAATAACAGGAAACAAAGTCCTCCTGACACTGAGTTTGCTTCTCGTGAATGTGAAGGGTTCCTTTTATCCAGAAAGGGACAGATCCAGTGTGAAGGCAATGCCAGCTGACTCCCCCCCCCCTCTCCCTGAGAGTCCCAATCAATTTCCTCTAAAGGGCTTGGAGACCCTATACCAGTGGCGGTGAACCTTCGGCACTCCAGAAGGTAAGACCACAACTGTTTTGGACCACAACTCCCAGAATCCCGAGCCTGGATTGCCAAAGGACTGCGGGAGTTGTGGTCCAAAACATCTGGAATGCTGAAGGTTCACCAGCACTGCCCTATACGTAGAACAGTGCATGCCAGGCCACTTTGAACTGCAGGGCAAGGGAGAAGGGCTAGCCCCCTGTTAGGCAGAATGAGGCAGATATGTAGAATTAAGCAAGCTGGCAGTCCACCTTCTTTGTTAGAATCCCGTGGAGTTTCTCCTCTGTTGGACAACACAGCCATGTGTCCCACTCGGCCTATCCTGCCTTCCCTAATGTAACCCCCATTTCTGAGTTACAGCAACTTTTTCCAGGGTTTTCTAGGTAGAGAATACTCAGATTTCCCATTATCTTCTTCTTACCCAGGCCTACATAGGTCGGCTCTTCTTCCAGATGACACAGCCTGGAGTCAAACTCCCCATTTTTGGCTTTGCAGCCAAGTACCCAACTGATGTGTGTGTCTACATGGCAGGAAAATCATGAATGTCTCTGCTGTGAAGTCACGCTCAGAAAATAGAATCATCAGAGAGTGGGGAGGAAACTGGCAGCCAAAAGCCTTGCTTGCAGCTTGTCAATGTACCTGTGCCGTACTATCCAGATTTGCATGGTTAGAGCAGAGGTAACAAGCTGCAAATAGAGCTGATTCATAGCTTTTCCTCTCTCTGCTGATTCTTTGCTACCCCACTCCCCTTTGGTCACTTAGTGCTAGATTAGTAAGCCTTTAGAGCAGTGGTTCTCAACCTGTGGGTCCCCATAAGTTCCTGGACTGCAACTCCCAGAAATCTTAGCCAGCTCAGCTAGTGATGAAGACTTCTGGGAGCTGCACTCCAGGAGCATCTGGGGACCCACAGGTTGAGAACCACTGCTTTAGAGGTAAAGGTTGAAAGAAGAAAAAAGAAATCAAACAGGAAGGGAACAAAGAAAGCACCCCCAGGCATCAAGTTTGGGGAGGAGAGGATTTGAGTGACAGACAGTTTTCTTGCTGCCCTGCCTCTCCTGCTGCTTCTGTAGCCATCTAGAAAGGCTTCAAATATTATAGCTCCAAACCCCTTTGCAAAAACTCAGTCTGAACCAATGTGAGACATTCGATTTCAAAAGAGTAGAAGCCCTAATAGGGAAGGGGGGAACTACGGATGGCAGGGGGAGGAACGACACTCCAGTCTGATTGTCATTGACTGATTCATATATCAAGTAGTAAAGAGGAAATACAGTGCTATCTTGTATAAAGGAATTAATTCATTCCAAATGAAATTATGTTAAGCAAATTTTCCTTTATACAAATTCCCATAGGAATGCATTGAAAATGGAGTAATCCCATTTTTATGTTGTACGGATTCTCCCCATAGGCAATTACGTTAAGCAAATTTCCCCTATCTCTGGAATTTTTTATGTTGTACAGATTTTATGTTATACAAACTGTTTGTTATACAAGGGTCCACTGTAATGCAAATCAGGCCATCCTACCTGAACTCTCCAGCCAGCACATTGCTAGTACTGAAATAAGATTCAACTGGGGACTTCTGGTTCCGGCTATACTGCGGCGAGACAACTTCACAAGTGCTCCAGCTTATCAAGTTGAATTTCTCCAGATAAAGGGACCCTAATAAGGGTAACATTTCCTTGGAGGGGAAATGAAGAAGAGGCAGCAACTGCTGACCCCGAAGGGAGTGGCAGCAAACTTTGTGGAAGCAGGAAAATGCTTCATCTCCCACTGGAAGAAGACCTTCACTATGGCAAAGGCGGAGCTGTTGGTGCTGGACATTAAAGCTTGTAAATACTTGTTGTGACATGAGTAGAAAGGTTTTATCTTTCTATATGTGAAGCTTCTCCTTGGTGTTTGGAAATCTTTCCTTCAAACAAGCACTAATCCCCTTTCTCTGAGGAAGCGGCTTTTAGCAAAGAAGGGGTGGGTGCTTTTGAAAGACAAGCACAGAAATGATTGTTTTCACATTACTTCTTCAACTTGCCTTCCTGCCTATTGCCTTCTTGTGGAAACATATTTTATGCCTTAGCTACTCTTTATATGCAGTGGATTTAAAGACAAAACTTAAAGGAAACTATCTTTTGCCTCTGTGCTTTCTATATGTTGAATTTAAAAATGCAACTGTAAGAGTAGTGTTAGGAAAGCTGTTTCTTAAAAAAAAATCATCTGACCTTGGAAACAAAGCTTGAAGGCTGTTCCTCACTGCATTGGCTTCAATCTAGTCTACTCACTCCCTTCCATATCGTTCTTACAGTATTTCAAAACTAATCTACAGACAAACACAACAAGATTGATCCAGGATGGATCTTTGGATATGTCAAATTGACAGCATATGATAAACATATCTACTGGGGTCGGCCCAAGTCAGGAGACTGAACCAGAACAGAGGGCGGATCTTAACATGAACATGGATGTGATGGGAATGGTCCAGGCTGGGCCCTTGGATGTGCCAGGTCCACGGAGTTTGATGGGTGGTTCTGTCTTACTCAACGTGGGTGCCAAAAAGAGGAAAATTTGGGACTTTTTCAGTAGCAGAGCGGCCATCAAGATTGCTATCAGGATAGTACAACAATCCATGAGGATGATGGATTTGGCAAGGCAGAAGCAATCTGTGAGGATGGGGAGGTGGGTAGGAAAAGGGAAAACTGAAAAAAGAAGAAAAGACATTCTGGCTTAGTGAATTTATTACATAAAATGTTTTCTGTATTCTGATTGTCTAAGGCTACTGGTTAATTGGTATGATATGGGAAATGGGAAATGGAAATGTGAAGACAAACCCCATATATAAATAAATCAAATCCCCCTGCCGCCACCCGCCGTGCCGCCCCAAGAAGTCTTGGGGTGGCCTGCACCGGTGACAGGGGGATCTGACCTCCTGCCGCCACCCGCCACACCGCCCCAAGACTTCTCGCCTGGAGCCATCTCCATTGAAATGCATTGGCTCAATGCATTCCAATGGAGAAAATTTTCCCCATTGGAATACATTGGCTCAATGCATTCCAATTGGGAAAATTTCTCCACTGAAATGCATTGAGCCAATGCATTTCAATGGAGACTGCAGGGCAGCTCCCAACTCTGCCGTCCCGCGCTTTTCCGAGAAGCCTCGGGCCACGCAGGAGGGTGATGTGGGCGATCGCAGCACCCCCCGCCGCCACCACCCCCGCACAGCCCTGAGGCTTCTTGGAGGAGCCCGGGGCAGTGGGGTGGGGTAATGTGATCACCCCCTGCCACCCCCCAAGTGGTCCTGAGGCTTCTCAGAGGAGCCTGGGGAGGCGGTGCGGGGCGATGCAATCGCTCCCCACCCCCCCAAGCGGCCCTGAGGCTTCTCGGAGGAGTGCGGGGCGACGGCGCAGGGCAATGCAATCCCCCCGTGCGGCCCGAGGTGCAGGTATTGCGATCCCGCGATATAGTGGGACCGCAGTACCTGAACCGTGAAATGGTGGGGGTTGACTGTATAGATAGATAGATAGATAGATAGATAGATAGATAGATAGATAGATA
>JAHTLZ010003547.1:26287406-26305361 GCA_023846285.1 Phrynocephalus versicolor | reverse complement strand
AAATAAATAAATAAATAAATAAATAAATAAATAAATAAATAAATAAATAAATATTTTTTAAAAAAACCTTTATCCTTTTTAAGGTGTAAAATGAGAGATTTGTAGAGCACAGCATGGTTCCAATTTTCAGAATGAACATAAAGGATTGGAATTACTCTGAGTAGATGTTGCATTAGCATTGCACCCTAATTAAGCTTACCTAAGCAGTGGCAGTATATTTTGGTCTATATGGAGAAAGGGAGAGCTTTGTTGTGTAATTAAGTACAGCAGGTCAACGTGCAATGTTGGCAGTGTTATTTTCCGGTGTAAGGAGCAATGGGTGTTGTCATCAGCCTGCCTGAGCATTAATTGCTAGCTGGGAAAGGAGATGAAGATGGGGAATGGTTTAAGTGGTTTTGCATAAATGCGAGCAACAAGGAAATGGTTTTATATCTTACTGGTATGCATTTTTAATAATTCCAGGACTGCAGCCTGCCCATAAAGGGAAAAGAGCAACAAAACTATGAGTAATGGCAAAACCACCCTGGTTGTTTGCAAACTGACCTTGTAGGTTTGCATTGAGAACTTGCCCAATTTATAGCTGCTGGTCAAAAACAACCCCAAAGCGCTTGCTTTTATTAGCTCAACAATTTGCCTGCATGTGAGTTTGTGCTAAACGTCGGAAACAAACAGGATTTGGCTAAACTTGAGAATGTTATATTCTTGGATTACAGCTTCCAGAATCCCTAATGTTTATATCATTCAAAGTTTACAAGCTTTCAGGAATAGTGGAGATTTTATGAACTTTACATCCTCACCCTTCAGCCCTCTTTCCCCAAATTCAGGGGTGTCCAAACTTTTTGCAAGGAGGGCCAGATTTGGTGAGGTGAAAATGTTTGGGGGCCGACCATTCAGCCGCATTTGGCCCCCGGGCCGGACATTGGAGAAGTCTGTATAACATGCAAGGAGGCGGGGAGGATTCTGCAGCAATGGAGCCGGGGTGGTTAGGCTGGGCAGGTGGATGGGGGGCAGAGGCAGGGAGGGCAAGCAAACCATAAAACTTAAAGCTGACATCTCCATCCAGTATAGGAAAAGGCCAGCTGGCGGGGTGAGCCGGTGGCGAAAAGAGACCGCAGGCTGCTCAAAAATTGAAAATGGGCCACATTTGGCCCCCAGGCCTGATTTTGGACATGCCTGCCCTAATTAATATCTTCTCTGCAGTGGCTAATTTCTGTATGACTTGAGCTCTAGAATGGCCCCAAACCCACAGAGAACTGTGAAGGCCACAGGAGGGCATCTTTGGCTAACCCACACATCCTGTTCAGGGAAATAGATATATTGTGTGAAGTGAGATAACAATGGAAGAAAGGCCATAGCTTTGTGGTCGAACACATATTTGGTAACCAAAAGGTTCCATGTTTAATTCCGGGCAACTCTAGATTGTGCTGAGAAAGACCGGATCCAAAGTTGTGATGAGCTTTCTGCTGCCACTGTCATCAGTCACTGTCACACTTCAATGGCTAGTGCTGAGAGATAGCGTAGACATGGATGGACTAATGATCACATATATTTTAAGGAAACACCATATGTGCTCCTTTCCCTCGGGCTTCCCTGTTCTCTCTGAACCACAATCATCACAGTAGTGAACAGGGGATTTCTACAGGGGTAGTACAGTAGGTTATTGTGAGCTATCTCTGTTTCAATGAAAAGTCTTTTGTGTTGACTTGGATTTGAATGGGCAATATGTCAATGATCTGATTGTAGTGGAGATGAAAGCTTCTAGGACTGATTTGTTGACATAGATCATAAGAACCTAAGAAGAGCCATGCTGGATCAGGCCAAAGGCCCATCTAGCCCCGCTTCCTGTATCTCCCAGTGGCCCACCAAATGTGTCCAGGAGCACACGAGACTAGATATCTGTCTCTTCATACCACTCCCCTGCATTTGGCCCTTGAGTACCACGGTTTTAAGCCTGGAGATTACACATCTCCATCATGGTTTGTAACCAGTGATGGACTTCTCCTCCTGGAATCTGTCCAATCCCCTTTTGAAGGCATCCAGGCTAGATGCCATCACCACATCCTGTGGCAGGGAGTTCCACAAACTTAACGACTTGCGGGGTAAAAAAATATTTTCTTTTGTCTGTTCTCACTCTCTCAGCCCTAAATTTGAGTGGACGTCCCCTAGTTCTGGTATTTTGTGAAAGGGAGAAGAGCATCCCTCATGCCCTGCATTATTTTGTATGTCTCAATCATATCCCCCTCAGGCACCCTTTTTCAGACTAAAGAGCCCCAAATGTTTTAGCCTTTCCTCATAAAGGAGATCCCCCAGCCCAGTAATCATTTTAGTTGCTCTCTTTTGTACTTTTACCAGTTCCACTATGTCTTTTTTGAGATGCAGTGACCAGAAATGTATACAATACTCCAGGTGCAGCCTTTCTATCATCTTGTACAATGGCATTATAATGTTGGCTGTTTTAGTTTCAATCCGTTTTTTTGATAATCCCTAGCATGGAATTGTCCTTCTTCACAGCTGCCACACACTGGGCAGACACCTTCATTGAGCTGTCCACCAGCACACCAAGATCTCTTTCCTGATCCGTCATGGATATTCAGAGCCCATGAGTTGATAGATAAAGTTTTGAATTTTTGCCCCAGTATGCATTACTTTATATTTTCCTACATTGAAATGCATTTGCCATCAACCTAGCTGCCTAAGTGCCTATGTATTGGGGCCCTCTTTAGGTATGAAAGTATGAATGGAAATTAGGGATGGGCACGAAAAGAAAAATTAGTGTTTCATTTTGTTTCCATCCCCATTTGGTTTCATTTCGTTACTAATGAAATTTTAAAGTAGTTCTATTAGTAATGAAATGAAACAGAAATAAATCGCTCTACTCCCCTGGATTTTTGGGGGTAAGGAGGATGAGTTATTAAGCTCCGAAGGGGATGCCCCTAGTTGGAATCAGAAAAAAATCTGCATGGATGCCCATAGATACTACTTGATACGAAACCAGAATGTTGAGTTGCTGATAGGAAAGGAAGATTTCCTTCCCTTCTGACCTGTTGTCTTTCTTTTTCCTTTCTCTCCTTTTGCATTTAAATAGTTCCTTTCTTTAGAGCACCAATTAGTAAGGCTTCTAAGCAAGACCCTGCAACTTAACTTTCCTATTGTTCTACTTTCTGAACAAATAAGGGATCCATGACTAAGTTGATTTGTTACAACCAAGAGAACAAGGGATTTGCTAAAATGAACAAAATATGTCAGTAGTTTTAGTCATGGGATTAGCATTCTTTTTTTAAAATTAGAGTCTATCTGGCGAGCTATCTTTTTCCTTGGGTTTATTGCATTATACTCACTCATGCTTCATTTTAATCTTGTCTCGAATTTCTTGTAGTTTAGACACTGGGAAACCAAATCATTATTTTAAGTCAAGACTTTAGCAGAATCCTTATACTGTATTTTTCAAGGTATACTAAATATTTTTTAAGGAAAACAACTTCTCTTGAAAGGAATTAAAGAATTAAACCCAGTAGCTTCAGTGGGAAAATTATTTTTGGTTTTGTAGCATTTTTATTTGATAATTTTGAAAGCAGACAAATTAATGTGTTCTTCCTATTCAGGCTCTTGCTCTAAAACTGAACTATATTGTTTGCCGATGAAATGTCTTTGATTTTCTTTCAGAGAGCACACAGTAGCTTAGTAGTAGATTCTAAAATAACATTAGTGAGAGCATAACACAATAAATACTGTCTTCTAATGCAGCTTATTGACTTGATTTTGTACCTTTAAAGAGCAGCCTGTTCTGTAGAAATGAGTAGTCAATGTTATTTACAGTATGAAAATTGACATAAATCTCTCCTGTAGGGATTCTATACAGTTTTCACCAATATTTTTTCCACCATCCTGATGGCACAAGGCTTGTCTTAGCCTCAACAATGATGAAAACCATGAGATTCCGTACTTTTTGGGTGCCCTCTTGAGGCATGGTGTACCTTTTACTATGGTTCATTCTAGGGGAGTACAGTTTAGTGCTAGAGGTCTTTTCAGGGTAAGTTTGCATTACAGCTTCCAAGCCAGAAGTTTTCAATTACTTTTTTTTAAGTTATAGAAGAGAAAATCCAGAAATCTGGATTTCCTTCTGGAAAAAAAAACCCTTCAAAATATTTCTTGCGAAGAAGCTGTTCTAGGTGAATAAGCTTTTGAAATGAGCTTTGTATGAGAACCCTCCTTAAGACCTGTAATCCTCAAATACCAAATGTTACCAAGAAGGAGAAAGGGGAAGAAAGATTTCCTTGTCTTGAATTGCCCACAGAGGTTTTTTATCCGGAGAAATTCATGATGGCTGCTCCCAAGTTCTGGAATGCTCTGATACCTCTTGTCTATTGTCTTTCCACCAACAAATACAGACCTTTTTATTCAGGTGAGACTTTGGCATTTGATGTGGAAAGGACTTTTTAGTTTGGACATGGTGACCCCAGGACTGGTGCTGCCCCAAAAGGGCCTTCTGGAGGTCTGAAAATAGCTTCCCTGTGAACCGGAAGTCACCTTTTGGGGCATCCAGATGGCCTGGGAGAGCCGTCGCAGGCCCGTTTGGAGCAGCGCCAGGCTGGGGGTAAGTACAAGGGCCCCCATCTAGGGCCCCCAGGCCTGGCCTGAACTGCATCCGCATATCACGGATTTTCAATTATCGGGGGTCGGGTCGGGTCCCTAACCCCCCGCGCGTGGCAGGGGGTCACAGTAATCTGTCCTTCTCCCTGGCACTGGCCAATTAAACAGGGAGGCAGAGGATGATGCATTTCCCTGCACAGCACCCGAGCTCGCATGGGTCGTTTCAGAAATTGATGCTTCTGAAATGAACAGCCCATTCCTAGTGGCCACCCTGACACACAGAATCAACAGATGCACACTGACTCAAAGTAAGTTGACCCTTACACACATCTGTGAACTCATGGATGCTTTTCCATTTTGGACAGCCCAGCTACAGGGGTAGGATCTATCAATCTCAGGGAAAATTCTCCACCAGATTATATTTATCTATCTATCTATTTATTTAATGTATTAGTATCCCACCCTACTGGACTTAAAAGCCACTGTGGGTGGCTAAAAAACAAAAGGAACAAAACATAAACTACTCAACAAATGATGCAATCCAAGGACAAAACAGAAAAAAATTACAATAATATTAAAATACAGCAGCAGTATCACAAATTAAAAACAAATGATTTTTATAGAATGGTCAACTCTGCAAACGTCACAGTAATAACTAGAAGCCAACACAGATTTATAAAGAACAAATGCTTCCAGACTAATTTTATTTCAGTTTTTCTTTGGGTAGCCTCTCTGGTAGACAGAGGGAATGCTGCAGGTGTAATATAGCTTGATTTTCTGATTATCATGCTAACCAGGTGTGGGCTGAATAGAACAACTGTCAAGTGGATACACAGTTGGTTACAGAACCATATTGTATATGTGCTTGTCAAACTGAGAGGAAGTAACAATTGGGGTACCACAAGGCTTAGCCTGGTGCTCTTCAGTATTTTTATTCATGATTTTGATGAGGGGCAACATAATATGATTCTTAAATTTGTGGATGACACACAATTGGGTGGAATAGCTAATACTCTGAACAACAGAAAGAAAATTCAATAATATATTGATACACTTGAACACCAGGGAGAAAACAAGAGGATGAAATTTAACAAGGATAAGTGCAAAGTTTCAACCTTTCTGGGGGGGACAGTTACAAGATGGGGAATACTTGGCTTATGTGAGAAGGATCTTGGAATTGTTGTAGAACACAAGCAGAATAGGAGCTGACTGTGAGATGTGGCTGTAAAAAAGCAAATGCTATTTTCAAATGCATTAACAGAATAGTTGTCTTCAACTCCTCATGACGTATGAGTTTCCCTCTACTGTATTTGCTACTGGTGAGGCCTTATCTTGAGTACTGTGCCTAGTTCTGGGCACCACACTTTAAGAAGGCTGCGGACAAACTGGAGCAAGTTTAGAGGAGGGCAAGAAGCATGATCAGGTGACTGAAAACCAAGCTTTATGAGGAAAGACTGAAAGAAAAGGGGAGTGAGGGGAAGTATGACAGCACTTTTCAAATACTACTTTTAACAACCATGACTGACTTCCCGAATGCCATTTTTAGTGAAGATAGTTTTTGACATTTTATATATGTTTTTAATCATTCAGTACATTTAAAACTGTTTTATAGTGTAATTGTTTTTTAATCTCTAATTTATTTTGTTTTTAATTCTATTATTTTTAATAGAGTGGGCTGCCTTTAGTCCCCTTATTGTGGCTGCTTCTAAAATATTTTCCCTGCTACTTCTGGATTATTATTTTTCTGGAGAAGGAAGGAACAGATCATGGTTGGCTTTCACAATATCTGGGCATTTATGTTGTGCATCGTATACTGAGTGCAAATCATAGTATGAGAAGCCAATTTGAGGTTTCATATCACCACTGAAAAGTGATTCAGGAATAGTTTTTACCCAATAGCAGTAACCATGCTAAATTCTGTTAAAAATTAAATTGACGGGTAATATTAGTGTTGAATGTGTTACATATATATTGTTATGGGGGATTGTGTATGGCTGTTGTTGTTTTTAAATTGTAGTTTTTATAGATTGGGTATGAATGTTGCCAGGTGAAAGAATGTAGGGCTGTGTGTGTATGTTTGGTTTTTATGTCAGTTTTAAATGAGTGTAAGTGATGTTCGGCATGTGAATGTTGGAGTATCTGTATGGATGGTTTGTTCTTATATTGTAGATTTTACGTCTTGGATTTTTATGCTGGGTTTTGTGAATGACTGACTGGATAGCACTTTTAATCTCGTTGTATTTATACAATGACAATAAATTGCATTCCGATTCCGATTCCGATTCCGATTCCGATTCCGATTCCGATTCCGATTCCATTCCGATCCGATTCCGATATAAATAGTTTTCGAATAAAGCCAGTGTTGATGTGCACAGTGGCACCAGTTGATGTGGAGCCTTTGCTCAGTTATAGAGAGAGTGTTACAGAGTTGGCTGCCCCAAGGAGTTTACAATCCTAACATTGGGATTAGAGAAAGGACCTGGAAGGGGGTGGGGGGGTAAGAAGGAAGGAATGTAGGCATGTGAAGTCATATATACTTGAAGCTTAGCTACCCTTGGAATGGGGATTAGGGGGATAAACCTGAGGTCAAATGGAAAGGAGGGATAGGGAAGGAGGGAGGGAGAGGCCCTAGCAAGTCATAATTCAGTTGAAACACAGGCTGTTTAGCATATACCTGACCATTTCTTTTAAACTACTGTATATCATATGTACTCATTTGTAGTGAATAACTGGGGCATTTGAAAAGCAGAAAAGCAATATTCCCCATCCAGTATTCCAAATTCCTTTTCTTACCCAGAAAACATGAAAGAGAATTTTTGTGCTTAACTAATTTTAAGCTTCCTTTAATTATGTTTATGAATGTATACTGTATTTTATCAGGCCTTTCACTGTAATAGAAAATTGATTGAATATTACCCATCCATTTGAAAGCAACGGAAACATATTACTGAGCATATCTTTCAGGGCTAGCCCTCCTATTCAATACATTGAGTGTTTATTTACTGGAATTGCTTCTCACCCACCCAGTCAACAGGTCTGAGGGAGGAGTACAACTGATGCAACCACACTACAGGGACATATATTGTTTATATGTTGTAAAATCGTTAAAAGATGTAAAAATACTTTAAAACCAAAGGCCAAGCCAGAATCTTGCTAATAACTGAATGCCTGTGCAAATAGCCTGGTTGTAATTTAGTGTTGTAAAAGAGAAGCAGGGCATGTGCCAGTCGGATTTTTAAAAGGAGGGCACTCTATAACTCGGCAGCTATAGCTGGAAAAACATCTCCTGGGTCACCACATAATTTAGCACTCTCAATGTTAGGACCCCAGTCACTCTTGATGATCAGAAAGAATGGAGGGGTGAGGAACTCCCTTAAATATACCGTAGTCGGACCACAGTATCCAGAGGGTACTGGTTTCAGGTGACTAGCAGACACCATATTTTTTATTTTTTTATTTTTAATGCATTAGTATACAGTTTTTATATCCCACCCACTGGGATATAAAGGTCCACTCTGGGCAGCTTCCAACAATTCAAATATATAGTACAAGAGAACTAATGTCAAAAATCAAATAATAAACAACAAATTATACCATCATCAAGAAAAAACAATAGAAATACAACTGCCAAATATGCACAACAATTAAAGATAACAAAAGTCAGATTTAAAAAGATACCAACAATTTTCTCTGGCTGCTGTAGTGACCAGTTCTGGTTGAATACACAGTGGAAACATACAGTATGAATACATATTGGGTTTTTTATATATTTTGTTGTTTATTAGTTAATATTTTTAGGCAGCAGATAAGTGAACCCATGGATTCAGATGGGTGTATGTGTGTCCTACTGCACTGCAGTATAATATACCTCTCTCTCTCTCTCTCTCTCTGAACTAGCTATGGATTCTAGGACTCGTTGTCTCCAGACTAACATGATCAAGCTTATTTTTTTTCCTACTTAATAAGCATCTTCCCATTCCATGAGGTGTTCAGTAGGTACACTGGATAACAGCCAAGAATGACAAGTGGGGGGAGCTTGAGTATAAGGAAAGCACACCAAAAATGAAATGTAGGTGATGCACACTCTTTGCAAATCCGTTATGAAATAGGCTCCACCTTGTCTGCCAGATCGTCAAGGCACAGATGGGTGGAAGTATCACTGCGTGGTAGTCCCCCCCCTGCTCTAGGCAAGCTGGTTGGAAGGAATCCTTTGGGATGGCCCTGTTTTCATGCCTCCTCTCCATCTGAGCCTTGAAGCTTGGCAATATGGGGAGGGAATCCAAATATGCTTGTTAGTGCAGGTTGCACAACATACCTGAGATTGAGATCACATGTTAGTCTCCTCACTTGTTCATTCTGAAAGGCAACCCTTCGCCGTTTGTAACACATAAGCAACACTGCAATATTCTAGACCCACATACCACTTCTGGTTATGTAATTCTGTTGAGATAAATTCTGGTTCAAGAAGTGGTTCTTCTTCTATGTTGTGGCTTGAGGGAGATTGAGACCTTGGTTGTGTAGTTAAGTATGATAGGTCAACTCAATGAAAACTCTGTTATTTGCCAGGGCAGAATACAACACATGTTGGCATTGGCTGCAGAGTATTAATTGTTAGATTGGGAAAAAGGATTGCCAGTTGTTTCCAGCTGTTTTGCATAAAGGCTAATAATAATGGGTTTACATCTTTATTGTTTTGCATTTTTAATAAAGCCAGAACTAAAGCCCACTCATAAAGAGAAGTTTCATTAAATTGACAGTAATGGAGGAAAAGCATTAATGGAGGAATAATATACTGTACATAACATTCTGTGGATATTTACTGAATAGCCTGTTGCTAGTTCATCCTTTGGCCATTAAAATCAAAGATTTAAGACTTTTTGAAGTTGCAGGCTCACAGGAAACAGACCACTTGCAGCCAATGTCATTCCACACAGGAATTTTTTTTTTAAAAAAATCTTGTGCTTTAGTCAATTGGGGGGGGGGGGGGTAAGGTTAAAAAATACTGTAAGCCCCAAAGTACAATTCATGTTAATATGAACTGTTGGGCCTTTCATGTTGCACTTCTAGTTGTGTTGTTAATGTTACATATTTAAAGCTGAAGTCCTATGCATGTCTGCTTAAAAATAACTGCAACTAAAAGCACCAGTGTTTACTTCCCCGATTACATACATACATAGGCACCTAAAATTAAGACCCACAGGGACAGAATGATTCTGGATGTGCATTGAGTTAAACATGAATGAAAACAGCCTGGATCCAACTATCAGTCCCACCTAGCATAGACTATTCCATTGACTCATTGGGATTTATACAGGTGAAACTCGAAAAATATTGTGCAAATGTTCATTTATTTCAGTCAGTCAACTCAAAAGGTGAAAGTAATATATGAGATAGATCATTTCATGCTAAGCTAGATATATCAAGCCTTACTTTGATATAATTGTGATGATTATGGTGTACAACTTATGAAAAACATATCTCAGAAAATTAGAATATTACATGACATCAATAACACAAGGATTGGAAATAGAACAATATCGGACCACTGAAAAGTCTAAGCATGCATATGTACTCAGCATCCCCATATAGCTCATATGTGGAAGGAAGCATGAAGTGCTCCAAAATCTCCTGGTAGACGGCTGCGCTGACCCTGGACTTAGTGAAGCACAGTGGACCAACACCAGCAGATGACATGGCTCTCCAAATCAGCACAGACTGTGGAAACTTCACACTGGACTTCAAGCATTGTACATTGTGTGCTTCTCTATTCTTCCTCCAGACTCTGGGTCCTTGGTTCCCAAATGAGACGCAAAAGTTGCTCTCATCAGAAAAGAGGACTTTGGACCACTGAGCAACAGACCAGTTTTTTTCCCCTGTAGGCCAGGTAAGAGGCTTCTGAGGTGGTTTGTTGTTCAGGAGTGGCTTGACAAGAGGAATACAACATTTGAAGTCCATGTCCAGGATCTGTCTCTCTGTGGTGGCTCTTGATGCACTGCTGTGAACAGAGAACCTTTTCACATTATTCTAATTTCTTAGATTGTGAATTTGGGTTTTTCATAAGCTGTACACCATAATACGAAAGCATGTAAATGCAAGTAGTGGATATGAGTGTATCTCATATATTAGTTTCACCTTTTGAGTTGACTTACTGTAATAAATGAACATTTGCACAATATTCTAATTTTTTGAGTTTCACCTGTATAAGTGTTGAATCACCATTCGGCAGTTGATTCAATGTGTTACTCTAACTGGGAGTACCACATGGATTAAGGTCAATGTACTATGCTTTCATTTCCAGAAATAAATTATTTTCAACAAAACCGTGGTTTTATTATGCACCGTCCAGTCACCTGTGGTTTACAGTGGATCTGTGAATTAATGATTTCCAAAAGGCTGTAACATTAATAGTCCTCTTCAGATCTTTTGAGTGAAAGGCTATGATCTCCTTTATTAAATCAATCTATCTCATGTTAGATCTTCTTTTCTAACTGACTGCAGCTTTTCTTAGCATTATTGTCTTTTTCCAGTGAGTCTTGTCTTCTTGTGATATACAGTATCTAAAGTGCAATAGCCTCGGTTAAATTGTTTTAGCTTCTAGTTTGACTCAATAAACCATACAGTATAGGGACATCATATTGCTAAAGCAAAGCACTTGCTCATTGACATTAGTGGGGTAGACTGAATGTACACAAAATCTCTCATGTTGAAATCTGACACCTCTAACTTTTAGCTAGAACGTTATCCTTGAGCCAGGATGCTGCTTCTGCCTTCTTCTTTACCTGCAGTTCAAGCATGAATGGATGAGGTTTCAGAAATTTAATATTAATCTCTGAAGTTTAATTAAATGAGAAAGAGTATCAGACATCTGGAATCATACTGTTTTGTGCTTCACAAACCATTGATGGATATGGCAGTGAATGCCCGGCTCTAATTTTATTTGGTTAGACAAACAGAAAAATGTACTGTTGGGCAAACACTCTATGGGTGTCCATGAGGTAAAAATGGTCAATTCCTCTCATTCTTGACAGGACTGCTAAACTTTTTGTAACCTCTTGTTTAGCGATACAAAAATGACATTATTTTCAGCTGGTTTTATGAAATCATGGAAACGGGTGACCACGATGACTGCGGCCTCTTGCTAGATAGTTTTAACAAGGACCATATGGGCACCATCTGACACGGCAGCTTTTCTTACTCCAGTTCAATAAGCTGCAAACTTTTGTTTTTGCAGTGGAAGTCTCCCCTTGCCTCCCTCCCCCCACACCCACAAGGCTAGATGACTGCAAAGGCGAAGGAGAAATTGACCTCTGTCACTTTACACTCTGCATTTATATGAAAACACTCCATTCTCCAAATAAACCCAAGTGAAATATACGGGAGTCCTTTGTTTATGGTTATTACAGGTCTGGCAAAGGGATCTGGTACAGGCCGAGGTAAGAATCTAATAGGGTTGCATCTTACATACATATGACTGAACATATCTCATAAGGCTTGAAATATATTCGGCCAGACTAGAACAGTAATCCATTTTGCCTGATGTTCTGCTCCCAACAGTAGCTAGCTAGACAAATGCCTCTGGGCTGCTGACAAGCCAGGCAGGAGCTATAGCCAATAGAGATGGGCACGACTAGGGAAAATGACGTTTTCGAGTTGTCGTGTGTCGGAGGCGGCCCATGTCGGCTCGTTTCCGTTTTTTGCGAAACTTCGCAAAAAATAGTCGCTTCGTTTTTCGTTTTTTCGTCTGTTGTTAAACTGATTTAGGGGGGTAGCGGGCTCCTGGAGGCGCCTCTCTGGGGTGGGTGCCTCCGCTGGCCCGCTATAAAGGGAAGCGGGCTCCTGGAAGCACCTCTTTTTTTTGGGGGGTGCCTCCTATCCTCACCCGCTAGGAAGGGAAAGCGGGCTCCTGGAGACCCCTCATGGCATGGGGGTCTCCTCTCCTCACCTGCTGCTGCAAAAGGGCATGCATAGCCATATGGATATGCATACCAAGTTGCAGACAGAGACACAGCAGACTGGCAGAGGCACCCCTCTTTTTGGGGTGCCTTCCCTGCATCAGTCAGTGAGAGACAGGCACTCGCGGGCAGGGTTTGCATGACACACATGCTGCCGAGCCGAGCCTGCAGAAGTCACCCAGGGCCACAAGTGACGGACTGGCGGACTCTCTGCACCCGCTGTGTCTCACTAAGAAGGGAAGCGTACTTGCGTGTAGTGCAATGCAAGTACAGATCTGGCTTAGGCAACAGGTTAGCGCAAGGGCTAGGGTTAGGCTAGTTACTGGTGAGGTTAGGGTGAGTATTGGGGTGCACCTCTGGGTGCCTCTCTGACCCACTAAGAGGACAGTGTACTGTGGCGTATGGGTAAGGAATCAAGGATTAGGGTTAGGGTTAGGGGGCTAGGGCAGGGTTTTGTGGGCTTTTTGGCACATCCCAGAAGGCCTGGGAATGGGGGGGGATTTTAAAACTTTTTTTCTGTACCGCTTCCGCTTGAATTGCGGGCGGCGGGCGGCGGCAACTTTGGCGGGATGACGAGGATGCACGCCCCCAGCGCAGTCCAGGGACAGAAGGGACAGGAGGAGAGGGGGGGCCGGGGACCCCCCTCCAGAAACCACCCCTCTGGTAGGTGCCCTGAGCCCTCACTCAGGCAGGCATATTTTCACCTGCTTTTTGGCCGGGAATCGGTTTTTTTAAAAAAAAAAAACACTTTTTTTCTGTGCCGCTTGGCATCGCGGGATCGCCACGATGCCAGGAATGACAACGACAAATCAGACCCAATTATTCTTTAGTTGGTTCGAGTTCGAGTTCTGGCGGAGTAATTCCCGTTACCGTTTCTGTTCCGTAACGGAAACGAGGAACGGAAACGGAAACGGGAATTCCGCTAAGTCGTGCCCATGTCTAATAGCCATTCCTGGTTGCCTCTCTCCGGCAAGTCATTCTTCAAAATACACAGCTTCTGCACACATTGGAGGTTTCCATTTAGTTGTCATGGCTTAGAACTTCTTTTTTTAAAAAAAAATGCAACCACTTTTTAAGATTACTGATTTTGGACTAAAACTCACAACTGACCCCCTCCCTCTGAGCTTAGCCAATGTGGTGCGCTATTGGAGGCAAAGAAGGTAAGGCAGACTGATATAATTGTTAGTGCTTAGGAAATAAGTGGTTACCTTGTTAGCCTGGAACTTAAACCCCATTGGAATTTGAGCTTTTATGGTCAATGATAAGACACTGGGATAATACTCCTTTTGTAGCAGAAGGTAAGTAATCTAAGAAGGCAAGAAAAATAATCTTGGGTGAGTGCCTCCAGAGGAAGTGAAACTAATTGTGACACAATTGACATCTTGATGTGCATGATAAGCAGTTTTGATAAAAATACAAATCAGCTTGGCTGGAGCTGGAGGTAAGTACAGTATGTGCAACTGGGCAAAAGGGGAAGAGGCTTCTTCTCATTTTACTCCCCCGGGACAGGCTCTTCATCCTCCTTGAAAGTAGTGCCTAGACCAGTGGTGGCCAAACTTCAGCCCTCCAGAAGTTTTGGACCACAACTCCCACAGTCCTTTGTCATTGGCAATACAGAGGCAGATTCTGGGAGTTGTGGTCCAAAACCTCTAGAGGACCGAAGTTTGGCCACTACTGTTGGGTGATCTGGCTGAGTTCCATCTGCTTCCATTAGCAGAAGGCACATCATGAATGTGAGCTACTACATTTAAGAGTACCTCATTAATTGGCCTAAAAATGATTGGCAATTTAGACTGAGAAGCGTCCCTTGTACAAGAAGGAAATTCATCAAGAAGGTAGCAGCAAGATGCGAGGTTATGTGTGTGGGGAATGCAGAAAAGGACAGGGATGAGACTGCATAGTGCTTGGGGGGAAATATGTTTTGAACGACAACTTCTAGAATTCGTAGCTAGCATGGATTCTGGCAACGGTTGTCTCAAAAATCAACTCTTCTAAGCTCTGGGTCCACAGCATAAGCTTTTGGGAAGACCTGCTACAGCACAGTGCAAAATGATAGTCTTCAGTTGAAACAGACTTTGCTTTGGTGGGAGGATTCACTTAATGTATTTCTGAAAGGTTTCATGGTTTGGATCAGATAGTTATTGTGAGTTTTTTGGGCTGTTTGGCCATGTTCTGGAAGCTTTTCTTTCTGATGTTTCGCCAGACTCTGTGGCTGGCATCTTCAGAGGGCAAGGAGCTCAGGGAACTAGGAGTTCTCCCTGTGCTCTTAACTTTCACTTCATCCTCTTTAATTTGGCCCCAGAGACATCCGCTGTCTTGTGCTCACATTTAAGATGGCTACACTACATTTGGTGGAACACCTGCCACAGAGGTTCTAGTACTCAACACATACCGTATTGTGAGACATAGCAGAATTAGCTCATCCTTGACCAAAAAGAAACCCCAGATAAGTTGCCCTCTGAAGCTCAGGGCTGGAAGCAATCAAACTGCCATTCCTTTTTTGTTTTTTAGCCAAAGCTCTAAAGGAAGTGGTGGAGAAATCATAAATATTAATTTAGTTCTCTTAAGTCACTAACATGTGGAAACTAACTCCAAGGCCATCAGCAGTGGCAGCTATCCCTCCATCTCACTTACCTTCCAAATTACTTTTTCTCTAAAAAGTAGATTCAATAATACACAGTATTTCATTCCACAACGAGCTTGAAAAAAGTACACCAGTGCTCACAGAAAGTTGACTGAAATAAATTATTTGTATTTTTAAAAACTGGGAGAAAAGGAAGGTTGGTATATCAATTTTCAGAAGTTTTTATCTTCCTACAGGCCTCACAATGTTTATTAGATCCATTCTGTGGAAATCAGATGTATTCCTTTATTTAAATTAGTTGGTTTATTCTTCCAGTCTGATGTGTCAAATAATAAAGCAATAACACCTTAAACACAATTCCTTCACTAATCTGTACCATTTATTCAAGTTTTCAATTGAACTTTTTTATGGCCACCTTGATACTGGAAAACTGCAGTTCGGTCCTTTTCCACCTGTGGGACAGTAGTCCCACAAGCTTAAAGCTCTTAAAGAAAAAGTAACAGTTAAACTCTTAAAAACAAGAAGCTTCATCCTCTGTGAGAAATGTGAAGTGGTAAAGGAAGACAATTCTGCCAAAACATCTGGAAGAAGATGGTAACTGAATAATTCCTCTTCAAATTAACACCAGCAAAAAGCTGTGCCTTTAGTCTTAATAGGTGCTCCTTTTGATTTAACCGTTTGTTCTGAAAAGGAAGAGTCATAGAATCATAGAATAATGGATGGGCCCTATATGGCCATTGAGTCCTACTCTCTGCTCAGTCCGAATCAAAGCAGATGTGACAGATGGTTGTCCAATTTTCACTTCAGTGCCTCCAACATTGGAATGCTCACCAACTCTTGAGGTAACTGGTTCCATGGTCTTACTGTTCTAAATGTTAAGATTTTTTCCCCCTGATATTCAGTATAAATTTGTCTTTCTGTAGCTTGAGACCATTATTACGTGACCTGTAGTCTGGAATGAATGAGCACAGATCCTGCCTACCTTCTGTATTTCCTTCCACATATTTCACATATGTATACCTTTCACATGTTTGAAAAGTGCAGTCATATCTCCCCCAGTCTTATTTTATCAGGGTTAAACCTGCCCTGTTCTTTCAGTCTTTCTTATAGTAAATGTGAAAGAAGAAACTGCAAAAGAAGGAATACAATTGAACATTAAGATGACCAAAACATTGACTACCATAGAACTCCACAAGTTTAATGTTGACAATGAAGAAACTGAAATAGTTAGACATGTTGTATACCTTGATTCAATCATCAGTCCAAATGGAGACTGGAGCCAAAAACCAGAAGAAGACTGAGATTCCTATGGAAGACACAGCCCAAAGGCCATACATTGCCCATCCCCAGACTAAAGGATGGATTTCTCTCTTCTTTACTATTGCTGTGACCCTAGTCAAGTCCAAAGGCAAATTGTAGTCATGGATCCCTCCTTCTATCATTCACAATACCAGAATACAGCAAAAGGAGCTTCCGTTTCATCCTCATTTTGTCACAGCACCGATTGCTCCCATTGCCATTGGATAACGATGCTAGAAATTCTGAGCTGTTATTTACTTGACATTTGTTCTGCAAGGAAGCAGGTCGGAAGAAATGAGGAATACACTTCAACTATACAGGGCAAGTGATAGATCTACATTGCTGAGAGTCAGTTTGGACATGGTTGTGTGTGTTTTCCACCTGTATCATTAACAGCAATCTTCTCTGCAGACATCAGTGGAGGATAATGTCACACTGAGCAACATGATCAAATTATGCTAGTAACATTGCCAGCAACTGCACTGGCTCCTGGCCCATTTCCCTACGCAGCTCTTAACCTTTGAGGCTCTTCATGGCTTTGAGCCAAGCTGCCTTAAGCACCTAGTACCTGTCAGTACTACTCTGACACAGAAGGAATTCCACAGAAGCTTGACGGTGGATCTCTCCATATCCGCAGACCCACAGCGAGTGATTGGCAGGGAAACTGGCTAATCCCTGCACCCTATTATGGCATGCTTTGCTCACATGCCATTACAGAGAGAGAGCATCTCTGATTATATTCCTCCTCTCCCCCACACCACCACTAGTTCATTTAGGCTTTTTACTGGGTTCATTTATTCCTTTGTTACTCTGACACCTTAAATATAGATAAGTAAATATGCCATTTGCCATGTCC
Source organism: Phrynocephalus versicolor (assembly GCA_023846285.1). Lineage (NCBI taxonomy): Eukaryota > Metazoa > Chordata > Lepidosauria > Squamata > Agamidae > Phrynocephalus > Phrynocephalus versicolor. The sequence continues at coordinate 26,288,080 of JAHTLZ010003547.1, read as the reverse complement.
TGATGGTTCTATGCCACTGGGTCATGCTCTAAGGCAGTGATGGCATACTGTTTAGAGACTGAGAGCCCAAACTGCAATTCAGAACCCACTATTTTTTCGCAAAGTGCCAATACAACAATTTAACCTGAATACAGATGGCTGTGAAGGGGTGATGTCGGGGGCCCACAGAAAGGGCTCCGAGTGCCACCTTTGGCACTCGAACAATAGGTTCGTCAACAATGTTCTAAGGGCCAGGTGGAAAAAAAGGATAGGGAAACAAACAGTGTATACTTTGTTTGTGTGTTTGTTTGCTGTGAAAAACTTCATCTGTGGACATGACAACCATTAAAGATAGAGTTACAAGAGTCATGGTGTTGATGTTGTGTGCTGTGGAGAGAAAAGAGTTTTTCTGCAGTGGATCCAGGCTACTGGAATTGCTATCAGGGGTCTTTCCTATAAATAATTTCATATTTTTATGAAAACTCTTAAGGCCCACCTTTGGATTTATTTATATTTTAAACATGGTAACGGTGGTTCCATGTATTGGTAATCCTCAAAAATGGACTACTGTAATGCTTCCTTCATCAGGTCCAAAATAGGGCGGGGGGGGAGGCTGATTTCTGGGACTAGTAGCCACCTATCAATTAACATGTTCAATTCAAGCTGCTGGTCATGATCTATAAAAGCTCTCAGTG
>JAHTLZ010003547.1:26256047-26286205 GCA_023846285.1 Phrynocephalus versicolor | reverse complement strand
GATAGATAGATAGATAGATAGATAGATAGATAGATAGATAGATAGATTTTCCTCTAGGCAGTTATACTTTGTGAGACCAGTGCAGACTTTCATATTTGATACTCGTACTGTACAAGGTAGAATGAAAGCAATGGAACATGTAAATTCCTTAATTAATAGCAAAAGGAGCAAATTGAATTTCAAAGAGGAAAAAAAGATGAACCTAAATACAGTGGTTAAAAGGTCATCAGCTGAATTAATGCCAAAGGATGGGAGGGGAGGTCTGGCAAAGTTACAGTTAGGCAGTCAGTACTCTATTGATCAGACATTTTCCATCAATGGTGCTGTGGCTAGATTATCGATGCAAAGGTATTAAGCAAAATTTTATTCCAGCTAACTTGTTGGCTCAGATGTCAACTGAAAGTCATTTCCCCAGCCACTCAAACATAAAATGTTATCTGAGCCAAGTTAGTTCATTTCAGTTTTCACTGTTCTTACTCCTCAGTTCTGTGACAGGCACTTGAAAAGCTATAATGCTATAGCCAGGAAGGAAGACCCATGGGAGTCCACTCCATTTGCTTCTGAGTAGACATATCAGATTCAGGGGATGGGATCTCTTAGCTGCAAGTCTTTCAGTAGAGAGGGTTCTCTGTGTGTGTTGTGTCGTTACAGTTGTGACTGACTCTTCGTAACCCCATGTCCATGGAGTTTTCTTGGCAGGAATACTGGAGTGGCTTGCCAGTTCCTACTCCAGGCACCTACAGCACCTGGTATTCCCTGGTGGTCGCCCATCCTAATACTCACCAGGGTTGACCTTCCCCAGCAGCTTACGGAAGCTAATTCCCTGGTACGGGAGAAAAGTGGAAGGGACTGCAGCTGGCTCCTGGTGAACAAGTTTCCTCAAAGGACATGCGGGCCAGGTTGACTGAGAGTGGGGTAACTCCCAGCCAGCAAAAGGTTTACTCCCTTACTGTAATGGGGCCCCGGTGCCTGCAGGGCAGTGGAGGACTGCCAGGGTGAAGTCTGAGCCCACATGAACTTTAGTGGTGGTTTTTTCTCCTTGGAAGCTGTGGAGTACTCTACTCCAGGGGTTGCTGAACTTTCAGTGTGGTCTAAGAAGGGATATCAGGCTCACCTTGTGAGACTTGGATTCTGCCAGGCTTTTTGTTGCTCATCCTTGCAAAGTCCTCATAACAGTTTAACATCACTGCTGCTCTTTGACCCATAATGGAGGAGTCAGCAGGGTCCCTTCACAGTGTGTGTGAACAACTGTAGCATATTATCTGAGCCAGAGACCATTTGGTATTGGAGCAGCTAAAACAATCTTTAATTAAATATATAAATCAATCAATAAATACCCAAGACAACCTTTGAGCATGGCATGGAACTATTATGTGCTCCAAAGCAGAGTAGCTAGACTGCCAACTGGGACTGGCCAATATTTATGTATGTGACCATACAATTATATATAATAATTGTGATTTTTGAAGAATTCCCATGTAAAACATTTGAAAAACTCATTAGAAAATGGTAAAAGGCTAGCATTCCCTGTGAAAACTCTTCTCACTTTATGATCAGATGATGTCATGGTATTATTTCATATTAAGCTAGTGCTTTTAAACCTTCATTGACTACTACTCCATTCCTGAGCATGAGTCCAAGTGTACATTTCAGTCTTGAAGTTCCCCAAACAGCTTAGGCCAGGCTTCTTGATGGAGTATGTCCTCCCATGCTAAACTGTCTGGACCCAATAGGTCAACAAAAGGAACCAAAGCAGCACCTACAAAGACAGGGCCCTTTGCATGGTAAAACAGTCTCACCTGGCACCTACCTCATTCTCAGATATTTCAAGAACTGTTCTAGTGTTTGTACACCTTTCCACTTCTTTCTTGTTGATGCTTATTATGGATTTTATACGCTGTTTGTTTGTGTCTGCCAATTTTAGCCCACTTTTCTATTCTGCTGCTCCAAGTCACTGTTTTATTGCACTACTAAAGTATTTTATATCTTATCACTCAAATAACTTTGGCTAGTGGGCAGTTTACAAACAAAGTGATGAGCATAGGCTTTTATTGTTAACGCAACATGACTTGGAGCTAAAAAAAAAAGATACTGTATAGGGAATTGGAATTATGAAAGACAAAATAGAAGGTCATAGGTAGAACAGGAAATACATATTTCCCATAGCTTGACAGAAAGGCTATAAGGGGCAGAACTATTAAACAAAATTATATTGGGATTTAAGGGGGGAAAGTGTTAAGGATTTTCTCTTGGCTTGGCCACTATTTTCTGCACTGACCAATGATCAACTTTAAGTAAGATTCAAGGTGGGTTTAGTTTCCTTAATATGGAATGAAAGAGAGGTGTGTGTTAACAAATAATAGTACCTTTGATAAAAGATAGAATAATGGTGGCCTGGAATAGCTTCCTTAGGATGAAGGATGTGAAATGCAAAAAAACCAAAACAAAAAACCTAAAATTAGCACACTCTACAACAGGCCTGCCCAACAGGTAGACCGCGGGCTACCGGTAGCCCGTGAAGGGTTCAAAAGTAGCCCAGAGGCCATCAATAAAAAAACTGAGGGGATAAGTTCTCCACCCCTCCCTCCCCCATCCCAAGGACCACCATTGCCCAGCAAAGTTCTGGGTTTGCCAGCCCACTGTCTCAGCTGAGCAGGGCAGTTCAAGGGCCATGGCGCATTGAAATCTGTTCCCTCCAGAACGGATTAATTGGTTTTCAATGCATGCCTATGGGAAACCGCTGCTCTAATTTTTTTTACTTATGAGCATGTGTTCGGAATGGATAAAATCCGTAAGTAGAGGTTTTAGTGTAGTAGCCCTCAGGCACTTTGGGACGGAAAAGTAGACCTTGTCTTGTTCAAAGCTGAACAGCCCTGTTCTACAACAACACGTGTTCTACTGTACAACATGGTTTGGGCATTTTACTGTATTGAACTATAAAAAAGATGAAAGTATTTGAAGTATGGATTTATTGCAGGATGTTAAGAATTTGTTGGATTGAGAGTGTGACCAAGGAAGAAGTCTTAAACCAAATACTTAAACACCAAAAAAATCGTGAAGCACACAAATTACAGAAAATCTAGAATTGTTCAGTTGTGTGGTGAGAAATAAAAAAATCCAGCTGAGCATTCAAAGATAATATAAATAGGGGTGGGGGAAAAGAAGTGGAAAAAAAAGAAATTAACTTATTAACCAAAGAACCCTGGAGCCTAGTTTAGATGCAACGCAACACCATACTTTAGAACTGCTGCATACTAAGGCAGAGTCACCATGATGATCTCCAACCTCTTGTAGGAGAGGACAAGAAGAATATGAAATGAGGGAAGAGGTATGGCACAAATGAACAGAGCAGTGAAGTTGCTCTCTCTCTTTTCTTGTTTCCTCTCTTTCTCGGGCATCATTGCTTTCTAGACTGCCTCACAGCTACCCACTCTCAGAAATCAGCCCCACTGAACTCGGCTTATTGTCAAGAAACAGTCAGCATGGAATGTACTGAAGGCACACACACACACACACACACACACACAGAGAGAGAGAGAGAGAGAGAGAGAGTCCTATGCAACATACAATGTACGGTAATTTCACTTCCATTAGGAAACCAATGCAAACTGAGATGCTGGATAAGATGGTGTGTGAGGAACAATTATAAACTATTTTTCTCTCTTTCAGCAAACATTACAATTAGCAGGAGCACACCCAAAGAAAAGTATTGGGTAAGTGATCATATTATCTCTAAATTTTGTGAAGTCAGACTCCGGAGACAAGGTGGAAAATGCATAGCCCTCCTAATGCTGGACTGCGATTCCTATCATCCTTCACCTTGGGCTATGCTGGCTGGGGCTAACGGGTGATGCAGTCCAGACACAGCAAATGGGCCACATGGTTCCCATTTCTGCTCTAAACTGCATAGAGTTCCAAAAAATTAAATCACATGGGTTTTCCCTGCAGTTTTTACATAACCTTTGAACCCAATTCTCCTGGTACCCTCACTACAAGCCTTTAAGAAATTACTGAAAACCTGGCTTTATAGGGTGGCCTTCCATGATAATTCAGATCCAACTTCCTTATATAAATAGGACACTACTCTTCTTTTCCACCTTATGATAATTCTTTACCACCTTTTTTCATTTATACTGTATTTTATTTTAAACCGTTGAATGGCTTTTATTTCTTTGTGCTTACTTGTCCTTTATTATTATTATTATTATTATTATTATTATTATTATTATTATTAGTAGTAGTAGTAGTAGTATTAGTATTAGTATTAGTATGTTGGTTTTGATTGTAGTTTATTTACTATTTTAAATTGTTGAATATGTTTCATTATATTTTTTCATGTGTGTAAACCACCCAGAGTAGCTATTTGCTAGATGGTTGCAGTATATAAATCAAATAAATAAATAAATAAATAAATAAACTGTGGGACTAGAGGAAATGAAGATATCCCAAGCAGGGGTATGAAACTGAGAAATTTTTAGAAAGAAAAAAAAGTTAAGTTATATAAATATTTCACAATAAAGGTGCTTATTTTTATTACCTGTTTATTTAGAAGAAACAATCTACTCCTTTTTTTAAAAAAGCCAAGGTTTTTTTGTTTATTTATTTCATTTTAAATTATGAATTGCAATGTTTGCAATAAATAAATTGGGGGATAATGCTCCCCGCTATTGCTGACTGCCATGGCAAAAGTCAGAATTATTCATGAAATTGGTTGGCTAACAGTAACTTCAGGAGGGGTGAAAGAAAGTACAGTAATACCTCGGATAACGAATGCCCCAGATAACAAATTTTTTGGATAATCACAGGTTATTTTCAACCCCACCAACAGCCCACAGCCCCAGCCTCCGTCCTCATTTACTCTTACTGGTTCCTGGCGGTGGCGGCAGAGGTGTGGGCTGGGCAAGATGGCAGAGGAGGCAGTGGCAGTGGAGGCGGCAAAGGTGGGGGTCAGGGGGAGGAAGCACCAGAGGCCCGGGTTTGTCCGCTGCCCGAATGCCCAACAGCGGTGGTGGTGGTGGCAGAAGCGAGGCGGGGGCAGGTGGAGCCCGGGTTTGCCCGCCACCTGAACACCTAGCAGCAGCTGTGGCAGTGGTGGCGGAAGCGAGCCGGGGCAGGCGGAGGAAGCTTCGCCCGGGTTTGCCCGACACCCGGGTGCCCAGCAATGGGAGTGGCAAAGGAGGAGAGGTGGGGGCCCCGGGGAGGATGGTGGGAGGCAGCGCTGGTAGCAGGGGTGGGCGAGGAGTACACTATGAAAGTGCACTTTGTAAAGAGGTCTCAGGGGGGAAAGGGCTTTTTTTTTGGCCTTTTTTCCGGACCTCCGGAACAGATTAAAATGGTTTCCCATTCATTTCAATGGGAAACCATCTTTCGGATAACGATTGTTTCAGATAGTGTTTTGCCTTGGAAAACAAATTAAATTCATTATCCGAGGTACCACTGTACTGTACTTCTGGAACACAATGCATCATGAATTCATTTATGGCATTTGTTACCATGGGATTCTGTAGTGGTGGTCACTGGTTTAGATGGCTTTACAAGGAAATTAGACAAAAGCTGTATGAATGGTGATGATGAGTGATGTTGGCTTGTGGCTACATAGAGATTCCAGTTTAGAACCAATTTGCCAATGAATACTACTTTTTGGGAGAAGCAGAAATTGAAGAGGGCCATTGCCTTTGAGCATCGCTGGTGGACTTCTTAAAGTATTTGGCTGGTCTCTGCAGGATTTGGAATGCTGGAACTATAGTAGGTGGACGTTTTGTTGGGTTGGTCCATCAAGGCTAGATGTGTTCTAAAATCCCATAAAAACATCCTAGAGGGAGCTGGCCAAGAGAAGCTTGCAGTAACATTACTTGAAATGATCAGTAGCTTTTGTGCTAATTGCTCTGTTATTTACAATCTGTACTGTACTTCTGTATACATGATTCAAAACACCAGGAAAAGGCTCAATATTGCTGCACAGTATGGTGCCTGTATTGCCAACAGGAAAAAGATGCATAGCCAAGTGCAGCCTGAATGCTTACAACGCTGATGTCTGCAGTCAAGATGATCTATAGGATACCCTCTTGTAATCTCTGGCAAAGAGCAAACAAGGAGGGGAAAGTCCAAGAATTTGATTCCTTTATTCATCAGTTAATCACTTCTAACCTAAACACAAAACAATTTTCCAGGCTATTTTTCAATGGTTGAGGCCTGACTGACAAGGACAAAGGTTCAGATTGCCCAGATGTAGAGCTGATTTCCCTTTTGAAAACCTAACTCTCTGAAATCCTGAGAGAATATTTTGTGATAGTTCTGAAACAAAACACAACTTCTGTCTGTTTTTCTAAGGTATAAAGTATAGTAATACTTTAAATAGACATTACAAAATTGTATCCTAATTCCCTGAAGATACTTGGAAAAATGTCCCCCTTACATTCTTGTACATAATGGGCTGCCACTCCAATACTTTATTTAAAACCACCCAGAGTAGCTTTTTTGCTAGATGGTTGCAGTATATAAATCAAATCAAATAAATAAATAAATAAATTTATCTTTTACTCCTTCCACATTAATGGTGAACTGTCATTAACCTGAATTTCTTCCTCACCAATATGGTACATTGTATTACTTACCTGGCAAGCCTATACCATATACAGTCAGTATTGCAGTATAAAAAACAGCTAATTATCACATTTGAAAGGCCCTTTTTTCAGCCCAATATTTCAGTCCCTACAGCCTGGATTATTTCCAACTTTTAAAACAGTGGTTAGAGCTAATCATTCTCTTTAAATAGTGGTTCCCAAACATTTTGGACTCATGGCTCCCTTGATTTACTGACCACTGGTCATGGCTCCCTTTGCTCAGAGGCGCCATCAGGGGTATCACTGCCACCAGAGACAGGATCTTGACACCATTCACCAGTCATCTCCTCTCATTTCCCCTGAATATTCCCAAGGACAACTTCAAAGTCCTAATGCAGGAAACTCATAAGGGCACTTGCAAGGACCTCCGCTAGGGATCATAAAGATGGCGCAACACATGGCCTTCACTTCCAGTTCCTATCTGACACAGAGCTATGAACAGCTCCTGTACAGCAGGGGACCCCAGCCCCTGATTGTGATGAAACCTGCATGGGGGGCTGTGGTATGTGTGTGTGTGCATGTGCATTAATGCAAAGCATGTGCATGCACACATGCGTGCACACACACACACACACACACAAACACACGCACACAATACTGGTCCATGGCAAGAAAAAGGGGGGAGTTGGACTTCCGCTCTACAGCCTTCATGTGTTTCTTCCCTTTTCCCATGGTTCCCCTGGCTCAGATCACAGGCGCTCCATGGAGATACAGCACACAGTTTGGGGATCCCTGTCTGTAAAGATATCAAGGTCGGTGTTTTCAATTTATATACAGTATTTTAAATCTGGAGATGTTTATGGTCATCTGTTTCTGAATTGGGATGGGGACAGTTTTATCACTGTTGTTATTTTTCAAAAAACACACAACTCAAAAGTTGCTTACCCAAACACTCTCCAAAGTTTGGCATGGAGAAAGAGCAGAACATCTGCTACACCTGCATCAAATATGGTGCTGATCTAGAGCTCCTTTTAAAAGTTATAATATTTTTAATGTGGGGTGCTCCGTTTTTTGGAATAACCTTGTAGAATTTTGATTTACTGTGCACACAATAATATAATATAAAGTATGTCAGTATGTACTGATCTTAGATGTTCTAATCTAAGATATCCCAGGTTAACTACTTGGGTTGGGCAACATCCTTGGTGAAACCTGAGCAACCTCTATTCCAGTTCCTCTAGTTTTTTTCCAGTTACGGACTGGAAAATGACCAAAAGCATTGCATGTAGTCTGTGGAACAGTATGAGGCAACATAAATCATGGCTGGAAATCAGTCTGGCTATCATGGGTCTTTTAAGAGGAGAAGAAATACAGACATCACTGCAAAGGACTTTAATAAATAAATTTATTACAAGATAATTGGGCATTTAATAGTAACATGGGGAAAAAGAACCTCATCCATATTTCACAACCCCATGTCAGAGTATGTCTGACTAGAATATCTGAAGCTCTCAGGAGCATCCACATTAAAAGAGAGAACAGAAATCATGCACTGTAAAATTAATGGAACTGTTAGCTATTAATCCAGAAAGTGTGAAAGGCAATGCAAAATGGGGGGATGCCTTGGGGAAAATTGCAGATGATCCATGATCTGTAAAAGATGGGCAGTATTTCTAGACCTTCACATATATAGAAAGACATATATATGTCTGATTATTTAAAATTGGTATGTCTGTGCTATTCTTCTATTAAATAACCTGAAATGATAATTTAGATCTAAAATACTGTTCCTCTGCTAATTGAAATAGCCAGACGTTATCTGTGTCACTCACTGGGATTTGGGACGCTCCATGAATGGGAAAGCTGTCAAGTGGGCTGCAAATCCCTCACATATCTTTATCAGGGTCACATTGATTTCACTGGCCCTCTCTTCTAAATCCATGTCTGGCAGATACCACGGTGAATTTTGATCATGTTTAGAGACTGGCAACATTTGAATACGAATGCCAAAAAAGACAAATTTGAGAAATGCCGGACAACTGGGAGGTGTGGGAGTATTTCTGACAGTCAAACTGAGTATCCTCTTCTACTGATATATGTCTGAAATTAGCAGTATAAATAGATAGGCACGAACACACCAAACATATGGAGCTTAGTCATGTGACATTCTGGGATTGCAACCTCCAGAATCCCCAGCTTGCTTGCTACTGACCATGCTGGTCTGGGGATTCTGGGAGTTGCAGTTCCAGCTCTGTGCTTTGGATCCCTGGTGGGCAGAAAACCAATCAACACATGCTTTAAATGAACACATTAACATATCATGTGTTAATATCTTCACCAACGTTAGCTGCAAACTCATTGTCAACAACATTAATCAAACAGGGCAACTGAGGTTTCATGGGGTGGAAGTCATCAAGCTCCACTCTCTGGGGGGAGTCCTCCGAGAAGGACTGGAGTAAAGCCAAAGTGAGGCCACTAATCCACAGCCCAGAGAGTCTCCCTAGGACAGTGATGGTGAACCTTTTAGAAACTAAGTACCCAAACTGTGATTCAAAACACACTTACTTTTCACAATGTGCCAATACGGCATTTTAACCTGAATGCAGTGGTACCCTGGGTTACAAATGCTTTGGGTGCTATGCTTTGGGAAAGCGAGGATCAAAGAGCAGGTTTTTGAACTTTTTGCAGCTACAGCACCCTTGCTGTGGCTTCGGGAATTTCAAAAACCTGCTCTTTGATCCTCGCTTTCTCAAAGAGTAGCAGCCATTTGCCTCTCTGCCCTAGGCATAGAGGCAGATGGGGTGCTACACCATCAGGAAAGCCAGAGGGGAGTGGTGGTGGCTTGTGGGCTCAGTCGTAGCCCCAGTTTACTCACCAGCCATGCTGCTTTTGAGATGCCCAGAGCGGCGTGGCTGGAGAGTAAACTGGGGCTACGAACGAGCCCACAAATCGCTCCTTCCCCTTTGCCCTGCTCTCTGCATGGTGTACGAGCGGAGGGGAAAGTGCCGTGGGTGTAAGGGGGCGATATCACATGCCCACAGAAAGGGCTCCATGTGCCATCTTTTGGCACCCATGCCATAGATTCACCAAAAACTGCCCTAGGAGGATACAATGGTCAACGGTATCAAAGCCCACTTAGGCTGCTATCTCACCTGGGGAAGATCCTGATCTTCTGAAGGTCCAGCTTTTCCTCTTCCTCCCATCACATGACTGAAGATGTGGGATAGCAGTTCCCACGTACAAGGTGGGTTTTTTTAAGCGCAGTTTCAACCCATGGCCAGCAGGTGACTCTAGGATTTTTAAAAAGGACCTGGCTGGCACTATGGCTTGAGGAAGTTTAAAAAAAAAAACAGCACCCATTCCAGCTTCCTGGTGCTCAGAGGGTGGGGGGAAATAAAAAACAAAAAACAAAAAACAGCGCTGATTGGCTCCAGGAAAAGCTGGTCGCGCTATGAAGGGGGAAAATGAAAGAAAACCGGATTATCTACACGGTCCCACAACATCTGCCTCTTTAAAAGGCTGATTTTTTAAGCGAGTCAAAAAATTCCCTACCTCTCCTGTAAGTCTTAGAAACCTCGCTTAAGGGGGTTTCTTTTTTTTTTCTTCCAAAAAGCCCGGTGGACATGGGGACTGCATTTTTGTACACGGTTTATCTACAAATTTAATCTGCATTTAAAGGGATGTGGGATAGGGGCTTTAGAGATCCAGGAGAACCATCAAGACACTTTGCTCCTATCAGTTTCCCACAGGATATAATCTTGCATAAGTGCTAAGTATGGCTCTGTTAAGTGGTGTATGGTTATAGATTGCAGATTATCATACTGAAAGTTACATCTTATTCCTGTGAGCTTGGAGCCCATCATCGTCATGAGAATGCTTTAGTTTTTCTACAACTACTGCCATTGTTTAAGCCCAAATGTTAGCACTGATGCTGGACTGGAAGGTGTTCATGGGTAGGCCAAGATCAGGCCTAATTTCCTGCCCCCAGTGATTGCTATGCATTCCCACAAGAACCTTGGTCTGAGGTGAGCCTACCCTGGGCCACGAGGCCTTCCAGCTCAGCCTTCCTCAAGGCAAGCACCATCTACTAGATGGAACATTTATGGTGTGTGCAACATGTGGGCTCAAATAATAGACATGGGCACGACCAGAAAAAATGACGTTTCGAGTTTTCGTTTGTTGGAACGGGTCCGTTTCGGGTCGTTTCCGTTTGTCGCGAAATTTTTCAAAAATTTGTTGTTTTGTTGTTTCGTTTGTCATTTGTCGTTTCCACCGCAATTTAGCATGATTTGACTTCCCAGAGCATAGGGGTGTCCCGCAATCAGGGCCGGCGCTAGGTGTTTTTGCGGCGGGCGGGGCGGGGAGAGGTGCGGGTGGGTGGCGGTGGCGGGGGGCCATGGGCGGGCGGCAACAGCGGCAGGGGGAGGCGCGGGCAGGTGAGTGGGCAGGCGGTGGCCACGGGCGGGCGAGTGGGCGGGTGGCGGCGCGGGCTGCAGGCGGGTGGCAGCGCGAGCAGGCGGGCGAGTGGGCAGTTAGGATATCACTTAGGATAGAGGTTCTGTTCTTGGCTTGCACCCCAAATGTGTGTGTGTGCAAGCAAATTGAAGTTGGGAAAATAGAAAATAAATGGTAGTATATAATATATTTTTAAAATAAATCCACACCTCCCACTCCCAGTCGAACCTCCCCCTTTATCCAATATCAGAAAAAAATCCTCACAAACTGCCAGAGAAGAAATAAAGAATAAACTGCTATTCCCTTCAGCAGACAAAGCTGCAGGGAATCAAAAAATTATTTTCTAAATTCAATTCCCTCCCTGCCTGCCTAACTTAAATCCTAAAGCCTCCAGCCTCCCTCCTCAATCTCGATCAGATCACACCAGTACCAGCAGCCAGCCCTCCTCCCTCAACCACATCCATACACCCGACCCGACTGTGATTTCTGGAAGGTGCCTTGGCTTTTTATGCCCTCTGAAACATCCAGAAGTGTCAGTCAAAAACCTTGCAATGTCATTGGTGGAATGGTTCAAAAAAATTGCATGGTCCCATCCCATGCCTAGCCCAAATGGGCAGGTCTAAAAAAATAAAAAATAAAATAAAATAAAATAAAATTAATATGATGTTTTATTGCTATAAAAAAAACCACTGCTGCTACTATTAAAATTCAGGCATTTAAAATAAATAAATTTCACATGTTTATGTGGTGATTTGGTGTATTTTTTGACCACGATTTCAAAAGAAAAATTGCAGTCGCCATTTTGGATCCCCCCCACCGCATGGCATGGCGAGACGATGAGGATGAGCCCCCCCCCCAGCCTGGTGCAAGCAGCCCAGGACAGGAGAAGGGGGGAAAAGGCCAGGGACCCACCAGAAACCACCCCTCTTGTAGGTGGCCAAGCCTCAGGCAGGCATATTTTCGCCTGCTTTTTTGGCCGGGAGTCGGTTTTTTTTAAAAAAAACTTTAAAAAACTTTTTCTGTGCTTCGCATTGCACGATCACCGCAATGCCACAAACGAAAACGAAAAACCCGACCAAATTTTTCATTTTTTGGTTCGAGTTCGAGTTCTGACGGCTTAATTATCGTTACTGTTTCCGTTACGTAACGGAAACGAAAAACAGAAATGAAAACGAAAATTTCGCCGAGTCGTGCCCATGTCTAAATAGGAGTAGAACTCTCAAAATGGTGAATTCTGGGATTTAGAGTTGGACTAAAGGGAAAGTGCATCATTCTGCTTTATTTGACAATAACCCTTGGTGTAATATTTCAAAGAGGGAAAAGCTGTATGCATTATACAAAGCATGGGGTCCTTACAGTGCAATCCTTCTGTACAGTGGTACCGTGTATAAAGGAATTAATTCATTCCAAATGAAATTATGTTAAGCAAATTTTCCTTTATACAAATTTGTCATAGGAATACATTGAAAACAGAGTGTTCCCATTTTTATGTTGTACAGATTCACCCCATAGGCGATTATGTTAAGCAAATTTCCCCTATCTCCAGAATTTTTTATGTTCTACAAATTTTATGTTATACAAACCATTTGTTATGCACAGGTCCAGTGTATCTATTTCTGCTCAGATATGAGTACCATAGATGAATGACAATTCACAGGCAGGATTCAGTAGAATGGACATACAGTATTTAAGTTCAGTGGAACAATTGAGTAATTAATGAATACCTCCTTCAGTGTTGCAGTGTATTCAGTTTTGTTCCACGCTCATAGACATGGCATTGTTGGATATGACCAATATTTGGCATGGATCCAACATATTGTGGAAAACTATGTGGCCCGAACATTCAAAAAATGGTTAGGAACAGCACTGCCTTCTGTCATTAAGATAAATCTGCAGAGTGCCCATCTTAAAAATGCAAATAATTGTTGCCTCTATCCTGCAGTAATTTCAACGACATGATTTCTATTGTTCTACACAAGCATAATTGATGCCTGTAATTAACACCAGGTCACATTTGCTTTTCTTACATTAAAAAAGTATTCTGTGCAATACCATTTTATTGGCCCTGTGTTTGTGCCAAACATATGTAATCCAGATATACAGCCAAGGAGTCGTGCCATTGAGTTTCTAAGCTCTGAATGTCCTTCAAAGAGATTTCTTACTTCAAACTCTATGCAATGTTTTATACAAATCATTTACTCATGGCACAGTGGTTAACTGCCTGTACTGCAGGTAAAACTGTGCTCATGACCTGGGGTTCAATCTCAGGTAGCAGGCTTATGGCTGACTCAGCCTTCCATCCTTCCGAGGTCGGTAAAATGAGTACCCACCTTGTTGGGGGCAGGGGAGGGGCAATGTGTAGCCTGCATACTATAGTTAAAACTGTAAACCGCCCAGAGGCTACTTGAAGTGGTATGGGGTGGAATATAGCAGAACACTTTGCTTTTAATCAAAGTGCTCATAGCAAGAACAAAACCAGTATGACCTGCAACTAGTCTTCATTGTGTACTGTTCCTTATATCCCTGAGATATCCAATTTGGCGACAGAGACACACACCTTAAGTTACATCCAACGTGGAATACTATAATATGTTCTACATCAGTGGTTCCCAAACTTGGGATCCCCAGATGTTCTTGGACTAAAACTCCTAAAAGGCTTAATCATGAGCTGTGCTAGCCGGGATTTCTGGGAGCTGTAGTCCACAAACATTTGGGGAGCCAAGCTTGAGAACCTCAGTTCTGTGAGGCTTCCATTGAAGATGATTCAGAAACTTCATCTGGTTAGAAATGCAGTTGGCAGCCTCCTGACGGGAGCTTGTTACAGAAAGCATAAAATTATTCTGTTACAACATCTATACTGGTTAACAGTCCATTTCCTATCCCACTTCAAAGCACTGGTTATGATGTATAAAACCCTATACACTTAGGTTCCAGGCTACCTGAAGGACATAATCTCTCTACATAAACCTTCCTGGTCATTAGGATTTTCACAAGAAGCCCTCCTCTAGGTCTCACTGCCATCCCAGGCACATTTGACTGTGACTCAACAAAAGACCTGTTCCTAGGATGTGGAATGGACTACTAAGTTATGAAAACTATCTATTTACCCTTGCAAATTTTTCTGGAGCCCATCAGAAACAGCATTCTAACAGAAACAAACAATATTGTGAACACTGAGTTTTTGAAAGTTCAAGCCCTGTCGTGGTGTGCCTGTGCAGCTAAACTGAGATAGAACTATACCTTGCATTATATAAACAGATTGAGAGACTCTCTGGTTTGAGAGTCAAAGAAATATGTGGGCTCCCAACCCCCAAATTACTTCCACACAAGAATATTGGAAGGGAAAAGTATCATAATGATCAGGCAGAAGCATTGATCCCAAGAATAGTGGGATAAAATACAGCTGTAAAATACATGTTCAGTAAATGTGTTGTTCACATATTTATTACACAGTGCCATTGCCTGCCAAGAAATATCTGGAATTTACAGGACTAGAAACAGCTGAAGGACACCAGAACAGCAAAGTCACCTGGCTATTTTTTCCATTGAGTGTGAACCTTTGTCCAGACCAGAGTGGTTGCAGCATAGGCGAGCTTCTTGTACACACAGCTTTGCAAATATGTTTCAAGAACATATTTCTAGACAAGGAAACCTGCAGCAGAAGCCAAGGTGTCTGTAACAATGAATATTGATAT
This sequence comes from Phrynocephalus versicolor, assembly GCA_023846285.1. Taxonomy (NCBI): domain Eukaryota; kingdom Metazoa; phylum Chordata; class Lepidosauria; order Squamata; family Agamidae; genus Phrynocephalus; species Phrynocephalus versicolor. Next base: position 26,271,492 of record JAHTLZ010003547.1, on the reverse strand, counting down.
AATCTGGGCTTCCTTTTATATGTTGAACTGAGTTTTTCCTAGCAGCATTAATATTTTTTTTAAAAAAGGAAAAAGAAAAAATTTACTTAACAATAAATGTTTTATTTTATTTTATTTATTTATTTATTTATTTATTATACAACTTATATGCCGCCCACTACCCAAAGGTCTCTGGGCGGCTTATAATTAAAATGAACAGTTAAAACAGTTAAAACTCCAAAAAGGCAATGGACAATTAAAACAACAAAAACATTTAAACACAAAACACTAAAATCGTCACCAGGAGCCACAATCTATGTTGGTTAAAAAACTTTTGAAACCTTTGTGTCAAACATTTTTACTTATTCAGGTGCCATTGTAAACATTGTGGAGAGAGGAAAGAAGGTAGAACAGAAGAAAAAAGACAACTGACTCCAGGTTTCTTGGCTGATTTTAATTTTCTAGCTCCTTCAGCTTGGAGGAACTGTGCTGAGGAGAGGCAGGGAGAACAGTCAGTGGCCTCTGGAAGGTAGGATATAAGTCAAATAAGCAAACATCTGAATAAAAGCATCAGCAAAATGGGGAAAATATTGCAGTCACCCCCCGCCATTTCACAGTTCCGGTACCGCGGTACCGCTACATCACAGGATCGCAGTACCTGCACCGCAGGGGGGCGGAGGGCCATCTGGTCACTCCATTTCTTTCCCCCTGCTCCTCTGAGAAGCCTCCAGAGGGCCTCGTAGCCGCGCGGGAGGGCTGTGGGGATGGACGGCGTCACTCTCCGCAGCCCTCCTGGGAGCCTATGGAGGACCTCGTTACCACGCAGGAGCGCTGCGTGGATGGACGGCGTCCCTCTCTGCCACCACCCCGGGCGCCTACGGAGGGCCTCGTAGCCATGTGGGAGGGCTGCGGGGACAGACGGCGTCCCTCTCCGCCACCGCCCCGGGCACCTACGGAGGGCCTCGTAGCCGCATGGGAGGGCTGCGGGGACGGACGGTGACCCTCTCCGCCACCGCCCCGGGTGCCTATGGAGGGTCTCGTGGCAGCACGGGAGGGCTGCGCGGATGGACGGCGTCCCCCTCCACAGCCCTCCCGGGCACCTACGGAGGGCCTCATGGCCGTGCGGGAGGGCTGCGGGGATGGACGGGGTCCCTCTCTGCAGCCCCCCTGGGTGCCTCCAAAAGGCCTTGGAGCCATGCCGGGGGGCGATTGGGTCACTCCACGCCGCCCCCATGCTCCTCCGAGGCTTTGGAGACAGGCCTCCCCACCCGCTTCCGCATATCGCGGATTTTCATGGATCGCGGGTGGGGTGGGTCCCTAACCCTCGCGATCGGCGGGGGGGTTACTGTAGTAGTTAGATTATGGACTCTCAGGAGTGATGTACATGTCTCTGAGACCCTATAGATTCCATATGTAAATTCTCACATAAGTACTGGGTTCTATCATTAAAACCAAACCAAACCAGCTTTTTTCCCTATTCAGGCATGGTGAGCGCTAAATGAGTTATGGGCATGGTAAATAAGAGAAATCCCATCCTCGTCCTTTGTGAACCTTTGCACCAGAGCGAAACTTGCATGTTCAGCTGAAAGTAAAAAAAAAAAAAAATCCCTGTGACACCCACCTACCCACACTGCTTCAAGCTCAAACGCTGCACCCACCCACCCAACCCTGATCCAGGCATTTTAGAAATAACTGGTTGAAAAGCAGCAGAAATAGAGAGGGCATCAAGGACCTTATCTCCTCACCTCAGGCAATGCAAGCACTTGTAGCACTCCTGCAGTGCGCGCACAAATGTCTTAGTAACTTTTCAGAGAGGGAGGAGGACTTACTTATATCTTAGTCATCCATAGAGCCCTCATCACATTTTCAGTCTCAATCCCTCTCAGTACTTTACTACTCAAAGCAAGCTGTGTCACGCAGCCAAGTGTAGCATGCAACTCCAGACAATAGGAATTAGGGAATGTGCCAGTTGTATTGCTCATGTACAGTGGTACCTTGTATAAAGGAATTAATTTGTTCCAAATGAAATTATGTTGAACAAATTTTCCTTTATACAAATTTCCCACAGGAATGCATTGTAAGGAGTAATCCCTAATTGCAACCATTTTTATGTTGTACGAATTCGCCCCATAGGTGATTCTGTTAATCAAATTTCCGCATCTCTGTAATTTTGTATGTTGTACAGCCTGAAAGATATGGCTCGTTCCAGATGACTGAAATGTAGGTTATGTAGGTATCTGTCTGTGGACAGGAACTGCATGGGGAAATCTTGAAGAACTCTTCAATTTAAAGGCAGGCAGGCAGGCAGGCAGGCAGGCACACACACCTATTAGGATATATACCGTTCAGATTATTTATTTATTTATTTATTTATTTATTTATTTATTTATTTATTTAGCAAAATAGTGAGACAGTTGAAGATAGGAAGTGTGGTTTGAATGCTAAAGCATGGGTGACTTTTCAAAATGTAACTTAGCATGAAGAGGGGACATCTTGTGCTCTGTTTCATTTGGCAGCTAAAATCCTGTTTCTTGGGGTAGTAAGTCACCACTAAAGGACACTCATTGAATTAATGGAACTTGCAGAAGTGTTGACTCACCAAATCCCACCTGATTCAGTGGGATTACTCTAGTTGTGACTTCCTACACCAACCAATAAGATTTTAGTCACCATGTCTTCCTCCTCAAAATGGGAACCAAAATAACTAGTGTCAGAGGAAAGGAGAACTGAGTTAAGTGTGATTTTGTAGAACATGATATACATGAGCGTGAAGAAGGTACAGATGATATCATATTTGTAAGTGAGAAATAGTTTTATCTCTGGTTTGACTGGGGCCAAGGGAACTCTCAATGGGTGCAGCTTTTCCACTGAGGGCAAGATCACCTTGGGAGGAGTGGTACTTGCTAGCATTTTTCCTAGGACATAAGAGGCCTGCTTCAAATGTCTCATGAATGGATCATTTCTTGCTTCACAAGATCTGAGCCTCAGCCCTTCAGTGTAGCAGGGGCCCTCCCAACATTTCTGTAATGCCTGCTTGACATTTGTGTGGCAACTGGGTATTTTGAGATTTTGATACCAAGAACTAGAGCAAGATCAGGCCCATCTGCGGACCAGCTCCGACATCTTAAAGATGGCAAGCTCTATGAAGTGATAAGCCTAGGCTAATCTAGACCTGAAAATATGACTTGTTTCTTAGAGTAAGTCCAGCCAGGGACCCATCTAATCCAGGACTGTTTTTTTCTGAGTGGCAGGGTTCTCTCAACCTAAAAGAGGTCTATATCATGTATTTCTGAATTCTTTTATGGATCGGCAGATGAGAGAGAAGTGAATCTTTATATTCTGTTTCATAATTATTTAGTCCTAGGTTCTTAAAACTGACATTATGGAGAAACCGCTCAAATGCCAAAGAGATGTCAGGTGAAACAAACATCTACTTGGAAATATTTTTATTATAATGTATTCTTGAAGGCTTTCACAGCCCGTATCCAATAGTTGTTGTGAGTTTTTTGAGCTGTTTGGCCATGTTCTGGAAGTTTTCATTATTATAGTTTGACTTGCTAGTTATTACAAAGAGGTTCCTATATCGTTCTCAGATACTTCCTACAGCTTTAATATGATGCAATAATGTGTACAGTATTAAAAAGCATTCTGCTTTCTGTTCTTGCATTTTGCCCAATTTTTACTGTGTCATATTTGCTCCAAGCAAAAGAAAATAGTCACAATAAAGACAGCACCCTATAGAATCTGGGCATTATAAAATACTAAATGACAAATAGCCAAGCTAAGTATCAAGTATCAAATCCCCTACAGAAATGGCAGCAAAAATACATACAATTTCTGAGACTTGTTTTCTTTTCCATTTTTGTTTCATGATAAATGAAAGTAGTTGGACCTGCTCTAACACACAGTTCTGCTAGACTACCATAACATTAAATGTAAGTACTAATAAATCTTCTGTCTTGTAATTCTTTTGCCCTGTGCTTTTTTTCTTCCTTTCCTCTGTAAATGACATGGTTGTTTCTCCTGTATGCAGCAACCTAAACAAAGCTGGTAGGATTATATCAGTCCTCCCACTGCCTATGGCAGTCTTTTTGCTCTCCCATTCAAAATCCAATTTAGTAAATACATTTCTTCCATGAACACTGTCATCAGCAGTGGCTCTACCACTCACCCTGTGGGCTTACTAGAGGAGGCTAGAGAGGATGGGTGAGCAGAACCTTGAAATGCTGTTTTATGTCTAACAAGAAGGGTCGGGTGGATTCAGATACAGAGTGTGCCATGGTATTGTTGGCATAACCTTTTGATCCTTTGGACCCACCTCTTCCACTCTTGGTAGGTGCATATTTTGCACAGAATACCCTTTTCCAATGTGGTGTACTCCAGATATGTTGGACTTCAGCTCCCATAACCATCTTAAATGCTGCAACCAAATAGTATGACCTTGGGGAGTTGTGATGGATGTACAGTGGACCCTTGTATAACAAAGTTTGTATAACATAAAATCTGTACAACATAAAAAATTCCGGAGATAGGGGAAATTTGCTTAACATAATTGCCTATGGGGAAAATCTGTACAACATAAAAATGGGATTACTCCACTTTCAATGCATTCCTATGGGAATTTGTATAAAGGAAAATTTGCTTAACATAATTTCATTTGGAACGAATTAATTCCTTTATACAAGGTACCACTGTATATGAGTGCTTTTAATTCTTTTAACCTTTTAAATGTATGTTTTTCCTTCTAATTTTAATTTTGTTTTTTTTTTTACTCCTAGTATAGCTTTCAATTTCATTGTACTATGTACAATGACAATAAAGTATTTATTCTATTTTATTCTATTCTATTCTATTCTATTAGAGCAATGGTCAGGAATGATGGAAGATATAGTCCAAAACATGTGGAGGACATCATGTTGCAGAAAGATGGAATAAAAGGGCTAACCCATTGTGGTACTAGTTCCCATGCTTGTTTCTTTCCACTCAACATTCTCTTCCTTTAAAAACCACTTTTTGTCAATACTTTGATTTCATTCCTATTCAAAATACAAATAATATAATTTTGAGAATTGTTTGTTTTTAGAATTGTATGCTTTCATTCCATTCGTCACGGACATTTTCTAGCCCCTACCCCACCCAATATTGTCAAATAAAATTTTGAATTCTTTGCTAAAATGGCATCTCCAAACCACCACAACCAATAATGGTAAAAAAAAAGAGGAGGGTTCATTAATTTTCTGTGTACTTGACTGACTTCACAAAGCAGACACACATACAGCAAACACATACAGACCTCTTCCCACCCAAAGAGCTGCTGGGCAGAACAAGGAGAGTGATCAATTGTGGGGACTCAGCCATCATATTAATGAGTAAGAAAGAAGCCGCAGAGTGGCCGTTCAGCCAAGATAAGGATCAAGGGGTAGTATAGTAAACACCCTCTGCATTCGTCCAAGGAATGTCATGTATACTGTATAATAGAAGAGAAGTGATCAAGTTTCTAGATATACAAATACTGCCAGTGCCACCCAGCCTGGAGGTGGCATGAAATGAGCCTGATTAAGTAGTCTCTGATAAACACCTACTGCCTTGCTAGTCTGGAGAGTACAGTACTCATATTTTAAGAGATGTCAAATTCACACACCCCCACACACACACACAGCTTTCTTCCATAATAGCCCTATGTTGCATTCAAAGATTATGTGCATTCACAGTTTTTCCCCTGGCCTTGGAAAGTTTGGAATGTCATCGAAGGTCACCTAACACAGTCAGGGCATCAGAAACAGGGGGATCCTCAGTGTGCAGCAATTGGAACATTAAGAAATGGAGTATTAACCATCAACTATTAATGGCTATCTATTGGGATGCCAAGTGACTTGTGATCTCAAAGCGAGCAAGTGAGGGCAACCAAGTCCTACAAATAATCAGAACAACACTGGTGTTAAAAATATTCTGGTCTTCCATGAAAATGTGTTACCCACCCTCACTGCAGTTTTATTTATTTATTTATTTATTTATTTATTCATTTATTTATTTATTTATAGCCCACCTTTCTCCTTAAAAAGGACCCAGGGCAGTTATCATCATTAAAAGGCAATATTTAAAGCTAACAACGACGAGTACACAAATATGGCAAAGGATCAATTAAATGCCAAAAAAGCAAGCAACACTAAAGCATTCAGAGCAGTAAGGCATATTCACTGAAAAACCATGCTTCCCAGTAGCTCAGGGAAAGCCTGCCTGATGAGAAAGGTCTTTGCCTACTTGCTGAAGGACAGCAAAGATGAGGCCAGCTTGGCCACTTGTGGGAGGGAGTTCCAAAGCCTGGGAGCAGTAATAGAAAGGGTCCTTTCTCATGTACCCGCAAATTGCATCTATCCTATTTAGCAAATGTGCCCTTGAATATTTAATTTATTTTATTTTTTTTGGACAGCACCTCCCCTAATCAGTAGGATAGTGCTGCTGGCACTCAAAAATATAGGGAGGGCAACAGCTGCCCATCCCTGGTAGAAGGAAACCATCCTCGGGAGTGTGAGGTATAAGTGCAAAGCATGCCATGCTAACTTGCAGTGAAGGTAAGTATGGAGCTTCTTTTTAAAAATATAATAAAATAAAACCTCAGGTATGCAGCAGAGAGAGGATGACCCCATTTTTGCCTCCAAAACCCTATCCTTTCAGATCGATCACCACTGCAGATGGGTTCCACCTTATCTCCTGCCTTCTCTCTGGCCCTGCAACACTCCAGGACTCCTGGTTGCTGTGCAGAAGATACAGCACAGAGGTCCTCTCGCTCCCATGACCAGAGTCCCAGGCTTTGAGAAACAACATTGGGAGATGCTTTGAAGAGCCAGGTGGTGACCTGAAACCAGGAAAAAGGCAACAGAACACCTGCTGCTTTCATTGCCCAGCCATCACCCTCTGAACCAGTGGTTCTCAACTTGTGGGTCCCCTGATGTTGCTGGACTGCAACTCCCAGAAGTCCAAACACTAGCTGAGCTGGCCAGGATTTCTGGGAGTTGCAGTCCAGGAACATATGGGGACCCACAGGTTGAGAACCACTGCTCTGAATAAAGGAGGAACAACAAACTAAGAGAAAAACACAGGAATGGAGGGACAAGAAACAACAACACTGCTGGAGTTCAGAGGAAGAACATACTGGCTAGGTGTCTCATATAGGCCTGTTGTAACATCCTTCATATTTCTTCCGAAGCGGGAGGGGGGGCAAACCCCAAAACTCCTGTTCCTTGAAAGCAGTATATTTCTCATTCACTGAAACGGAACCCAGAAATCTAATTGTCACTATAACTGAGCAATCTGAAACAAAATACATGGCTATGGTGGGGAGGGAGAGGAGAAAAGCTAATGGATGGTTTGGGCTCTCCCCTGCCCACCCCCCGCCCCAAAAGGACAGAAATCCCATTCTGAAGCTAAGCTTGCCTGTGAACCGATCCTCGTTGAAAAGGGGCTTTGTTTGGCCTTGCAGTCTGGAGGATGTCATCAATTAGGTATTTGGTATGAGATGAGGAAGAAATCCTAGTTGCGGGAGTCTTCTGCTTGGGCGCAGGCCTAACAAAGCAGATGGAGATGCAAGACTGTGGACATGTCATAACCGACATATTATTAACGTTCTGTGGTAAAGATATAAAAATGCTCCTTTTCCTTATAACGATAGAAGAGCCTGAGTTACTCAGGGTTTGGAATGCTCTTTCAGAATCAAAGTCTCTTTTTGAAGTCAAAAGATTATGTGTGTCCAAATGAGCTGCAGCTCATCTCTGGCAAAGTCCATGCATATACTTTAACTGTTGGAAGACCACCATTTTGAAACAAAAGAGTCCCACTTGAGCAGCCCTGCAAGAACATATGCGTGGGCACTGAAGATGAAACAGTCCCTTTGATATCGACAGATTTCACTTGTGAGCTTCTAAGAGGCAGTGATAAACAAAGAGGAAGAAAGTGTTATTTAAATACTTGACTAATGCTGTCACCTATAGGCTTTAAAGAATTGGGGAGGGGGGTATCTTAACCATGTGTACATTTTTATCAACATTCATTAATAACTCTGTCTAATCTCAAGTGAATTTGAATTTTTTAAAGGACAATTTTGATGTTATTAAGTGAAAATATTCAGTTATCAGATAGTTAATTAAGTGGAACTGACTGTATTCATTAAAATATTTGTTCCAAACAAATGTATTTAACATTCAGATATTATGCAGAATAGGTGACAATTGCATATCTCCATGGAGATCAATAATGGTATTCAGATCATTGTGTAAAGAGTCTGCAAGTTTAATGCAGAGAGAATGTCATTATTATTTCCCTCTTAATGATGGTCATTATGCGCAAACACTGATTGAATTCCATTTGTTACCTGCATTTGAGCTGAGAGGAATAATTACAATTTAAGTGTCTCCATTAAAATTCATAAAAGAATATGAATGCAAAAATTATACTTGAATGTGACAATATATACTTTGAGGATATAAATTGTGTTTTCCGATAGGCCTCTTAAAAGTGTTAAAAATAGCTTCATTTTAATAGGCCAGCATATAAAGATCATGCATTATCACCTTTATGTTAATTCTTGCAGTACATGACTAATATTAAAAAGTAAAGAAATTAACTTTGAAAAGTGGAAATTGCCAAGATAATAGGCTGCACAAAATGATACACTTTACGTTTAGGTTGCAGCATCCAAAGCATCCAAACCCAACTAACTAGTTAGTTTCTATTAAACTGACATGGAGAAGCTTGATCTAGCATACTTTCTGTGGCTTGTTCCATTAGGGGTTTTTTAAAGGTTTTTTTTTAATGTCAATTAAATGGAATATCATTAGTGGAGCCATTTAAATCCACACACAGAGAGAGACAGAAATGTGCTTCTCTCTGTTGCACCAGCTGCTTTCTACTCAGCGAGTGCCCTGGAAATACCTCTTATTAAGACGGAAGGCCCGGATTCCAAAGGCAGGTAACCAGCCTCCTGTGACTTCGGCTCCTCTTGGCATCCCACAGAGCTGGCCAACGCTTCGTAGGACTGGGCCCTTAAGCCCTAATTAATAACGGTAGCTGTATTCCAGAGGGTCTGCTTAATGACCTATCTCCGGCGACGATAAACAAGATCTCTAGGCTTGCACTTGGCATCCGTTTGCCTCATTCGAGACAGCGCGTAAAAGAGCGGGAGCCTGGATGCAGATCCAGGAGAAAAGAGCTCAAGAAGGCCAAGCCCTTCTTCTCCGCTGCCATCCTGTGTGTGTGTGTGTGTGTGTGTGTGTGTGTGTGTGTGTGTGTGTGTGTGTGTTTTGTGTCGTTACAGTCTCCGTGACCCCATGTCCATGGAGTTTTCTTGGCAGGAATACTGGACTGGTTTGCCAGTTCCTACTCTAGGCCAAGGCCATTTTCATAATGGGAGTGGGTGAACAGTGTTTTTTTTTGGGGGGGGGTACTCCATTTCCTTGGAGCCCATGTTGGTTTCTTGCCATTGGGAACCTGTTTCATTTTTCCGCTTCACTGATGAACCACAGTAGCCCCATTCCATTTTGGTGGATAAAGGGGCTACTGGTCTTTTCACAAGGAGAAAGGCAGAATCATTTTTTTAAAAAACAGGCATGTATTTCAGGGAGGCCATACTTTAACCAAAAATGGTAGTTTGAAAAAGAGTGAAGAAAGTTCTAGACCTGCCCACGGATCATCACTGTCTCCGCATGAGGAACGACAGTTTGGTGATTTAATTTATTTATTTAAAATATTTTTACGCCACCTTTCTCCTTGGAAGGGACCCAAGGCGGCTTACAATGTTGAAAGTAAATATTTAAAATTTGAAACAATGAGTAGTATAACAAAGGGCGGTTAAGAACAAGTGAACAATAGACTGCTTGGAAAATTCCTGAGAGGGCTTGGAGGTTTGCCTGTATCTTAGTATTGCCAGCAGTTTTTCTTTAAAGCAAAGGAATTGAATACTGTTTCTTGCAGGATTTAATTAAAAAAAAAATAAAAAAGGGAAAAGGTCGATTCCTTGATAATTTGCCATTACTGAGGATAGCAGAGAAGATCAAGTGAGAGGATTAATTTTTCCATTTTCTTTTTCTTTTCTTTCCTCCATTTTCAAGTAACTGACCATTTAGTAAGTTACTTATGGAGGGTCAGGAGGCAGATGTTGTTACTTGCAACATCTGCAGCATGTTCTTTTTTTGCCAAACCAGGTGCTGGGATACACATGCTCAAAGTGCAAGCTGGTGGCCGTCTTGGAGGACAAGATCAGGCAGCTGGAGGCCCCTGTTTTCAATCTTTGCAACATTAGGGAGCAGGAGGGGATGTTGTAGGAAGCAGAGAGAAACTTTCTCAACACTGGTGACAGGGAAAATCTCAATCAGGATAATGGCATTTCAAAAATACAGGAGAAAGATACTTGGAGGAATGTTACAGTCAGAAAGGGAAGAACTAGGAAACAGACAGATGGCTTAAAACTGCACAATAGATTCCAACCTCTCTCCCTTATCAACCAGGAAAAAGTACTGCAGCAAGGTCACCTTGAAAACCCTGCACAGAGGAATCCAAATCCAACAGCACAAGAGGCACCTACCAAGCCTGGAAGGAGGCAAGTGGTGATGTTTGGAGACTCCTTGCTTAGAGGGCCAAAAGTGGTCATCTGCAGGCCTGACAAAATGAATCGAGAGGTCTGCTGTCTCCCTGGAGCTAAGATATGGAATGTAACAGAGAGTCTGACAAGAACTCATCAAGCCCACTGATTCTAACCCCTTTCTTTTGGCCCATGTAGGAACTAATGATACTGGGATATCACAAAGGCATATGTAGAGATGGGTAGGAAGCTGAAGGACCTGGGTGGGCAGGTGGTAATTTTGTCTCCCCCCACCCCCCGTAGAAAGACGTGGCTCATGAAGGGAAAGAACAATAGTGGAAGTGAACAACTGGTTTTGGAGGCAGGAATGATTTGGATTCTTGGACCATGGTTTGATATTTCATTGAGATGGGCTATTGGGTGAGGATGGGGTGCATCTCACCACTGCTGGAAGGAATCTTTTTGCCAAGAGGGTTGAAAATTTGATAAGGAGAGCTTTAAACTGAGTTCTCAGGGGGAGGGAGAAAATTTTCTTAAATGTAGAGATCCAGAAGGGGTTGTAGGGAATAGCCCAAATGTTGAAGTAGGAGCAGGACAAGGAGTATTACAGACCATCAATGTGAGGGGAAACAGGTTAAGCAAAAGGCTTGTAAGAAACACACACAGCCTCAAATGTCTCTACACCAATGCACAGAGCATGGGAAACAAGCAAGAGGAGCTGGAACTCCTAATACAGCAAAATAAATATGACATAATTGGCATCACTGAAACTTAGTGGGATGGGACTTATGATTGGAATGTAGTTATTGGAGGGTATAACCTGTTTCAAAGGAACATACCTAGTAAGAAAGAAGGAGGTGTAGCTTTATATATTAAGGACATATATACTGCTGAAGAAATACAAGATATACAACAGAGAAAGCAGGTTGAGAGTATTTGGGTGAGAATTAAGGGTAAGAAAACTGAGAGAGATGTCACTGTGGGGTATATTATAGGCCCCCAAGTCAGCCAGAGGAGTGGGATGATGCCTTCTGCGAGCAGATGGCCACACAATCAAAAGGGAGAGATGTAGTACTAATGGGAGATTTTAACTATCCTGATATATGTTGGCAGTCCAACTGAGCTAAGAAGGCAAGGTCTAATAAATTCCTTACGGCCCTTGCAGACAATTTCATAGTCTAGAACAGTGATGGCGGACCTTTTAGAGACCGAGTGCCCAAACGGCAATTCAGAACCCACTATTTTTTTTTTTACTTTATAGATTTTTATTGGATTTTTAAGGGGGGAACAAGGAAAAAAAGTATGGGTGAGGGGGAAAGAAAAAAAAGGGAGGGGTACAATTTTTAAAATTTACATTGAGTATATCAAGCAAAATAGAAATAGTAATTTAACATATTACTAGAATTGCCAAATGTTATCACAATACTAATGAATTTGTTACTTCTTGCCATCTTTCCCGAAAGATCTCGTCGTAGTCTCCCTTTAGATAACCAGAGAGTTTATCAATTTCGATACATTCTCTTATCTTTCCGTGGAAATCCTTCTCTGTTGGCGTGTTTGGTTGCTTCCAAAGTTTTGCATACAATATTCTTGCAGCAACGATTACATGGTGAAGTACATATCTCTGGTCATAGGAAATATTTATATCTACTATATTTAACAAGAATAGTTCTGGTCTAAGCTCTATCTTAATTTTCAAAGATCTTTCTAGGAAAAGTTTTACCATGTTCCAGTACACCTTCGCAAAGTATTTTTTTCTGCAAAGTGCCAATACAGCAATTTAACCTGAATACAGGTGGCTGTGAAGGGACTATGTCGAGTGCCCACAGAAAGGGCTCCGAGTGCCACCTTTGGCACCCATGCCATAGGTTCGCCAACAGTGGTCTAGAAGGTAGAGGAGAAAACAAGAGGCACAATCATTTTAGATCTGGTCTTAACCAATAAGGAGGACTTTATAAATGGGGTTGAAGTGGTGGGATCTTTAGGTAAAAGTGACCATGCCCTCTTGGAATTTGTTATACAGTTGGAAGGTGAAGCTAAGCATAGTCAGACAAGAATCCTGGACTTTAAGAAACCAATTTTTTGTAAATGTAGGGAATTATTGGCTGTGATTCCATAGACCAAAAACCTGAAAGAGAAGGGAGTCCAAGATGGATGGGAGTTCCTTAAAAGCGAGATATTAAAGGCACAATCTAAAACTGTTTCCACAAGAAGAAAAAATGGGAGATGTCTAAAGAAACCTCAGTGGTTTACTAAAGAACTTCAACTCAGCTAACTATAAAGAAAAGCAAGTACAAGAAATGGAAAAATGGGGAATGCACCAAAGAGGAATATAAGCAAACAGCTAATATATGCATGGGGGTGGTAAAAAAAAAAGCTAAAGCACAAAATGAACCTAGACTTGTCAGAGATTAAAGATAGTAAAAAGGGTTTCTTTAGTTATGTCCGCAGCAAAAGGAAAAATAAGGAATTGATGGTCTCTCTGCCTGGCGATGATAACCAGTTACTAACAGGAGACAAGGAAAAGGCAGAACTAGTCTCCTTTCCCTTTGAAAAACAAAATGCATGCATGCACCCCTCCACACCAAACACAGAAGGGTTGTTCTGTATTGCTTGGTAGTTCAGAAGATGCCAAAGACCCATCTCGTGCTTCAAAACCTTGAATAAATGAGCAATCCTCCTAATTCAGGGAAATTCAGGCAAGGTGTGAAATTTGAGAATACTGTAGTTCAGTTTTTTTGCAAATTTGGCTGTGAAAGGAGGGGGACCAAGGCAGTGCTGTCTCCAGATCCAGAACTCTTCCAGAAATTATTCAATATCTTCATGAGTTAGAAAAAGAATGTTGCACTCTCGTCCTTGTCTGTGAGAACACAAACACCAAGAATTTTTCATCCCTGTTATCCAGGGTTAATTTCAGCCTGATTTTACGCTTGCCTTTGCCCTGAAAAACTGCCTTGATTCAAGTCCAGAAAATGGACCATGGGAAGTACAGTACAACACTATTAATTCTGTAGAATCTCTTGCAACTTTTGATATCTTCAACCATTGTGGGTTGGGTTTTTTTTGTTGTTTTTTTGTTTTGTTTTAATTAGAGGCTTAGTTAGGAACTGGGCGCACTATGCATCAGACGTCCTGTTTCTATCTAGCTGTTTTCATATAGCATTGCTATTAGGTCAGGTCTTCTTGCCATCTAAAGCTGTCCCATGATTGTTCCTTTTTATAAAACAATAGGGTGTTTCTCCTGTAGGATAAAACAGAAGTGAAGTAATCAAAAGAAATCAGCTGTCCTTTCCTGTGGAGAACAAAAACTGGCTTAAACCGCACTGAACAGGAAGCAATAAAACAGGTTTGGTGTGTGACAGACTTGTGCTGCAATTGAATTTCATTTCCCCCTAAAATGCTGTAAATGAAGTAGGAACAAAATATGGGAGAACAGCGGAGAAACACAATGGTTCCATGGAAATGACATGCAGAGTCTCTGCAGTGGCAGGACAGCAAGAATTAGAGCGTTTAACCCATTTCCCTCCTACTCTTATTTCATTCATCATCACAAATATACACACATACTCACAAGTTTCTTGGAAGTAGTAGATTCTGGTTTGCTGCCTGCTTTCATCTGTAATATTGGGTCCATTATACAGCAGTCCTATACACACTTCTTGGATGTAAATGCCATCATGTCCATTGCTGTTTATTTTGGATAGACACAGATACCATTGTGCTGTTAACCTCATCAAAATTAGCCAGCTGCAGGTAAAGTGATGGGCATAAGAGATAGATTGGTTTTTGGTTTTTTTTTTTTTTAGGTTTTGCATGCTTTCAGTTGGTTAGAGTAATATCCCACAGCTAGGAAGACACGAATTCTCCATTTATTTTAAAGTATGAAAAGGTCTCGAGGCTGAAGCGCACAACAATTACAATTTATTATTACAGTGATTTTTTTATGATGACAGGAGAAGCCTGTTAATTGGGTTATCAGTGGACAGTCTGTCGTGCTGATTAAGTGGCTGCTCCAATTAAGAGAAAAGAGCATTTTTAAAAAAAGACCAAGAAGTCTTAAAGTGACATTAAAACACCCCACCAAACAAAGAGGAACAAAATAAGCACAGTGCTGCATCTATATCTGATACCTTCCTTTTTCTCATTTTATTTGCTAATTTCTATATTTAAACAAAAAAGGAGGGTGATTGTACTGTTCTAACCATGTTCCCCCCCTTAAAAAAACAGTTTAACATCTGGTTAAACACTGCTTAAGTTTTTGTCAGAAGGCAAACACAACCCTATTAAACCTAAGCACATCCGATCTCTCCTGATTTCGGAAGCTAAGTAGGGTCACCCCGGGTTAGTACTTGGATGGGAGACTACCAGGGAATACCAGGTGCTATAGGCACCTGGAGTAGGAACTGGCAAACCACTCCAGTATTCCTGCCAAGAAAACTCCATGGACATGGAGTCACTAAGAGTCAGTCACGACTGTAGCGACACAACACACATGTCAACGTGGTTCATACTCACTAGCAGTTGCTGCCATTTATGGCTCTCAAGGAATAAAAACCCTTCCCCCTGAAAATGGTTGCCCAACTTCATTCCATGTGTCCTATGGATTAGCAAAAGGTGGGGGACAGATACACTGGGTGGAGTCTCGGGGAACTGTTCTGTTTCTCCAGTTCTCCAGGCAAGAAACAAATCATGGCACTGGAAGAAGAAAAAAGTCTGATGATTTTTGTCTGAGGTGTTTTGTTTTCACTGCCTAAGGGCCTCTGTCCTGCATTCCCATGTGGTGCCTGGACTTACTGCCTCAGTAGACAATGCATCTGTGTTGCCCCTCTGCCATATCAACACACCATAGATAGATAGATAGATAGATAGATAGATAGATAGATAGATAGATAG
>JAHTLZ010003547.1:26246830-26254065 GCA_023846285.1 Phrynocephalus versicolor | reverse complement strand
GGGAAGTTAAGTTTAAACAGCCCCCTCTTTCCCCCACCCCATAGGGAGGGGGAAGAGGGGGTTCTTTAAACTAATCTTCCCCTCTCCAGATGGGAAACCTATCTTCCCCAACCCACCTCTCAGCTGCTCCTTGCTGGCTTCCCTGCAACTCGTTTTCTGGAGAAACTGGGTGCAGGGAAGCCAGCACAGAGCAGCTGAGAGGTGCTGGCATCAAGCCAGCGCCTCCTAGCTGTGAAGGAGGGGGGAAAGCCCCTGCTCTTTAAACAGTTCCCCCCCTCCCGATTACAGCGTTGAGCGCCTGCTCGGCACTGACATCGGGAGGGGTGAAGATTAGTTTAAAAAGCCCCCTCTTTCCCCCACCCCATGGGGAGGGGGAAAGAAGGGATCTTTAAACATTCTTCCTGCTCCCGGTGACAGCCCTGAGTGCCTGCTCGGTGCTGTCATTGGGAGGGGGGAAGATAAGTTTAAAGAGCCCCCTTATCCCCCCCACCCCATGGGGAGGGGGGAGAGGGGTTCTTTAAACTAATCTTCCCCTCTCCCAATGGGAAACGTATCTTCCCCACCCCACCTCTCAGCTGCTCCTCGCTGATTTCCCTGCGCTTTCTTTCCTGGGAAAACAGGGCATAGGGAAGCCAGCGGAGCCCCTGAGAGGTGCTGGCTTGGGGCCAGCGCAGAGAAGTTGAGAGGTGCTGGCTGGGGGAGCTCTTTCCCCCACCCCACAGTGGCTGGGGAGAAGATTAAGCCCGCTCTTTCCCCCAGCCAAAGTTGCCCAAGCACCACACACACACACACACACACTACACACAAAACGAATAATGAATCAACGAACCAACAAAACAATATTTTTCTTTAAAAAATCATTTAAAACAAAATAAAACAAACTGAACCCTAATACAAACTGAACCAAAACGAATCGTCATTTTTTTGGTTAGTGCCCATCTCTAGTACAGAGAAGAGCACTGAAGCCCAATTCCTGACGTTGCTTTCTTCAGCTATCATCAGCAGCTCCAGAGGTGGGAGGGTTCCTGCTGACAATAAGGCTTGCCACACAAGGAAATGTTCATCTAGTCAGCCTAGAACAGTGGTGGCGAACCTTCAGCACTCCAGATGTTTTGGACCACAACTCCCACAGTCCTTTGTCATTGGCAATACAGGTTTGGAATTCTGGGAGTTGTGGTCCAAAACATCTGGAGTGCTGGAGGTTCACCACCACTGGCCTAGAACTTCTAAAGAACTTCTCCTCTTGAGACTCGGCCATGATCAAATGAAGAAAGCAGTGTTAGGAAGGGCAGGCCTAGGTGTTCCCCTCAAAGGCTATTCAAACAGTGGACTCTAATGCTTGAAGCAGTGCTAAATGCAATGCTAAAGCAGTGGTAAGCACAAAGAGTCCTGTGCGAAGTACATGGTTTCACAGGGCCTCAGATTCAGCCACCAGCCGATCGCCAGGAGGGGCCTGAGATATATTGCTCAATGAGGCAATGAACCACGTAGTGCGCCTATGAGCTCCTTCCCCCTGCTCTTGCTTCAGCAGGAATAGCAGTCGAATTTTACTGCAACACTGGCAATAGTATATGATCCTTCACCATCCTTGAGGACAATAGACTGATTTAATGGGGTGCAAGACAGACCATGTGGCATGAACAAAAGAAAAAGCAAAGCAGAATAGCTTAAGAAGGAAGACCAGATGCTCCCCATCCTAGCTGTTGCCTCTTTTGGGGCAAAATCATGTTCTGTAACTTTGCACTGTTGTAATCCAGACTGGGGCGCTGGAAACAATTCAGATTAATGTAAAGCTTCCTATCCATCCCCCAACACACCATTCAACTTCCATGTTTCCCTAGGGTTCACTTTTGCCCTGGGGAAGCCTTTTGGGGGCTTTGGGTGGGAGCAGGGAGAGTTTTTAATAGTCAAACATCCATTTGGGATCACCACTGCAAATTAGAGATGGGCACGAATCAAAAAATGGCATTTCATCTGTTGCTTGTCATTGGGAGGGTCCGTTTCGGTTCATTTCCGTTTTTGCAAATTTTTGCAAAAAATTCATTTTCATTTTCATTCATTTTGTTACCATTTTGTTACCATTTATTTCAATTTTTTGTGATTTGTTTTAGGATTTTAAGCAATTCACTTGTATTGCAGTAACGGAAACGAAACGCATGACAAAATTTCCGGTGTTTCTGTTCATTTCGTTTCATTTTAGAGACAAAATTCGTTTGTCATTTTGTTGCGTAATGAAACGAAAAAATGAAAATGGAAACAAAAAATTGTTAGTTTCTTGCCCATCTCTACTGCAAATGTTTTGACTGTTATAAGATGTCCCTGCCTCATTCTGAAGCTCCCAAAATCTTCCCCAAAACAAAAGGGAGCCCCAGGAAGATTCAGAAGCTAAAACAGGGGGAAAGAGGTTTATGTTTATTTGAATTAATTATTTCTTGTACTTTGGTCCAGTTTGTGCCAGTGGAACTGTTGAATAGACATGGGCACGACTTAGCGGAATTCCCGCTTCCGTTTCCGTTCCTCGTTTCCGTTACGGAACGGAAATGGTAACGGGAATTACTCCGCCAGAACTCAAACTCGAACTGACTAAAGAAAAATTGGGTCTGATTTGTCATTGTCGTTCCTGGCATCGCGGCGATCCCGCGATGCCAAGCGGTACAGAAAAAAGTTTAAAAAAAAAAACGATTCCCGGCCAAAAAGCAGGCGAAAATATGCCTGCCTGAGTGAGGGCTCAGGGCACCTACCAGAGGGGTGGTTGACCCCCCCTCTCCTGTCCTGGGCTGCTCTGGTGGGGGAAATCCTCGTCATCTCGCAGTCGCTCGCAACAAGCCGGACTCACCGCCGGCCGCCGCAATTCAAGCGGCACAGAAAAAAAGTTTTAAAACCCCCGATTCCCGGCCCAAAAAGCAGGCGAAAATATGCCTGCCTGAGTGAGGGCTCAGGGCACCTACCAGAGGGGTGGTTTCTGGGGGGGGGGTCCCCGGCCTCCCCCCCTCTCCTGTCCTGGGCTGCTCTGGTGGGGACTCACAAGCAACAAGCCGGACTCGCCATGCCATGCGGTGCGGGCGGGGGATCGAAAATGGGGCGGCGACCGCAATATTTTTTTTTGAAATCATGGCCCAAAAACACACAAGCACCACAGAAACGTGCGAAAATTGCTATTTTAAAACTGCCAGAATTTTTACAGTAGCAGTGGGTTTTTCTTGCAACAAAATGTCTCCATTTATTTTATTTTATTTTATTTTATTTTATTTTATTTTATTTTATTTTATTTTATTTTATTTTATTTACACCTGCGCAATGATGGGCTGGCCATGGGAGTGGACCATGCAAATTTTTGGAGCCATTCCACCAATCGCATGGCCACTTGGCCACTGAGACTTCTGGGATGTGCCAAAAAGCCCACTAACCCTGCCCTAGCCCTAACCCTAACCCTAACCCTTACCCATACACCACAGTACACTGTCCTCTTAGTGGGTCAGAGAGGCACCCAGAGGTGCACCCCACTACCCCACCCTAACCTCACCCGTAACTAGCCTAACCCTAGCCCTTGCGCTAACCCTCTCTTAACCCTAAGCCAGATCTGTACTTGCATTGCACACGCAAGTACACTTCCCTTCTTAGTGAGACACAGCGGGTGCAGAGATTGTCCGCCAGTCCGTCACTTGTGGCTCTGGCTGACTCCTGCAGCAGCATTTGTGTGCCATGCAAACCCTGCCCGAGTGCCTGTCTCTCACTGACTGATGCAGGGAAGGCACCCCAAAAAGAGGGGTGCCTCTGCCAGTCTGCTGCATCTGCAACTTGGTATGCATATCCATATGGCTATGCATGCCCTTTTGTAGCAGCGCCGGCTGGTGAGGATAGGAGGCACCCACCCCAGAGAGGTGCCTCCAGGAGCCTGCTTTCCCTATTAGCGGGCCAGAGGAGGCACCCACCCCACAGAGGTGCCTCCAGGAGCCCGCTACCCCCCCGAAACAGTATAACGACAGAGAAAAAAACGAAAAATGAAATGACAATTTTTTGCGAAATTTCACAAAAAACGGAAATGAGCCGACACGGGCCACCTCCGACACACGACAACTCGAAAACGTCATTTTCCCTAGTCGTGCCCATCTCTACTGTTGAAACATGATTTTGACTACTATCAAATGGCAAGGTTTCAGCAATTCTGTCTGCAGCACTCAAAGACATGCATGTTGCCAAGTTAGTAATTTTCTCACTGCGTCAGATGAACGTATGTTAGATACTGAGCATAAATGCAGAGTGATAGTATGGATGCTAGCTAAATTTCTTAACAGGTTTCCTTCTGATCTGCCATAAGAGTTTTTTCCCCCTTCCCTCTGCTTAAATTGCTGTTTTTCAGGTATGCAAATCTCTCAGATGTATGCTTACGGGCACACTATTTTGCTAAATCCCTGGTGGAGAGGGATTTGTTTCAAATGTTAGAATAACACTGCCTGTTCCCTGAAGTATTTCTTTTCTGCTGTGACATAGTAAAAAGTCAGAAGCAACAATGGGAGTATTCAAGGCATGTGGGTCAGGAGAACTGGGCAGTTTTAAGGAGGAAGCCAATTCGCTCAAAAGGAGAGAAAAGGTAAAAAACTGGGGGAGGGGGAACACCCACTATTTTAGAATCAAGTCATAGAGTCTTCCTAAACCATGTGGTTCTCATGCGGTACTGTTATGCTCCTTGATAATTCTTTGAGGTGGCTTATTCAAAGTGAGAGAAATATATATCCTATGCTGATTATCACCCACAGAAGGAAGAAGCCATAAATAATCTGAAGGAAAGGGCATGAACTTCCTCACAAAGTCACAGTTACTTTACGTACAAGGTGAACTAGTAAAAGAGAGGAGAAAATGAATTCCAGACTGCTATTCCCTTTGTGTAAACACTGAAGTTTCTGTGTCAAGAATTAGTTTTTCACCAGGTGGGATGAGGGGAAGTGGGCTGCTTATGTAAGTACTGCATATGGACGCATCTTGAGACTCAGTGTGAATAGTCCTGATTAGGGATGGGCACAAAACGGAAAAAAATGTCCAGGTTATCCTATCTGGACTGGGTTTACATACTTGAGCCAAGGGCACATCCATGCAATTTGGAGCAAGGCAGGCAGCAGAGTAGATGCACTACAACAACTGAACCTTCTTGATTTACCAACTCTGGTACAGCAGTACAAAGCCTGAGCAAAAGTCCATAAGGGCTCACTGAGACCTTTCCCAAAGCCCCACAAACAGAGCAGAGCTGGAAAAACACCCTAAGGGATTCTATGTTTGAGGTAGGTTAGCACTAGGGTAAGCTAGTAGGAAAGGTGGCAGTCTAAGCAGTGTAGAGTACAAGTTGACACCTGCATGGTTCCTAAGCACACACATGCTTCTGGGGTATCATATTACCTAGTTAGCTGTAGTCTTATTTCAATTCCAGGGTCATTTGCCTGCATTTTACTTGGATATGCTCCGGCTTGGGTACAAGTTAATACAGGTCTTGTGGAAGTAACTGTGGGCTCCGTGTTCATGGATAAATTTCAGGTTTTGCAGACTGAGGAGGTGCACAAGACCTTGCAGAAGGGTGAGGGCCGCCACGTGACTCTTGGATGCTTATCTTTCCTGGCATTTAAAAGCTGCCAGAGTAATGAATGCCTTCCTGAAGTAGGGCGGGGTCCCAGGATGCTTAAAGGAAGCAGGTGTAAACTTTAAAAGCCTTAATCTTCATTGAATACCATGATATTGGATTTTTACAGTCTAATCTCCAATGTTCCATTCCTGGGCAAAGTATTGGAGCATGTCATGGCTACTCAGCTTCAGGGGTTCCTGAATGAAATGGATCACCTAGAACACTGGTGTCCAAATGTTGGCCCTGCAGATGTTTTGGACCACAACTCCCAGAATTCCAAGCCTGCATTGCCAATGACAAAGGGCTGAGGGAGTTGTGGTCCAAACCATCTGGAGGGCCAACGTTTGGGCACCACTGATCTAGAACCATTTTTCTCTGGCCTTAGGCCTGATTATTGCACAGAATCTGCTCTGATTGCCTTGCTCGATGAAACTATGCCCAGAACTGGAGAGAATATGTCTTTGT
The DNA here is from genome assembly GCA_023846285.1 of Phrynocephalus versicolor. Taxonomy (NCBI): domain Eukaryota; kingdom Metazoa; phylum Chordata; class Lepidosauria; order Squamata; family Agamidae; genus Phrynocephalus; species Phrynocephalus versicolor. The sequence continues at coordinate 26,247,989 of JAHTLZ010003547.1, read as the reverse complement.
TGGTTCTGCTGGGCCTCTCAGTGGCTTTTGATGACACCACCCATGGTATCCTTTTTGGCTGTTTTTCTGGGGTGGGACTTGGCACTGATTTACGGCACCCCTAGTCCTTCCAGGAGAGGAGAACTCACAGGGAACACCTGTTTGATGCTATGGACATTGGCCTCTGGCATCCTGCAGGGTTCTCTTTTGCCCCCTATGTTATTTCACATCTCAACGAAATCCAGTGATCTCTACGAAATCACTGGAAGAGATTGTCTGGAGTTTTGCAGTTCCATTCAGTTCTTCAAAAAAACTCCTTTTTATTAGTGTGAGATACTCTGCTTCTGTAGCTACAATTCAAGACATATGAAAATGGCCCAATATTAGTGCACAGAACTTTCTCTTCATACAGGCCTTTATTTAGTAAACAAACAAACAAACAAACTTCTCCTATACCGGTTTCTGCAGTAAATTGGCCCAAAGCTGTTTAGTTCTCTAAAACCTTTGCTTGCTCAGCCTCTCTGATATCACAAAGGCCTACCTCATCTCAGGATTTGGCCCTTAAATCACATAGAATGAGATGCTATTGACATGGCAACTCTAGCCACAATGCTGGCAGAAAGTTAGTCAAGGTTGAGGGTAAGTCTCAGTATTTTCCAGTCTGGGAAATATTTGGATTTAGTACAGCTGGCGTAGTATTGGCTCAGCTGGCCTTGGTCCATTTTGGCCCATTAAGACTGCACTGCTGGTGCTATAAAATGGAATGCCTGGGACAAAGTCAGTTTTTGCACCCTGTCCTCCCCCACCACCGTGTCTCACCCACCCAGCAAGGGGAGGCAGATCCTAGGGGAACAGTGGGGGAGGGGAAGAAGGGTCTCTCATTCTCATGCCCTCTTTGTCGGTGTCCTTTCCAGTTAAGGCTCTCCTGTGCAAACCGCACAGTGTGCGGATAGCACCAAGCAGGCAATGTGTTTCTCCAAGCATCACCTCCATAGCACGCTTCCCCCTCCTCCTTTTCCCCAGGTAAGGCTTGGCGATCATTAGCCGGGGGAAGGAAGGAGAGGGAAGCAGGCAATGGGATTTTTTTTCCAAGCAGCACCTCCGTTGCACACTTCCCCCCTCCTCCTTTCCCCAGCCTAAGGATCGCCAAGCCTTAGCAGGGGAGGATGGAAGGAGGAGG
>JAHTLZ010003547.1:26234330-26241830 GCA_023846285.1 Phrynocephalus versicolor | reverse complement strand
GAAATCAGAATCAAGAGAGGGAAATTTGTCTACAGATAATACTTATTATGGATTTAATTTCGTCTTCTAGGCCCTGTTAATTTTACTTGAGTTACTTTTTATGTGACCTCCATCTCCTGTTCATCGATTCTCTTGTTTTAAACCTGGACAGACTAGCTCGCTATACAATAACAAGTACCTAATAGGTTTTTAAAAGAAATGACAGAATCATTACTATGAAATTGTCAAAGACACTAAGTAAATGAAAATTACTGTATCTGAATGATCAAGCCAGCATCCACAATAGAAGAATAATTTACTAATGCTGAAAGAATAGCCAATTTACTTTGACAATTTATTCTAAGTAATTTGGGTGCATAGGATACTTGGTAATTACTGTGCATGGAATTTAGGAAAAGATAATCTCATCAGGTTGGTTTCTTTTTTTTATCTTTCTTTCTTCCACTTGGAGGGAGAGGGAAGGAGGGGGAAAAAAGAGAATTTCTGATCTTTTAAAGTGAGTTTGTTCTTTAAAATTCTATCTTGACAGTGCCTGAAACTTGCATTTCCACAGATTATACAGACAGCTTTACCTCTCCTCAGTGTTTAGGAATTTTATGTGGGAGATTCCCCGGGGACTTACCTCATGCTGTAAAGTATGTTGTGATCACATTTAGTGAGTTCTCTGTTCACAAAAGCCCCTCCAGGCAGTTCAGCGCTGTCGTCCTAAGGGATGTAAACTCAAAGGAGAGTCTTCAAATATAAAGGTATTTTTAGCTCTGAGAAGGAATATGAATCTACAATAGAGGCTGCCTGCCATAGCTCTCTCCTAAGTGGACCAATATTCATTTGCTTCAGTCAGTGGAAGCTCCACTGTGTGCGAGTGGAGGCTGTGCCTCTAGATGTGTAACTCAAACACATTACTGAAATCACTCTCCCCCCTCCCCTCCCCTCCCCTCCCCACCCCACTTCCCCCCAAAGGCCATGCTTTGTGAATTGTAAACTTCCATTGGGGCTCTGACAACCATTTGCTTGATGGTTTTGTTTGGTTTAGTCCTACATTGTTGGTTTTAAGGGAGACATGTGCTCTGTTCCTTAACAAGCAGGGGACACAGGTGTTTGTGTGCACGGAGGCACACACACAGAGAGAGATGCGCATGCGTATATAGGTCTGCTTTCATGTTGTTCAAAAATCTGCCACAGGCTAGCCTAGCACAGTGACTCTGTAACTGATTTAGTGATCTGTTTTTTAAAAAAAATCATATCTCTCTGGAGATGTCCCAGTTCTTGGAGCATTAAAAATGCTTCACTTTGCACCTGGTGTAAGATTCCTTCGTACTTTCACATGCCACCATTTCCTGACATTTCTCAGCAAGCGCCTCTCCAAAAGGGGGCGGTGAAAAAGGATGGCGTCTGCCAAGTGTGCTGTAGGCATGTTTCCTCTGGGGCATGGGCAGAGATGCTGGCAAGTCTGTGGGTCTGAGTTCCTAAGTCTGATTATGAGCATTTGGTCCCAAGCTGCAAATCTACGTCTTTGGTACCAGATCTAGAGATGGGTATGAATTTAAAAAAATGGCATTTCGTTTGTCGTTTGTCATTTAGGGGGTCCATTTCGGTTGTTTCCATTTTTGGTGAATTTTTGCAAAAAAATCATTTTCGTTTTTGTTCATTTCGTTATCATTTCATTACCATTTATTTCAATTTTTTGTGATTTTTTTTAGGATTTTAAGCAATTCACTCATATTGCAGTCACGGAAACAAAACGCATGACCAAATTTCCGGTGTTTCTGTTCGTTTTGTTTCATTTTAGAGACAAAATTTGTTTGTCATTTCATTATGTAACGAAACGAGAAAACGGAAACGGAAATGAAAAATTGTTCGTTTCGTGCCCATCTCTAACCAGATCTCAAGTCCCAAGTGCCAAGTTTGAGTCTCTGTTAAAAATAAGCTCTCCCCCTGGCTGCAGAAGGGAGAGGTGGATGGGTTCTTCTGAGTCACAAGCTGAGTCCCAGACAGACATTGGTGGGAGAACAAAACAAGTCACTTCCAAGTCCAGTTGGTATGACTTAAGTCCAACTTGACAGCAAGTGCTACGACTTGCATCGCCATCCCTGGATATGGGACTTTCCCCAGTCCCCAGACCTCTGGCTGGCACCAGCTTCTGTCTTCATTTTGGCTGAGCAAGACAACCCCCACCTGAACAAGGTGATGCCTGAGGATCATCTTCCTCCATTGACTTGGAAAGTTCTACTGAGCATTCATTTTGAATGATTGCTCAAAAAAAAAAATTCATGGATGATGAAGGGATTTGGGAGGTCCCCATGACCTGAGGTTGTCCTTATAATTGTGCTGGGTAAGCAAGTACATGGAATTGAGTGGATGCAATGAGCAACCAGAAGCTGGCTGGCCAGAAGCAAAGGAACACTAGTTGGATTATGGTTAATTTCCTTCAGCCAAGCACCCTTGGACTGCAATTAATTAAATAAATAATTAAATAATTAATTAATTAATTTTATTTAAATCTGATGCCTGTGCTGGTGTGGTAGAGCACCTGGGAGATGAAAAGAGATGGGAGAGGAGGAGAAGGGTGAAAAGGAAATCAGCAAATAGGAAGAAATTGGTAGCCAGCTTTTGTTTGCAGCTTGCTTAGGTAGCTCCGCTGTAGCCATGCTTCCTGAAAATCTGGGTGATAGTGGTAGAAGGTGCTGTATAAAGGTAGCAAGGTGCTAACTGGCAATTTCCTCCTCTCTGACTACTGTGTGATCACATGAAGGGGATTAAACCAGGGAAACCCAATTTTCTAGGTGTAATTTCATAATGGATCTATTTATTTATGTCCTGCCATTCTCCCCAAAAGGACCCAAGGTGGCTTACATCATAAAACAGTATTTAAAAGCTAAAAACAAGAGGTATGCAAATATTTTAAAAGAATTAAACAAGTATTATGTTAAAATAATAACTAAGATCAATCTTAAAATGCATTTAAAACAACGGAGCACAACACTCCATTTTAATGGTGCTGGAGGAGAGTCTTGAGAGTCCCCTGGACTGCAAGGAGATCAAACCTATCCATCCTGAAAGAAATCAACCCCGAATGTTCACTGGAAGGAACATGTTGTAGTTGTGCCGTCTCCCTCCCTCTCCCTCCCTCTCTCTGTCTGTCATACAAACACTACACTACACTACACTACACACACACACACACACACACACACACACACACACACACACACACACACACACACACACACGCACACACACACACACACACACACCTCTTATTCCCTCATTTTTCCAAACCTAGCTAGGAAGCTGCTGTAAGATCCATGTTGACCTCTTTGAGAAGCTAGTACAAGGGGAGACAAGGGGGGGTGACCGCACAAGAAACATTCCTGAGTTCATCTGTCATGGCTCCTTCCCATAAACCCTAGCAATTTGTGCTTGTAGAAGTGCAATGAATTGACGCTGTCAGCCTGCTCTGACAGAACTACAATTCCCAGAGTATTTTGAGAAGATGATAATGACTGTTGTTGTAGTAGAACAATTCAACTCAGGAGAAAGAGAGATAAAAGTACCAAAAAGGCTTGAAATTCCTCCTGTGCTCTCCCTGGGATGAATGAAGCTGTCAAGCAGGTCTTTGTTGACGCCTTATGCCTACTGGTGCTATATTTAATCATTTCCAGGCACTGAATATATACTGAATTAAATACACTTGTAACACCTGTCTGGTACAAACAGTTCAGTTTATTGAGAAGTCCTCTCTCCCTGCCCTGAAAAAGATGGATGACTCCTCATTTATTTACATTTATGTAAGATCCTCTGATGACTTGATTGTGTTGCATTATGTAAGATGTTGTTGTTGTTGTTGTTGCTGCTGCTGCTGCTGCTGCTGCTTTTGAACCTCTTTCACATGGTTTTGAATATGGGAAACATATTGTGTGACTGTGTGTCCTGCACATGTTTACTTAGAAGTACGTTTTACTGTGTTCATTGGGTTTTACTCAGAAGGAATTGCAAAAAAAGGAGTGCACACCCTGAACCATACATCATGGGCACAAACTGTGCACCATTCCGTGCAACTCAAATTAGTAACTCAGATTTGCAGTGCCCTTTAAAACTGCATTCTCATTTCTGCCTATGATAAGCACTCAGCAAGCCATGTGGTCTTGGGTGGCTTGTGAGAATCAGTAGCTACCTGTCTAGCCGTGCACAGAAAGGAAGTGTGAATTAGTTCTCAGTTGTGCACAAAACGGGTTTCTCTAAACAAATTGTTGCTGACTCCCTGAAATATTATATGTTGAGAGCCTCCAGGAAGAATGGATAATTGAAGGGGCGCTTTGTGATTCACAGTATATAGCACTTTAGAAAAATGAGCAAGAAATCCTCAAACAACCCTTACAACTTAAACAACTACTCGAAATAGACAGATCTTATGCATAACAATTATATTCCTAGAAATCAAAGATTGTTTTCTGAATGGTTTCCGAACAGAAAGGGGCTAATGTTTTCTCAATGAATAACTCAACCAGCTCCAAACTTCAGACACAGCAGACATTATCTGCTCTACTTTGGAGATTTAAAGCATGAAATAGGATCTCTACGTTAAATGCTGATTAGCAGTGCATGTGCGACTACACGGCAAAACATGTCCCGTTCTTGAATGAAGGCGCGTGGAGTATAATTTTCCATTTGGATAAATTTGTCAGATTAGAGACCAGGGATTTAGCTGTTATTCCTTCTATTAATGTCAAAAGGAGTCAACGAGTCAAAAAGGTACCCCTCTGTGTTACAGTGGTGTTAAGTTGGGGGACTGCTTTGTAAGGTCAGCATTTGCATTATCTGGTGGAGCTCGCAGGCTTGCCTGGTGAAGAGTGTCAGGGCCTCAGCAGCTAGGAGCAAGATTTAATCTCTTCCACAAGTCTAATCTTATATATATATATATATATAATTCTACATTGAGCCCAAGGAACAAGTCATATCTGGAAAAAGGGAAAAACATAAGGGTGAGAAGAATTAACATCTTGTTATGTCATCTTAAGGTGCCTAGATGCCCTAAGCACATCCGATCTCGTTTGATTTCGGAAGCTAAGCAAGGTCGGCCCTGGTTAGTACTTGGATGGGCGACCACCAGGGAATACCAGGTGCTGTAGGCGCCTGGAGTAGGAACTGGCAAGCCACTCCAGTACTCCTGCCAAGAAAACTCCATGGACATGGAGTCACGTAGAGTCGGTCACAACTGTAACGACACAACACACACACACACACACACACACATGTCATCTTAGGGACTGGCTCTGGTGAGATAAAATGCTCTCCTCCCTACAGTTTTGTGGGTCCCCATTTGAAGGGTATGAATGTGGCCATGGCACCGCACGTAGTCTCCCCAAGTCATTTGTGGTGCCTCCAAGCCTGGTGGACCTCTCCAGCCCTCCCCCTTCTGTTTTTTAAAAAAGAGCCAAAAACCTTCCACAAAATTTCATTGTTTTTCAGTGACTGTTAGCAACTTTCAGCCTCTTCCCATTCCAATTTTAAAAATGTTTTAGAAAATAATTTGGGGGCTTCAAAAGGGCTTCCACCCCCCATTGAACCCATATTTTAGTTCAAGTCTTTAAAAATCCACATCCATTTAGTCAAGCCCGTTTAAAAAAAACACTGTAGCAGTGTTGACAGTTTATAATTCCTGCATTAAAAAAAACATGCAGACACTGTATTCAACTGTCATGTTCTCACCCACCTTCACTTGTTCATGGGACCCCTCTTGTCCAGGAAAACCTGAAACCTGTTCAGATGGAAATTCATTACAGATTCTGAATTTTCTCCTGAGTTTTCACACACACACACACACACACACACACACACAGAGAGAGAGAGAGAGAGAGATGGGTCTTCAACCCTGCTTTAAGACCAAGCATTAAAGGAAAGACATTGATGGCGTGCTTAAGTAGGCAAAATGATCAATAAGTGAATCTTAATGGGATAGTTGGCAATAATTAAATTTACGGCCACAGTCCCATACACATTTAGATGGCAGTAAGTCCAAATGGAGTTAGAAGAGCTTGCTTCTCAGTAGATATTCCTAGGATTTGCATGGAATTGAGGGGACGTGTGACTTTCCCCTACTCTAGCTAGATGATGTCTTTCACCACTAGAAATCCTCTACTGGTTCTCATCACCTTTTTTGTATTAGGTATTAGAGATGGACATGAAACGAATGACAAACCAAACCATCAAAGAAAAACGGAACAAAACGAAATGGAATTTTCCGTTTCATTCACTTCGTTTTTTGTCGTCCCCCCCCCCACCTTGTCACTGCAGCCTCTGAAAGTCCTCCTGGTCCTGGAACTCTGCCGGCTGGGGGCTTTTTAAAATAAAATACAAATTTAAAAATCCCCCCAAAAAAAAAATTCCAGAAAAACCCCAAACCCAGTGCCCACCTGGCCCCAGGGGCTGCTCAGTCAGTGCTTTAAAATAAAATAATAATAATAATAAAAAAATGAGTGCACCAGGACACCAAAAGGATTTCATTCCCACTGACAACAAAATGGACCTAACACAAACAAAAAGGCTGACTTGAACCAGTTCTTCTTCTAATAAACCAGAAGAGCAACCAATGCTGCTATGTCTTTGTAGTGCCCGAACAAGGAAAAAAAAGCTGGGGCAGGGGTTGGAGGGAGAGGGGAGCACAGCCCCTTACACAGTGTGCCTCATTCAGTCAAAATCTGTAAGGAAAAAATAATACATTGATCTAGTCAGATTTTTCACACACAGAATCCTAATAATCTCATACCAAGGTGTAAGCTGACTAATATATATATACAGTATATTATATAATTATATATGCTAGGCTCTTTTTTTTTTATTCTATTGTTTCATTGCTTGTTCGGCTAATTATTTGTTTTGCCTCAATTTTAAGTACTGTTTATGTGTTGGTTTCTTTGGAAAGAAAAAGAATTAATTGTTAATATGATGACTGTAACAAGGTTAATTATTGCAAAGAACTGGAAATAGTCAATTTAGCATGGAAGATTGGTATAAAGAAATGTGGAACATGGCTGTCTGTGATAAACTAACCTGTGAGTTTAAAATAAGAAAAGGAGCATTGCGCACCAATGATTTTAATGACACATGGAAGTCGTACTTGATACATGTACTTGAGAAAGGGAAGAGTTTCAACCTCATTGTGGATTCACTGTATTTCTGGAGATAATTCAGGCAATAATACAGCAAGTAACAATAAGCAAGGAAAAACAATATAAATCAACATCTGAATAAAGGAATAGTTCTGAGGCACATTGTCTGAATTTCGTTGTATGTGTATACTGTGTATATACACACAATGACAATAAATTATTATTATTACATATAAGTATGTGTCATTTTATTTATTTATTTTCCTTTTCCTATCATGATAATATAATTGTAAGATACTTGGGTATGGTTTGCTTATTGTGTTAGTTAGATGATGATGATGATGATGATGATGATGATGATGATGATGATGATGATGATGATGATGATGAT
>JAHTLZ010003547.1:26219503-26234320 GCA_023846285.1 Phrynocephalus versicolor | reverse complement strand
ATAATAATAATAATAATAATAATAATAATAATAATAATAATAATAATTTAAAAGTGGCTAGCTGAAAAATGATGCCCTGCTTCATCTACCCTGCTTAAGGACAAGGGAGACTTCTCGCTAGGTTCTGGCCTTGCCACCTGAACACCTGTAGCTGGGAGGGCCTCCAGCAATACAGCTCCCCAGGCTGCTGGAAGCAACTACTTAAACAGCCACTGCCTTGTTCCTGTGTGCCTGAATGCCTTGCTCCAGACTGCCTGGATCTTTGATCCTTCAGATTGCTTCTTGGACTATGAATTTAGATCTCTTTGTCTGAGCATCTGCTCTGGTGAGCTGTATAGTACCCGCTTCTCCTATTTTGCCTTCTTAGTCTGGGACTTGACTAGCTTCATTGGCTCATTGTGGAACAGAACAGGGCCACATAGTGTTCCATCAGCAGAAACTAATGTTTAGGAGATGGTCTCTGAAATCGGCCTACCTACCTAGAAGACGTGGTGTCTCCGGGTGAAATTGGGTGGTGTTTTATCTCATGTTTTGGAGCACCTTTGGCATGGTCTACTTAAATCTATTTTCCAATGAATACATGGTGTACTAATAACTGCAAGCTGGCCCAACTCTTTCCCATGGCTTTCTGCCCCATTTTGGATCACCAGCAGGGGCTACTTTTTTTAAAGTGCAGGCAGGATCACTCCATTTTTATCTGGTTCCATTTTGTGTGATTGCCCATATTCAGCCACAGCAGTACTGGTAGGCATTTCCCCCGTCTGTTCAGTGTGATATAACTTGAGTGGCAAGCCAATGAGATTACATGTCATTTACCAACAAGTAGGGGGAAATCCAGATTTTTCTTTCCTCCCCTCCTCCCAACAGAGCGGGTGACAGGAAAGGATATGGAGTGTGAGTCCCCTTTTTCTTGGCAATTCAGTGCTCTGTGCCAGGCCAATGAAGTGACATGTTGCTTACCTATAAAGAAAAAAGAAATCCAGCTTTCCCTCACTTCTTGTGGAGGAGGAGAGAGAAATGACCTCCCCCACCCCACTTTTTCATCCAGCTATGTGTCACCCTTGCTCCTAACGGAAGGAGAGATGGGAGAAGATGCTGGGGCAGAGAAGCTTCAAGGATAGGAGGAAGACTTGATATTATTATCTAAGGGCAACAAGCACACTGTTTCAGTAATAGTAAACAATATATGAATTTTCTATTTGCCTTTAAGGATCACATGGTTTCCTCAGAATACAGTGGTATCTTGGGTTACAAATGCCCTGAGTTACAAAACAATTGAGTTATGAATAGAAAAACACCAGTATAATTTTGATTTATGAAAAAAGCCTTTTTTTTGAGTTACGAAAGGGAAAAGGAAAGGAAAGATTCCTTTTCAAAATGGCTCCTGCTTGTTTGCAATAACAAAACTGCCATCTTGTGGCCACCTGATTACAGTGCTGAAATTAGGAAGAAGAAGCCATTTTGAAAAGGGAAACTGAAAACTGGGGTTCTGTTTTTTAATGACCTGCATGAAGTGCCCCATTTTTGGAAATATTTGGCACCGTTTGGGGACCTTTGATAGATTTCTCAAGGATTTCTCAAGTGGTTATAAAGTAGGTTGCTCATCTTCTGTTGTTTGTTTGTCTGTTAACTGTGCTTTTTGTTTTCCGGGGGGAGGGTGATTTCCCAGTTGGAACAATTAATCCATTTCCAATGCATTCCTATGGGAAACTGCATTTCAAGTTAAGAAATTTTTGAGTTAAGAAAATGCATTTGGAATGGATTAATTTTGTAACTCCAGGTACCACTGTAAATGTAGCAGGCCTGCTCCTATCATATGCCTCTGTTCAGTCTAAATCCTGCTTATTACCCCAATACCTGTGTTTTCAGAAGTGGCTGTAAGATGACAGCCCACCCAAACATCCCATGGTTTCTATATATTGAATATTCCTTGTCTTATCAAATGAAACAAAACAGGAGGAGCTGCACTGTAAACAATAAATATGATCTGGGAAATGTTGAGTGAAATGGAAGCACTAGATATTAAAATCAGCCGCTGTCAAAATTTAACACTGATTAAGCTCAATGAGCTCAAAACATACAGATGGCTTGTGAAATGCAGCCTCTCAAGCAGTACTTGAGGCAAATGCTTAGCAAGATTTTGAAGTGAACCAACAGAATTTAACTGAAATGAAAGTGCTAGCAAAATAGAGATCTGAGGCTATCATCTTGTGAGGAAATCAAACAGCCTGGCATAAAAAGCTGTGTTGCCAGCAAGCCATTACTTAGGTAGGTGTAATTAATGCAGTGCCAGCCAGTTGTGATGGCTGAGAGCCAACCATACTAATTGTACCCTTGCCATAGCTTGGAAGAGGTCCCTGGGCTACACACAGCTATTGTTACTAGTGACGGCATATCAGGATGGAATGTAGGATACGTACACATCTGTTCTGTGATATTAGCCTATTAGAATGGAATTTTAATTTCACTGTAATGGAAAATATTTCATTCTTCTTGAGTCATATCCTTAATAGGGAATAGTTGTTTCTAAATATTAAGAAAATAAGATTGAGAGATGTTCCTTCTGATATCACTTGTTATGAAGTAGAAGTAATAATTAATTAGAGTAGCCCCAACTGGAATGACAGAACTTAATTTGCTCCACAATTTCCCTGGGCTTACTGAAGATTTGACTCCATCTGGATTTAGCCTGTAAATTCCACCAGGGAAAGGGCTTCCCTTTCTTTTGACGTATAACTCTGATAATTTGCTGGGAATTCCCCCTGGCTGAACCTTGAGTAGTGCAGCCTAGAAACAGTAGTTTCAAAGGGCGGTTTTGTCACCTGCATGTTGGAGTTAGTTACCATTGTACTGGCCTTTTAAGAAGACAGAAAATGTCCCCATTCATGTCTTGGAGTGGTATAAAGGTCTATTGGAGTCTCATGGGTAGATGGATTGAATAGTTCTTTCAGGGGCTTCCTCTGTAGAGCCTAACAAGCAATGAGATTACCCATCTCATGTTTCCTTGGGACTCCAATGAACCTTTGCATCAACCTCTGGCACTACCTGGTGCTGTTTTCTTCTTCAAGAAACATGGAGTTGAGAAAAGTCAACAACACTTTTGGGGGTGCAGCTGGTTGCATGCCTGGATGTACATTGGAGAGTTGTGAGAGAAGGACATTGTGTGACTGATTGCATACATACAGTTAGCTTCAATGACTATTTCTTTTGTGTAGACCAGGGGTGCCCAAACTTTTTGTAAGGAGGGCTAGATTTGGTGGCTGAGAATGTGTCAGGGGCCGGTTGCTCCCCGACCCTGCCACCCCACTGCAAGCCCCACCCACTGACCCATAAGCCCCACCCACTGACCGCACGTGCGCCTAACCTCACAATGTTCCCGGCTATGCCGGTGGCAGCAGCATGTGTACAAGCCCAGCCCCACAAGCTTCCCGGCGGTGCTGGTGGTGGTGGCCCCCCTTGCCTGCCCTCCCCACAAGCTTTTGCTCACGAGCCAGCCGGCCTGCCCAGCCCCTCAAGAATGGCCCGGCGGGCCGGATTTGGCCCCCGGGCTGGACTTTGGGCAGGCCTGGTGTAGACCAACACAAAAGTCCAAATGCCTTAACAGTTACACTACAGAGGAGACATGTGAGGGGCACAAGGTCATGGATACTGCTATCAGTGTGTTGTTGCATTATGACCAGAGACCAGAGTCCTTTACCCCAAACTCAATCACTGAATGGGTAGCCTCCAGAGCACCACTATCCAAAAACCTAGCCCTTTTCAGGAAGCTGAAGCCATGGTCATTGTCTGCCCTTGGCATTGGGGGGACAACCCCTAGGGGAGCAGTGAGAAAGTGCCTGCTGATTGGATGAGGGATATAAAAGCTGCCTTGCTTCCAGGGGAGGCAGAAACCCATTGGGAGGTGAAGAGGGCTGTCAACAGAGAAGGTGCTAGAGCGCCAGGGAGAGAGAAAAGTATCCTGAGAGCCAACAGTTGAAATCTAAAAGGGGGAGGTAGGCACACCAGCAGAGGAGGAAAGTCTCCAAACACAGGAATCCCTGGGAGCTGAATGTCTAGGGGAGAATGACCTTCAGCGGAAAGGACTGGGAGATCCACAGAAAGAGTGCTTGAGCAACTGCTGGGCTAAGGGATCCTTGGAAGAAGAGGAATCTTTGGGGAAATGGGACTATGTATCTAAAGAGGATCCTTCACGAGGGGTCTGGGAACCATTTGAGGTTCCCAGTGGGCAGGTCACTAAGTGTGAGTACCAAGCACTTAGTGACCTTGGTAAGAGGAGGAAAGGAGAGGGGAGGGAGAGGAGAAAAGGTGACTTGGGGCGCTTTTACATGACCCCTAAGATCCACTGGCTACTTAAATTCGGACCAGAGGTCTTAGGGGCTTGTCGCTCTTCCTGTGTCCCCACGCTGGCTGCTGGCTGCGTGAGGGGAAGGAGGAAAAAAAGGAAGAAAAGATCATGGCTCACCTCGGTTCTGCCTCCGCTCTTGCCGCGGCAACATTCCTGTCTCTGTAAAGTAGCTCTTAAAGGGGCGAGAGCCAAAAAAACAACAAACAGAAGTGAGGAGAGCCCCGCACTCACTATCCTTACACCGCATCAAGCAATTTTCACCCTGGAAGAGCAGGTACAAGAAAAGTGCGCTGGGTCGCGCTTAGGTGGGCGGGGTCGCACTTAATTTCCTCTAAACTCCGGAGCTGGTGGGGAAACATTTTTAAGCTCCGGAGCTGGGAGCCATTTGCTCCAGAGTTTAGGGGTCGTGTATAAACGCCCTCAGTGTCTTCTCACTGTAGACACTGGTGGGAAAAGAGACAATGAATGTTTTCCAATGTCAAGAGGCCAGGAGACATGCAGTGCTGGAGGAAGAACATAGGCCTACCTGCTGTCACTGTGGGCAAACGGCATATCACTCTGGGGCACAAGCATCCCTCAGAAAGAGAAACCCTGAAAGGCAAACTGTGCCAGTTGATTGTATGGAGGACTAAGTGAAAGGAATTGAGCTCCTCCAAGAGACGCTGATCATCCCGGTGAAAGGAATTGAAGAGTTAAGAGCTGGTGGAGACTAGTGGGACTAGTGAGTGGAACTAGTGCTGCGGACTCTCCAAACCATCACTTGCTACCCATTTCCTCAATCCCAATTCTGATATGTTGAATTTCATCCTGTGCCCACTTGTTTTAAAGAGCAAAGGATGGAAAGAGGTCCTTTTGTTAAGCTGGCTGGGGATGAAGCTGTCATACTGTGCCATATCCTACTCAACTTGATGGTTCCCAAGAAATCATCCTTTAAGAAGTGACTCCAGTATTGTAGAGCTCAAATTGTATTCATATAATAGTCACATTTCCTGGTTTACCAGGTACCCCTATAGTCATCCCCTTTGTCTCTTCTTTGATGTATCAGTCCGGGTGGCTGCAAACCTACCTTGTGTTCTAATCATTCATTTCCACTGCTGGCAAATAGAACTAAGGGCAACCTCTGTGAGGCCCTAGCATGAATGATAAAGGAGGTAGTGTATTATTGCACTATCAGGCACTGTATTACTGGATTTAAATCACTGAAAAAATATACGTTGGCTTTGATGGAAGAAGGGAATAGCCTAGAAGGCAATAATTTTCCTCCAGGTTTGAATCATATACTATAGACGTACAAAAAGGTAAGAAAATAGATACCTTACTTCTTTTGGTTAATCTTGGCAAGTGTTTCATTTTGAATGCTTCTGTGTGCTAGGCAGCTTTGTCCCAATCCACCATGGAATTCTCATACATAGTCATCAATATTAGAGATGGGCACGACTTGAAAAAAATTTTTTTGGAGTTGTCGTTAGTCGGGCCGGTTCTGTTTCGGCTCGTTTCCGTTTTTCGTGAAAATTCGCAAAAATTAGTCGGTTCGTTTTTTCGTTTTTTCATTTTTGTTAGTACTGGTTTTTTGGGGGGGTAGCGGGCTCCTGGAGGCACCTCTGTGGGGTGGGTGCCTCCTCTGGCCCGCTATAAAGGGAAAGCGGGCTCCTGGAGGCACCCGTGGGTGCCTCCTATCCTTACCCACTAGGAAGGGGAAGCAGGCTCCAAGAGACCCCTCAACATGGGGGTCTCCCCTCCTCACCTGCTGCTGCAAAATGGCATGCATAGCCATATGGATATGCGTACCACTATTGCAGACAGTGAGACCAGTCCACTGGTACGACCCTCCATCCAGGACGACTGGGTCGCACCTGCCATGTCCCACAAAGAAGGGAATCGTACTTGCGTGTTGTGCAATGCAAGTAGATCTGGCTTAGGGTTAAGGTGGGTTAGTGCAAGGGCTAGGGTTAGGCTAGTGACGGGTAAGGTTACGGTGGGCTAGTGGGTTGCACCTCTGGGTGCCTCTCTGACCCACTAAGAAGACAGTGTACTGTGACGTATGGGTAAGGAGTCGAGGATTAGGGTTAGGGTTAGGGGGCTAGGGCAGGTTTTAGGGGGCTTTTTGGCACATCCCAGAAGTCTCAATGGCCAAGTGGCCATGCGATTGGTGGGATGGCTCCAAAAATTTGCATGGTCGTCCACTCCCACATGGCTGGCCATGGCCACTCGGCCAGCCCATCATTGCGCAGGTGTAAAAAATAAAAAAATAAAATCAATGGAGGACAGAGGAGGAGAGGAGAGACATTTTGTTGCAAGAAAAAACCCACTGCTACTGTGAAAAATCTGGCAGTTTATAAATTTCCGCGTGTTTCTGTTGTGCTTGTGTGTTTTTGGACCACGATTTCAAAAACAATATTGCGTTCGCCGCCCCATTTTGGATTCCCCGCCCGCACCGCATGGCATGGCGACTCGAGTCCGGCTGCCCAGGACGGGGGGGAGGCAGGACCCCCACCTCCAGAAACCATCCCTCTGGTAGGTGCCCTGCGCCCTTAGTCAAGCAGGCATTTTTCCGCCTGCTTTTTGGCCCAGGAATGGGTGGGGGGGAGAGTTTAAAACTTTTTCCTGTGCTGTCCATGCTGCTTGCTTGCGCTTTAATTGCGGCGGCCGGCGGCGAGACTGGCTGCGACTCGAGCCTGCGGCGAGTCCCACCAGAGCAGCCCAGGATGGAGGGGGGGAGGCCGGGACCCCCCCCTCCAGAAACCATCCCTCTGGTAGGTGCCCTGAGGCACGGCAGGCATTTTTCCACCTGCTTTTTGGCCGGGAACCGTTTTTTTTTAACTTTTAAAGACTTTTTTTCTGTGCTGCGTGGCATCGCGCGAAGCAAGTAACGAGCACGACAAATCAGACCAAAATTGTTCGTTCGTCGGTTCGAGCTCGAATTCTGGTGGAGTAATTCCCGTTACCGTTTCCGTAGAGTAACGGAACAGAGTAATGGAAACGGAAACGGGAATACCGCTAAGTCGTGCCCATCTCTAATCAATATTTATAGCAGTATTTATAGCAGTCCTTGTGTGGCTGTTGTCTGTCCCTGTCAGAGTTTGGAAAAGTGAGTATTCTGGACCACCATTCTAAGAATCCTGCAGTCCCTAAAAAGTAACTTTTCAGGGGGACTGGAAAGTTGTCTCATGTGCATTTATGTGCATTGGGGTGTACATGCTCACTTTGGAACAACAGGTCGGCAACTGCCCCAAAGTAGCTCTGTTTGTTTTCTTCAAAATGGGCGATTTGTTAACTTTTTCTTTAACAGACAGAGATATAGGGCACTTTTACACGACCTCTAAAATCTGCCTGCAACTTAAATTCGGACCAGAGATCATGGGAGTTTGTCACTCTTCCTGTGTTCCCACCCCTCCGCCATCCATTGTTCCTGTCTGCGTGAGGGGAGGGAGAAAAAAGGGAGAAAAAATGCAGACTCACCTCCGTCTGCCGGTCGAAGCCACCCCCAGCCTCCCCATAGGGATTCCTGTCTCTTAAAGGGGTAGCGGGGACAAAAAAACAAACAGAGGGCAAGGGAGCCTGGCATTCACAGCTTTACAATGTGCATCGGAAGATATTTTACCTCCCGGAGGCCAGGTACTTGAAAAGTGTGCTGGGATGCGCTTAGGTGGGCATGGTTTTACTTAATTTTTTTTAAAGTCCAGAGCTGTGGTAGCAATTGTAAACTCATTTTTTCAAATATCTCACATCCCTTGAAAATCCTATTTTCCATAAAATAGAAAATCCTATAAAAGCCAGGAGCCCCATGGCGCAGTGGTTAAATGCCTGTACTGCAGGTAAAACTGTGCTCATGACCTTCCATCCTTCCGAGGTCAGTAAAATGAGTACCCAGCTTGCTGGGGAGTGGATGTGTAGACTGCATTACTTTAATTAAAAAACTATAAACCGCCCAGATACTACTTGAAGTGGTATGGGATGGTATATAAGCAGAACACTTTATTAAGGTCACCACAAGTTGGATGCAGTTTGACAGTTCATTGCTACAACCATAGGCTTGATATCCAGTTATTGAAAGTGTTCACGTTCATCAGGTGATTCATGAAAATGATTATAAGTTATTAAAATAATCACATAGCCCAACAAACTTAACAAATCAAAAACTGCTAAAATTAATCAATTTGTATTAGGGGATTTTACTTATGATGAATACAAATTGATGAATTTTGACAGTTCAACCAGATTCACCAGAAAAACTGATTCATTTTCAATTCATCCGCATCACTTGTCTGTGAATGAAAGATTTCAGTTGCCCCCATAGTCAATGGGTCATATGGAATTTTATGTAATATTATAACCAGCTGCAGCTCCCTGAAATAACACCATCAAAGTGTCAATACTAGGAATAGTTATACACTACACACTAGACATGGGCACAACTCGGCGAAATTGTCGTTTCCGTTTTCGGTTGTCGTTTCTGTTACGTAACGAGAACAGTAACGATAATTAAGCCGTCAGAACTCAAACTCGAACTGACAAAAGAAAAATTTGGTTGGGTTTTTCGTTGTCGTTCATGGCATCACAGCGATTGCGCAATGCCATTGGCAAGCAGCACAGAAAAAGTTTTAAAAAGTAAAAAAAAAAACAGACTCCCGGCCAAAAAAGCAGGCGAAAATATGCCTGCCTGAGGACACCTACCAGAGGGGTAGTTTCTGGGGGGGGTCCCTGGCCTCCCCCCTCCTGTCCTGGGCTGCTTGCACCAGGCTGGGGGGGGTCATCCTTGTCGTCTCCAGAGTCCATGCCATGCGGTGGGGGGATCCAAAATGGCGACCGCAATATTTATTTTTAAATCGTGGTCAAAAAAACCACCAAAGCACAACAGAAACATGTGAAAATTAGGTATTTTAAATGCCTGAATTTTTATAGTAGCAGCAGTGGGTTTTTTATAGCAGTAAAAGGTCGCACTGATTTTATTTTATTTTATTTTATTTTTTATTTGTTTAGACCTGCCCATGTGGGCTGGGTATGGGATGGAACCATGCAATTTTTTTTTTGAACCATTCCACCAATGGCATGGCCAGGTTTTGACTGACAGTTCTGGGCCCGCCCGCCCGCGCCGCCGCCCGCCCACTCGCCAACCCGCGGAATCGAGCGGACCGAGATGATTTTTCTTCCATCATGTTTTTTTTTCCCCTGATGAGTCAGGGAGAGCGCTGTCTCTTGAGTTGAAGTCGAAGAGTGGCCAAGAGGACCGATCCTGGTTTAACTGCCCGAAGCATGGGTAGAAGGGGTAGATGGGGAGCAGGGATACAGCCAAGGGAGGCTGGCGGGGCCAACGATTGCTTTTCCATTAGAAGAGAAGACCACATCAACTCGTCTTTCCTGGTCGCCTGTGAGCTTCGTTGAGTTGCTGAGGCGGGTGGGCTGCATGGATTTTCCGAGCAATAGCATAAGCAGAACACTTTATATTGTTGAGAGCTAATCCAATATAGTCCACACTGAGCCATGAGCTGGAATGAAGAGCCTTTAGATTTACAAAAGGCCTGCTCTTAGCGCTCACACAAGTTTGATGCTAGGCGTGAACAGTTTTGAATTCCCACGTGGAGGATCATGAGGAAGAACATACACTATTACCTGCTTAAAATATCCAGAATGACCCTTGCTTATTCCGAGGGAATAACAAGAACAGATGGTCACCAAAAACGGAACCAATCAACCAAACAAACACACACAAGCGGGGGTAGGGTTGAGAAGCTCACTATTTCATGCCACGTAGCTCTGTCTAAAATGTAAACTGGGAATAAGCCATCCGTGTTAATCGAGCTAACACTTAAATCTCGTTAAAGGAGCCTGAGCAGTTAGGTTTGGAGAGAGTGGGTCAAAAGTGGTCACCGTTTTAAAAGGGAACCGTCTCATGGGATCCAAGTTAGTTACTCGCTGCCACCAACTGCACCCCTCCCCAAAAGGAACACAAGTATGCTCGTTTTAATTTGGCGTTACAAACGCCTGAGAAAACGTGCTTAGGATGGCAGGTTGTCCGTCCCCATTCACCCCGTCCTTTGTCCGCACTCACAGCCATTCCTTGCTGTCCGTCTGTTTCCCCACCCCCGCCCCTTCGAAGGGTTTTCTCAAATAAGCGCCGGGCCCTCGTTTGACCTTCCAGCGATCCCTGCATGGCGGGTGGGGGTGGGGAGGGGAGAGGCGGTTCTCGAGGGGTGCCCCCCTCCCTCCCCAAGGACGCAACAGTTTGCCGGCTCTCTCAGAGGACCCTGCCATTGCCCAGGGAAGCGGGAGATTCCTTCCTGCCGGGGGAGAATGGCTGACAGTCAAGGAACCGAGCGGCTTCTTAGCTAATTGTCCCCCTTTCTATAAGACACACACGGGGAAGGGCTGCTCTCCCTTCCCCCCCCCACGCCGCACCTTCCCGCCCCTGCGACGCGCCGCTCTTGCCGCACGACAAAACAGGATTTTTTTTGTTTCCTGTGCTCGGAGGCAACGTTCAAATGCAACGTTTTATTCTGTAAACCAGGGCTGCTTGCTGAGTACTTTCCCCAACTTCACCCTTATTCTTTTTCTCTTATTTCCGTAGACTTGCTGGAGAATTTTTTTTGTTTTTTTTTGTTTTGGGATCAGAGTGGATTTCTGTCCCAAAACATTTATAGCATTTATAGCCTCCCCCCTGCCGCTGTCACTGCCCGCCCATGGCCCCCCGCCACCGCCCCCCCCCCCCCCCCCCCCCCCCCCCCCCGCTCGCCCATCCGCTTGCCCACCCGTACCTCCCCCCTGCCGCTGTCGCCACTCGCCCATGGCCCACCGCCACCGCCGCCTGCCCGCACCTCCCGCCCACTGCCCACCCGCCCACCCACCCCACCCCACCCGCCGCCTAGGGCGCAAAAACACCCAGCGCCGGCCCTGATTGCGGGACGCCCCCATGCTCACTGGGATGTCAAATCGCGCTAAATCGCAACGGAAACGACAAACGACCAAACGACAAACAGAACGACAAATTTTTGAAAAATTTCACAACAAACGGAAACGACCCGAAACGGACTCGTCCCAACAAACGACAACTCGAAAAGTATTTTTTTCTGGTCGTGCCCATCTCTACTACACACTATTTAACTGACAGTTGGATTTTTGGTAAAAACTGGGATTTGTTGTATCATACCAGTGAATGACTATATCTTGTATTTCCATAAAACTAGAATAAAGTGGATAAAGAGACACTCTTCTCCCTCTCAAAACATAACAGAACTAGGGAACACACACTCAAATTGAGAGCTGGGAGAGTAAGAACAGACAAAAGAAAATATTTTTTCACCCAGCGTGTTGTTAATCTGTGGAATTCCCTGCCACAGGATGTGGTGATGGCATCTGGCCTGGATGCCTTCAAAAGGGGATTGGACAGATTCCCAGAAGAAAAGTTCATCACAGGTTACAAACCATGATGGAGATGTGTAATTTCCAGGCTTAAAACCAGGGTACTTCAAGGACCAGATTCAGGGGAATGTATCAGGAGACAGATATCTAGTCTCGTGCGCTCCCAGATGCATCTGGTGGGACCACTGTGAAATACAGGATGCTGGACTAGATGGGCCTTGGCCTGATCCAGCAGGGCTTTTCTTATATTCTTATGTTCTTATGTTCTTAATAAAATATTCAAGAATAACATAACAGGTACAGAGTAGATTAGAATACAATTAATTCATCTGGTGCAATACCTTGCTACAATATCAGCCAGTTTACACGCAACTGTTGTGGAACAGACTAAGATTGTGTGAAATCACATTATCCACCATTTTGTGTTCACTACAGCACATGCTGGAAAGAGCTTTTTTCAGCACATGCTGAAAAGCTATTCCATATAGGAAACCATGAAATTTATCAGTAAGCATTCCTGCCTGCAGGGGATACAAGGTCTTGTATCTTTGAATTATCTTTTAATACCTTCTTAACTTTTGACATAATCAGCCTCAGCTTATTGGCAACGGAACAAGATGATGACAGAGGAAAGCCCATTCTTGCTACACTAATAACTCTGGAAAGAAAGGGGGAGGGGTTGTGACAAGTCAACATCCAGCTCATGAAACTCAAGTGCATCAAGATCCTTTAAGAAATAGCAATTGTCTCCTTGGCTTTTGCTGGCACATTCATCCTAAGTCTAACTATGCCTTGTAAGTCATTATAGTTAAATTGCACTCCGATGTTCCAGCAATGGGTGAACAACAACTAGGGATGTTATACCAGCGTTCTAGAAGTAACAGCAGCAGCAGCAGCAACAACAACAACAACCATTTGGAACACAAGAGAAGTGAAGTTATCCCTTTAGTTAAGTTACAGTCTGATTAATAAGATGGAATTGTATAAGTTACCCTTTCTAATAAGATCATTCTTCAGGCACAGACAATAATGTGTCAGTAGCAGCAAGAGCTTTCATTCATTGAATAGCAACTGGGAGGGGAGAGTTGGACTGATAAGATTCCTTTGTACTGAAATCTTGATTTTAATCATCCTCAACTATTTTTAACTCAAAGACCACCTACAGCCACATCTACAGTTGGCAGAAGTACCATCACTCTGGAAACAGCTCCTGATTGAGTTGTGCCTGGCTGTCTTGCCACTAGAGATGGGCACGAAATGAACAATTTTTCGTTTCCGTTTCCGTTTTTTTGTTTCGTTACATAATGAAATGACAAACGAAATTTGTCTCTAAAATGAAACAAAACGAACAGAAACGCCGGAAATTTTGTCGTGCGTTTCGTTTCCGTTACTGCAATATGAGTGAATTGCTTAAAATCCTAAAAAAATCACAAAAAATTGAAATAAATGGTAACGAAATGGTAATGAAGCGAACGAAAACGAAAACAAATTTTTTGCAAAAATTCACAAAAAACGGAAATGAACCGAAACAGACCCTCCAAACGACAAACGACAAACGAAATGCCATTTTTTTTTATTCGTGCCCATCTCTACTTGCCACTGTTAGGAGGCTGCTTAAAATATTGCTCTTCAAAGAACCCTTTCAATGGTTGTGTGGTTTAATTAATTCTGCTGCTTGGTTCATTTTGTTTTACAATTTTATTGCTGGAATCTAAAGGGTCACATCGACTTTGTGTTTATAACTACTTATAACCTTATGTATTTACATTGACACTATGTTTTCAATGTTAGTTTCCATCACTCGTAACTTTACATGGAACTTTACTCCCCTTTAACTGCTCATGTTCTTGTAGCTTTAATGTAATGCTGTCTATTAATGCTGTAAGTAGAGACGGGCACGAAATGGAAAAAAAATTCCGTTTCGTTTCCTTTCATTTTTTGTTTGGGGAGGGGGGGGTTCATTCTGTACAAAATGAATTTTTGTTGAGTGTAGTGTGTAGTGTGTAGTGTGTGGTGCTTGTGCAACTTTTTTGCCAATCAGCTGGTGTACGGGGCTTTGGACGGCAAAAAAAATGTTTTAAAATCGCATGCTTTCCCCAACTGCCCACCCGACCATTTTCAGAAGGCACCTGTCGAGCTGTCATTGGTGGAGCCCTTTAAAAATGGCCCAGTCAGCACCAGGGGAATCCCGACTGGGTCATTTTTAAAGGGCTCCAGCTGATGACAGCTTGGCTGCATCCCTCTGAACATGGTTGGGACACCAGCAGGAGAGCCCCAAGCTGGCGTCCCGACCATGTTCAGTGGCAAGACCGCCACTTGCTGCGAAAACTTTTTAAAAAACCTGCCGCTTCTCCCCCCCACCACCAAATTGGGCATGTTGTGGGGAAACCGTGGGCTTTTTTAAAAAACTGCCACCTGAAGCCCTGCACACAAGCTGATTGATGCTTGGAGCGGCAAAAAAACAACAAAAGTTTAAAAAGCCTGTGGTTTCCCCTACCTGATCAGGAGCAGAGAAAGTGTGGGCTTTTAAAACTTTTAAAACCCATGTGCCAGCTGATCGGGGCTTGCTTTGGCTGGCAATTAAAAAAAAAGCCTGCAGTTTCCTCCACCCGATCGGGTGCATGGGGGGGGGGGCCCGGGGGTTTCCCCCCATAAGAATGCATTGCTTCAATGCATTCCTATTGGAAAATGAAAAACGAAACAGAACGGAACAAAAATTTCCATTTCGTTTCTTTTTCTTTTTCTTTGATAGGTCATTAGGAAATTGTTTCTTGCCCATCTCTAGCTGTAAGATGTCCCTCAATTCCTTGTTCGCAGTACTTGAACATGTCTTAATTGTACTGGACTCATGGACTGTATATTATCCCTCATTCTGTAAGCCGCCTTGGGTCCTTTTTCCAAGGAGAAAGGCAGGGTAAAATACTCTAAAATAAAAATAATAAAATAATGATTGTTTATGATTTTTTTTTAAAAAAAAAACTTTACTGTAATATCATCCAGAATAGTGTTTTGCACTAATGGAGCAGTATATTAAGAAAGAAAGAAAGAAAGAAAGAAAGAAAGAAAGAAAGAAAGAAAGAAAGAAAGAAAGAAAGAAAGAAAGAAAGAAAGAAAGA
>JAHTLZ010003547.1:26178431-26219493 GCA_023846285.1 Phrynocephalus versicolor | reverse complement strand
AGAAAGAAAGAAAGAAAGAAAGAAAGAAAGAAAGAAAGAAAGAAAGAGTTGACCCTCAATATACTCTCTGCTAAAATTGACAAGATCACAAGGGTACATTTCTAATTTTGGCAAAGGATGGAGCCGGGAGAAAAAATATCAGTGGAAGGAGGGCCCAGAGGTCACTGCATGGATGCATCAAATCCAGATGGCAAAAGTCTGTGGTGGAACTTCCTTGTGGAGCAATCATATCCCTCCATTGCTTACTTTTAAAAAATTCCTTAGATCAATCATTTCCAATGTTAGGTCTCCAAGTGTTGTCAGACTACATCTCTTCTCACCCCCAGACAGGATAAGCAATATTTTTGGCAATGGAAGTTGCAGTCATACAGTGGGCTTGGACACACAAGCTAGCATTTTGAGCCACTCGTGGTGAAATCTATTTCCCAGTGATCTTACAATTACAGGGTATCACCCTCCAACCCTACCCCAGTCTGTGCCCAAACTCAACCATTTTGGTCAAGTAGCAATGGCGGCGGGGGGGGGGAGCAGTGACTAACATCTCAACAGATGGAAGGGTCCTTTTAAGGGAGGTTTCTCCCCTTAAATAAACCCTGTCCTATGTGGTTAGTTGTGCACCTTTCTTGCTGTTTGATCACACCCAATGTTTAGATAAAGAGAGTTGGTTTGTACAGCCTCGTTTTAATGCCTCCATGCCTCTCTGACTTCGTCAAAAGGGTGTGCCAGCTGTTATGAGGTCCCCCCCCAACCCCGCAAGCTCCCATTCATGTTTCCAACACTGGGAAACATCCATGACTTTTTGTTTTAATCTGGCACTTCACTCATGTCTCAACAAGAGTGATTTTAAATTATATCCGCAATAAAAACACTGAGTTCACAGAGAGAGGAACGATGAGCTCCCTTGAATTGCCTACGACATGATACACACATTCACGTGCACGCGGTTGCTCACACAGGCACTCAGACACGCACACACACACTTGCTGTCAAAAATTATAATCAATTATTATGCCGCTGGAATAAGAGGGAAAAAATAAGCAGCCTTAACTATTACTCTGCCTTGTTTTACTCCAGGGTAACATATTCCCTGCTCTTATATGCACACCATTCATGCTGCCCACTGTTATGTAAATCATCAAGCATACTGGGAAATGTCTTGGCAAAGAAGCTATTAAGATATCAGCAAAGGACCAGAAGAAGGCCAGAGCCCGCACAAGCCCCCCCCCCCCAGCATAGGCTGGCTCCCTTAGCATTGACAAGCCTGATTACAGGGCTTCTGCTACCACAAAGGCTGCCGTCTGCCTGCTGCTTTCTCTGGAGTAGCCCCTTTTAAGTCGGCCAGATTGCTTCAAAGTAAGGAATTCAAGGCTTTCAAGCCAAGTCTCCGGGGAGAGGTCTGTTAAATGAGGCAGGATAAGGAGAAGGTGTGCGTGCAGTGGGCACCGGGAAACTGGCTTAGCGCAAAGAGTTGCTTCGGTTTTGACAGCCACCTTAACCCAAATGATAGCCACCATGAGTTAAGCAGCATTCTGGGAAATGATATTTGCATTCAGCCAAATATCCCTCTTATGTTTCTTACTGGAGCTGGAAGCAGAGGTTGGAAAAGCTACTTTTTTTTCATCTGCAATCCTGAGCATAGCCCAGTTCCCCTAGAAATAACTTTCTAAAGCTCCAGTTTCAGCTGATCCTCAGACCCTAGCCAGAAAATGGAACAAAATACCAGCAGACCACAATTCTTACCTGGTATGCTTTTTGCTGGTCCTGGCTCTTAAATCAAGTCAATGGTCTGCGCTAAGACTCCCAAGTTTTCAGACTTTTGGGCCAGGTATTTATTGATTTGATTTGAATTGATTTGTATACCTCCCTTCCAGCAAACCACTACTCTGGATGGTGTACATCAGGAAATAAGCATAATTTATATAATTAGATAAAGGTTAACTATAACAAACGAAATCCCTTTTTGCAAAAAACAAGACAGACAGCAGAGCACCACTATATAATGTTGCTCAATATAATACATATTCCTCCTTCTTCCTCTTTTATCCCAATTAAGGGGGGGAATCCAAAGTGCAGGTGCAGTGCTGTAGGCAGGCAGAGATAGCCATCCAAGATGGAAAGCAGCAGGAACTCAGCAAAAGAGAAGCAAATGATCAGAGAACGTAGGAGTCCTCACTGTTTTCAGGGCTCTTTTAGAGATCCAAAATTCTCACTCTGCTCTAGAGATGTGCTGCTGACAATCTTCACAACTGCTATTGGATAAAAAAAAATTATCAGGCAATTTGACAGACAAAGGATGAGAAAAAAGTTTGAAAGAAGCAACATGAAAGAAACACAAAACATTTGTGCATCTTTACTTACATCAGCAGAAATCATTGAGCTTTAAGAGGTTCTCTTTCACCAATCAACAAGAAAACAGTAGCAAATGAAAACCTCTTAGTGTTTTAGATCTTTTGTTTAAAAACAAAAGGTCCATGATTTCAACTGCAGTGCATATCTTTCATCCACTTTCACTTTAATTACCCATCATCACAAAGGAACACAGATATGTCACTCCTGCATAGGCTGCATTCCTACAGCCATTTATAGAAACTTGGAAGCAATGTATAAAACATTTTTTTTGAAAATTATGGTTTGTAATTTGTTAATAAATTTTAAATGATCTTAAAATTCATTTTAAAATCATTACAAGGACAGTGTTGAAGAAGTGAATGACGATTACTATTTCACATTAGTTCAACCTACTTTGTGGGGGGTAATGTAGGAGGCATTTTTGCCATTTTTAGTAGTTGCCATTGATTTTTTAAATTCCTTTAGAAGTAACATTTTATTAACAATGACACAAATGAATTTTATAATTTTATCACCGTGGGGATTGAATTCATGAAGTAATTTTCCTGTTTAACTTTAACATTAATGTGTCTGCATTAAGGATAATGTCTTTGTGGCATTTATCTGGAATAAGGTCCATGGAAGATAGGGAGAATTATTCTGGACAGACATGTGCAGGATTGTGTGTTAGTGAGAATTTCAGATTGTGTCTCTCCTACTATACACAGTGATCAGCTAATCGGAATGGCAATAGCACCAAATGGCTTGATGTTGTTGTTGTTTTTCAGTTGTTAAGTCATGTCCGACTCTTCGTGACCCCAAGGACCAGAGCACGCCATGTCCTCCTGTCCTCCACTGCCTCCCAGAGTTTGGTCAAATCCATGTTGGTTGCATTGATGGCACCATCCAACCATCTCATTCTCTGCCGTCCTCTTTCCCTTTTGCCTTCAATCTTTCCCAACATCAAGGACTTTTCCAAGGAGTCCTCTCTCCTCATGAGGTGGCCAAAGAACTGGAGCATGAGGATGGATAGGTTTGATCTCCTTGCAGTACAGGGGACTCTCAAGAGTCTTCGCCAGCACTGCAGCTCAAAAGCGACAATTCTGTGGTTATCAGCCTTCTTTACAGTCCAGCTCTCACTTCCATACATCACTACTGAAAAAAAAAATATCTTTGACTATCCTGGCCTTTGTTGGCAAAGTGTTGTCTCTGCTCTTTAAGATGCTGCCTACGTTTGCCATCGCTTTCCTCCCAAGAAGCAGGTGTCTTTTAATTTCATTGCTGCAGTCACCGTCTGCAGTGATCAAGGAGCCCAAGAAAATAAACTCTGTCATTGCCCCCATTTCTTCCCCTTCTATTTGCCAGGAGGTGATGGTACCAGAGGCCATGATCTTAGTTTTTTTGATGTTGAGCTTCAGCCCATTTTTTCACTCTTCTCTTTCACCCTCCTTAAGAGGTTCTTTAATTCCTCCTCACTTTCTGCTATCAGAGTAGTATCATCTGTGTATCTGAGGTTGTTGATATTTCTTCCAGCAATCTTAATTCCGGCTTGAGATTCATCCAGTCCTGCGTTTCGCATGATGTGCTCTGCATATAGGCAAGGTGACAGTATATAGCCTTGCCGTACTCCTTTCCCAATTTTAAAACAGTTCTATATCCACTTCTGACTGTTGCTGCTTGTCCCACATATAGATTTCTTAGGAGACAGATAATTTCCCAGCAATCCAAACGGTCATGATGAGGATAATTTGTGAAAAACAAAACAAAACAAATCAAAACAAACAGGCACACAATTTACCACTCAGTTATTGAATTGGAAAATTAATTTAAGGATGCCTTGCTGTGTTTGGCTTGTTGCTTGGTTCAGTGATGCAAGATCATACACACCCCATGCCACCTTCATGCATTTCTTCGCCACTCTTAGCTATGTTGAAATTCCATTAAACTATCTAAATAAATTAGGTGGCTTTGTAGAAAATAAGAAAACAAGAGTCTTAATAAAGGTACTCAGAACTAATTTGCCACAAACGCTTGAAAATAAGACTAAGAAGGTTCAATAATATCAGAAGATTATAAACCAATTAGTACTTCGTTTTAAGCACAGATTTATTCTGCCCTTACGCTTGCATGGCACAATAATAACACCAGAACAAAATATTATGTGCAGATATATGCTTTATATTAAGTGGCAGCTAAACTTGAGATGTTTGGGGAACTTGAAAAGACAGACTATAGGCAACAGGGAGTTTTTTATAGGGAGGGAATTCTCGAAATGGAATAGTATTCTAAGTTGGAATTTTTAGAATGATAAGGTGAACACATAATTTACAAATCTGAGGAATCCTAGTGGGGGGGGGGCACCACTGATCTAACACCTTGAATTTAAAAAAATGGTTTAACTCCTATTGAGAGCTCCCATCAATTTCACCTCAACTTCAAAATGCCACACGCAGTGGAGTGGTATCAGGAAACAGGTATCTAGTTGTCTCACGTGCTCCCAGAGGCATTTGGCGGGGCCACTGTGAGATACTGGAACCTGGACCAAATGGGCCTTTTGCTCTCTTCTTATGTTCTTAAGATAACAAGGCACTAGCTGCTTGGTGTAGGACCCTGTGTTCCTTGAGGCATCTAAACCAGTGAACAGCCTTGCAGTATCTAAAAGACTGTTCAGTTGCATTTGGAATAAACTTTTGTGGATTGTAGAGTGAAGTGGAGTGAAGCCTCAGAGGTGGACAGAGGAGGGAGGGGAGGGGAGCAATGTGAAATGTTTTAGAAATCCCAAATTTGACAGGTTTTACTAGTACAACATAATAAATTTTTGGAGTTTTCAGAATAAGCTTTTCTCCTGCATTAGATCCATCTCACTCAAACCATTTTAGAGAGGAACCAGAAATAGACATCTGGAAGTTGAGTCATGGCTACTGGACTTCTTTTTGAAAGGTAGAAACGTTTTGCTGCTCATCCAAACAGCTTCATCAGTCTGAATACAGCTAGTGCGAGTCCTCCATATAGTCAGTCAGCTTTGACCTCTTGTCACCCTGGTCTGAATTAGGCTCATAAGATGAACAATGGCCTGAATAGGCTCATTAGGGAGACAATAGTATCCATTGCCTTAAGGTGAACAATGGCCTAAGGTGCTGAAACCTATAAAGAATGGGTTGTTAGCTATAGCCTTTGTGGTGAAGGCATTTTGATTTGTCTGGGTACTTTGGAAAGCACACCCTGATAAATGGCAGATAGACTATGCCTGAGGCCACCACCTCTGTTGAGGGAGGGGGTTTCATGCTCACATGAATGGCTTCCCTTACTCCTCTCTCAAACCACCTCTCTTCTTTGTCTAATATGTGTACATCCTCATCTTTGAAAGAGTGCCCTTTGTCCTTCAAATGGAGGTGTACTGCTGATTCTGGTCCTGAGCTGTTACCCCTCCTATGTTGGGGCATCCTTCTGTTTAATGGCTGTTTAGCTTCTCCAATGTAGAAGTCTGAACAATCCTCACTACAAACAGTAACTTATTATTTAGTGGCAATTTACTTCTGCAATTTATGCCACTATTGTCACATTAGCATAAATCTAGAATGCCCAGTTGGGGTAGAAAAAACAATATATTGGCATAGGTCACCATAAGCTGGATAGTAGTCTGATTACAACATAGAATGGGGGCAACACTTCTACCTCACTCTCTTATACTGTACTGTGCTTAAGCCAGCAAAGGAAACGGGAGGCAAACTTCACAAGACACAGAAAGCCTGCCCATTATTTCCTTTCTGTGGAGTTTATCTGTGGCACGCTTGTCAAAAATCTTGGCCGTACTGTGTAAGGCAATTGGTGATCATGTTAGCACCACACCATGTTCCTCCTGGGACATTCTTTTCTTTACATTTCTGTTTCTGTAAAACTGTAGCGATGTTACTTGCTCTTCTTCCAAATCTCAGCTGATTAATTTAAGAAGTTCTCAGTAGCTGGAACACTTCATGCCTTATGCCCATGGGTAAGTAGAGGCAGCGGCAAGCTGAGACGGAACGAACGAACAAATTAACAGACAGCCTGGAGCAACAAGCAAATCAATCTGTCCTGACAATAAAAGAGAAGGAGAGAAGCAGCGGGAGTGGGAAGAAGAGGACTTTAAATGGAGATACGTATCTGTTTCCACTTGGATTGAGTGGGATAATAAATGCATTCAATCCTAGGTGGAATTCTTAGAAAAGCAGATAAGGTGAACACACAATTTACAAATCGCAGGAATCCCAGTGGGAGAGGAAGGTAAGGAGCTAGCACTGATCCAACACTTTGCTACAGAGAACGGCTTGCCTTATGAGGAGAGCTTGCCGAATATTACTGTGCAAAAGGGCTCAGTGAAGAACCAACAACTCCTCTTAAAAAGTGAATAGAGGGTCAAGGAGTGTGCGTATGTATTTGCGCAAGGAATCAAGAATATTCCCTTTCCCCATCCTCTAAAGCTGTGTGCCCACCTTTTAGAAAGTGGACACTTTCTTGAACACGGAAAAAATATTCATTTCAGGAGGGACGAACATTTTCACTTAATACAGCCTGGCTGTGCTGGAAATCAAACCAGAAAATATACACTTGCAAGGCCAAGTATACCTACTAGTGACCACCATTTTTAGAAGGTAGAATCTGTTAGTTTCCCAAAGACATGATTCATGCACAGCCCCATCATGTGATGGAAGGGTCATATCTGTAAATCAAGTACTGTATATGCTCTCCTTTCTCACAAAGTGAAAGAAACAACAGAGATGCAAGATGTTCCTGGTTTGACTTACTTCTAATGATAGGTTATTTGTAATCTATAGCTTGTTCTATATCTGAGACAGAGAGAGCATGCTCAACTCCACTTTTTTAAAAAAATAGGGTAAAATACATGGCACGTGACTATGATTTCTCTGAGGGAGTGATCACAAAAGGAAGTGGATTTCACCAGTCCACTCCCCAAACAGTCCCCAGATCACACAGCACACAGGGAAATGCCCTCTAGCCCAACCCTAATATATGCCCAAACTGGACCTTTTTGATCCATCTGTAGGGCTTCTACTTTCTGGGTCCAGGCTGGAGTCATTCTCTAACAGATGGACAGGTTGCTTTAGCAGAGATTGCTTCTGATAAAGCAACAGTCAGGCACACACCTTTGCAGCTGTGTGACCCCCTCTCCAACCTTGGTCAGTCAGTACAGTGCTGATGGCTACCATTTCAGATCCTTCTGTTGAGAGATCTGTAGCCAATTTATTACAAGCCATTCCCTCTGGATACAGCAGCAGTGAAGCAGCACCGTAGGCTCGTTCAGAAGGGGAAATGGCTATGATCTGAATCTTCTCCTTCCCAAACCTAGTGCTTTAGTCAGTTAATTACCTCTTCCCTTCCCACTCCTCCATTTTTCTGCCCTTTTCTTTCTTTAAGACTTCATGCTGTTGCCCTATGGCACCTGGGATACCTATGTAGGAGGAGAGATTGAAGAGCCAGCAGAGAGTGGGGAGGAAATTGCTAACCAGAACATCTTTGCAGCTTCTTTTGGCAGCTTTTCCATAGCTGTGGCTCCTGCAAATCTGTGTGCGTGGCTGCAGCAGAATTACATTAACAAGCTGCAAACAAGGACTGTTTGCCTATTTCTTCCTCTGTTGAATCCTAGGTAGTCGCCTGGGGAAACTCTGCCTCTTGGTTGTGACATCAGAGCCCCCACAGTCACATTTTTTTCTGCTGAGCAGCTGTACCCTTACATTGAATTGAAATCTTCCAACCAACAAGCTCTTACTCCATCCCTGGAGCGGTCTACAAGAAGTAGTTTTAAAAAACTCAAATAGCCTGTGGGTTTTGAGGTTTTTTTTTTATTGTTGCTGATTCTAATTTAATGTATGCTTTGCCTCAGCTGTGGGTAAATTACAAATATAATCATTGCAGAAGTGGGTACATCTAAGAGGGGAAATGTTCCACTTGGAAGATTCCTGATGATATTTAGTCTCAGGCTGTGATTTAGTCAAGTGATGAATGTCAGGATTTTAGTAAGTGTTTATTGGGCTGGGTCCAGAAAAACTTCCTCGGTCAGAGGGCATGAGCTCATCAGAGGATGCACCTTCCCCGCATAGGAAGAGTCTCTAGATCCAACCGAAAGACCTCACAAAATGCCAGTGGGGGTCTTTAATATCAGTCACCTCCAATAAAAGCTGTTTGGATCACCGTGGTCATTACCTGCTTTGCGCACGGGGCCTTTCATTCATTTTCAGGCAAATTATATTTAATTTAGTTTAACAGTGCTAAAGTTGTAGGACAAAATCTGGAACTGGTAGCAGTGCACACCCCATTTAACTCAATGACATTATTCCCAGTTCCGCTACAATTAAATATTGCCCTCTAGGTGAATGTGATTCTCCTTCTTTTCTGCCTCCCTTGCTAAGGGATGGAGAGAGTTGAATCTTTTCTTCATATAGCTATCACGGAATATAAATGTAAAAATATTTAAATTGCTGCTGCAATGCACGTGCAGGACGAGGCTCTCTGCTCTGTATCTGAGACTGTCGTGGCCCCACTGATCTTGAAGCCTTAGAGCGTATGGTCCCTGAATGGACACATGCCCTTGACCAATGTTGCCATTTAAAAGCCCTCTTTACTCAGATTAGAGGGGCAGGCATGTGTGAGAGAGCATCTGAATACAGACAGCGGTGGGGGGGAGAGAATGTTCATTTTGCATTACCTCTTCAATTCAGCTATCTCAGATAGCTGGAAGTGAAGTTCCATGTGCATATATCAAAAAAAGGGAGGAGAAAATCGCTCATAACCTCATCAGATATTTCTGTCAGGCTAAATTTAGGTAAAGGTAAAGGTCCTCCCCACACATATGCATGCTAGTTGTGTCCGACTCTAGGGGCGGTGCTCATCTCCATGTTTAAGCCAAAGAGCAAGTGTTGTGCAAGTCCATGGCCATGTGGCCGGCATGGCTGCAAGGAAATACTGTTTTACTTTCCCACTTTTTAATGGGGGTACCTACTTATCTACTTGCATTTACATGCTTTCAAACTGCTAGGCTGGCAAGAGCTGGGGTTATCAGTGGGAGCTCACTCCGCTGTGTGGCACCCGGGATCCGAACCACAGAGCTGCCGACTTTGTAGCTGACAGTTTTCAGTGCTCTAACTTGCTGAGCCACCATGCCCCTAAGGCTAAATTTAGGAATACCTTGTTTCATATTGTGAGATTGGATCTTTGAGGTAGCTATGATCCAGGTCACACAGTGCTTTGTAGGTAAAGGTCAGACCCCTGAATTGTGTCTGGTAGCTGATTGGTAGCCAGTGGAGCTGCTTTAGTCCCTCTGTACCCCACCCCAGTCAGCACTCTGGCTGCTACATTTTAGACCCATTGAAGTTTCCCGAGACTTCTCCTTCGTATCCCCACATAGAGTGCATTACAGTAGTCTAGCCGGGATGTCACTAGGGCATGTGTCACTATGGCCAGACCTGGTTTCTCATAGCTACATTACAGTTATTGAGGAATGTGGAATAGAAGAAGGGAATATCCCTTCCCTACAGCATTGTATTGTTATGTGATATCTCTGTTGTGATACAATGTATTTGGGCCTGGCTTGGTTTAGAAAGGACAGTCAGGACGCAGTAACTTTACAAAAGGCCCAACATCGCCCACAGTGTAGTCTCTGTCTTCAAAAAGGGCAAAAAAAGAGAGGAACCTGGGCATTAGAGGCCCATTGGCCTGACACCAATACCAGGAAAATCCTAGAACAGAACAGATTATTAAACAGTAACAAAGCAAGCTGCAAGAAAACAATGCAGCAGTAACTAGAACCTAACACGGATTTGTCAAGAACAAATCATGCCAGACTAATTTGATCTCATTTTTGATCAGGTAATGCCCCTGGTAGACAGAGGGATTGCTGTAGACATAATATATCTTCTTGTCCCCCATGATATTCTGATTAGCAAGCTAACTAGATGTGTGCTAGGTGGATACACTATTGGCTGCAGAATCGTACTCAGAGATTGATGATTAGTGGCTCCTTCTCTAAGTGGGGGGAGGTAACGAGTGGGCTCAGTCCTGGGTCTGGTGCTGTTCAACATTTTTATTAATGACTTGGACAAGAGAGTGCAGGGAAGGCCTTCCAAATTTATGGATGGCACATTGGGTGGAATAGGTAATACCCTGGAAGATAGAAATAAATTTCAAAATGATAGCCTGGAGCACTGGGCTGAACCCAGCAAAGTGAAATTTAACAGGGATAAATGCAAAGTACTGCACCTAGAAAGAAGAATGCACAGGTGCAAGATCAGGGACATCTGGCTTAGCAATACTACAAGTGAGAAGGATCTTGGAATTCTGATCATAAGCTGAATATGAGCAAACAGAGTGGCAAATGCTATTTTAGGCTGCATTAACAGAACTATAATTTCCAAATCCCATGAGGTGCTCGCACCCACTATTTGGCACTGATCAGGCCTCAACTCAGATATCCTTTTATTTCTATTCCTGCATGGAGTGGGGGGTTGGGTTTGATGCCCTTAGAAGCCCCTTCCAACTTCATTATTAGATGATTCTATGATTTTTTGGCTTTTCATAGGGATGTGTCTATTGGGACAGCTATGATAAGCCTCTGCATTTTAGGCAATGTTAATATAGTTTGACATAGTCTTTCCAACAGTTTAATAATTGTTATGATTAAATTCCTCTGTGGCCTTATTGTAGTGCCTGTTATTAGATTTAATTGAAGTGAGTGATCGAATCCTTCTTATCAACTTCAACAGCCACTAAGATTCATTTCCAAGGAGAAAGGCAGGGTAAAAATACTCTAAAATAAATAAATAAAATTGCGCAGGACTCGAGCAGTTATCTGGATTCCCTTGTAATCTACAGGATGTTAACCCATCATGCCTGGTCTAAAGCCTGCACAGTGCAGTGGACCTGTATTCCAGCATTTCTCCTGCTTCACAAAAAAAGATCTTGGATCCCAAGTATAAGCGCAGTCATGAACCTATGACACTAGATTCCACTCTAGCTTTCTCCTTCCTGTGCCTTTAAATGATTACACTTCTCATATTAGTGCAAGTCCTGTCCCCTGTATGTGGGTGATGTCATTAATCTTGTTTTACACCATGATATATTGCCAAGTGACACCCTGCATTGAGCATGTATTGTTACTCTGCTCACATGCTTAGTGAAGACATTGCCAGCATGGGGAATTCATCCCTCAAGCCAGCGGTGAAAGATTTCTTTTTTAAAACGCAGAGAAAGAGGAGTTGAACATGAAGACAACAGGCCTTTCCTTTAAACCCAATTTAACTTATTACTAAGGAGTAGAAAAATTTAACACCCAGCACAATGGCTAGCAGTGGGATTTTTTTTCAGGCAGAGGGGAGAGTTGTGGTCTCCCAAAATGGAGCTTTGCTAACCTCTGTTTGTTTCCAAGTGAAGTAAATCCACTTTAAGAACCATAAACAACAACGCAAAATACTTGAGTCCAAAAGAGGCTTGCGATCAAGGCAGGGGAATGTTCCACTGAAATTTTAGGGCATGTTGCCCCTGTCCTGCTCCACGAGCTGCCCCTCCTTGAGTCTCATTAAGCTTAAAGGTTTTAAATGGATATGTTTGCCGTTTCACTCTAGGCCAGTGATGGCGAACCTTTTAGAGACAGAGTGTGCAAAATGTCATTCAAAACCCGCTAATTTTTCGCAAAGTGCCCATACAGAAATTTAACGTGAATACAGGTGGCTGTGAAGGGGTAATGTTGGGTGCCCACAGAAAGGGCTCTGAGTGCCACCTTTGGCACCCATGCCATAGGTTCACCAACATTGCTCTAGGCTATTCCACAGCAGTTCTAAGTGATGCCTTCATTTCCATGTTTGCTACCAGACCAAAGGACATCATGTGGTATTGGATATGTTTAAAGCTGTAGATTTGTCAATCCTTTTCATGAGTGGAACATGCCTTTAAAAAATATAACTTAAAAAAATTAATCAATACCAAGAATGCAACATTTGCAGTAATAGAAAGCACACTGGAGATAGGAAAAGGTGTGTTCTGTGTCCTCTCTCCCATGGACAACTTTTTGAATGTTGGCATAAAACAAAGCTTAGGGAAGTTACTTTTTTGGACTACATTTCCCAGAACTCCACAGCTCCCAGTGACATCAATGTAAACCCAAGATGCCTCAGCCCATAGGGTTGTTCTTTTTTTAAAAAACTCCTTCTGAAATTCGAGTTGTGGCTAGACAGGGAAGCAGGATCACTTTGGAGCATGCTGAAAAGGGGCACATTCCTGGCTGCAATCTCATTTAAAATGATCCTCCATGCACACACAATCCAATCCCCATTGCTCCAGCTGATCTCCATAAAAATTAGCACTGCCACTAAACCTAAAATGTCTGGATGGGCATGGAGCAGGGTCGGACAGGATCACAACTTTCTATTCCTCATGTAATAACCACCGTTAAATCGATCAAACTGGGCCAAGTCAAAAGTGGTCCCAAACACAAGCTAAATTGTCTCCTGATCTTCACCGTAGCACAAAGACCAAGGTTTATTCTTCATTGTCATTCTGTTACAAGGATCAGATCACAGCTGATGTGAAAAGACCTTTGTCTACCAGAAACTGTTGATGCTGCTATCAGACACACTAGCCAGTACCAAGCTAGATGGGCCAAGAATTTTCCCGATTTAAACTAAGGATGTGCTTCAAAATGTAAATGCATTTGGAAAACAAATCAAAGCAGGGGGCTTTGTGCTTTTTTGAACTGGCCCTTCAGTTGAACTGGAGCTCAGTCTTAAGTGCCAAATTTAGCTTTGGAAATTCAACATGCTGAAAGTTTGTAGTGGATACTGCAACACCACCTGGCCCCAGAGGGTTGCACTTGGAAAATGAAACAAACACTGCAATATAATCTAGAAGC
Organism: Phrynocephalus versicolor; assembly: GCA_023846285.1. Lineage (NCBI taxonomy): Eukaryota > Metazoa > Chordata > Lepidosauria > Squamata > Agamidae > Phrynocephalus > Phrynocephalus versicolor. The sequence continues at coordinate 26,206,268 of JAHTLZ010003547.1, read as the reverse complement.
GGAAAGCAGAAGGACATTGACAACTCAAGCACGACTGAGAAGCCCAAGCTCTTTAGGAAATACTATGTAACAAACAATTGGGAAGGTTCAGATTGATCAGATAAATTCTCCTGTTACAGTAATGGGGAACCATTTTACATCTCTGTACAAGGTGAGGGTATTAGTACGTTAGAGGCTGTGCACTGAAAGGTTTCCTTTCCTTTCCTTTTAGGTAGTTGCAGATCTCAGTCCAATCAAATAACTGCTGTGTTTGCGTGATGTTTGTGCCATTGAGGTCTTAAGTCTTTTGTGGGAGATTGAGTGCGCTAGGTCCTAGCAGGATTAGGAACAGTATATTCCCTCTCTCCCACTTCATAATGTACAGTGGTACCTTGTATAAAGGAATTAATTCGTTCCAAATGAAATTATGTTAAGCAAATTTTCCTTTATACAAATTCCCATAGGAATGCATTGAAAACGGAGTGATCCCATTTTTATGTTGTACAGATTCTCCCCATAGGCGATTATGTTAAGCAAATTTCCCCTATCTCTGGAGTTTTTTATGTTGTACAAATTTTATGTTATACAAGCTGTTTGTTATACAAGGGTCCACTGTACTTTATTTTTCAAAAATCCTGTAAATGGCTTTTATTCTGCAGCATTTCTTTCTTTTTCTTTCTTTCTTTCTTTCTTTCTTTCTTTCTTTCTTTCTTTCTTTCTTTCTTTCTTTCTTTCTTTTTTTGGCTTTATACACAATGGGGCAGCCTTCAGGCATCATCAGGTAAGCTTTGTTTAGCATTGTTTTTTCTCTTTGAGGTATTTTGGGACTTGGGGGCCTAAGACCTGAGGAAATGCAATACAACTCAATTAAGCAGGCAGCACCTTCATTCACACCCTGGGGCATCCTTAGATGTCCTTCCCACACTAAGTTTTGCCTCTGTGCCAGGTCAGAGCCCTTTATTTTCCCAATTTTCACATTTTTTCACTATTTAGAGAAATGCAGGTATGTACAAATACTTTAAAATATTCAGATAGAAATCAAATCAGGTGCCCTACATATGGACTTGAAGCAGATTAGTACCCATTTGGGAGACCAATAATTTGGATTGAACAAAAACAGTTGATATTTATACATTCCAAGTATAAATATTATCCTGGTTTAACGGTGCATATGCTGCCTAACAGACATACTGGCCTGGCTGCTGCTAGAGATTTAAGAACAACAAACCTGCATAATGCTAACAAAATAATATTTCTAAAGCATTGCTTTCCCTTTCACCATTAGCAGTGGTCAACTAGTTGCCTTCCTGTGCAACCAAATTCTTGCAGCAGTTGCAAATTCAGCATGGGCGAAAATATCATAGTTACCAGTAATCTGATCTCAGAGGGAGGCTGATAATGAGATCGACCGACAGCTCACTTCCAGCTTGGGATTCTCGATAGTCTGTTCACTTGGGCTGACTGCAGAAAACGGTGGCTATGAATATAGAGTGGCTGCTGTGGAAGGAATGCTTTATATTGAGCTTCGAAGAGCAGCCAGGAATTTGCAACACAAGTGAACGCAGATGGGTGATTGGCTGCAGACAACGCTGGTTGGGCCTTGTAGAGCTGAGGGGCTGTGCCAGAGATCTCGGTGTGCCGTGGGCATCACCTTCTGTTCTGAAACTTGATGGATCTGTGAATGTTGGGACATTCCTAGGGGGGTGAAAGCGGTGAGCCTTCCCCTGTGCTCAGTTTGTGTAAACTTGTAAGTATTGAATCCTCAACCGTTGGAGAGGTGAGAGTGAGCAAAACAACCAAACAAACCTCATCTTTGTAAAACTTTTCTCTTCTCATTGTGTCAACGCACAAAGAATGTGAAGGGAGTCTTCAGAAAACAATGCCCATACGTTTACAACTGCATACCCATGAAAGAAGCAGAGAAACATGGCAGGAACAAGTGGCATGGAAATTCCAATCTTTCAAATGACCCCATTCATTGTCGCAAGCATCCCATTCAGGGGAACGAGGTCAGTCCTGTTATTCTCCACCACCCTGACAATGCAAAACTGCAGGAAATTCTTTTCCTGTCTTGAGAGACGCTAACAAACACCCTCACAGCAAGGAAGTTTTCTGCCTCACTCATGATCCAATGTCTTAATGCATCGCTTGGTCCTTTATTCCAGACCAAACATAAATGGAGCCAACCAGAGTCCAGCAGGCCACTTTTCAAGTCATTGTTTCCCCAAACTTTTGATGTACAAGGCACACCTTGCTCTTCTTCTTCTTCCTCCTCCTCCTCCTCCTCCACCCTCTGCCGTTCTCTGAATTAAAAATGGAGACATACTCTCATCCTATGTATCTTCTTCATCAAGTGCCATGTCCTCGTAGAACACTGGCATATCAGTAGTATGATCTGTTTTTTATCTAAAGCTATTCTAAATAAAGATGTGCCCACTGCGAACCATTGGCTTAACTTCTTATGCCAGAATGTTCTTGTACAGTCTGGGCCACGCTTCCCATCTATTTTTTCCTTGAACCAAGTATGTACAGTGGTACCTTGTATAAAGGAATTAATTCGTTCCAAATGAAATTATGTTAAGCAAATTTTCCTTTATACAAATTCCCATAGGAATGCATTGAAAACAGAGTGATCCCTAATCACAACCATTTTTATGTTGTACGGATTTGCCCCATAGGCGATTCTGTTAAGCAAATTTTCCCTCTTTCCGGAATTTTTTATGTTGTGCAGATTTTATGTTATACAAACTGTTTGTTATACGAGGGTTCACTGTATAACAAAGCAAAATGAGACCAAAAAGCGGGACTTCTAAGGCCAACCGATTTATTTCAATGTGAGTTTTCATGGTTTGCAGTACATTTCCTCAGGAAATGGATTGTGCTGCTCCATGAAAATACCCACCAGGAAATCTATGGCACAGCCCAAAAACAACACGGCAAATCAGTGCATGCAAATACACCATACACCCAAGAGCCAATGAATATTTGGTATGATACTGATATTTAATTCAGCATTTCATTCTGTTGTCACATATGTCCAAAGAAGTGGACTTGATCCCCAAAAGCTTACATTAAAACATGTCACATGGTTTTTATCTTTCGTTTTGTTCCTTTGGATTTTGCTTGGATTGCTTGCACAGACTCATATGGCTACTTCTTCCAAAACTAAAATTGCTGTGTTCAGTTTAAGGATGCCCCCATGGCTCAGCCTGGTGCAGTTTTTGGTTTTGGTTTCATTTTCGTTACACATGCTGAAACCAGCTGCCACACCTAACCTCTTGAGATACTCACTCAAACAGAAAACACATTTTTAAAATTAGATTCTAAAGCAATGAACAAAGCACTTTCTTCCTTAGTAATCTCCCGCCCACCCACCCCACTGCTTTAACGAGCTGATCTGAGATGAGATTGTGTTTCATGGTTGATGCTGCTCGCATCTCTAACATGGGTTGCGTCAGGTAATACAATTCTGAAGAGAGGATTTAAGAGGGAAAGAAAGATTTAGTAGGCATTAGAGCTGCAGTGATTTAGAACTGGGCAAAAAGTAGATCACGATCAAGTGGCAGACCTGGTAGATTATAGACAATCAGCAAAGATGTCTTATATACATAATTTAAATACAACAGCAGTAACAAAATGATTTCCCCTAGATGGCTGCAAAAATGAAAATAGCTAAGGGTGACCTATTAATAAGCTTTTGTGTGAAATTATCATCAGGTCTGTTCAGTTCTGAGACTCAAATCAAATTCCTAGTCCCAGAATTCAGATCACTTTCCAAACAATAATTATTGGTTGACCTGGGTAATTATATTTATTTATTTATTGTTTATTTCTTTTTGCATTTGTATACCATGGCCAATTTTACCCAAGGGGAACTCTGGGTTGTTATATCCAAAACAGCACTGTGGTTTCAAAAGGGATGTACATGTATCAAAAGCCTCACAACAGGAAATATTTTCTCCTTGTTTCTTCCGTGCTTTTTTGATGTTAGATTCATTCTCCTCTCTCCTGCTCTTCAAGGAAATAGGAAAAAGAGGGGAAACCCCCACATTTTTTGATGTGTGCCACAGCACTGATCTACCTTCCCCTTTGCTAATGTATGAGCCTTGGTATTCTTGAAGGCTTTCACAGCCAGGATCTGATAGTTGTTGTGAGTTTTTCGGGCTGTTTGGCTGTGTTCTAGAAGTTTTTCTTCCTGACGTTTCGCCAGACTCTTTGGCTGGCATCTTCAGAGGGCAAGGTGCTCAGAGAACTAGGCATTCTCTCTGCACTCTGGGTTATAGAGTGGACTCACTCTGTATCTCAGCGCACAGAGAGAACTCCCAGTTCCCTGAGCTCTTTGCCCTCTGGTTGTTTTATTTTGTTTTTGTAGAACCAATGTGGGCATTTTCTCCACTGAATTTCATAGAATCCTTGACCTGGGGTCTGTCTGCTCTGAGACCTTGTTTTGTCCTGAGCTCTTAACATGTGATTGTCATCTTTTTCTTAGCATTTGTCCCACTTGCTGGCAGGATCTTCTATTTAACATGTGATAATTTAGAAATACTGTATCTAAATTTAGAACTACCTACCTAAATTATTTATTAAAAAAAGTTTTTTTTTTTTTTTTTTTGGCAATCAGGAGCACAGTGCTGATAAGGAAGGGGAAGGGACGCAAGGAGTGCCTTTTTTGCAACTCGGAGGGGAAGGGGCGCTTTGTGGGTGTTTTTGCGATCGGGAGGGGAAGGGGCACTTTGTTTTGAGGGGGGTTGTGATTGGGAGGGGAAAGGGGAGGGGTGCTTTGTTTGTGTTTTGTACATGTGCTTTTGTTTGCGTCCATACATGCTAATGTACCCACACACATTACACCTCCCCCATCCTTCCCGGCTGGGGGCAGAGAAAATTTGACAGCTATGCACCTCCCTGCAAAACTGGATTGAATCTAACGTCATATTCTGAGGGTTTTTTTGTTTTTTGTCAGTGAGCTTCTTTTTTACCTCCTCATGCAGCACACTGACATTCTCCAGAACATTCCAACAGAGGCCTCAACACCCCTTGGCCTCAGCGGTATTTCTTAAACATGGGGGGGGGGGAATAATACATGTCACTTCCCAGACTTGTTGAGATTCATGTTTAATTCAATGTATATTCTGGAAAATATCAACCACCATTGCCTAATTCTTCCAGAATTTTAAATTTCCTATTCAATAACATGACTTCTGCCCAGCTCCCCCGCCCAGCAAGCCAACCCTATAGCTCCCCTAATCAAATTGAGACAGTGGAGTCATGTCTTTAAACAATTCAACTGGAAGATGTTATTCCAGAACCAATGAATTTCCCATGAAATGTGGCTTCTCTGAGCCCACAATTGGTTCTCAGAAGCACTTGGGCACATTCCTGCTTTTCAGAATAATGCCGCCATCACATCACCATCATGTAAAGGCTTTCGAAAGCGCAGTTAGTCAAGATGATTGAGAAACGGGAAGTTGGATGTCCCTTTGGCTGAACTACTTAAAGCAGGGGTGTCCAACCTTTTTGCAAAAAGGGCCAGATTTGGTGAGGTGAAAATGTGTGGGGGGCATACATTCAACTATATTTGGGCCCCGGGCTGGACTTTGGGCAAGCCTCCAGGACATGCAAGGAGGTGGGGAGGATGCTGCAGCCATGGAGTTGGGAGCGGGTAGGCTGGGAATGTGGCTGGGGGGACGGATGGAGGCAGGAAGGGCAGGCAAACCATAAACTGTAAGCTGATGTCTCCATCCAGTATGGGGAGAGGCCAGCTGGTGGGGATGCGGGACAGGCTGAGCCAGTGGGGAGAAAAGTCTGCGGGCCACTCAAAATTTGAAAACAGGCCACATTTGGCCCCCGGGCCTGACTTTGGACATGCCTGACTTAAAGATCTTGGGAAAAATTGGAAGGTTCCTTCCTGCTTGCTTGTGGAAGGGACAAAAGTGGACGTTTTTCATTTCTTTTTCATTGTTGCTGACTGACACAGCGCTTCACCAAAGACAAATTCCTGGTCCAATCACACTTGGCCAATGAAAGGATTCCGTTTGATTTTAGTCTAATCAACAATGCTTTGAAATGGCTTGTTTAAAAAGCCTTTTTGAAGCATTGTTAATGTTAGCAACAATTGATTCCATTAACCTCATGCACACTGGAGCCCAACTGAAATGGAGTTACAGTATCTTTGTTGCCCCAATGGAGTGAGCCTACCCATAGCTGACAGGAATCCCCAAAAGTGTATTGATCACAGCCAGGCTAGTTTGCAATGGCATGTACATCATATGATTGCTAAAAAAAAGAAAAAGAAGAGTAAACCAGCCTGTTTCCAAGCTGGGCCAAAACCCAGGGCAAACTGTCTCTCTGAATGCATTCTGAGCTACCATCATTCCTCACGTACTGTAAATAGTCCAGCATATCATCTCGTAATACCTTGCTGAAATGGGCACATTTGAACAACATTGTTTTTCATTTGCCTTCATCTTGAAATAATTATTAGTTTTATTTTACTGTATTTGATATCCTAAAGACACTTTTATTGTTAAAAGTACAACTGGTTATAACAAAACAGAGAGTAAAAAGGATACTGTAGTACTATATCTTTCCTTGTTTTCTTTCAGTATAACATCAAACGACTCTGGAGTAAATGCCTAGAAAGATATAAGAAGTCACCACTCAAGTCTTTCTGAACATGATTCATGTTTATTGTAATGCCATGTTTTTTTTTCTGATACCATTCATAAATTTCAAACATTGGAGGGCATGAAACATTTAAACTTATAATGTGATAGCAGTATTCGAGGCATGCATTTGAATAAATCAGACTGGTAGGTTTGAAATCCACCTCTATTTCTTGCACACCCTCCTCTCTTGACTCCCACCCCAAGACGTATTTGAAAAGTTGCACCTTATGTTCAAGCAGGCAGGTGAATTTATTCTACAAATTCCTCTGTAGACATGGCCATTTCTGAGTACAGTAATTCAAATAACTACTCTGATTTCATGCCCCTGAAGTATATGCATTTATGAATAGCATTACTGTGTGGGGGGGGGGGGGGGGGGGGGGGGGGGAGGGAGGAAGAGTAGATGCTGAAAATCCAAAGAATCTCCACAAGTGTTTGGCGTCTGGTTCCACTCATTGCTGTGGGCCTGGGAGCAGTGTTGTTGATTCTCTCTGGCACGAGCTTAACTGGCTTATCGTTAAACTAAAACTCTTACATCAAGACAAGAAGGGAGTAAATAGAATTGCAAAGAAATAGTAAAGGCTTTTATCAACATTCGAAATGATGGGAATAGTTTTCATAAGGCAATATGATGGTTGCAGACCTTTAGCTTCCTATACAATATACAATATATGCAATATATGCAATGTATACAATATATACAGTAATATTCGGTATCTCTAAAAGTCTGTTTGCCTCATCCTCCTGAACAATCCAGGTGTTTATTTTCAAATGTATGTCCTGCCTCTCACTCAAAGATTCCCCAGGTGATTCGCTGCATAAAAGTGATATACTGAAAATCAATGGCACTTATGGGACAAATAACATGATGGGCCATATCCCGAGCTGTCTTCCTACTAGTCTCATGACCACCTCCCTGGCAAATGCCTGTTTGTCCTGCAGGTACTCCCACTGTGAATCACTGGAGAGAGGGAATTCCTACAGATCTGAATTCAGGTCCACCGCTTCCAGGGACCACTCAATATCACTCTGTCAAGCCTACCTCTTCAGGTTACCCTGAAAAAGAAGATGCGGTCATGGTGGATCATGTGCACTGTCTTAGCATTCTTGGGAGAAAAGCAAAATACAATTATAGCAAAGAAGCCACATGGCATAAAACAAAGAGAGCTATGGGTGCACAATGGTGATGAATCAGATCTGCATGTGAATCTGTACAATTTTTCTATACTTATCAAACTCGGTGCTTTTGCTGTACTTATATCTGTGAATGGTCCTGAAGAGACTATCTATGAAAGAGAAAGCATTTTTACCCATTACTTCCTTTCCTGTCGATGAGGAATGAGGAGGCACTTATGTTGAGAAGCATGTGACAGCATCTTGCAATAGAACAACCTTGGAAACGCAGAAGGGCTTCTTACGTTTGGAGTTCACCTTATTTCTACATGGAACACCTCCCGAAATTGGCATGAACAACCCTGGAAGCTGAAGTTAAATAGATCTGCTTGTATCAGGTGGAACTCAGAAGTAGAATCATAGAATCATGAAGTTGGAAAGAGTCTACAAGACTATCGGATGCAGGAATATGAATCAAAGTATATGTAGCAGATGTTTGTCTAAATTCCTCTTGAATCCCCCCAGTGTTGGAACACTCACCACCTCTTGAGGCAACTGGTTCCACTGCCTTACTGCTCCAACAATTAGGACATTTTTTCCTGATATTCAGTTGAAGGCCGGGCTCTCCTCACTTGTGCCCATTGTTGCACGTCCTGCACTCTGGGATGATCGAGGACAGATCCTGCCCCTCCTCAGTAGGACAGCCCTTCAAATATTTGAAAAGTGCTACCCTATCACCCTTCAGTCTTCTTTTCTCTAGGCTAAACATCCCCAGATCTTTCAGTCTTTCCTCATGGGGACTGGTTTCCATCCCCCTGATCATCTTTGCCACCCTCCTCTGAACTTGTTTCAGTTTGTCAGCATCTTTTTTGAAGTGCAGTGTTGAGAATTAGACACAATACTCATGTTCAGACCTATCTAGTGCTGAATAGACAGGGACGAGTACCTCATGAGATTTGGAAATTATACTTCTGCTAATGCAGCCTAAAACAGCTGTTGATTTTTTTGTAACCACATCACACTAATGGTTCATATTCAGCTTGTATTGCTGAGATAGGTATCCCTCATCTTGTAGCTATGTGTTTGTTTTCTTTTTCCTAGGTCCAGTACTTTCATCCCTGTTGAATTTCATTCATTTTCACCTCAGTGATCAAGATCATTTTGAATTTTGTTCCGTCTTCCAGACGAAATCTAACACAACGTTTTCAAAAGCATGTAGAGACAGCCCCTCATCCACTGAGTCCATGTCTTGATCTCTCATTTCTTTTTATTCCTTTTGTTCTACTTGAATTTGTCAAACTTTCAAGTATTTTAATTGTATTAAATTGTATTTAAGGAGTTGTATTGATCTCATGCAAGAGAATGAGGTCTGCTGATGTTGGGTGGGTTAGAAATATTTAAAATCAATGAGTGTCCACACTGTGGCATTTTACTCAAGGGAGAAGCTTCCCACTGGCAGGAGGAGGGAAAGAGAGGCCATTTTGCTACCTTTTTGTGGTACTCCTGTACATCTGCTCTAGAAGGCTGAGGGGTCTGTTTGGAGCACCATGGGGGATGCAATATGCCACAAATAGAAGGGAAGGTAGCAAAAACGATACACCCAGCCTCCTTATCACTTCATCTGAAGCTTCCAATGATTTCAATCTCCTTTTGCATTCACTAAAAGGAACAGAAGGTCCAACCTACATGATACCCAAAATTGCTCTGATCCCTTGGTCATAAACCAGATGTGTCCAGGCAGTTTAATAAATGGTAGCTTTACTTCTATTTCTTTCTGTAACCTTATATTACTGTGACCAATTGTGACAAAACCCTGGAAACAGGAGTAATGAATATACAAATCATCAGCCAATCCCAGCAGGAGGGCGGGGAATGGTATGATATAAAAAAGGTGGAGCCTAGTCAGTTGAGGCAGTTCAGTTGAGTTAAGTCGAGGTTTTGAGAGTGAGTGCTGGGAGAGAGCACTGCTCTGTTGGAGTTCTGTCAGGCAGTGAGGGCTATACTGTTTACTAGTTATTAAAGACAGGGAGGCTTGTAGAGTTGATTAAATCTATTGTATGTTAAAGGCAACACATACCATCCTCAGATATTGTTATAGTTATTATTTTCTCAATAATCTTTGTTATTATTTTTATATTATACATCTGAGTCTGTCCCAATTCATGAGGCGACGATTTTAAAAGGTGGCAGCATTACCAAGTGACTAAAAGGTGGCAGCATTACCATTTCCATCACAATTACACGTGTAAAAGGGAGGTGTCGTCACAATTTGGTGGCACAGCAGTGGGATGTCGAAATAAACCCAGTTGTGCGTTTGAAAACTCAGTCTGTGAAAGGGGTGATGTCACACCAATTACTGTGTTTAAAACTGCTGTATTGCAGCCCACGACCTGGGGTTCAGTCCCAGGTAGCTGGCTCAAGGTTCACTCAGCCTTCCATCCTTCTGAGGTCAGTAAATGAGTACCCAGCTTGCTGGGATGGGGACAATGTGTAGACTGCATAATTAAATTGTAAACTGCCCAGAGAATGTTTTAAGCACTATGGGGCGGTATATACAGGGAAGCAGAACACTTTATGATTGTGATACTCATTTTAATGATATTGAATGAAAACATGACAGCTGTGGATTTTATTTGCTTCATTAAATAAAGTGTAAAAACACATTAGGATCTTCCAGCTAGTCTTGGGGGGGGCACCTAAGAAAGAGTTTGGTGTGGGGCAGCTGACAAATCCAAAGAAGTCAAGTGGATCACCTTACACACACACTGCTGCCTCCCATCTTGATTGGGGTCATTCCCTTCACTCACCACCCCCCCAGGACCTAGTTGGTAGAAGGACAAGGTGTTCATCTTAAACCTCAGCCTTCTGCTTCATGGAGTCCTTGTGCTCCCTGGCCAACATCCCTACAGTTTTAGAGGGGAATAGTGAAGCTCTTTCAACCAAGCAACTGTTTTTAACGGTATTCCCCTAGTGTTCTGGTGCATTTATATAGTTGCCCATCTGTTAAGCATGGCATCATGCCCACCTAAGTGCAAGGCAATACTGCCATTTAAAAAGGGGGCCACTGCCAAGCACACACAGATTTATATAAAGATGGCTTATAAACTGCAGGGCCATGTTCCAAGTGAGGTATTTTCCTCCTCCATTCCGATACCCTCCAGAGAGGAGCATAACCAAATGAAGCCTCATATATACACATTTCATTACCAAATATCACATCTGTTGGATGCTGAGTATAAAATTTGCATGAGGGAATTTGGCTGTTATCCTAAAATTTGACAGATTTCTTGTAGGCCGCTTCTATAGATAAAGCAGATCAGAGCTCTTCAAAAGGGATGAAAAATAAGATTCATCTGAATACTCCAGGGTTTATCTTATTTTGAGAAAATCTCTGTATGCGCATACATGTTTGCACACACTAACATAATTGCCTGGCCTTGAGAGAGAGGCTCGGCCACTATTGCTTTGAACTAAACTAAATTCTAATATGCTATTTTAAAAAGCTGGTTTTGGAACTACAAAAGCATACCACACAAAAATACCATCTTAATGGTGCCTGGTGGTGATGTCATAGAAGGTTCAGCACCCAACAATGCAAGGCACTTGGGAGTTGGTTGGAAGGGAGACAGTACTGCAGAATGAAGATGTGTGTTGTGGTGGAGGAAGGTTGAAGAATACTTAGGTTAGCCACAATGGCCGGTACATTGTGGTAGTTATAGTCCAAAAAAAAAAGGTCATACTCTCCATCTCTAGCTGGTACCATCAATGAAGCTTGCACTAAGACAGCTTAATAGCATTACTTGGACATAGATTTCCTCTGCTTACAGCTATGAAAAAATACCAGTTGTTATTGTTCAAAAAGGTAAGTTTTCCTAAGAGCTGTTATGGGGGCTCCTAAAGGTTTAGACTACACCTATTTCTAATACTACAACTACGACTGCAGCTGCTACTAATACCATGCATTCGCTCACTATTTCCATTGTAACAACCACAAGGAGAGCTCATTCGCTAGTTTTACTATGCTATGGATGGCCATGAGAGACTGGATAAAGAAGTTGGTAAATTGATATACAGTATATTTTTTTCATGTATGTATGTGTGTGAAGCTTAATTCTGTGCACTGTAGTACACAGGCTCAACTATGTTTGTTTGTTTTGTTTTGGTAAATGAAGATGGCAACATAGAGTTCAGCTGCAGGAGATGCAACATGTCAGTTTGATCCAATATCCCTCTCCATCCCCCGTTTCACCCAGAACGAATGACTTTGGCTGCGGCAATATTTCTTTTACCTACCTGAAGTAAATTGCTTTTCTTGTTATAGGTTGCCTCTGAAGAGAAGGGGGGATGAGAGAGAGAGAGAGAGAGAGAGAGAAATCCCAATACATGAATGATCCTATTTCATTCAAGAAGAATGCTGGGTTGCTTGATAATGAGTGACTTGGCAGCAATCCAGAAATCGTGAAATTCCGCACTGCAACTCTTCTCTGCTAGTTATGACTCTGAAGTATGGTGGAACAAAAGCATAACCAGATCAGGGGCATTGGATAGCTAGGGGATAAAAGAGAACGGGAAAACAAATCTGAAATTATTCTGTTTTAAAGGATGGTATTTGGTATTTTCAAAGTATTAAATTCTTTTTTTCTTCTTCCGTTTTTTTCTCTCTCTTTCTCTCCGCTCTCTCCTAGTGACAAATGAATGTAAAAATGCTCATGCCTTGTGGCCTAAAGGACAACACAGTAGGATCAATGTTCTCTTTGTACTCTATGAAGCTTGAGATTAAAGTCTCCACTGATAAACTGAACATTCTTTAAAACTGACCAGAAGCAAACATTGTCTGTTTGCTGCTACTTTATTACAAAGATACCACTGAGAATAGCAGAGAATACTGTTTGATCTTAAACAGGTTGACCAAATGATTGCAGCAGTGAGCGAGGATACATTAGACGCTTTCTGCAAATTATTGTTTCTGGTTATAAACCTTTATCATAATATCTCAGAATGAATTATGTATGGATTTCATGTTTTCTTTTCTCTTATCAGCCTTGATGTTCTCATTTCAAGTTTCACCCTAGCCTCCTAATAATGCAATATTGAGGCCATTCAGACACTAATTATGCCTCTATGGCTTTCTTGAAATGACTAAATCAGCATCACTTCTATAATTATCATTAGCAACTTTGTATCAGTGGCTTGCATTGCACACATAAAAAGCTCAGCATTAAATGAGTTATGAATATATATAGGCATCTACAGCAATGAATCCACATCCTCAACCCCTTAGTACCTACGCTGTCCTGTATATGTATTTGGGGAGGGTTGTGTATGTTTCGGTCTCAGTATGCAATGCCCTTTGTCCATGATCAAAGACCTCTTGCAAAACATATAGAACTGGATGCTGGTGGTGGCGGCATCCTGTTCATTCTGCTGTCCAGGGCCTTGGACTTCTGTTCAAAGGCCTGACCTAGTGAAACCAATGGATTCTGATTAACTTCCTGGATGCTGCGAGTAGATAAAGTACAATCCACTTTGTCTCTTCCAGGTTATCACCCTACATATTCCTTGTACTTAAAAAAGTCACCAATGCATAGTTCTGGAAACCATATTGATTTGTTTTGCTCTCTTTTCTGTATAGCTGTATTCAACTTTCATAGTATATTGATAGGGGTGCAGGGTGAGGTTCTTTAAGGTTCACAGTATAAAGGGAAACTCAATAAAATGCTGATAATAACAACAGCAAAAGAATGACCCATAGGACGGGACAAGACAATCAGTTTGAGCAAATGCTGTTTCATAGAAGATGCTCAACACATTTCTGCGCAACTACAATTCATTTTCAAATTTCTGCACCTATGCATCTTTCTTTCTTTCTTTCTTTCTTTCTTTCTTTCTAGGTATAATGGGCGCTTGAATTTTATGACCTATATTATTGCTCTCTGGGTAGCAAAATGATGGTGCCAAACTAATTATGGCTTTGTCTAATTTTAAATCCAGGTCTAGAGAGATTAACAACTTGCACATTAATTCTAAGCATCAACAGACTACATAACATAATGCAGATTTAAGGGAATTAAGGAGCCATCTCTGGAAAACCTTTATACGCTCTGGGCGTAAACTTCAGCTGATGCACTGTATTCCCCTGGGGGGCCACCCACCCCCTCCCACTTCAGTGCTTTATGGTAAGGCCTGGAGATCGATATTTGCCAATGAGTGACCCTTCCATTTTGTTTAATGCATGTTAAAGTACGATCCAGCCATTAGAGATCCTAAAGCCTAGTGAAAACGGTTGGTTGTATTCAAGGGTAGCTTTGCCGTAGCAGAAAGTACAGTACTTGGAGCATGTACTTCCTTTTTGCTGATCTCCATTAATTAAGGCGAAGCTAATTAAGGCAAAGCTGTGTCCACATCACCTTCTGCTTAGAGGTAGGTGTATTTCTCCAATGTATAGGGACAAGTGATCCAGGGGAAAAGTGGGTAGGTAGGTCAGGATTTTTGCTATTGCTTAACTCTTTGAAAAAGTAATTGATTTTTTTTCCTAAGCGGCAAACATAGGTTGATGGAAAAGACAGCCCGTGTCTATAGACTTCAAAAACCAACACACAACACAAAAAGAAAAAGAATGGACAGATGAATAGAAAATCAAGCTCTGGACCTTCAGCTCCTTCTCAAGCTAAGGGATGTAAACTGGATTAGGATTCCCTTTGCCATGATATTCTTTTTGGAGGCAGGGAAGCAGCTCACCAGTGGGCTCACCTTTCTCGTGGCTGATGCCTGAGGCAGCCTTCTCCATTCCCATTCCCAACAACATTGTTTGTTGAAATTGAGATTTCTTTCTGGAAAGATCCAAAGGAGCCATGTTTAACTGTCCCCAGCATGTGAGCAAAAGTGTGTGTGTGTGGGGGGGGGGAATTGTGGCACTCTAACAATTATATTTCAATGTGAGCTTTCATGTTGATTTTGATCCATGGAAGCTCAAACTGAAATAAATGTTTTGCCTTTACAATGTTACAGTTATTATTTTTTTTAAATTTCTCCTCTATATGTGGGAAAAGTGGGGGAAATAATCCAGCTTTCTGCATTTTGCAGCTGCTTTGGGTGGATAGGGCCAAATTATTTTTTCCCACTTGTTCTGCTGCTCTTTGTTGGAGTCAGGGGAACTTGATGCGCACTGAAATTTGATCCCAGACCCATGGGGACAGTCTGCCTTTGTAGAGCATCTGCCTCTCCTGGTGTTCTTCAGCTTTAGAGAAGCAAGTTAGGTTGCTTTTCAAAAAAAAAAAAAACTAAGCAAAACACCGACACAGTGTTTCGGCCCCAGTCCTGAAGCAGGGTAATAGCTGACCTATGTATGTGTTCAAGCACATCATATGTTCATAAGTGTGTCCTGCACCTATAGGGTTAAACTGCAAAGACATTTCAATCAAGTACTAAATGAAGTATCCTTAACTGTGTATCTCCTCAGTGCCTAAGAAAGATCAGTGGGTCAATGTGACTCTCTCTTGGCTGCTTTATAGCTTGGTTGCTATCTGTAAAGTTTCCCACTGCATGTTTCTCACTGACTTTCCCTGCTCTCTTCTCTTGGTGGGTTCTATAAAGCCATAAAATATGGTCTTCAGTTTTTTTCTCTAGCATGTTTATGCAATTTCTTCACCCCCATGCATCACAATGTTATTCTATTCTATCCCCCACCCCCCCCCCACCCCCAGAAGCTAAGCAAACTTGCTGATCTGGTTTCCACATAATGTTGTGCTACTCAGGCACTACAGTCCTCCTACCCATCTCTCTTTTGGCTGCAGTCATAATGAGATCAGAAGTGGTTTCAATAAACTATGGTTTAGCGTTATTTTTGAAAGAGAAACTGTGGTGAGTGGTTTAAGTCACCGGTTCCCAAGTTTTGATGCCCAGATCGTGCTGACCTATAGTTTGTTTGTTTGTTTGTTTGTTTGTTTGTTTGTTTGTTTGTTCGTTCATTCATTCATTCATTCTTCCTTCCTTCCTTCCTTCCATTTATATACAACCCATATGGCTAACAAGGCCACACTTGTTTCTGTAAGATGTGGTCAAGGCCAGCCTGAGTAAAAGTGGTTGGCTAAAAAGAAAACAGTAAATTCCAATTCCCTCCTCATACCAAAGAATAAGAGGCAAAGGAGGAGTCCACATGCCTTATTCATATAATGCTAAGCCTTAGTTTAGCGTCACATCTGACTGTGGTCAATGTGTGAGTGAAGAAGGTAAACTGTTAACACAAAATCCTGTGCACTTTATTGTTATTTTCAGTTGTCCTCTCCAAGGGTAGAATGATTGTGCCTTTTCTGATACATTTGAGATACATGTCCTAGCATTCCTGACAACTGGCAGGATGGATGGGAGTTATTGGTTAAAACCACTTGGAGCACCCCAGCTGCCTACATCATTCTAAAACTATATAGACCGAATGGCAGATGTCCACGACATTCATTGAAAAGACAAATATGTCTAATAGAACACCCTGGCATTCGTCACGTACTCTTGCTCTGCAGACTTCAAAAACACCCACTATTATTATTTTAATGAAAGGAAAACACATTCAAGAGTAGAGGAAATATTTTATTGACAAACTGTTTCTAAAGATGCCGGACAAGGGGGTTGCAACAATGTTGAAATCACTTGTCCATTGGTGGTTTAGGGGCTGCTGAAGAACCACTGTGACCCTCTTGATACTGATGAATATTACTTTGACTCATCTCTTAATTCTGATTATGTGCTGCAATTGTATCAGTGTAAGGTCAAGGGCCTGAATAAATTCTTTTGTGAAGACTATTAGCAGGTATTTTAAAATTGAAAAGATCCCATGCATCTAATGATCTCATGAGAATAGAATTACAAGTGATGAGCTTCAAAATAAATTATAATTTTAAAAAATGTATAGGAGGACTTACCATATTGGCAATAATGTGCAATGTTATTAGGTGATATTGTCTGTTTTTGTAGCCATATTATGAAGGGGGCAAGCAAAAGTTTTCATGGATCTAGTCTTCCAAACATATGTTGCATTTTGTATATATATTTTATATTTTTATTTATTTTCTACACTAAGTTGCTTGTCTCCTGATTCAATCATAATTTTCCCAACATTTGAGCACCATATAATTTATATCTCCTTTCCCAGATTAAACAAGAATACTTTCATACTCAGTAAGTTTCCTTAATATCTCACCCTTATTCTAACTTACATCTGTTTTTAATACAAAGCATGATCTCAACAATCTCTTCAATCTCGCTATTTAGCTCTTCGATACTAAGCAATTAAGGATAGATTTGGCTAAATATATATATTCCATATATCATCCACAGTATATTTACCCATTCTTCCAAAAAGTGCCTAATTTCAGCAATCATCTCTAATTCAAATTAATACTTTATTGGCTATTATGGGCTACCTCCTGGTCTATATATTTCACTTTATGCATAGAAATTCTTGTCTATACCTAACTCCCTCTATTCTTTTAAAAATCTAACAGATTAACATTTATTCATATATCAGGTTTGTCTTCACATTTCCATTTTCCATTTCCCATATCATTCCAGTTAACCAGTAGCCTTAGACAATCAGAATACAGAAAGCATTTTATGTAATAAATTCACTAAGCTAGATTTTTTCCCAATTTTCCCTTTTCCTGCCCATCCCCCCCATCCTCACAGATTGCTCCCCCCTTACCAAATCCATCATCCTCATGGGTTGTTGTATTATCCTGATAGCAATCTTGATGGCCATTCTGCCACTGAAAAAAGTCCCAAATTTTCCTCTTTTGGGCACCCACACTGAGTAAGACAGCTCCCATCATACTCTGTGGACCTGGCGCATGCAAGGGCCTAGTCTGCACCATTCCAGTCATATCCATGTTCATGTTAAAATCCACCCTCTGTTCTGATTCAAATCTCCTGACTCGGGCTGGTCTCAGTAGATATATTTATCATATCCTGTAAATTTGGCATATCCAAAGATGCATCCCGGATCAATCTTCTTGTGTTTGTGTGTAGATTAAGATCAGCTGTTTGTTTTAGCTCAATCTCCAGATCAGAGCCAATTTCTGTTTTTCCTAGAGACCTAGTGTTATTCACCACTCCATGTTGAGGTCTATCTTGCGGAGTTCCTGTTGCAGTAATCTGCAAACTGCATCCCGGTCTCTGTTTTGCCTCTGTGTCTTTATCAGAATTGAAGATCTTTGAATCTTCAGAGTTTGAGTCAGTGTAGATCTCTATATTTTTTTGCAAACCGCAGGGAATTATGTTGGCAAAATCTTCTTCTGAGATATTTTCCAAATCCATTGTTTTATAGATCACAAGAAAGGGTTAATATTGTTTGTAATAGTTTCTACCACTTAGTTTCAAAATAAGAAAGATATGTAGGAGAGTGAAGGCTAGATTGAAGACAAAGCAGTGAGGAACAGCCTTCAAGCTTTCTTTTCAAAACATGCACTTATTCCAAGGTAGGGTGATGTTTTTTGAAGAAATGACTTTCCCAACACTGCTCTTACAGTTGTGTCTTTAAATTCAACATATAGAAAACACAGAGGCATAAGGTAGTTTCCTTTAAGTTTTGTCTTTACATCCACTGCATATAAAGAGCAGCAAAGGCATAAAATATTTTTCCACAAGAAGGCAATAGGCAGGAAGGCAAGTTCATGAAATAATGAGAAAACAATCACTTCTGTGCTTGTTTTTCAAAGATGTTCACCCCTTCTTTGCTAAAAGCCGCTTCCTCAGAGAAAGGGGGGTTAGTGCTTGTTTGAAGGAAAGATATCCAGATACCAAGGAGAAGCTTTACATATATATAGAGAAAAGCATTCTACTCATAACATGCCAAGTATTTACAAGCTTTAATGTCTGGCACCAACAGCTCTGCCTTCGCCATAGCGAAGGTTGTCCTCCGGGGGAGGGGGGAGATGAAGCATTTTCCTGCTTTCACAAAGTTTGCTGCCACTCCCTTCATGGTCTGCAGTTGCTGCCTCTTCTTCGTTTTCCCTCCAAGGAAACTTTACCCTTATTAGGGTCCCTTTATCTGGAAGAATTCAACTTGATAAGCTGGAGAATTTATCGTCTCATCGCGGTGTAGCCGGAACCAGAAGTCCAGTCATATGTTGCATTTTGAAGATGGAGTCTATGAAGTGTTCTAGATCATATGTAAAGAAGGAAAGCATGCATGCAGATGTGTTGGAATGGGACCTGGGAGATCAAGGCTCTAGCCTTCTCAGAGGAAGGCAACCCACTGGGCAGCTTGGGAGGCATCACTCGCTCTCTAAGGCTTGGCCCACTGCACAGGATTGTTATGAACATGAAACATGAAGGATGGAAGTGCAGACTGTCTGGTACATATGTACTAAATTCAATTTTGCTCAAAAGTCCCGTTTAAAACTTACAATTTTTTGTTTGGACTACCCCCATTTTTTAAAATTGCCTTGTAGAACTCTAAATATTCATGAGAGATCTTAAATCTCTTTACCCATCTTGGATGAAGTTAGGAATCTGCTCTTTCATATGGAATAGTGTGTTTTGTTGTTGTTGTTTTGCATATCCATCCTTCTGCCTACACAGAACAGGTGTTGGAAAGGAAATAATCTGGAGCAGCATGTTATATCCATCACCTAAGGTGATACTCGATGCTGTGATATCTGACAATTAGAGATTGTTTGGAACAGAGAATGAATTTCTTAAAAACATGGATAACACAACTCTAGAAATTCAAGGCAACTCATAACAATGAGTTATAATGAGCTAAAATTACATCAATACCTAAAAATGTCAGCACTAAAATGTCAAAAAGCAGTCTATTGCACCAAGATGACCATATCAGCTGATTATACAATGTTTGTTTAGGAAGAACAATCATAAGCGCCTTCAAGAAGGGTGGATGCCTTTCTGCTGGCAGCAAAGAGACCCATTTCCTAGAGAGGGAAGGGCCCAGCTGCTGCTGCAGAAATGCTTGCCAGCATGATAGTACCATATGCACTATTTCTGTTGGTGATAAGCCTTCAACATAGGGTTGACAGGTCAGGAGCAACTGTCTCCTGTGATTTCAGGGACAAACTCTGAGACCTGGAGAGAGGGCAAGGGGAGATCCTAGTGACTTCCAATGGGACAAATCCTTATGGTACCATAAGGAGGCAAGTGCTAGAGGGGCAGAACTGTTTCCAGATCAGCAGCTTGTAAAAATCGGCATGAGGGGAATCCAGCCAAATGGATCCAGGATCCTGCTTGAAACAATTAACTAGCTAATATTTGCAACCCCAACCCGGGGTGGGGTGGGGGACATTTTCAGTAGCTAGAAAGGCTTTACTCACTAGTTACATTGGAAATTTGTCCACAATCCGCACCACCAGACCATGGTTTCCCGCTAGCATGACAAGTTACCTGCTTGTTACCTGCTTGCATAACAAGATAATTCGTGAGTTAAAAGTCCTGGTGCTCTCCCTGATTCTGTGTTTCTAAATGCCACAACAGGCCTAAGTGCTTGCATTCACTAGTTTTCTTTCCAACTTTTAGGAATACCAAATACAGTGGACCCTTGTATAACAGACAGCTTGTATAACATAAAATTTGTACAACATAAATTTTTTGGAGATAGGGGAAATTTGCTTAACATAATCGCCTATGGGGAAAATCCATACAACATAAAAATGGGATCACTCCGTTTTCAATGCATTCCTATGGGAATTTGTATAAAGGAAAATTTGCTTAACATAATTTCATTTGGAACGAATTAATTCCTTTATACAAGGTACCACTGTATATATTTTTCTTTTAAATATCAGCATAGAGACCCACAGATGCTTGGACTCCTTTGCTCTAAAAACCACAATGCAGTTCTTCTGCAAAAATTCCCTCCCAGTCACTATGTAAAATAATAAAACTAGGGAAACACATTAAGAAAGCAGCAGGAACTGCCATTACACAAAGCACGCATGCACACGGGCCATGGAGAACAGATAAGATAACCAGGGATACAGGCTGCAATGCTCATGAGACTAAAAATGACCCTTGTCTGGTGCCAATAAGACATCACCAAATGGTGGCAACAGGCAAACTTGTCTAAGGAGGACACCCTGCAGATGAAAAAGCCCTTTTGGAGCTTACCATCTGCCACACATGAAGGATTAATGGGACCAATCCTTAAGAATGGAGGAGGCTGCCTTATGCTGAACTAAACCCTTGGTTTAGCCCAGTGCTGTTAACAGTGATTGGATGTAATACTGACACTTAACCACTGCAATAGTGCAAGTGAGTTTACCCAGTTTACTTGTGGGTATTTTAAAAGTTATTTCAAAAATTAGAGAACAATATTCAGCAGCTCATTCATTTAAGCTGTGAAAACAGGGTTGTTGTTTTGTTCTTTTTTCTTTGTGGCTGGGGGAAATCTCAAAGCAAGTTTTACCCACTTTACTCATGAGTATTGGAAAAGAAATGTAAAAAAATGAATAATATTCAAAAGCTCACTTGTTGAAAGCTGTGAAAATACTGTTTTTTCCTCTTTGCGGTCCAAGATGTTCTCAAAGCAAATTTTACTCAGTTTATTCATGAGTATGTTTGCTTGGCTTACTCACAAGTACAGAAACAGCAGCAAGGGAAGTCAAGGATAACTGCAGCATGAGGGACAAAGGTTAGAGTGAGAGAAGTTAACCCCCCTTTCCCCATCTTTCTCTCTGTCTGAGCTACTGACTTCCAAAATGTCCTATAATTAAGGACTATACAGTGGACCCTTGTATAACAAAGGGTTTATATAACAAAAATCTGTACAACATAAAAAAATTCCAGAGATAGGGGAAATTTGCTTAACAGAATGGTCTATGGAGCAAATCTGTACAACATAAAAATGGTCACAATTAGGGATTACTCTGTTTTCAATGCATTCCTATGGGAAGTTTGTATAAAGGAAAATTTGCTTAACATAATTTCATTTGGAACGAATTATTTATACAAGGTACCACTGTCCTGAGTTCTTCCAAACCAACATCTCACATTTATTCGTTCTCGCTTCCTGCTGTCCCCCTCCTGGCAACATTAACTTTTCTGATAATAATCTCTGCTCTGATCTTGTAAACTAACAGCTGTGGTTCCTTTACTGAATCAAACCATCTCATGTTAGATCTTCCTGTTTGTCTACTGAGGCCCACCTCATGTTTCCTAGCAATTACAATCTTTTCTGTGTCTCCTTTATACAGTACATGTACAGGAGGATAGGCTCAGGTTACTTATTTTTGCTTGAGTGAGAGTTCAGGCTTGGCTTGACTGAGTACCTAACTTTTCTGCTTTCCTGGCTCTCTCAGAGCTGAACTACATTTCCAATGACTTGATGTTTGTCCCTGTATTTCTTCACTGTCTTTGTTCCACACAGTATGATGGTTTTGAGTTTGGTTTCCAGTGACATTATTTGCTAACCCTAAGCTCTTCCTTTCTTAAGAAAAAATTCCAAGAGCAAAGGATCAGTTTTTGGAAAATATGCACACAATGTTTGTAGATATTCTGGTCCAATGTAGCTTTTCTTCCACAGTGTGCCTACCTCCAAGAAAAGGATATGCAATTGAAATATAGCTTCCCAGTCTGCATTCCATGGAGTGGACATGGCAATACTGTATACGTTTAACCGATAGCTTAGTGTATGTTTCTCTACTGCATGAATTGTACTTACACTTTTGTTTCACTATTTCATTAAGTCCCAAACAGCCCTCCAAAATATTTTGCCACAGAGGGACTACAGCCACATCCAAGCTGTTCTTGGTTCTGCCTTCTTCCAGTAACCATGGTAAAGATCAGATGCTCATCTTCTACCATTGGACAATTCTATATGCGGAAAATATCTGATTGAATTTGTGTGTAGTGTGAAGATGTTTAAACTCCCATTTTTAAAAACCAGGAAATTCAACACCAATGGCAGCAGTCAAGGTGGTCTATTTAGGACAGTAATGGCGAACCAATGGCACGGCTGCCAAAGGTGGGCAGCCAACATTGCCCCTTCACAACCACCTGTATTCAGGTTAAATTCCTGTATTGGCACTTTGCCAGAAATTAGTGGGTTCTGAATCACATTTTTAGCACTCCCTCTCTAAAAGGTTTGCCATCACTGGTCTGGGATAATCACTTGTTGAAACACCACCCTGACAGCCCTTGCTTTGTTTTGGGGTGAGAAGTGGTCAACTGACCAAAAAAAAAAAAAAAAAGGGGGGGGGGAAGGAATCGGCTTCTGGAGATTTCCCTGGCATGGTAATACTTTCTGAATGGTAATGAGCACAACAGGGGACCCTGTAGACCAGTGGTTCTCAACCTGCTTCTACCACTTGCTGTGCTGGAAGGGATTTCTGGGAGTTGCAGTTCAGGAACATCTGGGGACCACAGGTTGAGAACCACTGCTGTAGACCATCTTGACTGCTGCCATTGGTGCTGTCAACATTCAGGCTGCCTTATGCTATGCAAAGTTTGACATTGTTTTTCCTCCTGGGAATACAGGCACAACATTGTGCAATATTCCTGGCATTTTGAATTAAAGATATAGAAGCACAGTATCTCATATTCATAAATCAGAGATTTTTTTTAAATAATTGAGTATACTGTATATAGATCCTAGGCTGTGGGGAGCTTTATGCGTTAACAGCAAATAACTTCAACTACTGCTTGTTCTTTTTTTCTTTCAGGTCCAGCTCCCAACTAGACAAAGTGAGGTGGTTGCCTTGGGTGGCTGATTGGAAATACCTTCGTTGGGTGGGGAGGGGAATGCACCTTTGCTGCTAGGAATTGAGTGGAGGGAGGTGCTTTTCTCCCCTTCTTATAATTTGAATTGGCATTGGACTTAGATGATGGGCACCATCAGCTGCACAAGAACATGACCTTGTCCCATTTCTTCTTACTTTTGCCCCTATTTACGTAGATGTGCATCGCCTTAGGGTTTGCAAAACTGGTTGTCAGGCAGAGGAACGTGTCTAGGAAAAAGAGCCCAACCATGCCCAGCCTTATCCTGGAGGAGCAGATAAACATCCCTGGATCGGGACCGTTAGTGCCTCAGAGACAGGATGGATTTCAGTTAAAAATACAATACAAAACAAAATACAGTAAAAACCACACACCTGGAAAAGGCACAAGAGTATCTCAAAATTATCTATGAATAAGAAGTGGCAAAGTCATGGCATTTTGGAAACCTGATTTTTAAATACTATAGATACAATGTACCTTTTGGGGGAGGCAGGGCTGCTAATATGGCATATACAGTGGACCCTTGTATAACAAATGGTTTATATAACATAAAATTTGTACCATATAAAAATTTCCAGAGATAGGGGAAATTTGCTTAACATAATAATCACCTATGGGGTGAATCTG
The DNA here is from genome assembly GCA_023846285.1 of Phrynocephalus versicolor. Taxonomy (NCBI): domain Eukaryota; kingdom Metazoa; phylum Chordata; class Lepidosauria; order Squamata; family Agamidae; genus Phrynocephalus; species Phrynocephalus versicolor. Next base: position 26,182,167 of record JAHTLZ010003547.1, on the reverse strand, counting down.
TACAACATAAAAATGGGATCACTCTGTTTTCAATGCATTCCTATGGGAAATTTGTATAAAGGAAAATTTGCTTAACATAATTTCATTTGGAACGAATTAATTCCTTTATACAAGGCACCACTGTAGTTCCATATATGTTTACTGAGGTCCCGTGGGAGTTGTATATTGTTTGATTGCAAATAAGCAAAAAAGGCAGACTTGTGAAATGTATACTTTTATTTATTTCACGTAGTATTTCATTTGTATCCCAGTATTTCTCGCAAGGCAACTCACTACAGGGAAAAACAGATACTGTATAGCTAAACCCATTTATATTCGAATGTTGAAGCACAATTAAACAGATGATCATATTTAAATGATTGAATTGAAGTAGTCCATAAATTCAACATACCAAAACTGTGATTGTTTGACAGCAAAGCAAATCAATCCTAAAGAGCCTATAAGGATGACTACCAAGTAAGTGTGGATGGCATGAACATAAGAAGAGCCATGCTGGATCAGGCCAGCATGGCCTGGGAGCGCATGAGACTAGATATCTGTCTCCTGATAGCACTCCCCTGCATCTGGCCCTTGAAGTACCCTGGTTTTAAGCCCGGAGATTACACATCTCCATCATGGTTTGTAACCTGTGATGGGACTTTTCCTCCAGGAATCTGACCAATCCCCTTTTGAAGGCATCTAGGCCAGATGCCATCAGCACATCCTGTGGCAGGGAGTTCTACAGACTAACAACGCGCTGAGTGAAAAAATATTTTCTTTTGTCTGTTCTTACTCTCCCAGCCCTCAATTTGAGTGGATGCCCCTTAGTTCATGGTTAAAACCTATCTGGGAACAATCTGGGAATTCAATGAAATATTTCTGTGTAAACTTGCTCCTTTTTGGATTGGATTATTGTTTCAATTTTAAGTAGCAAGCCTAGTTACTTTGCCTGGGATGAAATCCTACATATGTTCATATACAGCAGCACTATCAATAGTCACATTTACGTGTTTGAAAGTACAGGAAGTCATGATAAGTTTCCTCTCAAGCCACCTCCGGGCAGTATGGAAACAGCTCCCCAAACCCCAGTGATAAGCTCTGAAGTGTTTTCTTTTATATCAGACGCAAAGCTTACTCCCTGCTACCTTTTCTGGCAGGCACTTGCTGGAGCTGGGAATGTGCCATGATGGCTGGCAAAGCGACCTATTGAGGCTCTTTGGCACTTGAACACCTACTTTAAAAAGTTGAATGGTGCTCCGGGCAGCTTTTGGGAGTAAACTGGATTGACCCTGAAATAATTACACACACACACACAGTTAAAAGGAAAGTCTTGGCTTCTGAATGTGGGTGCTGAGACTGAGAGGTGGGCTTTGCTAAAAGATGATGACTGCAGGTAGGTCCTTGGTGGGATTTATTCTACCACCCACCCACAGATTCTAATGCTCAGCTACGGATTCATACCTGCATGACCATGACTCAACAATAAAGTGACAACACTGACTTAGTTGCATGGCACAACTAAGACGGAGCTAACAGAACAAAGAGGGATTTTTTTTCCAGTTGACATCACCTCAAATGCAATAAAATTCAGTGGAGGCCATTCACACAGTGCGGCTTAGCTGAAACTGCAGATCAAATCATATACCCAGCTATGTACGTAGGTATCTAACAGTGTGTTAGCTTCATTTTAGATTTTACACCATCTGTGTGTAAAAGATACAAGAGCATTTGCAGGATACTTCAAGAGCCAGATGCAGCGGGATGATATCAGGGGACAGGTACTGTATCTAGTTTTGTGCGCTCCCAGATGCATTTGGTGGGGCCACTGTGAGATACAGGAAGCTGGACTAGATGGGCCTTTGGCCTGATCCAGCATGGCTCTTCTTATGTTCACTTTCCAGAAGGAAATGGCTGTGCAGCAGTCAGTTGTTCCCTCACACTCAACACCTGAAGTGGTTAGAAATGTCCCGTCCCGGCCCCCCCCCCCCCGAAATAAGAAGCAACAGATTTATAAGGAGCCACTCTAATCTCATAGAATTTTTACTCTGATCAGAATTTAAATTATGGAGTAAGTAACAATATTCCTTAAAACAGCATCTGGGAGTGGTGACAGCCACTGTTTAAAAGATTGGCTCAGAAGTGATCTCTGATAAGTTCAGACTCAAATTAATCCCTACAGAAGGTACTGAAATGTGGTCCTAACAAAAAAAAATTCTTTACTGATGAAGAAACAGAGTTTGCCAATGACAACACAGGAAGCATAGCTCAGTTCTTTATATGTTTACTCCAGCACAAACTTTATGGGGTTTATAAGGCTAATTATGATTCATAAGATCCTTCTCATCACTTTTAATCAGAAGGAATTTGTGGATGCATTTAGGATGGGAGGCTTGAGACATTCCTTCTATTAGTAGTGCATCATCCTCCCAGTAGATCTTGGGAAAAATCATAGAGTTGGAAGAGACCTCAAGGGGAATCCAGTCCAACCATGTGCCATGCAGGAAACCCCCTCAAAGTACCCCTGATGGCCATCCAGCCTTTACTTAAAAACCTCCAAAGAAGGAAGTGAAATCATGTGGAGTCTTTACCTCACTCTGTGTTCACGCTGATCTGGATTCACTCCAGATGATGGTGCCGACACTGGTCTGGATTGATGTGTCACAGGAAAGTCAATCATGACAAAAACCATTGGCAGATATTATGCAGCATTTGCTCTGCTGTTTCATCCCAGGCATGAAGTGATACTGTATCCTGAAATATAGGCTCAAGAAGTGTAAACAAGGAAATGACATACATAAATTACAGACCACAACAATAATCTGTTATCCCTGTAACAGTGTGTCAAGACATGAAATTCCAGATGAACACTCCCACCTTCAACTGCAGATACCACATAAAAGTAACAACAACAACAACAACAACAACAACAACAACAACAACAACATGCCTTCAAGTCAATTCTGACTTCCCACAACACTTTTCAGGGGTTCCTCAGTTTAATCAGAACTGAAGTGGTTTAAAAATCCCTTCTTTTCGGGTATCACACACATACACACACCTGTACTTTTCAATAAAACACTGTGCATCTGAAGAAGCGGGATGCCCTGTAGGAAAGCCCCTATCAAATAGGTGCCACAGGAGAGCACCATAGGGGTGCCCTAATCAACGTGTTAGCTTTATTTTGGATTTTACACCATCTGCGCCTAAAAAATAGAAGAGGATTCGCAGGAAACTTTGCCCCCAAGCAACTCCCTCGCCTCCCTGGCACAGCCCTTCCCGCCCAGGTGTCAACCGGGAGTCACTTGGCTCCAAAGTGACTCTTAGGAAGCGGCTCGCCCCCTCCACCTCCCCCCAAGACGCACCTATGAGGAGCGAGGCAATAATAATAATAATAATAATAATAATAATAATAATAATAATAATAATAATAATAATAATAATAATAATAATAATAATAATAATAATAAAACAGAGCTCCGCTGAGATGGAAGGAGAAGGAAAACCCACTCTTCTTGGGTCTGGTTGCCGAACTCCCTTTGCTTTACCTCCACGGAGACCGACTTGAAGAAGCAAAACTCCGGCTGAGAAAGTGAACAGGAGGGACACCAAGGGCGTCCTTCCCCAAAGACAGCATTCAATAATAATAATAATAATAATAATAATAATAATAATAATAATAATAATAATAATAATACAAGACGGGAGATGAACGCTTGGGATCGATCTGCCCGGGATAGCCGGACAGCCACCCCCCCCC
>JAHTLZ010003547.1:26167131-26178391 GCA_023846285.1 Phrynocephalus versicolor | reverse complement strand
CCTGACAGATTTTTTTTTTAGTTCAGGAGAGAAGAACAGGCTTCATAATGAGTGCAATAACCAGTTCTTTCCCCCTGCCTCCCCCTCCACGCCAATTTTTAATAACGGCCTGTATATTTTCTGTCCTCTTCCCCCTCCTTCCTTCCTTACGGCTGCTTCTCAGTGCCGCCTTCCACAATGTGATGGTCAGGAGGAGCTGAGACCAGACTTTTAAAATTATGGGAAGAAGAAGACACATTTTAAAAATCGAGCTGGGGAAGGTAGTTTGGTGAAACACAGCAAGGAAGGATGTCAGCATATCTTTCAGATATGCACTGTGCCCAAACCCAGGACCAGAAGTCCAGGGAGATGTTAACAGATTTGCGTTTTGCACAAAATCTTTCTTTCTTTCTTTCTTTCTTTCTTTCTTTCTTTCTTTCTTTCTTTCTTTCTTTCTTTCTAAAGGAGTTTGTTAGATTGGGAAGGACAGGGAGTAGACTTGCATTTGCAGCCTCAATGCTGCTGAGGTGGGGATGGGCCAGTTGTGTTTGTGACTAATGGAGGAAATTTCACACCGACCCAAAAAACAAAACAAAAACAAAAACAAAAACAAAACCCAACCCTCAATCCAAAGCACCACTTGAGAACAGTTGCCCAAGATGCCATCCTGACCTGACGCTGGAAGCGCCTCTCAGATATCTCAAAAGTAACCCCGAGCTGCTTACTATAGTGGAGAATGATAATCTTGATTCATTTTTCTTTTTTTGCATTTTGAACTTGTTGGCTTTGAGAGAATCAATAAGATGATTGTTTATTTTAGATGGACACCATTTGCCCTTAGACATGTTTTTAAAAGAGAGCAGGGTACAAGAGAGGGAGAGCAAGAAAAAAAAAAGAGGGCTTTCTCTCTCTCTATGGGCCCCCCCTTTCCCCTTTCCTGGAGCTGTTGGAGCGAATGTGATTGCCAGATGGGAGATTTCCCTCTGTGATGTTAAAGCTGTAATATATATTCACAGCAGATTGGACCTGCTGCTTGTGATGAGGATATTACATTTATAAATTTTAAATCGGGAATTGAATAGTGTACGGAAGGTTGAAATTGGATGGAGTATATCCCCCCCCCGTTTAAATGCATTTCCTGGATGGTGGTGGTGACGATGATAATTCTAATAGTGGTAGTATACAGTAATCATGGCTCGATGACACTGTTTTGTATGTTGTGTGTGGCACATGTATGCCTTAAATTCCCCTCCCCCGATTGTTCAATGTGGTGTCCAACTCACAATTTCCTTGCTGAGTGTCTTGGAAACGGGTCCGTTCTTATAGGGTAGGAGAGCGAGCGAGAGCGAACACGCGGGAGATGGAACAAATGTAATCAATTTGACATCTGAATTAAAAACAAAAGCCGTGTAAAACCGGGATGCTGGGGGAGGTTGCGAATGAATGTGCCTTGCTGTTGTTTGGGTTTTTATTTTATTTTATTTTGCCCAGCATTGTTTTGGCCTGTCAGAGGCAGAATCATGACCACACTGGTGATTAGGAGCAAGGAGCCGCATGCCGACAGTCCGTGCTGGTGCAAGAGAAAAGTATGCCTGTGGCCAGGAAATGAAAGTGACTCTGTCTCTCTTCTGAACAAGTCCTTTCTCCAGGTGAATGTCTGTTGAGCAGCTGCTTGTCACAGTGATATACTGAGGGTGATGTGGGTGGGTGGGAAAAGTTAGGGCTGATGGACTCTAACCCCCCCCCCCTTGAGTTAAAAAAGAAAGACAAACAGAGGTAAATAAAGTTGATGTGGCTTCTGTTTTGCTTTAGATCTACCCGGGAATCCCAAAGTCATGAGATCCGAGTTTTTATAGTTGTGACACTTGAGTTTTGTAACATCTGTAGATGCATGTGTTAATTTCCCAGGTAGATACTGATGGAGATTATTGGACAGCCTTCTGTTAAGCATATATACTTATTTCCAGAGGAAAATAACCCAGGCAGAGTGTGTTTCAGCATTTATAGTTCCAGCTTTCTTTCCTTTCCTTCCCTTCCGGTGTAGTTGCATCTTGAGGCATGTGTATGGTTTGGAAGACTTGATGAGTTTTCCAGGTGGTGTTTGCAAGGTTTACCCACTGGAAGCCAATCCCAGTCAATCCTTGTCCTGATGACTCTTTTGACATTTTTGTTGTATGTTTGTCAGTACCACTCTTATCATGAAAATCCCCCGCCTTTTGTGTGTGTGTGTCTTTGTTAATATTTATGCATGAAATTGGGACGGCTTTGCACCAATCAGGAGAATCTTTTTGGAACATCTCTCTCACCCCCCCCCCCCCCAACTTCTCTCTGACAAGTGTACAACATGTGAATTCTTACTGTAAGCAGTTGTGTCATAGGATACAAGCTACAGGCAATTCAGGTCAGATATAACTTTTTTTTGAATCAAATAAAATATTTCAGAAATGGATCTGAGGTGAAGTTTTACAGGACCCTCTTGATAACTTCTTAGTTTTCTTGGCTAGACAGTGCGATGTTCGCAACCAACTTTTAAGGGGCTTCCTTTGTTGCAACCAAGAAGATAATAATACCAGTAGCTGCTGCAAACTACAGCGTGGTGGTAGTTATGGGGCTTTTATATTTGCCAGTGGATTATATTTCATACCCAAGGATATTAGGGTACTGTACTGTTATTGTGTGATACTTGTGACGAGATGCGATTGGGACGCCAGGCTTATATGTCTGTTGCCATCCCTCTGCAAGAAAGAGATAATTGTGTTAAAATAGCTGACTGTAATGAGAGGAAGCAGGATGTGAGTGTGCCATTTGTATAGAGCAGAAGATGGTGTTGGCTGTTGGGCAAAGAGCAATGCTTCAGGTTTTGTTCATAGCGGAGCATGGCATCAATGGCTGCCCACTCCCCATGCCATCATCAAATCGATATATCTGATGCATCAAATAACTTTTCCCCAACTCGTTTTTTTGGTGACAGGCATTCAGGATGAAATCTTGATTCCCAATATCTTCCAGAACAATTTGCCCCAGAATATAAACCTCTAAATATTTTCCAGTAAGAGAGGCACTGCCTTTGTGTTCTGAGGCTGGCTATTCACTATTACCCTGGCAATTCTGCAAGTGCATTTGTTTCCTCACCATGGTGAAAGTGTTTCTTCTTCCATCGCCCTTCCGGCGCCTGCCAGTGTCTGTAGGATAGGAACTTGGAGTGTTAAAATGCAACTGTTTTTTTGGTGCATGAAAAAGGTGAAAAGAAACGCAGGTCGCAAGGGCTCCTGCCTTATGTGCGCTCGTAGAAATACTCTGCTTTTGGGGAATGATCGTTCTGATGCATGTGTGGTTGTCAATTAGTTAACCGCCGTGTGCGCGTGCATGAAGTATTTAGATGTAATGACTGATCTTCCTGCAGTCTTAATCATCAATTAATCAGCTAATCTGCTTGTTTAGCAGTCATTTTAATGATACAAAATCAGCATGATAGCTGTACAGAAAAAAACAACTCTCTTGCATGTTGTTTTAAATCCCCTGTTCTCATCTAGTGCTATTAGATCCAATAAAAGGAAATACCTGGCTCCTTGACCTGTCTTAATATATACCTTTATAAAAACTAAAATGTTGCATTATATACATTCATGGAAAGTGCAAGATTTGTTGATGTAATGCTTATTTAATTAACTGGAATTTCATTGTGATTTATTGGTGGAAGAGAATTGTTATATGGGCATTTTGTGAAGCAATGGAGCATTCTTAACTATCAATAAGCACAATAAACTCTTTCACCAGCATATTTACCTCTTTTCTTCCCTTGCTCCCCCTCCCTGAGTAAAGATACCAAAATGAACAGAAACAACAGATAAACAGAAACATTTGCTACCAATTAGCCAGGGTTTAATTTTATCTCTTACCCAGCAAGCTAAGTAAACATAATGCATGCTAATAATAATAGAGTAACTTTGAAGCTATGGCTTTACTTATCACTACTATTAAATCAGTTTGGGAGGAGATAATACAGTTAATCTGAATCATTGTTTTAGGCCTCTAAAAAAGGGGGGGATAGTAAGTTTATTGAAGATGTTTCCTCCTTGCCTTTTATGTATTGTTTTGGTTAACCAAATATATTGAATCCTATAGTGTATACCCTATGCCTTTTACATGAACTAGAGTCCTCTCTATATGTAATGGAATTTGCTGCTTTGTAAATTAGTTGAGTATTGCAGCATAAATCTATATTATGTAGCAGGCATTTCTTCCTTTCTAAGCTTTAAAATCATGACTGTCTATGAGGTCCATTTTTCTCTTTATATTAGGTATGAAACTCTTTTGACTCTACATGTTTTTCTCCTTGTAATTTGTAAAGTGGTGTAATTTCTGAGAAGGATCATTTGTGGCAGTTTCAGAAGGGGGAGAATTTGGAGTATTCTGCTCAGTAGTACAGTGCTGTTCATGTCTACTCAGAAGTAAGTCCAGTTAAATTATATGGTTTTATTAATACAGGATTTCAGCCTAACCCCCTTCCACCTGAATAAATCATTTTAAGTACAAAATATATTTTCTAGGTATAAAGCTAGTGTTCCTATCTGTGTACAGTATTTTTAAAAGATATAGCTATTTTAGTTTGTTTTATCATGCATAGCAAAACGAAAACCAAAAGTAAAACAAGTTTTATGGCACATTAAAATAGATTTAATTTAGTGCAGATTAGTGTCTACTTTCTCAGACACAACTGAGGAATGTTTCTGGAGAAGTGGATTGCAATTCAAGAAAGCTCACTCTGAAATAAAACTGTTGGTCTTTCAAGGATCAGAATATTTCTGCTTCCTTTTTTAGTATTTCTGTACATGTTCTGTATACATCTGTCCATTTTATTCTGTATTGAAAGTGTGCTGAGTGCTTTGAAAATATGTTTTATAATATATAAAAGACAAAATCTGCATGAATTTTTAGTTGAAGATTATTAATTGTACTTGCAGATTGACAGGAGTGGTCTAGCTTGTTTTCAGCTTGTGAATAGGGTGGCTGCCTAAAATGGAAGGGCAAGGCCTTTAATAGTCCATCAGTTGGAGGTTTGCATGAATCAACACCTGTTGAAATTTCTTCTCCCACAGAACAATTAAATGTTCCAAAGCCTTATCCTTTATTTCATGTGGCCATCCGGCTCTTTACTTTTTTGTCTCTTTGAGGAATGGTGGGGAGAAGCAGGAGCTAGGTAGAAAATCCAATTTGCCTCATCCAGGCTGCTGTGCTTGTTTCAGTAAGTGTAAGATGCCACAACTATGAAGCCTAAACTCCCAGAACGGGTCAAGTTAAAATGAAGTGTGCCACTTCTTTTGTTGCAAGAGGGACTTGAAAACGTCTATTGAAAAAGCCTGAGTGCTTTGTTTCCTAGATATATGGTGTGTGAGAGACGAATACCTGTTGATTAGTCCATAACAATAAAAGTGCCTTTGGTCTTTCTTATGTGTTAGGAATAGAAATAATAGATTGTGTTGTGGTGGTCATAGCACCGTGCAGAACCCAAAGGAAAAGCTGTAGTAGTATTCTGTCCTGCTGTAATACAAACTGGATTTCTCTGCATCAGTGTGTCTCGGTAAAGGCACCTGACAAGGTATTAAAGGAGGAGTAGTCACTTTTTTGTGTTGTCATGCTTTGTAATGGTTCCTGTCAGATGCTTTATCGTAGCACACTTTCTCTCAGGGATAAAATTTATTTTATGTTGAATGTTTTTTATTTTGAAGCACAGAAGTAAAAAGCATTTTTTTGTATGTGAAAACTGGGTTGGTCAACAGGTTTTTTTTTAAATATTTTCTTGTTACTTCTGTGTGTCACTGACTCTTGAGAATTTGTGTTTCTCAAGCCTCTACTCAAAAGACTCTGGAATGATAATCATAGAATCATAGAGTTGGAAGAGACCTCAAGGGCCATCTAGTCCAAACCCCTGCTCTAGTATTAATACAAGTTGTTAACTGAATAAACTGCATGCTTTCAGATTCAGTATAGGCAGTAATCATACTGTGCGAATTCTGTCTTGTCAAATTTTATTGCAAAGAAGAAACCTATACACCCCCCCCCAAAAAAAACATAACAATTGCAACTGTGTACATTTTGGGTTGCACAGATGTGTTCACTTGGGTAAATATCTGCACATATTATACTGCTTTTTCTTCCTTCAAATGCATGTCAACTTCAAAAAGAGAGATCTATCCTTGATCAGTCTTCCAAATGTCCACATTTATTTTGGGAAATAGCTTAGCTCTGCAGCTGAGTTGAATATATCCCAGCATTTTGGTGGGGTGTGTGCTTGTTTGCTGCTTGTAAGTGGCATCTTATTTAGTGTCTTTTAGATGCTATATAGTACAGCATTGTCTTGCGTTTCTTTTTTATGAGGAAAAGCTCCCTTTTGGTAAAACATATCAGTATGAGTGGAAGGAAGAGAGGAAGGCCGCAATTCTCAACACAGTCAAATTCTCCTTAAATCCAGTTTGTTTCAGTTACATTTAAGTCACCTGTGCACCTGAGTTGGAATTCAGGTTGTCTTGTGATGTCTTCATTTTCACATTTGAACCTGCATCTTTGTCATCTTTTGAGGAAACAAAGATCAATGGCTCAGCTGTGGTGACAATTGGTTTTTAAAGAACACCCCCCCACACACAGAGTTTTCTTCCTGCTGCCTTGTAGTGCATTATGACATCTGAATCCACATGTGTATTTAACATTTCCCCCTTTCTTGCGTACAAGTTGACAGCCTATTTCAGTGTAAAATGCTTAGGTATATTTTAAAAGTAGGCAGGGAGAGTAAGATGGTAGTTATGTGAATGTGTACTTGGGAGTTTGAAGGCATACTTGGGAGTTAAGCCATGTAAATAAGACCAGTGTATGTCTTATTTCTGAGGAAGTGTGCCTAGGTGGGCTGTTTGAGTAGTATACTCTTGCACAGTAGTATTTGGACCACCAGTGTGTCTAATTCTTGTGAAGTGCTTATGGTTGCCGTGTAAGTGCATTGGATGACGGCTGTGCTTATGGATGTGAAGAAACTGTTAAGTGCTCTAATATTAACCTTTTCAGTCTGCCTCATGCAAAGCGTGAACTTAGTTTGTTAAGATGTGTAGAAACAATTTCCCCAGCTATCCTCTTTTTCTTATTCCTATTATTTTTTTACCTCACCGCTCTGATTATGTTCGGCTTCCCCGTGTTGACATGGAGAAGCCTCACAATGTCAGTGCTGCGCTGAGCCAAGTTTGAAGCTGATATATATAAGGCATCACATCTTGATACCTAAAACAATTTTTTTTAAAAAAACAAGTATCCTTTTCAAGTCATAACAGAGGCACATGGGAAGGTCCAGCCAGGATGGATCTGAACACACTTGAAGGGGTGCCATTTATTTTCAAAAGAAATTTCTGCCATCACTCATGAATGGCTCCACCATGGAGAGAGAGATATCAAAAGAGCTCAGAAAAGCAACACTATTCTTTCATGTTCTCAAGTGCTCAGACACTTACAAGATTGTTTCCAAGAAGGGAAAAGAATTGATCCTATTTTGAACTCCTTGTTGTTGGCATTTGCGAGCCACGTTCTGTATCGAGAGCTGTAAACATTAAATTTCTTTTCCGTTGGGCTCAGAATGTGAATCTGAATGTACTTCTGGCATATGCACCTGTGGTCGCTTAAGCGAACAATGCAAAGGGCTGCAGGTTGGCGCAGGGGAGGAGGGAGACCAGAAAAGCAAGCTGCCTCTCTTTATCGTAACTGGGTATTTTAGCATCCAACTATACAGTATACATGTTACGTTCCCCATCTAAGTCTCCACAAATGTAGTATTCCCTTAATATAGCTACATAGGTTTTCAGCAGGCATGTGTTTTACTCTGTCATATATGCCGTGCTGAATTTGGTTAGACTTACTTGTGAGTAAGAGTGCAAAAGATTGCTGTTCTTGGTCACAAAAGCTGCTTTCCTTGTAGTACATACTCCAAAGCTCATCCTGCTGCGGACAATACAGTGGACCCTTGTATAACCAACGGTTTGTATAACATAAAATTTGTACAACATAAAAAATTCCGGAGATAGGGGCAATTTGCCAAACAGAATCGCCTATGGGGTGAATCTGTACAACATAAAAATGGTCACGATTAGGGGATTACTCTGTTTCAAAGCATTCCAATGGGAAATTTGTATAAAGGAAAACTTGCTTAATATAATTTCATTTGGAACGAATTAATTCCTTTATACCAGGTGCTACTGTATAAGGAAACATGCCTGATATTGAGACTATAAACACCTAATTCATGTCCCGCAACCCCCATGTCATTTGTCACTTTAAGAATGCAGCAGGTAAAGCTTTTCTGATCAATTTATTGCCATGGTAGGAAATCGGCTTTCTTTCCTTGCTTGTTATTCAAGGCATGGGAGCGGGACAGGAGGACACAGCACAGCATAAGGAATGTTAAAAGGCCGGGTTAAAAAAAGAAGAAACGGACTGGATGCAGTGGTTCCAAGAAATGTAGGAACTTTGTGGATAGGACTATCTAGAGGCAAAGCATGCATGGGGAGGGAAGGAAAATTAAAATAAGTTACCATGGCTAAATAACTTGGTTTAGGCATCAAGGTTGGGAGTTCGATTCTCCAGCTCTACAGTTCTAAGGTGGTGATGGTGGTGATGGTGATGATGATGGTGATGGTGATGATATTAATATGGGAACTGGATTAGGAATATTGATGATATGGCAGTCTACCAAATGTCTTTTGAAAGAGGTCAGCAAAAACAAACAAACCAAAAAACGCTTCGCAGAGGAAGATTTTGTGTGTAGTGATCCTCAAAAGGGCAAAGATTTAAACCTGCATTAAAAAGAACACCATCCTTGAGACTTGAACGTAGCCGTTAGCCCATCAGCCTTATTGGGATTACTCCAGAGTAGGTGATCAGAGCGTAAAAGCTTATTGAAACAACTCTGCATTTTAAATGGCTAATGAAGAAATGAAAGTACAAGAAACATCTTGCGATCTTTGTTTCATTAACCCCATTACGCTGAACTGTTGCTAATTATATGCCACACCATGGTATGTGCAGCGAAGTAAATACTGTGTAAGCTTTTTCCTGTTTTCCCTTTGTTACTCTTTCATCCATCCTACTAAATATCTATGTTGCCTTAATGCTTGGATTTAGCTGGGTCATTATCTCTTTATAAAAAGCTGGGAGGTAGGAAATAGAGTATTTGTGACACAGGTTGCTTTCAGGGAATCTGGGAGGATTGTGGATATGTGGCAGCATCATGTTTGCTGTATGTAATGAATGTACTTCAGGGGACTTAATGGTTTGAATGATTTTGTTTTTTTGTGTGTGTTTTCACTTTCGAAATAGGATCATCCGAAGAATCTGAAAGGCTTTGATATGGGGAAGTAGCTCTCAGTGGCCTATACAGTATAGTACTGGAATGTATCAGAAAAGATTATCCTGTTTTGACTGTGTTCCTAGAATTTTCCAACAACCTTTCAGTTAATGTTGCTTGATATTAAATTTCCTTTTTTTAATTTTTTTTTCTGGGTAAGGGGCATTACAAGGAACAAATTAGGGATTGGGTATATTTGAAAGGGGGTTAAAAAGGAAGGGTATGGGTAAGGAAAAATAGAGGGGGGTGCAGGTTTGGCAAGGCACATTACACTTCTTCAGTTTCATATTTCATAGTTATACATATCAATTAGGACTTATATACAATAACCAGTATCTACAAACAAAAGTTTCTGGCTGTTAACATGTTTCAAATACAAACTTAATTATCTTTTTTTCTTTAACCACAAATAGAACTTTCCCCAACTTTCCTGATGTTTCTGTTTCCGTGGTGCTCCTAACCATTCCGACAGACAGTTTGTCCATTTCTGCTGTTTCGAGGATTTTTGCTATCAACTCTTGTTCATCTGGGATTGCTGGTTCTTTCCAGTGTTTTGCATAAATGACTCTTGCTGCTGTTACAATGTGTATGGCTAAAATTCCTGTTAAAAATGGGTCATAGCAGTTGTCTTGCTTAGGAATTTCTGGAGATTGTATTCTAAAAAAGTAAATTTTCTGAGCTCTAGATCATAGTGCATTTATAGTACTAGTGCAATCTTGTGGTCAAGGTACGATGGAAAGAACAATTTCTATCACACACTTCCCTGTATGTATTAAATGTTTTTCAACCCACATTCTTTAGGCTTTATACATACAGACACTGATTATTAAAGTGTTTCGATTTTGCTCTTGAAAGATCTTGAGGTGGTGGATTTAGTTCTCTCTAATTTAGGCTGTGAGATTGTGGCTGTCCTAGGTGACACTGAGAACTTGGTAGCTGTGTGAAGATTTGAACTAAAGTCTCCTGCAATCCTGGTTAATTGTCTAGTCCAAGTTCAACCACTAAATTCACACTCTGCCTGCTTTAGAAATTAATGTGCTGGATTGAATCTCACAGGCATTTATTTATTTATTTATTTATACAATTTATATGCTGCCCACTACTTGAAGGTCTCTGGGCGGCTTACAATTCATAATTAAAATGAACAATTAAAAGCAATTAAAACACTAAAATAAAATAAATACAATACAATTAAAATACGTTAAAATACAATACATTAAAATTGCCACCAGGACCCACAATCTATGTTGTATCAGTTAAAGAACTGGCGCTGAAATGTCATCAATGTCGGTGCCAGGTGGATCTCACTCGGGAGAGCGTTCCATAGTCTGGGAGCAGTTGCAGAAAAGGCCCTATGTCTACAAGCCATCCCTCTCACTTTCTGGCTCTTTCAAAAGCCCCCCCCCCGGCATTACCTTCATGTGGGTGTTCGTTGCTCTGTGTTGGAGCCCTTTCCCTAAGCGGTATCCTTTCTGTGAACAGATGGCTTTGTAATTATCTAGACCAGTGGTTCTCAACCTGTGGGTCCCCAGATGCTCCTGGACTACAACTCCCTGAAATCCTGGTCAGCTCAGCTAGTGATGAAGACTTCTGGGAGTTGCAGTCCAAGAACAACTGGGGACCCACAGGTTGAGAACCACTGACCTAGACGTACTTTCTGTGCCTGTGTTGTGATAGAACCACATGTTTTGTAGAGCCACATGTTTTGTGACTGTTGTATACCAAGAAGTGAGGACTGTCCTTGTTCAAATTGGTGTCCATTGAGTGGATATATGTATGAGAAGAGGATTGTTTTGTTTGTGTCTGGGGTGTTTCATAACTTGATTCCCTGCTTTGCACCTTGATCCAGGTCCAGATTATTATTATTATTATTATTATTATTATTATTATTATTATTATTAT
>JAHTLZ010003547.1:26117783-26140015 GCA_023846285.1 Phrynocephalus versicolor | reverse complement strand
AATGACTACTAGTCTGTATACTTCTGTGTGCTGTAAGATCTACTTTATATTCCTTTAGAGGACAAACTCCATTAGATATGCACTTACTGTACACTGGATTATAAATCTTACCATTTAATGGTAATTCAGTGAGCAGTTATTGCTTCAGTGGCCTTTTTTCCTCTCTCCCTCCCCTTTCTTCCTTTCTTCCTTGGGTTTTTTTTTGTCCCATCACACTTGTGAAATAGGGTTACCCTTTACAAGTGTCGCATCCCTAGATTCATCTTTTCCCACTGATGGTTGTTCCTAGTACATCACTGAAAGTGAGCAGGAAAAGAAATTAGGGATGGAAAGGCAGCCTTCTGGATAAACCTTGCGCAGGGAGGGACTACTTGTGGGCAATGAAGAGACCTAGGCGTTTTGAACATCAATTTGACAGATTAAAATTTTGCTGCAAGGGTACATTTTCTTTAACCCCTATTCACATCCCATTTCCCTCTGCAACATTGTGTAGCTTGTATTTGAATGTCCAGGAATCAGGGAAGGAGCCTTGGTGGTACAAGTCAAGTTGGGTCTCTCTCACTCCCCCCCCCACCCCCGCTTCCTGTGTGCCTCCCTTATAGTGTTAATACCCTTATTCTTATAATGTGAAATAGGTAGTGGTGGTGGTGGGAGGATCGGAGAAACAATATGCACATTTGTAAAGAAATTATAAAAGGATTCTCCATTTGAGGATAATGAGCCCCCCCCTTTTTTTTCCAGGAACTGCAGGTTACACAGAACACAAATGAGCTCTAAGTGGAAGGATTTAACGTCCTGCTATAGCATTTAATTTCTTGAGGAAAAGAGTTCACTTCAAGGTTAGCCTGATATTGTGGTACTGGCAACTACTTCTGCCAGCGGTCCTGCACAAAAGGCAGTCATTTTTATTTAATACACGGGGAGATATTAATCACTGCAGTATTTTTTTTTTTTTTGGTGAAAATTTATCTTACCAGATCCATTTTTCCCTTTCACCACTCATGACAATAATAGGTGTTTAATTACTCAATAAGAGCAGTTTATAGATTCCATTTTTCCTGTATGCTGGACAAATGGTATTGATTTTGTACTTTGATGCAACATGAAACAGTATTAAACTCAATTAGAATTCTAAAACTGGTAATGTACATTAATTATGGCGATTGAGCTTCTTTTTTTCAAAGGAAAAAAAGGGAGGGGGGGCTTTTTTTCTACCTCAGAAATTGGTAAGCATTAAATCTAACATTACTTGGAGCAGAAGGATTTGTGTATAATGTTTGTTTCTTAAGATGTATTTGTCAGAGCTATTTTAGACTTTAAAATAATTATGCACCATGTATGAATGAACTTGTTAGATTTCCACAGTGGGCAACCAGGATCCTGGGGGGCTCAAACTCAGTTACTAATGGGTTTCCATTCAGGGGTCTAAGGTACCACTGTACTTCCTCCGGAGGCTGACAAGAATGTGACTTTTGTGAAGCCAGTGTTGTCAAGTACAGCATTACATCTGAGAAAAATAAAGTTGACATTGCACGTCAACCTTGACACCAGCCTGTTAAAAGACATATGAGTACGGCCTCACTCTTTCCTTTTCTTAAGCTCTCAGATCTGATCAAAGGGATGAGGGTTGACCACGTGAATGTTCGCCTGCCATCTTGCATAGTGGACTGTGATCTAAGATACAGCTTGCACCCATGACTCTGAGATTGTGTTTTCGCCTTTTGGTTTAAAGTGAAGTTGGTCTTGGTTTCAGCTTCGTGCCTTAGTATGCTAGGATATGGGATTTAGGCACCTGGATTAGATCACTTTGTGGGATACGGGTTTTTTGGCTGTGTGTGATGAAGCTGTTGAGACTTTAAAGCTCATATTTAGAGCTCCTGAATATCTATCAGTAGAGCCATTATGGCGTAAAAGCCGCTGTTAAGGGTTCGACAAGCATTCAGGAGGCCCTGGTTCAGAAAGCCACTGTACTGCAAAGCAGTTATGACACAAGCTGCACCTACTCCAAATCTTCATTTTGTAGAAGTACAGTCTCTCTCTCTCTCTCTCTCCCTCTCTCTCTCCAGTTATTTTGCCAGCTCTTTAGGTTTTACTTTATTTTTCCTCCTTCCTGATCATGTACTTTAACAGGAAATTACTCTTTAATTATTCTTGCCATTCAAGTGAATGAATTTCCTTTCATCTAATTGTTAACGTTTCTCAATATTTAAATAGTGCATTGGACATTACTAGAACAGATAATTTAGTCATATATTGGTGTGTATTTTTTAATTAGTCACCAAATATTTATATGTTTCCAAAGGGAATATTTTATTTGTTTGCTTTAACTTTGTCTATTCCTTTTTTTTCATAGATTGCGGCACTTCTTGCATCATATAGTTTGCCCTCTTAGTCAATTGTGACTTTCAGGTTATTTTCCACTGGCTCTAAATATAATCAGTAATTTCTCTTAACTGCTTTCAAATAACTGCTTTCCTTTCTTTCATTTATATTGTGTGTGAGAGAACAGAATCAAATCCATTCTGTTCATCTCTCTTTCTGGTTCTGCCCCCCCCCCTTTGTATATCTTTCTTATATGCATTTCCCTAGAAGTCTTGTTTCAGGTTTTTGTCAAAGATAGGCAATTCTAAGGTATGCAGTGTTGCATTTAAAAGCTTTCTTTTAGCTTTTAAAACTCATTTGTTGATGAAGGATTATTCTCATAAAATTTATTTCTCAGCAACTGGAAAGACTTGATGGTTTGTCAGGAGAAGACAGCCTTAAAATACTTGTAATTCTTTAATGTTTCAGCAGATAAATGGTTGCCTATCTAACCAAGCATCCCTCAGTACATTGGCTATGCAATATGTTCAGCGTGAAGGGTCACCTTGGGAAATGCAGAGGGCCACAGCTAATTTGCATATTTTAGTTAACATAATTAACATAATTTGTGCAAAATGTGTGAGAGTGGTGGGGAGCTGGGTGATGGTGACTGATGCATTCAGTCCCCCCCCCCCCCCCAGTGCTGTTCCTATTTATGTTCCACTGGGGCAGTGGCAGCCCTTTCAGTTACTGCTGGTCTTGTTTTGAAAGGGTTAGCCTTAAAATAAATGAAAGTTTCTTATTTAAACTTCTTGTACAGGCAAAGCAGTTTGAGGAAATAATTTAATAGGATAGTTTGTGTCTTATAACATAGTTTAAAGAAAGCACCAACATTTTCTCTTCCTCTTTTCAGAGAAGAACAAGATATCACTTTTTGCAACCTGGACACACACACCCTGATACACATTTAAAGCTGCCATTGCATATAAATAGCAAACAATAGATACATTACTCTGCAGGCACCGGTGGAGGGGAGCTGGGGTATTTAAGAGGGCAGAAGAACTGAGTAAGCAACTACTCCCCATCTTGTTCTTCCTTTGTTGCTGCCACTGAGTACCCTGTTTCCCTGAAAATAAGACCTCCCCACAAAATAAGCCCTAGCAGGATTTCTATGCATTTGTTAAATATAAGCCATACCCTGATAATAAAACCTAGTGATGGGCATAGCTGTGATTGTGTGCAGGCAGGGCTGACATTCAAGCATATGATACCTAAGACATCCCCTGAAAATAAGCCCTAGTGTGTCTTCTTGAGGAAAAAATAAATGTAAGACAGGGTCTTATTTTCGGGGAAACACCGTAGCAACTGAGAATTCCCTTTAGCCGTTTGCTTACCTGATCACCTACTGTCAGGTGGATTCTCTCTGGGAAGCCTGTTTCTGACATGTTCCCCAATTGCCCAGGACCTTGCTGATTATGACACTAAGCTGCTGCCTGGTTTGTTTTGATTTGTGATGCCTGTTCAGTATGTATGTGAGAGAGTAATCCCTTAAAACTGGCAGGTTGGTCTTCATCCAGTTGCTAAAGTGACTTATTTGAACCAACTGATGAATAAAGTAAGCAAACAACCCTTTGGTAAATGTCATTGATTCACTTGGTCTTCCGTTGGGATTAGCCGTTGGGTGTTGGCCAATATGTATATGCATATGTATATTTTATTTTATTTTATTTTAGAGTATTTTTATCCCGCCTTTCTCCTTGGAAAAGGACCCAAGGCGGCTTACAGTAATGAGGACAATATACTGTACATTCCAGTACAGTTAAGGCATATTCAAGTATTGAGAACAGGGAATTGAGGAACATCTTACAGCATTAAAAGGCAACATTGCATCAAAGCTACAAGAGAACGTGAGCAGTTAAAGAGAGAGTAGAAATTCCACATAAAAGTTATGAGTGATGGAAACTAACATTGAAAGCATAGCATCATGTTTATCAGAATTGGAGTAAGACAGAATATACCAAATTGCAGCGTACGTGCGACGACTGCATGTGTGTTGCGTAACCCACGATCTCTCTCTTACTGTTAAAGCTGCCCCCTTCCTCTTGTTACATTAAAAAACGGCACTTACCGGGTAATGTGTGCCACTGTATTAAAGCTCCCCGCAGCTTCAGCAAGACGTAGCATCCCTGGACTAATGTTTGGTTCAGCCCTGGTTTTAATTACTCTGAAACCCATTTCCTACTTATGACAGTTCACTTTAGAAGCTACATTGCTTCATTTCGGCAACTTTATTACTGTTTGGCTCAGAGATTGCTATTTCGCTGTGGCCACAGATTTTCATCAGTTGCCCAGTTCACCTTTGTCCACGCTGCACTTGTGAAATGACCTGCTCCTTTAGCGCTCGTCGATAGTAAATGGCTGCATCCTTCTGCATCCCTGCTGTAGCACAACAAAGGAATGCAGTACTTTTTACATTCCATGTTTTTTTTTTTAAAAAAGAAATTAAACTTTAATGCAGAGAATCCTAATTAGCATTTAATACCTGGTAATTAAGGTACTGGTTAGGGTCAACTATATAAAGCACATCAGTTGAACTGGCACCTGATTAATAGTCTTGGTAGTACAAAAAAAAAAGTTCAGCACAAAAGAGTGCTCTTCCAGGGTCACTGCTTTAATAGCTGTGGAAAGTGCAGGTTTTGCTGTAATTCTCTCTTAACAACAGGATCAAAATAATAATTTGTGAGGTGTTTGTGCCTGGCTTCTCTGTCTATGATGTCAGGTGAATTATTCTGATGACGTCAGGCAGATTGTTTGGTTTTCCTATGGTAGCTGGCAAAGCAGTGAGACTCAGCAGAGCTCCTTTATTACTCTTGAGAAGCAGTGGTTCAAAATAAAGCCTGTCTCTCTTCCACCCCATTTGCTTCTCACTGTAAGACTAGGAGGATTTTGGCCTACATCACCTGGGTTATTCTGAGCATGGATAATCTCGAGCTGGGCAGACAGGCCACATTCCTTTTTCTTAATAGTACAGTAATTTGTTATCTAAATACTTGGGAAATCGTGCATGTTTTTTTAAAGGAATTAGGGTATTCTTTGTCGGGATGCTTCCTTGTTTTTCCAAGTGTGTAATTATTCCGTCCCGTGTAGCTTTTTGTGTGCTGGAAATGTTAATTGTCAGAAATAATGGACACAATGAAGTCTTAAAACTAGCGAGAATGCTGGCAGATAGCTGCATCTGTATGTAATGTTGTTGTGGGCTTCAGATTGCCTGTGGAGAACGAAGCAACGTGACTCGGTCTTGTGTATATCCTGGAATAGAATCCACAGTGTGCTCCTACCCAAGAACCAGATGGGACCACAGAATTACGTCTGGACAGGTTTTTTTTTTTTTTCAAACACGTGTTAATATGGTCGAGTGTTATGTATCCACCAAAGTTACATTCTAGTTGTAATTTGTAAGCAGTCTGGACATACAGTATATTTATATATATGTTTTTTTTTTAAAAAAAATGCAAGGTAAGCAGTAGCTTCCATTTCACAATTAAGATAGTTTGTGCAAAATGTGTGAAAGGGGTGGGGAGCTGGGTAATGCAGGTTGAGGCATGGAGCTTTTCTCAGTGCTGCTCTTATTTCTGTTCAGCTGGGGCTGTGACAGTCCTTTGAGTGAGTGACTGTCTGTGGCTTATGCCTCTGGTTGCAGAGCCATAGATTGGGAGTTCAGTTTCCCACTGTGCCTCCTTTACAGGGACAGGACTCCAAGGTCCATAAGGTCCCCCTTCCAGCATTGCAATTCAGATGATGATTGTCATCATCATCATCATCGTTATCTTCCTTTTCTTCCAAGTGTTCAGGTTGATGCCTTGGGTGGTTCTGGGGAGAAAGGTGGTCTAGATATAGTTTAAATTAATAAATTGAATAAATGTGTAAATTACCTTCACAAATAGGGGCCAAGAGCCACATTTGAGAGCCCAGCAGAAAATTGTAGCACATGCTGCCCCACCCGCCACAATGATCCAGTACTATTTCATAGGTATAGTGTCAGGATTGGTTCTTAACCAATATATCTGTATATACATACTGTATCTGTATCTGTATATACATACTGAATGTTTATTCATATATAACTAGAAATTGCATGCCAAACCAATTGCACTGGCTTTCACTACCTTTTGGATCAGTATTCCTGATTACTGTGGGTGTTGGTCCCTTCTTTGCCTGTGGATTGGGAGTTCTAAAATGGGTAGTTCTTAAGAGGATATGTTATGTAAGGAAACACACAATGAAGTAATTTAATTGGTTAAGCCAAGGGGTGGGGGACCTATGGCCTGAAGACTGTTTAAGGCCCACAAAGTCTTGGGTCCGACCCTGCCAACGCAACCGCCACCCACCTACCCCCCACCCCCCACCCCCACCCCCCCAATCTATGGCTACAGCTACAAATATAGCAAGGTAATTTTTAAGCTGATAATTTTGGATTGGCCCGTGAATGATGTTACAAATATCTAAATGGCCCTTGGCAGAAAAAAGGTTCGCCACCCTGGATTAAGCGCCCACTACCCAGAGAAAAATTGGGTCCAGAAACTCGTTGTTCTAAATATCTACACACACACACACACACACACACACAGAGGAGATCTGGACAATTCGTAACCACCAATAAGATAATAAATTTCCATAAATATCATCAAGCATGTTGTTAGTCTCACTCACGTGATAATGGAGGTGCAGCCTGGGCCAGGCCCTCCTAAATCTTTGGCTTCTGCTAAAGGATACCCTTCACCAAGAACCAGTGTTAGCTCATTTTCACCTAACCTTTTCAGGTAAGTTATTAGAGAGAGAGTGATTTGTTCAGAGACAGCTATCAAGACCAATGGATGAGCAGGGATTTGTGATGAGATTTGCCACCTCAAAATAGCACCACACAGTTTTCAATTTAGGAAGCATAAGAGTGGATAATTCAGGACTGCCAAGGGTGGATATTCAAAATAATACATTCTGTTTTAGACACCTGTTTGATTTGTTGTACATGACTTGCATTTATGCTAGGCAGTAAAGTGGTCTTCATTTAACACACAAATAGGATTGTTTGTATCTACTAAGATGTCACAGTTTTATTTTAGTAAAACTATTAAATCATCACCTTTTTATAACTTCCTTTTACCCTGGTGTACGGTTAGGGCAGAGGTTCAAACCAATCCTTTTCATGTACATAATCATGTACTGCAATTAATCACAATCTAGTTCTTTAAAGAGGAATCCATTAAGATGTAATACCATCTGAACAATCACCAAGTGGAAAATCTGATGCGTTGAGAGTTACAGGCTTTTGCTGTGTGAAAGTTTTTTAGTATTTAACCTTCCTTACAAGAGCATTAAATTTAGAGCAGCTTATATGTATGAAGTATTAATTTAAAACAGAGACAGGGTAGTTTATCGTGTAGTGCTGTAATTTCTGAGTTCCTTAACAATGGTGTGATTTTGTTATCTTAAGTAGGAACTGCTGAATGCAAGAAAATGTACTTAACGTTCAGTGAAAATTTGAAGGAATGTAACACATTATGACTGGTCCTAATCCAGACCTGGAAAGCCAGGTATTTGTGTTGGACTTTTAACACATGTGCTGATGTGATTCCTTCATAACCATTTAAAATTCTTTCAAATAAACAATAGTTTTGGAATGGAGCCGGAATAAATACTATTTATTTATATGATTTACTAGCTGCAGCCCTAGGTCGAAACCCAGTTGATAATCCCAAATAGAGTAGACTCATGGAATCAATCCTTATTGCCTCATCTCTCGGCATTGGATTCAGGAGGTCCCCTCTGTCTGAGACTAGCGGTTGGTGTCAAGAGTCCTGATGAATTTCTTGCATTTGGACCTTGTGACTTGTCAAGTAATCCTTGGCATAGCTGTATGCACACACTCCACTCTCAGTATTCCTGCTTTCTTTTCCTGATCTTCCTGTATAAAATGGGAATGTCTGAAGTTGGCTTCCTCAAACATTTCTCTGAAAACAAGAAATCCCCAGGCTCCTGGGTCCCTGGCAGAACAGGATTCCTGACTTTGCAGGGGTTTCTCCTTGTGTTTTGATGAACACAAGTGAAGAAGCTTTCTCCAGAGTGTCGTACTCAAAGTGGGAAGAACTGGAGCTCAAGAGTATGGAAGCAAGGCCTGTGTGCATGAAATTGGGCTCTTTCTTACACATGCTGAAGTAGATTGTTTGTTCCACCTGAATAATGTGATCCAGTAGGCAGTGATGATGAAAGCCAAAGAACTATGAGTGCAACATATTCCATAATCAACAATGGGAGAGGTTCAAAGGCACTGTCATGTATCTCTAACCCTTTTTCTACTGGTTGTACTCCTTACTTTTTACAGATCTAGAGGCTGGATATGGATTTGCAACACTATACATGAGGCTTTCATTACTCCATAGGCTATCTTTATTTACTGAATGTGACAGTGAGGTTATATAATGCTATCCCATTCTCTGTCTTCTACCTGTTCTTTCTTTTCTGCTTAGTAGAGAAATTGATTTGGAAGAAAGAAGTGGAATAGTAGCCATGCCCGGCCTTATGTCTGCTAGCTTTTGGAGCCATCCCTTTGAAAACACCAATAGGTAAGCCACTTAAAAATTAATTAGCCTGATATAAGGCTCATTAATTTCGGTGGCTCCACTTTAAACACAACTCAACCAAGATCCAACCTAAGACTCAATACCTTGAGTTCTGATTAAGACTTGGAGATGTTATTTGACTACCCCTGATGAGTATTTGAAAATCTATAGAGCCTGCACTCAGTGGTCCATAAGGTCTCTTCCAGCTCTACAGTTCAGTGGTGGTGGTGGTTTGCTGTTGTTGTTGTTTACTGAATCCTCATCCGACTGTGAAGTATCATGTTTCATACAGACTCTACTACAACAGAGAAATGGAATTCTCCATCTGGGAATTTAGCAGAGATTTCAAATGTTGAAGTGACATTTCCAGGATTATTTGCATCTGTGATGTTGCTGAACATGTCATCCCCAGTGTCTGAGTATAAGGAAATGTGAGAGATGTTGATTCCAGGGCATCTGATGTTCCTTCTTGAAGATTCCTCAGAAAACTTTGCTCAATGTTGAGGTGCTGTACCTTTGGCATTTTTTGATCTTTTGGACTGGGCTGGGGCACCTCCCTTATGAGGAAAGGCTAAAACATTTGGGGCTCTTTAGTCTGGAAAAAAGCACCTGAGGGGGGATATGATTGAGACATACAAAATAATGCAGGGCATGAGTAAAGTGGATAGAGGGAAGCTCTTCTCCCTCTCACAAAATACCAGAACTAGGGGGCATACACTCAAATTGAGGGCTGGGAGAGTAAGAACAGACAAAAGAAAATATTTTTTCACCCAGCGCGTTGTTAGTCTATGGAACTCCCTGCCACAGGATGTGGTGATGGCATCTGGCCTGGATGCCTTCAAAAGGGGATTGGACAGATTCCTGGAGGAAAAGTCCATCACAGGTTGCAAACCATGATGGAGATGTGTAATCTCCAGGCTTAAACCTGGGGTACTTCAAGGGCCAGATGCAGGGGAGTGGTATCAGGAGATAGATATCTAGTCTCATGCGCTCCCAAACACATCTGGTGGGGCCAATGAGATACAGGAAGCTGTACTAGATGGGCCTTTGGCCTGATCCAGCATGGCTCTTCTTATGTTCTTTTGTTCTCATGACTGCCCCAGAAAGGGAAGGGGAAGCGTTTCTGGGGCAGCTGTGCAAAATGTATTCAGCCCAGCAAGGCAGAGGATTGAGCGAGTGAGCGAGAGAACACACAGGCACACACACACACACACACACACACACACACACACACACAAACCACTCAGGGTGACTGCAGGGACTAGCACTGAGAGGGGTATCCAATAATGACAACCTGAGCCCAGAAGAGGCAGGGAGAAGCCTCAAGCTGGCAAGGGTGTCTGTCTCTGTGTGTTTGCGCTCTCTCTCTCTCTTTTCTCTCTCTCTCTGTCTCTACCCCCCCCCGCCCCGCCTTCATCCACCTTGCTGGGCAGAAGAAGTTTTGCATGGCTGCCCCAGAAAGGCCTGCTCACCTGCCTGCCTTCATCTTAGTTGCGGCGGCAGCGGCAGTTTCTGCTCTATTTTCTCTCCTTCCCTCACCAGCTTCCTGCTTTCGCCTAATTCCTAGCCATTAGCCCTACCACCACCATCTGCCCTTCTCCTCACCCGTTCACTCGCTCAGTGAGCGCCCGTACGCCGGTTCAAGCCCTGCGAAACGTCTTCTACCCAGCAAGGTGGAGGAATGACACACACACACACACACACAGAGTGTTGCACACCCACGCACACACGCACACCCACACACCTCAGGGTGACTGCAAGGACTGCCACCTGAGGGGGGGGGGTCCAACGATGACATGCTGAGCCCAGGAGAGGCAAGGAAAATCATCAAGCTGGCGCGGGACAGAGAGAAAATGGAGAAGCCACTGCCCCTCTACCCTGGCTGAGGGGAAGGCACATGTGCGGCTCGGCAGCCAGCGTGCAAGCAAGTGGGTGGGCAAGGGGAAAGAGAGTTGCTGGGTGACTGTGGCTGCTTCTCCTCCTCTGTTCATCAGTCCATCCCTCCCAGTGGAGGCCTCCCAAAGTGGAGAGGGAGGGGGGCAGATCCCGCAATATAGCGGGACCGCACTAGAGATGGGCACGAAACGAACAATTTTTCGTTTCCATTTTTGTTTTTTTGTTTCATTACATAACGAAACGACAAATGAATTTTGTCTCTAAAATGAAACAAAATGAACAGAAACACCGGAAATTTTGTCGTGTGTTTCGTTTCCGTTACTGCAATATGAGTGAATTGCTTAAAATCCTAAAAAAATCACAAAAAATGAAATAAATTGTAACGAAATGGTAACGAAACAAATGAAAACGAAAACGATTTTTTTGCAAAAATTCGTGAAAAACGGAAACAAACCGAAATGGACCCTACAAACGACAAACGACAAACGAAATGCCATTTTTTGATTCGTGCCCATCTCTAGACCGCACTATTTGAGGCGTGATATGGCGGGGGACTACTGTACAAAAGAGAGGGGGAATTGACACATGTAGGTAAGAATCATATCTGCAATCCCCAGGGCAAAATCGAGCAAGCCGAATTTGGTCCTCCAACTCATTTGGGTTCTGTAAGCCTGTTGTATTGTACTCTCTCTTCTGATGCCATCTATAAAAACGGGTGGAAAGACTTCTTAAAGCACTGACTCTCAGTGGAGAGGAGGAGGAGGAGGGAGAGAGTACACTATCCTATCATTGACTAATCAGCGAAAGTATGTTAGATTGCTTGGAGATGTGAAGAAAATAGACATCTGGCAATGCCAGCTGACATCTGTCGCAGGCACTTTAAAGGCAGCTGTAGCCTAGCAAGTGGAATTGAACACATAAGTTCTAGATCTACGATTATAACAAATTTTCCTTTGTGATATTTATGTACGGCCTTAACGCCCTGTTGTTTGCTGTCTGTAGATGTGATATGTGTGCCTTTCAGCGTTTGTGTGTTTAAAATGATGTGCAAAATGAGATCAGTGGACGGAAGCCCCTGTGATGATGTACTGGGCTGACACAGTCTGGCTTTTCCAAATGCAGCAGAGAGAGCTCACTGAGGTGCTGAGGGGGTATTAGAGAAGGAACTGGCGAGAGAGAATGGATGCTTGGTGTCACTGCCATTCTTCTGTCCGTTGCTGTGGAAGATTCTTGCCCCTTGCTAGTTTGTTCTGCTAGGACAGTGGGCCTCAATCCTGGGCCTACAAATGTTTTTGGATTAAAACTCCCAGAAGCAGCGGTGCTGGCCAGGGTTTCTGGAAGTTGTATTCCAAGAACGTCTGTGGAGCTAAGATTGGGCACCCCTTTAGGAACTCTTCCTAAAGCTTGAAAGGCATGGGAAGGAACACACTGACTTGCATGCACTCTGTCTGTCTTAGGTGAGAAATGTGTATTCAGCGGTTTGCATATATTAAACCTTGGGTTAAGGATAGAAGGTTCAAGAAATCTCTTCTACTGTAAAGTTAGTAGAACGGGCCCAGGTTTATGTATAGATTTAATGGATTAACACAGGACATTTTGTTTTCTCTGGAATGTGAATTATAGTGTCTTACATGCATTTTTAGTTTTTCTTCTAGCAGCCTATGAAGGTATCACCCATAGTCTAGTTTTGCTTTTGAGTTAATGGCTGCACTGTTCCAAACCTCCTTTTTTATTGTGCTAAAACCATTATGTCATAATAAAATAATGGAAAAATACTTAGTAATTAAAAAAAAAAACCTTGATGCTTTGAAACATTTTTCAAGAACTGAAGGATGATTGAACTTATGGATGGGCAACCACAGCCCTCCAGAACTTCTTGGAGTGCAACTCCTATCAAACACTGCCAGACTGTGGCAGCTGGAATCCAGCAATAGCCGAAAGGCCCCAGTACCCATCCGTGACTGAAAGAGCACACAAAATCAGTAGTTTACTAATATTTGTCAATGTCTAAACAGAACTTACAGTTGCATCTTCTCAAATAGGTCCAAAAATTGAAACATGATTGGGAACCAGTTGTAATATTCACATGAAAAAAGTCATCAAATCTTTTGGGGATGACATTATCATTTAACTCCTGTAGATGTGTTAACCTACACAAAATGTACTCTTTCAGAGTGCATGTGCGTGCACAATAGAAATTAAAGTATTTAACCTCCTTCTCTTCCCTGCTCCAGCCATTAGTAGTCATTTTAAGCAAGTTATTTTAAAAAAATTGTTCAAGCTAGTTGTGCATTTATTTTGATAAAAAAAGAAAGACTGAATCAGTATTAGCTAAGTTTTACAAATAAAAAAGAGTCAAATAATAACATTGAGTAGATTTTGCAGGGACATTATTCAACCTTGGAAGGCATAATTATGTTGGTGCTTTTAGCAGGGGGCAACGAACATCATAAAAATAAGACTTGGAAGAAATTTCCTGTTTTGAACATAACAATGGGATAATTGGTATGGGGTTTTATTACCATTCTATTATATAAAGATGCTGTTTTTCTTTCTTTTTCTTTTTAGATGTAACTTTTCAGTCTATTAAGTTAGAGGCTTGGTGGCACGAATCTGGCTGGAGAGGTTAAGAAGTACTTGAAACCTTAAAAGCAATCATTAGATATCTTTGGTATGCAGTTTCAATTTTGTTCTGTTTAGCTGTGCTGTTTTAGCCACTCCACAGCTTCAGACTCTTTCAACCCTCCTCAAGTGCGTTGGCTTCAAGTTGTCATAGGTTACATTTTGTTCCTTTTCCTTCCCATTTCCGAGCAGTAAAGAAAGGATGAGTATCCTACGCAACTTGATTGCTCACAGTAGCCGAAGTATGATTGTATTTGAGAAAGTGATGGTGTGCTCCTGGTGTGGGACAGACTGTAACAGGGCTGTTCAACTTTGAGCAGGC
Source organism: Phrynocephalus versicolor (assembly GCA_023846285.1). Taxonomy (NCBI): domain Eukaryota; kingdom Metazoa; phylum Chordata; class Lepidosauria; order Squamata; family Agamidae; genus Phrynocephalus; species Phrynocephalus versicolor. The sequence continues at coordinate 26,126,257 of JAHTLZ010003547.1, read as the reverse complement.
CGAGGTCTACTTTTTCCAGCCCAAAGTGCCTGAGGGCTACTACACTAAACCTCTACTTACGAATTTTATCCATTCTGAGCACATGCTCATGAGTAAAACATTTGTAAGTAGAGCAGCGATTTCCCATAGGAATGCATTGAAAACCAATTAATCCGTTCTGGGTGGACCAGATTTCAATGCACCATGGCCCTTGAACTGCCCCGTTCAGCTGAGACATTGGGTTGGCAGACCCAGATCTTTGCTGAGGCAGTGGTGGTCCTTGGGATGGGGGAGGAAGGGGTGGAGAACTTACCCCCTCACTTTTTAAAATGATGGCTGGTGGGCTACTTTTGAACCCTTCACGGGCTACCGGTAGCCCGCGGTCTACCTATTGTGCAGGCCTGGACTGTAGGAATAAAGGAAGCTCAGCTTAGGCCCAGTGGTTCCTAAACTGAGAGGTATGCTTCCCAGGGGGCAGGACATAATGGGCGTGCACCCAGGTCCACAAGCTTGTGAGATTCTCATAAACAATTTTTAAAGCAGCTTAAATAAATATCTGTGGTAGGTCCCATTATTAGAATAGAGGATTCCTCTGGAAGAATTATGTTTGCTGTAAAATTAAAAATTTGATATGTATTTTGCTACAATAGGAACTGATTTATTTTTGTAAAGGGGGCAGGTGGTTGAAGGGTGATAAAAGGACATATGAGCATGCATTAAGGTTTCTAGAAAATGAAAAGGTGTGTGTGTGTAATGCTGAAAAGTTTGGGGAGCAGCTCTCTCACATATATATTTTCTGCTTTTTTTCTGGCGATCTCAGACAGAGGCCTTCTGCATCGTCATCTGCTGGCTGCAGAGGGCAAGGATTGAGCATTTTGCATGCAAGGCATGTCCTCTGCCACTGAGCTATGGGCTGTTTCTGTTTATATTCATAACCATGGTGACTGTTCCAGTCCAGCAAGTGAGGTGCACGTCCAGAAACAGGTGTCCTTTAGGAGATGTTTAAGACTTGCTCATGCTTGGTAGACATCACCGAGCAGATAAAATCCTGTTAAGTGTAACTTGCTTGTCTTCATGCCTGCATCTTGCAACTGGGTGTATGCATCTTATTCTCAGTGTACTAATTGCATATGCCACATGTTAAAAATACAGTGAGATATACATGTGATCAAGAAGATCTCAATACTGCCCAGTATGAATCAGTGCTATTTTTGAGGAACACATATCCCTCCTTACTCATATACTGTGCTGCCTCATACTCGGTTCTTGTATGTCACTTCTCAAAACTAAACTTGTCCCTTGTTATACATACCAGTTACATTGCTATTTTGACTTTAGTCTACTGCAAGACATGCTGCTTATATTATTATTTTATTTTATTTTATTTTATTTTATTTTATTTTTATACCACCCATCTTCCGAGGGAACTCCGGGCGGTTAACAATAGAATTAAAACAACAAAACAACACAAAATAAAGGCAGTACAATAATGAAAGAAAACTAATGGCAAGAGGCGTCAAGAAGGAAGAAAAAAAAAGTAAATTAAAGGTCGCCGAATGCTTCCCGATAAAGCATGGTTTTAAGTACTTTTTTGAAGGCGGGCAGGGACTGTGCAAGGCGCAACTCACTCGGAAGATGGTTCCAAAGTGAGGGGCCAACCACAGAGAAGGCACGCTTGCATGTAAGCGTCTTCCGTGCCTCCCTGGGTGTGGCCACTCAGAGTGAGAGCGCCTGTGACATTCTAGTGGGTTGGGCCTCAGTTGACCTTTGGGAGATAAGCTCTGACAGGTATTCAGGACCCAAGCCGTGGAGGGTTTTGTAAATCAAAACCAGGACCTTGAACCTTATCCGGAGGGCCACGGGCAACCAATGCAGGCGAGCCAGAACTGGGGTGATGTGATTGTATCTACGCGCACCCACCACCAGTCTGGCCGCCGTATTCTGCACCCGTTGGAGTCTCTCTCTCTGAATGATCTCAGGCTACTCGTTGCCCCTCAACCCAGGATGGAAGGTTAAGTGAAGCTCTAGCAGGTTTCCTGGGATTGAAACTGGTTTGTAAGCAGAGTTTTTGAATGCAATACAGCAGTTTACCCACTGTGCCACAAGGCTCCTATTGCATGCCATCAAGATAACTATGTAGTTGCATGATGCTTTCCAGCATACAGTACATTCCCTTGCTATACCAGTTGTCTGACCTGAGTATCCTGTTCCTTTGACCAGTGTCAGTATTGTATCAGTGTGTGTATCTTTCAAAAATATGAAGGAGAAAAATGTGGTGTATTCAAGGCATCCTCAGTGGTGGGCCCATATTTATGGAATCTGTGTTCTCAACATCCATTGGCTCCATGGTCATCAATTTTTCAGCAAACAAATGTGGATGATTTCTCAATCCACATAGTATTAATTACTCACCTTAGAGTTTAAAGTACTGTTTATATTAGATATGTTTTTGATGTATTTTAAAGAGTGATGATTTTACAATTATATTTTAGATTATGTGCTTCAGTTTGCTTACACGTCATCTTTCAAAGCTGTTAAATTTTGAACTGAAAGTCTGAAGTCATAGGGAATGAACACATATTTTAAAACCTACACAACTAGTTGACATGTACTTACAGAATTTTCCAGAGAAATGCAGTTGGGATCAGTTCCTTCCATGGTGCTATGTGTTTGTGAGAGGAAGGGAAGGAGAAGTGAGTTTTAAGTTACTGTACTGCGAATGATACAAATAGGATTTATTTACAAACAAGCAGTATGGAAGGACTGAGAATTTGTTATTGAGCTACCAGGGAGGATGGGAACCATTGATGGCTGGCTGGTGGAAGGGGGGCACTGTATAATTCACTAGTTCAGTAACACAAAATCATCAGAGTCATGAAAGTAGATTTTCACAAATCAATGTAATCATCATGGAGCTGGTCGATACCTGCATCTCTTCCTCGGTGCGGCTTTAATTGAAATATGCATGAAATAATAAAGAGTAGCAGGATGGTTAGAAGCTACATCCCTCGCATAACCGAATATACGGCCAAAGTGGAAGCAAATACCTTCTCCGATATATTTTAATTATTTAAAGTTCCCCATATTCCAATGGCTTGTGTTTGATAGTTAGGCATTTTACGTGCCTACAGAGGTCCTCGAAGTCACAGCAGCAGCCATAAGAAAATCAGATCTTTTCAGATGTTTGGAAACAGCAAATGGATGTGTGTGTGTGTGTGTGTGTGTGTGTGTGTGTGTGTGTGTGTGTGTGTGTGTGTGTGTGTGTGTGTGTGTGTGTGTGTGTGTGTGTGTGTGTGTGAAAATGCCACGTAGAAACTAGCTGCTTGGATAGGACCCAGAGTTGTTTTTTTAAAAAGCTGCAAATGGATTTGGGAAAGGGACTGGTGCTGTGAGTCTTATTTGTACCAGTCAGGAAGTAGGCTATTTCAGAAGTCAATAAGGGAACACATTGGCTGTATTGATCACATTGTGGCTATACCACCTAGCACTTCATAGCATGAATCACACGGCCACTGCAGCCAGAGTCCACTGATTGGCCAAGGCACTTTGACAGGAACACCCCTGCCTTTTTGTGTAATGGTCAGGCTTGAATATGGCAAACTTTTCATTGCTTCTGTAGCATACGTATTTGGCCTGAAAGCTGGAGGAATAAGCAGATAGCTGCTGTCCCCCACCTATATTTCCTATATAGTCACAGTCTATAATATATATGACTGTGTCGGGTTTTTTACTTGCCTTATTCTGTACAGCTCTGTTTATTAATGACATTTTCAGCTGAATGCAACTGGTCATTTGCATTCTTTCCAGTCTAGCTGCAGGCCAGATTTAGGAACCAAATGTCTCCTGGGCAATCCTTTGGACGCTCTTCATCAGGAAATGGGTGGTGCAGAGGGGCAAATGTAACTGCTAAATCTGCTGGAGATCTCTATGGCTTTCAGCACTAATGGCTATGGTATCTGCAGATACTGCAGAGAGAAGATTCAAGGCAAAGGAACTTTTTTGTATTAGCTTTTATCCATTCCTGGATGGTGGATCCCAAAGTGTGCTATTAGGAAACTGCCTCTTGGTCTTGTTCCTACCTTCTCTCTTCTTTAATCCCTGCAGTAAAATCACTGGTAGAGGCAGTATAAATGATGGTAAGATGTAGCTATACCTCTCATTTCCATTCTTTGGAGCCAAGGCAGAAATATTTTTGGCCTCATGTTCTCAACATCCAGAAATGGATATTCCGTGCATTCTGGCTAGTGCGGCATTATCCCTGAAGGGCTGCTCTGCAATTTGATATGCAAGTTAGCCAGACCCCTCTCCTTTGGCTATGAATTGTGATGTATGACTATCAGGCTGTTGGGCAATTTGAACAGTGGCCTTTGGCAACACTGAGATCGCCCACTCTTCCTCCAGGCAGGGGGACCTGAACCAATGAGCTCAGTTCCAGAAAAGTAGACATTAGGAAGAACATCTATTCTGATGATGTGGGTGGTAGACTCTTGTAGAAGGTGATGGACTCTCCTTCATCTGAGAAGTTAAAGCAGAAGCTAGATGGTCCTCTGTCAGGAATGATGTAGAAAAGGGCTTCTTGCATAGGTAGAATCCCTTCAGCTGGATAGCTCAATGACTTAGACATCTGGCTGTGGAGTCAGAGGTTGGGAGTTTGATTCCCCAGTGTGCCTCCTTGACAAGGGTTGGGCTCAGTGATCAAGCCCTCCCAGCTCTGCAGTTAGTCAAAAGATTGTAATGAATGACCTAAAGGTTGCAATTAAAAATAAAGAACAAGATGGCCCCTCCCACAGCTAGTTTTATTTAGAGAAGCTAACTTAACTGGTAATGTAGTGCTACGTCAACACTAGGCAGCACTAAGAGAGGTGTAGGTCAGGCTGTGTAATATGTACTCTCATACAGCCCTGTCCTCCAAAATGTGCTCGCTGTGCAGAATTCCCCAGCTCCCTCAGGCAGCAGTTTCAGCCTGCATAATGGGAAGGCCAGCCCTGATATCCTCCATTGTTTCTTCTGGTGCTTTAGCTTCTTGGATTCTTGTGCTCTGCTTTAACAGAATGTGAAGTTTTGTTGTTCTGTGTTACCTGAAAAGGAAAGCAGTGTGTAAATAATCAGCACCCCAAATGAAGCTACAGAGCAGAAGGATGTTGAAATGAGCCGTTGGGGCAGCCAGAAGTCCTTTCTCCATTTCAGAAGGCTTGGTGGTGCTATTTTAGCTGTCAGTCTTCAGCCAGCCAGTTAGCTTTTAAGGTTACCAGGCAGGGAGTCATGAAAAAAAATTGAGTCGAGGTTCACTTTATATGTAATAAGCTGTTTGCATTTATGCTTCTGTGTTTTGTATCATCTGGAGCGCGTGGGTAGCGGGAGGATGAAGTTCCAAGGAAAACTGAGCTCACCCTGACTCCCGCTCACCCTTTCAATATTGATGCCCTTGCAGGGATCAAGTAGTTGTAGCGGACTCAGCTGCATGTTACAATTTATGCATGATTTATTTCAGTTGGTCTTTGCAGATTTAAAAATTGTGTTTGCCTTCCTGGCTCACCATTTTTCCAGTCTAAAGATCATAGGTTTTATTTGATTATATTTTGGTACTCTGTTAAAGTCGACTAGGTCACCTTGCACTGCACATCTATTTAGTATTTGCTCATTTCTTTTAACATGTTCATTTCACTCCACTGTGAAAAGTTAATGCCATCTTTTATCTTTCACTGACTGGATGTCAAAGGACGTAACATTAATAGAAGCCAGGCACCTCTAATATAGTTTCATGAATGGCCTTTTGAAAAACACACCTACAGTCCCCCAGTGAATATAAAATCTGCAGGATAGTGCTAGATCTGGCCAGATAATTGTCATGCTATATAAACCGCATACAACTTTATGCAATGCGAATTCTGATCTTGACTAAGCTTCCTCCCTACCTCTTCGTCTGCCACTACTGGAATAACCCAGAACATTTCAGCTTCCCCTGCGGATAAGTCAAAGGAACAATATCATGATGTTAAACAGAGATATCTCCTGATTCAGTGTTAGCTTTATGGATATGGAAGACCTTATTCATGCTCAAAAGCTTCTTTGTCCATGAAAGCTTCCCAGTTCATTTTTTAAAAAAGTAACCTTGCCTCCTTGTGACAAGCAATGTGTGCCTGTGGACAAAGGCAAGTCACTTCATTAAAATGAATTCCCCTGCAACCAAGCTCCCTTAACTTTCTCAAGATTGTGCCCACTTAAGCACAGATGCTAGATATGAAAGTTTATAACACTTTTACTATGAAATGCCCCATTATTCCCCCCATACCATCAGAAATCTGGCTGTTAGGGGGGAATAACATTTTAGTACTTTCCTCCTCCTTTTATTAGTTTATCTGGTTGAACTGTCACTAGCGTACAGCTATTTTGGACCAGGATCCTGTTTTAGCTCGAAATACGTCTTGGAACCTACTGAAGGGTAGGTAATTCAATGGGTCCCCAAATGTATTTGGGGTTAAAGATGGCAAGAATGTAATCTGGTAATGGTCAGAGTATAAAGATCTGCTGTGATAGATGGCCAGCCACATGACCCTGAGAAGCCTATAGATGGGACATGTGTGAACAGAGCAGCTGCCCCCACATTCCCAAGGAACTGGTATGGAGAGGCATAATGGATTGCCTGCTAGAATGGAGCCATCATTCTAGTAGTCATTGGTAGTTTCATCCTCCATGAATTTGCCTGATTCCACATTCAATTTCTCTGTTTCCCCTGGCATCGCTATATCTTCTGGTAAACTGTCGTGCTGTGTAAAGAATGACTTCCTTGTGTCTGTCCAGAATCTTTCACTGTTGCGCATCATTGGATGACACTTGATTTTAGAGATATGACACAGAGATAGGTTTTTATATAACTACTTCCTCCTCATCAGGAGTACTGGAATCTCACTGTCTTTTAGACTATTCCTAGAATGCAATAAAATACCGTCTTTTGTGAGTGCATGTTACATGTTCAAAATGAAACACCAGGGCTTTTGTGGTGATTAGAGATTTGTATAGGTAACATTTTTGTATTTCGTTCATCTTGGGTTCTTTTTGGTGTGAGCGTGCCTTGTTTATTTTCATCTTCTTCGTTTGACAGTCCTTTAATTTTACACAATGGGGAAAGTGACTTTTGGCTTTCCATTTGTGTTTTCACCCATTCCAAAAGCCCCAAAGAACCCTTAAAAACTACTCAAAAACAAGCAAAATAGCAACACAGAACCAGAAGCAAGGCAATAGAGTCTCTCTCTCTCTCTCTCTCTCTCTCTCTCTCTCTCTCACGCACGCACTCACTCACACACACACACACACACACACACACACACACACACACCTCTTTCCCAAAACCAAGGAAAGTAAGACTAAAATTACAATCAAATCCTCCAACCAAAACTGCTTAAATAATGGAAGAATTATCTCCTCCCTACCACTTGATGCCTTCTTATATCTCCTCTGAAGAGGGAGGGTGAGAGAAGAGCAAAAAATGATTCAATAAATTGAAAGAACCCCTCCCCCAGATAAAAGAACACCGAAGGGGAAGCAACCACTGAAGAAACGGGGGACAAAACTTAAAAAAAAAGAGACATGCTGGCATAGGCAGGTTGCCCAGCAGCGGCAAAAACAGTTAGAAATAGAGAAATTATCACTGCAAAATCAAGGAAAGGGAAAAAATAGGAAAGGGTCAAAGATGGAAGGACAGTAAGCAGAGAACAATATAAAATGGAGGGCACCAGGAGCTTAGTACACATAAATCTCACTAGAAACATCTGAAGCAAAGAACACTATTAGGTTCCAAGCTGTTTTAAAATTCAAAATTCTTGCTACCTCTTGACATTCTGATTGGTTCAGCTCACACAATGATATTGAATGAAAATTTCTGAGGTTATTTGACAAGCAAAGGGTTACATGAAGGAAGACATTTAACATATTGATACTTTCCCCTACTCCTTTTTAGTAAACAGATCATTTTTGTTTTAGAGTTTCTCTACTCTTTCGGCAATGACAAAAAGGATACAAAATATATGAAAGAGAACCTCATGCATGTTTTGTGTCTTGTTTTGACAGAAAAGGCCATCCCCAGTGGTGATATTTTTATTTGATGCATTTTACAGTGCCACTAGCTTTGTGTGTTTTTATGCCACTTCAGTTTCATGTGACTGAAGAAGTGGATTGCCATCCGTGAAAGCTGACAGTGAAACAGATTTGTTTGTTCTAAAGATTGCCCCAATACTTTATGTTTTGTTTCCGCTGAATCAAGCCAACATTGATCCTGCTTTGAAAGCTGCTTCAGTTTCCAAATTTACATGTATGAGTGGGGTTTTTGTTATGGATTTTCATAACAGCTGTTTCTCATAGGCATCTTATGCAGAAACAGAAATAGGGCTGTATTGAAATGTGCATATAGATCTCTCTTTTCTCTTATATACAAATAAGCAGACATACACTTTGTTTGAGTATCGACACAGAGCTAATGAGAAATCTATCTATCTATC
>JAHTLZ010003547.1:26100227-26112643 GCA_023846285.1 Phrynocephalus versicolor | reverse complement strand
TGTGTGTGTGTGTGTGTGTGTGTGTGTGTGTGTGTGTGTGTGTGTGTTTACTTTTTCAACTATATTTTTATATACTTATTTCATACCCACTCTATAGTTCTGTACTGGGAATTATGCAGAGTCTCTCTGTGTGTGGAGGTGGGGATCAGTATCCATGAAAAAAAAGACATATATAGGTAAGCTATTTTTATGATGTGAGCCTAAATGTTTTTTTTTTTCATTAGGGGCCTTACCTAAAGCTAAGGGTAGCTAACCTGTCCTGTGGACCTTTACATGAGAAGCCAGGGCAGAATGTCGTATAAATTAATGTGCCCTGATATTCCCAAGAGCTCTACCAACACTTTCCACTAAAGTACTCTCTTTCAGTTTTATGAACAGAGAATTCACCATAGCAAAGTAAATTCTTCATCTTTAGACTGTAAATCTTCTAGTTACTCTTTATATTCTGTTGTTTTAACACACTAGATGGCATCAAATATGAGGAAATGCAGGTTTTTGAAGACAGGCAGGCAAACGGCAGGCAGGTCAAAAGGAATTTGCTAAGTAGCTGGGCCAAACTTTTTTTTTAGCTTTTAAAAAAAATTATTATTATAGTCATGCTTCTATTTTCTGTGGGATTTTGATATGTCAGAAAGTGTCCTGAGCTTTTACTGGAGATGCAGTATGAATAATTTCAGTTAACATTCTATCTGAATAAAAGCTACACTTTAGTCTCCCTTAATTTATCATTAATCAAGAACAATTCATCTAAAAATGGGTGCATTTCTATGAGTGCATTGCCCTTAAGGCAAAGAAGGTTTCTCCCTCTTCTCTGCTTTCTAGTTGTACAATTTGATCCATGTCTTCTAGGTGTTGTAGTGGAGGAAGAAGTGTATCATGAACATCAGCCACTGTAATAATTTTGTGCTTCTTGGAAAATGCTAATGCTATCTAAGCCTCATGACATTGCTCCATTGAACTGTTTTTTTTTTTTTTCATAATGCCACCTTTGGATTTTGGGGAAATTCGAATTTGTCTTTAAATGATAATTAAAAAATAATACAGTGGTACCTTGTATAAAGGAATTAATTCGTTCCAAATGAAATTATGTTAAGCAAATTTTCCTTTATACAAATTCCCATAGGAATGCATTGAAAATGGAGTAATCCCATTTTTATGTTGTACGGATTCTCCCCATAGACGATTCTGTTAAGCAAATTTCCCCTATCTCCGGAATTTTTTATGTTGTACAGATTTTATGTTATACAAGCTGTTTGTTATATAGGGTCCACTGTATGAGGTATTAACAGTGCATGTTATGAAGAACCTAATGTACATTTTGCATTTCTTTTAACTTTTCATTTTCACCAGACCATTGTTGGAAAGTTGTTTTTGCTTCTCTTAGTATGCAGCACTATTATTTCTTTTTTTCTGCTTTTCTTCTGTAAAGCATCCCACTTTCTTCTCTCTCTCTCTCTCTCCCACCCCCCTCTGCTACGATGCCGGCTTTTGCATCCAGTTTGATTTTCCTTTACAGTTATGCTAATATTTTAAGTAAAGAATTATTCATGTTGGGCATATCCTACCATAGTTAAGCACTTTATTTCCTTGATTTCACCAGAAAGGATAAAAACAAACAAATAAGATGTATCAGGCTTTCTGTTCCATGAGCCACTGAAAAACAGTAAATGTGTAATTGAGTTTGTATGTTTTGGAAGCATGGAGAGTGTTAGACATACACAGAACATAATATATAATTGGAAACGACAAAATAAATAATGTAGGTTCGTAAACATGTTGTGAAAAAATCATAAATATGTTATGGAAGATGGGCACAAACAAAGAAAAAATGTCCACACTGCTGCCAAAATGATCTAGGAGTCCGCATACATTTGTTTAGCTTTGATCAAAGGGTCATTCCATGTCAAATCAACTGATTCAAGAAACCTTGATGTCATGGATTTGGTTCATTTTTGGTACATTTGTACCTTACCATGAGATATTTAAAAATTATTTTTTCCAGATTTTATGGTCCACCCGTTTCTGATATACAGTATTCTATTTTCAAAATAGCAAAAATAGAAGAAGCCAAAATTCACTACCCACCATAATTTCAAATGTCATTTAACTGATACCTATGATAGCTATAGACCTAGGACCTTTAAAGCTTATGAATAGGGCTTTCATTTGATATACTACATGATGCAATTGTCACACATTTAAATAAATATAAAAGTGGAATTTTTGGAAAAGTGGAATTTTTAATTATTATTTTTTTAAAGTCACACTTAAGGGTACATAGCTTGTAGCCAACCACTCCAAATTTCAGGATGGTATCTCAATGGTATCATATAAAACTTATTTTTTTTTGTTGGCAGTGACAAGGATTTCATAAGTTTTAAAATGACACCTGTCCCAGGTCTGTAGCTATCACAGGTATCTATTAAATGACATTTGAAGTTATGGTGGTGAGTGAATTTTGGCTGCTTTTTTTTTTTTACAATTTTGAAAATGTAATAACTCAGAAGCAGGTGGACCAAAAATATCTGGAAAAAACCCCCCATAATTTTTAAACATCTCGTGGTAAGGTGCAAATGTACCAAAAATGGACCAAATCCATGACATCAAATTCCAAAATGGATTTTTCATTGGTTTATTTGACATGGAATGACCCCAAAGCCATTGTGAAAACTGCCACGTTTTGAATGATCTTGTCTTTTTTATTTGCAAGCAGGAAGTCGATTTTCTGTAAATTTGACCAGTGCTCTTGTCCTTTCAGCAACTCTGGAAGAAATCTATCTCTTACAGAGCGGGTTATGGGGCAACGAAAGAGGTACATACTTATATCTCTCCCATTGCAATCAATGTTAAGTTTGGCAGGATTGTGCTCATTGTGTAGAGATTCTGTGTATATTGGTAGACGTTTTAAATGCAGTCTCTATTTTATGTATTTGTTCCTTTTAAAATGCTATATGACAAGATCTTTAATGTGGTGTTAGGTAAAAGCATAAATGGATTTTACAGAGATGCAGAAATAACCTCAGAGAAAGAATGATGCTTTTGCATCTTGGAAGACTAATGGCTCTTCTGTATAAATACTGGGATCAGAAATGCTGCTGCAATGACCTTAAGAGAACCTGGAAAGCTATTTTTAAATAGAATGAAAATAATACACTGAAGCTATCCTTTACTGCTCTGAGATAGGATCGTGCTCTGCATTTCAGAGCACCATCCTACCAGTGCCATTAAGCATCTCCTTATGCTTATCCTTCTTAAACGTTGCTTCACAAATTCTTCACATTCCTAGAGAGGGAATTCTCAATGTCTGTTCCAGGTGGGCATGGTTAGTTTTTTCTTGTGGGGGATAACGATTATTTAGTTTGTCTCATCAATTCTCTTCCTCCACCACCACAGTTTGTAAAAACTTAAGTACTGGGGTAAATCTCATAACCCTGTGCCGAAACTGAATCACACGGTCAACTTAATGCTTTTGCATTTGGCGGTTCTGAAATAAAAGTCTGAACTGTTAACTCAGAAATGTTCTGTTTCTGCTGATATTGGGTCATACCTCACTATACAGTAAATAATGCTTGATATCTTAGTTCTCACATGGTGCACATTTTCTTTCTTTCTTTCTTTCTTTCTTTCTTTCTTTCTTTCTTTCTTTCTTTCTTTCTTTCTTTCTTTCTTTCTTTCTTTGGCTTGATTATCTGAACAGTAAATTAATAAATGGTCCCTTAGTTCCCTAATATGTTGAAATGAAGGAAATGCCCTTTCATGGACCATTGCTTCATCTAACCCTGTAATGTCCATGTTCACTGCCAGCAACTCTCCAGTGGTTTAGGCAGGATTCTTCCCTAGCACTGCATGAGATCCTTCAGATTCTCTGATGGTCTTCCATGCACAAGTACCAAGACCCAACCCTCACTTTCCAAAAGACAGTGAGATTGCTTGTGTTTGGGGTAGTAATGCAATACTGTATATGCTGAGTATCAGTGAAAGGTTCTTGAGTGTGATACTCAATTTTTAAAATGTTCATTTCCTTTCTGGAAAGCACAGTGGTTGTACTTTGGTCATGAGGTATTTCTGAGTGGTGGCTCATCAGACCAGGGAAGACAATATGGATAGGTATGCCAGTAGCACTTAGAAGTTTTATATGGCATTAGCTCTTTACTTTAAACTGCAGATACAGTGGAACCTTGACTTACATACTGCTTGACTTACATCATATTTGACTTGCAGCAAGAAGGTGCCTGTTTGACTTGAGTCGCAGGCTTTGACTTACATCTCGGAGCCCCGGCGCAAGGCACCGGAATTGGGCGGCAGCCACAACCCAGCATCACGGCTGCTGCCTCCAAACTGCTCCTGCCTTCTTCCCCTCCTCCGGCAGCGGCGGCTTCGGCGAGGCCAGCTCAGAGCACCTGGAGCTGGTCCTCGGCCTCACCAAAGCCGCCGCTGCTGCCGGAGGAGAAGAAGGGCTGGGAGCTCGGGGGTGGCCTCGCTGGTTAGACAGTCGGCTCAGTCTTGCAAAAAATCTGGCTGCAGAAGTCTGGTCCACAATGGAAGCATTTTAGTTGGGGAGCTGTAAAGTTGTGGGACTCTAACGGTAAGCATAGAGTTGTTCAGAACTTGGAACGTCAGGTTAAAAATCAGTAAAACTTAAATGTTAGACATTGTTGCTATGAACATTAAAAAGTGGAGGCATATAACTTGTGGACTATAATTCCACTGCCTCCTCCTCTCTTTGAAGAGACATTTCATTTACATCCCCAGAAGGAATCTCCTATCCCAGTCAAATTTGTGTTAAATTGCTGTTTTCGTTTGACTTAAGTCTAGACCACTGGAACGGATTAATGACGCAAGTCAAGGTTCCACTGTATTTTGAAATATAAGTAAACCTAGCTACTGGCCAGGCTGACTATTCCATTTAAGGACCTCAGAAATTCTTTCTCTCTTTACATGACTGGACCCAGAAGTGACTTGTGAGGTGGTTCAATGAGTTTTAACACACCATCAGTTTCTACAAAATAGGGGAAATTGTCGTGTTTTTCCCAAGCACAAGACTGTCTTGTGAAGGAGAGGCCGCTGTATCTGTGCTGCGTTTCCACATGAGCCAGAAGCTTACAAGTGTGGCTTATTTGAAGAGACTGTCCAAGTATGGCAGCCTCCTCCCTCTTCAGACAAGAAAGGTGATGAGACAGGAGGCAGGAAGAGAACTCACTCTTCAATTCACGTGTGTTTTGCACACAGTAAAGCATGTTTTGATGGGCATTGGCTCCTGCAGGGACTGAAGGGAGGACTGGATAGTCCGCGGCATCTGCCACTGAGCTGTGGCTGCCTCATGCCACATTTATCAAGCCAGGCCCAGCTAAGCAAAAAGCAGAACAAAACAAAACCCCAGCAAAGCCATGTGGTAGGTTCAAAACTCATGACACGATGATTCGTTTTCCTGGCAAATAAGGTTGCCATTTCTGCCTTCCTTTCTATTTACCCTAGTTTGAAATACTGTATAAGTGAAAAACATGTTTTTATATGGGTTTTTTATTTATTGTTATATTTACAATTTAAATGTGAGAATATAAAATTGTTCAGATTTTAGATTGTAAAAAAAGTGTGCTTATTGTAGCTTAAAATAGGTGTGAAGACAACCAGATTTAATCTTGATTATTTACTATTTAGCTATCTTTGTCCGTGCTTAGTCGTCAGGGATTTTTCTGCTGCCCTCAGTCCATGCTTTAGAAATACTGTACCAATCTGGGAGTATTCTGTGATAGCAGTTGTAACAACATACTAAATGATGGTGGTAGTTCTCTCCCCCACCCCTCTTTGATTAATTGTGCTCAGGGTGTGTGATATAATGAATGCTGAAGTCCATCTTGACTAGCGTTATGTTAAATACTAAATGCCTTGTCTACACCACAATTTTAACATGTTCTGACTAACACATTTTAGATCTGAAAGCTCCCGTGGAGGTCAGGGTGCACAACATCCTGTTAAATAAATGTTAAAGGATTCGGTACATGAAGCCTGTGAATTCTGGAATTGTAGCAATTAAAGCATTATACAAGGGACTTTTACTGAAATGTAGAACTTGTTGCTTTCAGGTATCAAAGGATATCTTTGTAACCTTTCTATTAGAATGGCTGTAGCAATTCAGGGAAGAGCATTCTCAGAGTAGGTGTCAGGAGTGGGAGGGGTAAAAAATGCAGTGTTAAAAAGTTCCACTCAGTGGTTGGTGGCACTTTCTCAAAAACCCATTTGAAGAATGAAAGAATATTGTCAGATTATCAAAACATGTGGTACTGTGAGGTCTAATAAAATAATTTGCTACCCCTAAATAAAGAGTTGTAAAGGAGGAATTTTACGTCTAGAACCGTCACATAACCATTCACAATAAAATCCACAAATGTTAGCACTTTCTTAGTAGTTTTTTTTAAGGAACAGATTTATATTTTTCTGATTGCCCTGGGAGGTATAGTCTAATCTTGTATTAGAGATGTCAGAATGCAATATTTTTTACAGTGGTACCTTATATAAAGGAATTAATTTGTTCCAAATGAAATTATGTTAAGCAAATTTTCCTTTCTACAAATTTCCCATAGGAATGCATTGAAATCCTTAATCATGACCATTTTTATGTTGTACGGATTCACCCCATAGGAGATTCTGTTAAGCAAATTTCCACTATCTCCGGAATTTTTTATGTTGTACAGATTTTATGTCATATAAGCCGTTTGTTTTACAAGGGTCCACTGTACTTGCAAATTATGTTCTAAGTACAGTAGCCTCTTGGACTTGGACTTCTCATAATCTCATATGATTCTGTATATTTAGATGAAAATACTTGCATCTTGATTAAGAAAGCATTCAGACAGTGTCTCTACTAATTTTTAATCTGGGACGATATCAGAATTAAGACATATTATGAACATTTGTATGTGCAAAGGCTTAGTTAAGAATATAAACATCTCCTGTTTTTAAGCAGTTATTTAAGTAGAATTAACTTGCTCTAGTTGGTCAAACACACACATGCAAAAGGGGGGGGAAGAAAATTGCTATTTAAAAATATTTTTACAGTTATGCTTGATACTGAAATGAAAATATAAGAATCATGTGCCTCCCATCGTGGTGAGGAGAGAGCAAAATTAGTGAATGCAGAAATATACATAAATGAGTGAGAAAGGAAAGCAGGGATTGGAATTAAAATAGTGTTACAGGAATACATTTAAATTTATTCCAAAATTCACCCCCCACCCCACCCCCATATAAACAGTCCCAGTATGTTGAGACAGTGAAGAAAATTATATCTCCGGTGCTGCTCACCAGTGATGATGCTGAATTGTATTTATGGGATATTACAGGGGATATGGGTACAGATTACTAAAGAACTGCTCCAGAAAAACTGGGTGATTTTCTCCTTGTGTCACTGTTTACATTTCACATGATTACTATTTTTAACATGGTCTTCACACTGTTATTATTTAGAGACAGATCATTTAATTCTTACCAACAGCAGGCTTATCGATGTACACACTAAAGCATACAAAAAAAAAACCCTGCATGGGCTGGTAATTCAGTTTTTCACAGTCTCTCAGGAAAAATCCTTATACAGCCAGTTCTGAAAAGGACACTGTCAGTCTGAAAATGTTTGCACTTACCATGGCTATGAGAAATTACTCTACCTTAACATTTTATGTATAGGTAGTTTCGCTATTTTTGCTGAACATCAGCAACATTTCCATCTAACCTACGTGTATAGGAACCTGAGAAGCTGAAATACCACAGATGAGCTCTACAAGGCCAAATGGATGAGGCAAACCATGAACTCTAGTTTTATTGGTGGGAGTGGGGGAAGATTCACTAGAATGAAGTGCTCTGGTAGCTGCAGCTGACTGTCTTCATTAATCTGAGACTGCTTCTCTAAAATAATGTGCAAGTGTTTATTTTTTTAAAAAAAATCACGAGAAAGGGAATTCTAGCAGAACCATGATGACAGGAGCCAATCTAAAAGCAATCTGGAATCATTTTTATTTGATTTTTTTTAGTTATGCCCCAGAAACCATCCTGTAAATTGTGTGGTAAAATTAATTATTGTACCCCCACTTATTTTAGCTTTTGATAGATGTGCGGCAGAGATAAGGGTTGTGTAGTCCTTTAGTTGTTGTGGGATTGCAGTTCCCATAAGCCGTCCATTTTGCGATTCTTGCAAGGAATAATAGGGAGTCAAGTGCAACAACTTTCCTGATCTATGGTTAATGGTACATCTGAAGGTAAAAAATGATGATACACAGGGATGTGAGCATGTGGACCAATTATCAATGGCTACGTGAACCATATAAAATCAGGCCCTTGGTCACCACTAACACTGTCAGTTTTCCCCAGACAGCCTGTTAATTGGAAAACCGAGTGCTTCCCAGTAAGTAGTCCACTGCAGTAGCCCTCTAGTATGCCAATGTGGGAAACAGCCACCAAGAATGGGTCCCTCTCATGTCTCTGACTGTCAGTATAAGTGGGTGAGAATTATTATAGGACAATAGTTATGTGGCTGGTAATCAGGACTTGAAGGTCAGATGCCTAATTCTATATTCATTTTGAGTTAGATCCCAGTTTGGAATGCTCCTGTGGACTGATGGGTCCCTGATTTTTAAAATGTAAGTTTGGTACTTGATAACATTATCTTCAAACCATTTTTATTTATACCACTGTATTGCTTTTTTGGGTCTGTGTATGTGTGGCATGGTGGCTCAGTGGACAAAGGCTCTGAAAACTGTTGGTTGCAAAGTGGGCAGTTCGAATCCTGGGTGCCATGCAACAGAGCAAGGTCCCACTGATTGCTCCTGTCAACCTAGCTGTTTGAAAGCATGTAAATGCAAGTAGATAAATAGGTACCGCCATAAAAAGCGGGAAGGTAATACAGTGTTTCCTTGCAGCCATGCCGGCCACATGGCCATGGACTTGTACAACACTGGCTCTTTGGTTTCAATACACAGATGAGCCTTGCCCCTAGAGTCAGACATGACTAGCACTCATGTGTGTGTGTGTGTGGGGGGGGGAGGAATCCTTTACCTTTATCTTATGTGTGCATTATATCAGGCTTGCTGCTGTTCAAACAGGAGTTTCATTATACTATATCACACTATCCATCCCTGTAACAATACAGAACAATGCTGCCTAATTACTAGTGGCTTTCCTGAATCTTGGGCACACCAGGGCTTTCCTATCCTAGTTATTTGACTCTTTTAATAGGAGATTCCGCAGTTTGAACCTTTGGCCTTTTAAACACAAGGTTCATGTTCTACCACTGAGTTCTGATGCTTCCTTTTATGTTTCCTCTGATCTTTCTGTTGTCAGAATATTGTTTTTTTTTAAAAGAAACAATCTGTCCAGTATTGTGTGATGAATTCCCCATGATTGTTTTGATTTTCTGCTAGTAACAGCTGGTTTTGGAAAAACCACATGCACACTGGTGACACTGCCTTTATTAAGTCAGCAAAGTAGAAAGGCTAGTTAGTAGCCAGTTCCTTCCTTTAAATTTAATAAGCTGAAGTTGGTCAGTGTGAATTTCAAAGACATATGTGGGCATTCCCTTCCTTGCCAGAACATGTGGGTGAACTGATAGAAGCAGTTTGAAAATGCATTTGGGGTAGAAAGGAGATTACATTTTCTGTCTCTGCACTTGTATGTAATTTTTTGCTTGCATATACCGCTGGCAGACTGAGTCAACCCGTGTCAGTGTGAACTGATGTACATCCACAGGTCATTTACACTTGATGGCATACAATAGTTCTTGAGATTTTTAGAAAGCAGTGATCACTGTCTCTCTTAGTTACCACATGCTGGCATAGCATGGGGTGTAAAATTACATGCCATGCCATGCCAGCTGGGAAGAAAATGCATCCCTCTATTGTACAAATGTATATTGCTGCTGACCTTTTCTATTATGACTTTTCCAGTATCTTTGATAAGCCAATTACAGCATTTTTAGGAAAGACCGTAAACTCTGCTATTGTATTATACTGAGCTAATATATTCAACCCTTGGGAAGTTGTCCCTCCTCAGTATCGCCTAATAGGTACTCAAGTGCAGCTAGGATGACATATTCTCCTAATTTAAAGACCAGTAGCTACTACTAAGACCCTCTAGAAATACCAGTTGCCGAACCGCAAAGCTAGGAATTGTAATTGTAATTATATGGATTACCAGTAGCACCCCATGGAAACTGTGGGCATCGTGTTCAGGTCTGCAGTGTTTATGCCAGTTTTTGCATGTAGCTCATTCACGTGCAGGATTGCGGTCTCTAGCAAAACAGTGAATAAATTCCCAGCACTTTCTTCTTCTCTTCAACCGTCCTCCTTGCAACAGTTTGTGCCCCACCTCTCTTAGTGCCCTTTACATTTATTTTCTGACAACGTATTCATTTATTTAAAGTATTGATATTTAAGTGGTCTGCAGTGTTTGTTTTAAAAGACAACACATTCCAGGGCAGCTCAAAAATCACCAGAATGGGGACATGTCCCTAACCTCACGCTTACGTATTTTTTTTAACTCGAGACATAAAAGGAAGAGGGGTTGCAGATGGAAAAGGAAAACAGGAGCATGCATTTTTTAATGTTAACCTGTTTTTAAAATGTTTTACATTTTCAGTTTACGCAATCCGCAACACCAGTCCTAACCCCAGCGTTTAAGCCAGTTCATATACTAACCAGACATGGAGGAAGCAGTCTGTTCAGTTAAAAAACATAAACCTTGGGAGATTTAGGGGAAGTACCATGTTTCCCCGAAAATAAGACAGTGTCTTATATTAATTTTTGCTCCCAAAGATGCGCTAGGTCTTATTTTCAGGGGATTCATTTTCCATGAAGAAGAATACGGTACACATTTATTGTTATCTTATTATTGGGGAGGCCTTATTTTCAGGGGAATGCCTTATTTTTCAGCAAGAGGCAAAACCGTAAGTAGGTCTTATTTTCGGGGGATGTCTTATTTTCGGGGAAACAGGGTAGTTGAGTGGCTGGAGGTTCCTTGAAGTGGCTGTGATGCCTCTGCAGGTCATGGGTCCCTGCCAGGTGGTATCACGGAGTGCCAGGCATTTGTAAACATTTGATGGCAACATAATTATGGGTTAGCTAGTTTCAGGGATGGACAGCATTCTGATCCCTCACATGAACTCACACCAGATAGTAAGAGGTATCAAAGAAGATAATATATTTTCCCTAGGAACATGTTGTTTTGTGCGTATGTATGATTTTAGTCTCTTAATGAGTCAATCAATGTTGTGAAAGCCTCCATGTGTTGTCAGATCACTAGAAAAGGAACTTTTTCAGGATCTGACTAGCAACAGTGATTACACAGGAGGCTATAGAATGCCTTTCCTAGGGCCACACTCATATAGCTGCTTATATAGATGCTTTTGGTTTTGGAGTAAGAAGTAAAAACCGATTGCTGTACTAGTGCAACATCCTTTTAATTACCATTGTTTTGAATGATTCTTAATCTTTTGAATGGTTCAGTTAAACTTCCCAGGTTTACCTGGTTTGCTTGATAGTGGTAGTCTTTTTTAAAAAAGGTTAACTTAACTTGCAATTTCTATATGTTTATTTTCAGTAAGTTTCTCAAATAGTTTTGGACACATATATTAATGTATGAAGAACAAATTAACTTATTTATCCTTAATGAAGTAATTACATAGAAGTACTGATGTTATAACAGTATATTTTTATAGAGCTTGTGTTTTCTAGAGACATGACCATTTATGATCAAAGTAACTGCAAATGGGTGTTTAATTCTCCCCTTCAGTAGTATAAACTATTCTTTTAATAGCACAGCTTGTCCCACAGAAGGGTCAACATGTGAATGACTTATGTGTGATAATTGATAACATTCTTGAGAGTTTCATAAATTAATAAAATACAAAAATCAAAATGAAATAGAATACTATAAGCCTAGAGATCTATGATGAGCAACGTATATTAAATGTACAATGGGATGGTTAGACGTAGGACTCATCCACATGAATGTATAGCTCAGATTGAGGTGGGTTTGAACCACATCTCCCATACATCTGAAACTGCTCAATCCTCATTTCTATGTTTATTTTAATTGTTCTTTGAGCTTCTTTGGAGTTAAGTTTAATGTTCTCTCTCTTTCCCCTCCTTCTCTCCCCGCACTTAACTCTCATGTTCTCCTTGCCTCTCCCATATCTACATCTTTTGTTTCTTGATTTTGCATGATTTGGTAGTGGAAACATCTCTCTCTCTCTCTCTATCTCTCTCTCTCTATCTCTCTCTCTCTCTCCCCCTCTCCCCTCTCTCTTTGTTTTTGAAAAAGGTGGTGTTAGTTTTGTTCTTAACGTGGAGAAAAGTCTCCTGAGTCTGAAGGAAAGCTTACGGCTCTTTCTTTCTTTCTTTCTTTCTTTCTTTCTTTCTTTCTTTCTTTCT
>JAHTLZ010003547.1:26073232-26100217 GCA_023846285.1 Phrynocephalus versicolor | reverse complement strand
TTCTTTCTTTCTTTCTTTCTTTCTTTCTTTCTTTCTTTCTTTCTTTCCTTCCTTCCTTCCTTCCTTCACAAGGTGTAACAGCATCCTTGTATATTGATGTAACATAAAACAAGATGAGAAAGGGATGGACAGATGTAAGAGTCCCAGTATGGGTTATCCAGGTCAAAATAAAAACAAAACCCAAAAAAGTGAAAAGAAAAACATACAAAACCACCAGATTTCAAATGAAGGAAAAATAAGAATGAAATGGAAGGAGTTTGATTCAGATCTGCTGTAAAATCCTGTAACTGTGTTAAATTAATCTGAATCAATGGTCAACCTAACCCTCATTAGACAGGATCAAATAGAGTGTGTGCATGAGTCAATAGTATTAAATGTAATTCGGCATTATGTGTATGAGTCTAAAGTTCACATGACTCTGTCTCTTTAAAAAGGAAGAGGTAAACCTGCCAATCCTGGCTTGTAGCAAACCCCCATTTGCCATTTTATCCAAACCCAGCAAGCCATTATTTATACACCCCATTCTGCAGTATTATTATAAAGAGAGAGGAGTTCTCACTTATAACATTAAACCACTGCGTTTGAAAGCCATTCTTTACCTATAAGTTTGTACTGGCCATGTTGGCAAAGAAATTCTGGGAACTGAAGTCCAAATGTGACTTTTCAAAGCTTTGGTCTGATAGATGTCATTTATGGGCAGTGTTGTTAAGAATGGAATAAGACTGTCAAAGACATGGGAAGCAATGTGTTTGGACATGCATGTGACTTGGTGGATACTAACCGTTTAAAGAAAAATTAAATCTGAAAAAAAATCACTTATAGATGTTAGTAAAATGTACACACTTGTTTGATTGATTTTTGCAAGGTCAAATGATATTTGAAATGCAGATTAGAAGAACATTGGAATGGGCTCTGAATGGCTCTCACAGTACCTGCAAGCTGCAACCATTTCTATTCTTGCCAGTGTTTTCCTTTTTAATACAACTAATAATATCAAGAGCAGTGTAATTTTGCATCCCTTTATCATCAGATGACGGCACAAATGGTAAAGGGGAATCCCTCTTTATATATAGATGATTGTAAAATGATTGCCGTGCACCTGAGCCGATCCAATGGGGTTGCTAATGCCTAGGTTTGCTGTCCCTTAAAACCACTTTGTTGCATGCTGTATTCTTCGAAGACAGCATTGACGAGAGGCCCCATTGTGGATGCTCCCTCTTATAGAAAAGGAGAAAGCACCAGGGGCCGGTGCTTGAGTCTCTGGAAGGAGAGGGACCATATCCAAGTTCAGAACAGAGCAGCTGTTGCAGAGGCTTCTCCATGGATGGCTTGGCAGAGAGGCCCCCAGAGTTCTCAAAGGCTAAGTGCTCTTCAGCAGGGACGGGGAGAAGATCTATTGAATTTTTGTTTGTTTACTTAGGGAGTGTTTCAGTCTTACTACTGAAGTTGTTTTTTATGAAGTGTCACCAGTCCCTCATAACCGGCTTACAGGGAACACCAGAAAATCCTATTTTACACAAGATCTCGTTGGCAGTCGGCTCTATCTCCCAGCCAAAATTGTCATTGCCAGGAGAAGGAAGCCGTTTCTTTTTTTTATTTATTTAATGACAGACCATATGTCTTGGGCTGTCAAAAGAGAAGAGTGATCCAAAGTTGCTTTTAAAGCATGCGCTTTGTAGGTGCAATCTGTAATTGTTTCAGTAGATTTTCTGCTACTTGTAAAACTTTTGGAAACTGAAAATGCACATAGATCTCCTGTGGGAAATTTATCCCATGGTGGTAGCAATTCTTCTTCTAGTTCCAAGACGTTTGTGTAAGAGACCTTTTTTTTTAGCTTTGCTGGAGGAAGGAAAAATTTCAGGCATCCTTAGTTTGAATTTATAGGCTGTGTCTCCCACTCCCCCCCCAAAAAAAACCAATACATCTTTGTTTTCCTCCTTTGTTGTTGTTGCTGTTGCTGTTATTATCTCTCTCTCTGTGTGTGTAGGCACTATATATCACACAAATTAAGAAGTGCGCACAGACATGTTTTTTGGACTACAGTTCCCAGAATTCTCCAGGCAAGTGGGCTTCCTGGTAGATTCTAGTCCAAAACCACAAAATGTGCACACATGTAATATTAACTAAATAGTATAGCAACAGCCTGTTATTTAATGAAAGGTGCTGAGATTCAATTGGAATTGATTCCCGTATTTTTCTCAAAGGTGTTTACAGATTGTTTGCAAAACTACTCCCTGGCTACATGAGCAGGATATAAATCAACTAAAAGGATGAATAAATAAATAAATTTTCAAAACGTGTATGTGGCCACAAGGCTGAACTCAGCAGCTTCTTCTTTATAGGAGGGATAGGAATTGTTGGGGGTCTCTGTAGGTTCTTGATGTATAATTGTCTTTGTCCTTAAGGAGCAGATCCAGGGATGAGGGATGATGGGAGATGTATGCCAGTGAGATCCTGGAGTCCATGCGTTCCTCATGCCTTGCTTACATAGATTCCTGATTGTATATCTAGACTGCAGTATTGCAGATGATGGCAGTTTTCCAGTAGGTTGGCTTATTCTGTTTAGTGAACCTGTTTTGAGACTTGTAACAGAAATTGTGTTGAGGGGGAAAGGAAAATTATCTGCATATATACATTCCTGTTTGTTTATACGGAGTTTTTGGTGGTTTGTGATTTTCTGGTAATTGGGAAGGGTTCTTTGGTTTTCAAAGCTTCCAAATTGTTTTTGTATTCAAATACTTATAAAATACTAAATTCTTTTCCCGTGGTGATCTTTCTCCTTCTCCCCCTTTTCCTATTCAAAAAGAAAATGTTTGAGACCCAGATCTTAATGATAGTTGAAAGTATAAAGCAAAGTTTTAAAAGTACCTAGGACAGCAACAATGGTCTGAAATAAATTCATTAAAATCAATGTTATTTCAATGAATACTAATGGAATTATTAATGCTTGGATCAGGTTTTTTCGCCCTGTTTGTGATTATTCAGCTTGTTGTCTGTTGAATCTATAGCCTCGCTAATGAACACCACACACTGTCTGTATAGATTGTTTGAAGTCGTACTTTACTTGTGCCTGCCCAACTCACACTGACAGTGGGTGTTGGTTTTCCTAAAGTACTAAATATCCACTATCCTTCTCTGCCTTCCCCCTTTCAGCTTTCTATGAGAAATACTGCAGTTTTCTGAACTGTAAATTATGAGATATCTGTAGTACAAAGTATACATTTTCTCCATTTCAACACCAAGACATCTGTTTCATCCTTTGAAACCACATGGCTATCGAGATACAAAAACTTCTTTTTAAGGTCATCACTTTTGATCTTGCTGACGGGTCAGTGGGATTATGTGGTGAGGATGAAATTCTGCTCTGGATTACTTTTTCCTCCATGAAATTTTAATAGAGGTACCCCCATCAGTCTTGGAATTTCAGACTACCCCACAAACAGCTAGAATATTCTCCATAAGAA
This sequence comes from Phrynocephalus versicolor, assembly GCA_023846285.1. Lineage (NCBI taxonomy): Eukaryota > Metazoa > Chordata > Lepidosauria > Squamata > Agamidae > Phrynocephalus > Phrynocephalus versicolor. The sequence goes on along the minus strand of JAHTLZ010003547.1, from coordinate 26,096,753 downwards.
CTATTCCCGAGTCTTGAATCTACTAAACTCCTTCTCCAGGACTATTTGATGTGTCTTTGGAGGCAAAAATTATGAAATGGTCATTGTCCGACTTTGGGCACCTAATGTGAAGGCAAGGTTCTCTGGGAAAACACAGCAATGGTGGGAAAGGTTGAAGACAGCAGGAAAAGGAGAAATATGAGATGGATTAACGAACTAAAGGAAACCACAAGCTTGATTTAGAAGAGTTCACCCAGGCTTTTGAGGACAGGGCATTTTGGAGATCACTCATTCATGGGGTTGCCATAAGTTGGCATTGACTTGACCGCATGTAAAAATGATAGCAGTTTTTCATCTCTCATCTAGAGGGTGAAACGAGTGGTATAACTATGTTGTTTTCACATTTTATGGAGTAGAGGTTGTGTAGGGTTTCTTTCTTCTGTGCTAGTAAAGCAAACTCTCCTCTTGTATGTTTTGTGCTCTTGTGTTTTATTTGAGACAGAGACAAATGCCACATGCACAATGGACATAAAACTGCTATTGTTACAACACCTCGAGTATATAATCATCTTTTCTTCCAGATATTAACCCACAGTGTCCAGAAAGTCAAAATGGTGTGAAATTGCAAGTGGGTCCCATGAGCGGTAACTGGCCAGCAGGACACTGGCAAATGATCAATTATTTCCTGCATTGCTGTCCAAGAGCTACAGTTCATATTTTAGGACCTCTGGGGAAAGAGAGAGCTGTAGCATGCCTAGAGGAAAAGGCTAATACTGTACAGTGGTTTCTGTTTCTTTACGGTGTACAGACTTCTGTTATATAGCAGGCCCACTGAAAATAAGTGGGTGCTTTTACCAAAAGTAAATCAACATTGGGGCTCTTTACAAGCTTATATTGTTAGTCCCTATATTATTCTTGTCACTACATGCATAGACTGAGTTTCCTCATTTAATCTACACATTAGAAATGACCAGATCTTTGCATGCTGCCTTTGTTGGTCCTTCAATTTCCATGTCTTGCTTTAGAGAAGGCTTGTCGAAATATCCATACTGTGTGTGGTTTTGTTAAGAGCTAGAAATGCTGCAGCATCCCCACCCTCGAATTTGTAGGCCTAGGCCACACAAGCTCTCTGTGATGCAATGGGTGGTTTGAAAGGGAATTCAGGGTTGCTGAAATGCTGTGGCTTAGTGAAGTCACAACTTGTGTGTGTGGACCTGTTGGAAGCAGTGGACCTTATGGAGGAGTTGAATTTCCAGATCCCCATTCAGTGGGCCGACTCTAGGTTCAAATGTCTATGCTGAGCAATAGGATTTCAGTCGGCGGAGTCGCTTGTGATGGGGTTCGAGCACCTTAAGTTGTGCTAGTTTTTCAGCCCTAATTTAGGGCTGAAAAAAGGGACCCTCAACTTATATTTGGGTCATTACTTTTAGCCACTGAAGCAAGTGCTTGGGTCGGTGGCTAAAAGTCATTTTAAACATAGCACGCCGCTTCACCTGACCCCCATCTGCATCACGGGGTGTGTGTGTGTGCGATGTTTAAAATGACTTTTAGCCACCGAGACAAGCACTTGCCTCTCATTGTAAACATCACACACTGCTCCCCCAGCTCACAGAGGAGGAGCTGCCAGGCCCTGCTGCATTTCCCACCCTAGACTTATTCTCAAGTCATTAAGTTTCCCCAGTTTTGGGGGGGTTAAATTACGGGCCTTGACTTATACTCGGCTCGACTTATACTCGAGTATATATGGTAACTTGTGCTGGTATTTCACAGTGATGACAAATACTGGCACGGCATTTTCCACTGGATTTCCCCGTTGTGGAAGAGCTGCTAGATGGTTCTGCTTTAAGCTGTTCCCATTCCATTCACCAAAGCTGGCCTTCACTTTTCCCCTGCAGTACATTTTTAGGGTTTCATTATTGGCAGGAAAACATTGTAAAACAATGGGTTAGTTAGTGGTTGGAATGCAATAGTGATATAAGAAACTGGCCATTCTTTTATATGTTATTTATTGCCTTGCCTGTGTTTTAGTGAGCCTGTCCTTGGCTTGGGATTAATGTTAGGATACAGGACACTCCATACTGACTGCAGGGTTTTGGACAGAAACTTGAGGTCTTCTGCAGTCTACCTCACTGCTTTCTGCCCGCATCCAGGAAGTAGCTGAGGACTGTATCTTTAATTTAGCTTCCATGGCATTTCCCCCCTTGCTTTTAATGCTTTATTGTGTTTTTAAATGATTATTGTTTGGGGAAGGTTGTATTTTACCTTAGTGGGTCTCAAAAGCAAGATCTAGAAATACACCCAAGTAATTCTACATTTGGCACAAGTAAGCCCCATTAACTTCGGTAGATGTGCTTTAGAATATGGTGCATGTGAAGAGGAAGGAAGATGGCTGGTAGCTATGGAGTTGGCAGGAGAGGCATTGTGAAATACACTGATGCACCCCACATGATCCTTGATGAATACTGCTAATGATGGGGAGTTTCAAGGGGTGAGTACCATCCCTTTCCACTCCTGTATTGCTTGCTGGGTCCACCTGCTGATGAGTTTATCCTGCAGCTTCAGATGTCAGCAAACAGCACACACTGCTTTTAAATCGCTTGCTCAGCACTGTTGATATGTTTGAGAGCAGCTGACCATGACCCCTCCTGTAGCCAATCTGTTACTTCTCTGGGATTGTCTTTCAAAATAGTTGGGCAGCTTCAATTAGTTCAAAAGGCAGCTGCCAAATTGTTTTCCTATGGGTATAGAGATCAGATCACCCCAGTCATAGAATATATCTCTTGCTATCAGTTGGTTTCTAGGCCCAGTGTAGAAAGTTCTGTGTTCAGCCTTTCAATGGCTTTGGACTAGTAACCTTAGAGAAGGTAGAATTTGTGTAAGCCTGTGTGCTCAGGATCTGCTTTCGAATTCTCTCCTGAGTTGCAGCCTTTTCAGTGGCAATACCCTAACTCTGCAGTGTCACTCCATCTCAGTAGAGATCCATTGGGGTACCTTCCATTTTGATATCAAAGTGTTTGTTGTAAGCCTTAGCGTTTGACATGTTTTTAATTAATGTATTTATTTTAGAAAAAAATCAACTAATTTCCCCCCAGCATTTAGTAATTAGAGGCATGAAGCTTCTAATCCAGAAGTAGCATATACTACCCTGGCAAGGCTTGGTTAATTATGAGTTAATCACAGAGGGTTTGTCAAAGTTAATTGGTGAACTGCTGCGTTGAGTGGCGCCAGCTCTCCCTCCACCGTCATTTCCACCACTGTCTATCCTTGGAAGGAACAGTCTGAAGAGGAGAGATTCCTGTATCTGTTGGGGGTTATCCTTGTGAATTAGAACCTTGGCTTTCCAGGGTTCTAGTTTATGTGGAGAGTCTCCATGGATGCAGAAGGGTTTTCCATGAAGATCAGCGGTCTCTGTCCGTAGGGAAGTGACTGAATCAAGGACAAAGGGAGATCAGGGCAGGAGCCTTTTTCTCTCTCTGCATGTTTAATAAACATGGAGATAAAGGCCGAATAGAGTCCCTCAGTATCTTGGTGTACTGTGGGATGCTATTATCTCTGATTGTTCATATTGGGTGGGGCAGACGTGTCCTGGAGTCCTCCAAAATCTGAATGGCCATTGGTTCTCCCCAGTCCTATCTCAATAGGTGAGATCTTAGGCACTAAAGGTTTTAGTGGGCTGTTAAAAATCATGACATAATGACTACTTCAATTTTGACATTACTGATCTGTCATTGGTTTTTATGCATTTTAGCATCTGGCTACGCATCTGAGATGAGAATCTAAGAGTAAATTTCAAATGACAGGTTGAGCAGAAGCCAAGAAATTGGTGGCTCTGTTTCTCTTTTCCACCTCTGTTCTTGTTATTTTTGCAGATAAAGAATAGTGTGGTGCATAGAGAAGCAGGGAGGCTTTTGCTAAGCTAAAAGTGAGTGAATTCAATGCCACTATCTTTATCACAAGAGTCTTCTTCATTTTCAAAGGAGAGAATTCAAGATACTACTTCTGAGAGCTTGTCTTCTGTGTCTTCATTCTGAATGCCATCTCCACATGGTAGATTTTTACCTCAAGTGTGCCTGTGTGATGAAAATCCTGATACATAGTTTATAAAGTCATCTTGCTTATCCTTTTCAGATTGCCTTTTTCTACAGGATGAGCTTGAACAGAGTTTTCACTTCAGGGGACCATTGTCAGTGAAAGGTTCTTATGGTGGCTATTCAGAACTCCTCATAGCACAGAAGATCACTCTCTTCTCCATTTTTTAACCTGTTGCTGCACCTTCCTTACTTGAAATTAGGAGTTCAGATCACAAGGACCTTTACACCTGAAGCCTTTGGCCTTGCAATTTAAAATAATAACTCCACAGGATTGCTTTTGCTCTTGCAACTTTCATACCTGCCTTCATTTTTCTGCTAGATCTATCTTGTAAAAGCTTAACAATGCTTTACTGTTGGAGAATGACTGCTACCAATTATGGGCAGTGCCCTTCATTATCTCTTCCATATATTGTGTTTTCACCAAGTTGATGGACAGTCTCCTTTGCTAAAGTATCCAAAGTTTTCTCTTTTTTTATTGATAACTTCATAATACGATTGCTTAGATATGTTTCGGTATGAGACACAACTCTTTTTATCAAATCTGCAGATCTGTTTCAATTTAATCCTGGAGTAGTAGTTTAAGCCATCAAAATAGCACTCTAAATCAGACAGCAAGTCAGGGTAGGTGAGGAATGAATGAATTTTGCTTTTTTTTTTCATAATCTTTTTACTCAGAAGTTTCCATTCACCATGTCTGCATCAGGACAGATGCTGCACAGTATCACACGACTTTTTGTAAATACTGCTACCGTGACAAATTATAGGTATTGTTCTCCCAAGCACTGAGATATCTATCTTTGCCTGCCTGCCTGTTTGTCTCTCTTTCTTTTCCTCCCTCTTTCACTCGAGGCCGGTCTTTGTAAGATTTTGCCCTTCTGAAATAGGAAAGGTGAATGTCATGCGATCTGATCATACAGCTATGGAGGCTCTATCATTTGGGTCAAGTTTTTGTTGCTAGAGGGGGCAAGTGGAGGGAGGATTTAATCATTCTCTTAAACAATTTCTCTGATCTAAGAACATAAGAAGGTAAGCTGTTTCAAATTGATGGACATCACAGCATATCTGGGCAGTGTGTTTCAATATGTGGTGTGTGAATGAATACTTTTCTGATGCCTTGAATCTCCTACACTTCAGCTTCACTGGATGATCCCAGGTTCTAATATTCTGAGAAATGAAGAAAAGTTTTCCTCACTCACTTCTCCCACATCATAATATAGAACCTAATATTAGAGATATTAGAGATATTATTTCTAATATAGAGATACAGTGGACCCTCGCATGACAGTTTGTATAACATAAAATCTGTACAACATATAAAAATCAGGAGATAGGAAAAATTTGCTTAACAATCGTCTAAGGGGCGAATCCGTACAACATAAAAATGGTCACGATTAGGGATTACTCTGTTTTCAATGCATTCCTATGGGAAAGTTGTATAAAGGAAAATTTGCTTAACATAATTGCATTTGGAACAAATTAATTCCTTTATACAAGGTACCATTGTATTATAATATTAGTAGCAATAGTAACAGTCTGCACGTGTAGCTGATGGGAAGTAGGGGAATGAAGTAGCCGTCTTCTTTGTATGGGTATTTTAAAGAAAGGAAAGACACTGTGGGACAGCAGTCTGGCCCTTTAAGTGACCTTATAATTGGATGGACATAGTTGTCATAGGCAAAGAAAAATACTCTAAACATGGACATTTCATTAAAATTATGGCTGGAGTTCCTTGACTGGAAGAAAAAATGATAAATAAAGTAAATGAGCTCTAGCTGCCATAGCTAGTCACTGGTGACTGTGCATTACCCCCAGTTTTTATGTCATTCATTTGAACAGACTTCATGGTGGAAACAAAGAGGGGAAGGATAGTGGTCTGCAGCTATGTGAACCATTTTCCCCCTGTGGCTGCTTTGTATTAATTTGAAACTGGCCTTCTTTAAGCAACCGCCTGCTTCTGTGACAGAACTCCTCCCGTGTCTACCTAGGAGTTCTGTTAAAGCTGATTGGATTCGAAAGGGCAATGAATTAACAATTTTTTGCTTTGTTTTACAGAAGGTGAATAAGAGATTGATCTAGCAAAACATTGATCTGTCTTTGTTTACAGGGCAAGGGTCTCTCAGAATATTAGTCTGCCTTGCCAGGGATATACTTTTTTTTAAAAAAAGCAGGATTTTGCTAGTGGAACACTTTCCCTCCCCTTTCCCCTCTACATATGGGTTGGGAAACCAAAAATTCTGCTTGAAGAGGCAAGAGCGCATGTCTGCCTGATTCAAGAGCCCGTGGTACACCTAGTAGAATTTCAGAGCACACTTCTAAAAGAACGGTCTCTGATAATTGGAGCTACTGAGAAGGGGGATTGAGGATCTCTTTCAGATGTCGAGCATTACAAAAGAGACTATAACTTCAACCAGGAAAGGGAAAAAATGAAAGAAAGATCCACTGCTGGCGGTGTTATTTCTTGAAATACCTTTGTGTATGTTAGCTGCATATCCTTGGCACTCTAGTCCAGCACCTATGAGAGCAGCACACAAGCTTGGACATGGTCATCCTCAAACGTGCTCCAAAATCTAGAGCAGTGTTGGCGAACCTATGGCACGGGTGCCAAAGGTGGCACATTGCCCCTTCACGGCCACCTGTATTCAGGTTAAATTGCGGTATTGGCACTTTGCGAAAAATCAGCAGGTTTTGAATCACAGTTTGGGCACTCGGTCTCTAAAAGGTTCGCCATCACTGATCTAGAGTATTGGTAGGCAGGAACATAGGCTTGACTGTGCTTTAATTATTTGATTGAGTTAATTAAAATAATTGAGGCTTAAATGAACAAGCTGCATTCAGAGATCTCTTCTTAATTTCTCTTAATTGCTTTTGGGGGATGGAATTCTTGGTTAAGTTCCGCAACTGTTCAGGCCATTGATTGAATGACTGTTGTCCTAAGGAGAATTATTTATTTATTTATTTATTTGCTTTCTTGCAATAGCATGGAAAAATGGGGAAGTAGAATTCTGGATGGGCCCCCACCACATCCTTGTAGAGCAGATGGATACTGTATCTAAGGTGCACTGTGTTGTGAGTGCAGAAGAATGATTATTTATTTATTTATTTTACTAGAGAAACCCCGTTTCTTCTTTTTTTGCCATTTTACCAACTTGAGTTAGAGAAAAGAGTTGGAGAGAAGATTTACGATACAGTTAGTATGCTGGCAGGCTACTTTGGAATGGAGACATGCCCTCTGGGGTCCACTGTCTGTGTAATGCAGTCAAATCACACATAATAGACAATTGTGAGTGTGACATTTTTCTGGTTTTTAAGAACAGAGGCATGTTTGATTACAAGAATCACTGGTGGAGGTGGTGCTTATTCTTCTGCCTGTGTGTTCTTCGCAGCCTCTCCCATCCGTGAAGCCAGTCTCCGATTCATAAACCATATCCCCCCTTCTTCCAAAAATACAAGACAATGAAGTTGTTAAAGTTGCAATAAAATGACAGGTGAGCTAAGCCTCTCAAGCACCCCCCCCCGAAATGCTTCGTTAGATACATATTTGTCCCTTTGCAAGTGGTGAGATTACAACAATGTCTGCCTTAACCACACCTACTGCATTACGATGAGTGCTGGCTGGACCTTCCAGGTGTTATTGAGTTGCAGTCCCCCATGTTCCTTCCTTACCATTGCTGGTGAGGATTGATGGAGAGAGTTCAAGTCGAGTAAAGTTTGGAAAATTTACTTTGCCCGTCCTAGTTCATAGAGTCAGGCTTCATTGTTTGGCAGCAGTTAAGGAAAAGGAGTCTGGTTCACGTTTTTTTGTCTGCCGAGAGGAATGGAATTTCATACCAGCTTTCTCAAGCACCAGATATTTGTTTTGGCGTGAAGTTCAGTTGGTGCTGGTACGCAGATATCAACAGGATGGGTTTGTTCCCTGTTGTGCTGGCAGAGAATGGATGAGATGGAATTTTACCATTGGAATAAGCCACTGTTCAACTGCACGCTGATCTCAGTCTATTTCTTCTTCGGCTCCTGCCGCCACCTTTCTTGGCAAGCTGTCGCCTTCTTAACCAAGGACAAAAAAAAAAGTACCAGGAGATGCATCACCCTGTCTCCCACTGGCCTATAGCTGCTCGGATAATTTTTCACACAAGGATAATATCTCTTAATCTTTGGATTACTGGTAGCCTGTTTGGCTTGGGCTCAACTTGGCTGATTGCCAGCCAGAAGCCTCACTTCCATGTTAAAGTGGAACTAATTAATTCTGAGTTAATGGTGACTAAATCTTGACAGGGGAGCAGGCCAGACATTTGACATATTACTGTAACACTCTGAACCAACTGGTAATAGTGGTCACCATCTTCCTGGAAACACTGCTTTCTGTAGAGCATATTCCAAATGACTTCATAGCACTTTTCCTCCCTCCATGAAAGGGGCTAAGCTCCTGTCAACTTTTTTTTACCCCCTGACACAGTTATTTGCATCAGTTTTGAAATGCGAAATAAACGTTGCATGTGCTACATCATTTCTGATGGAATCCACTTTTCGGTCTCCACATTTTAATGTTCAAGCAGCTGCGCTACCACTCTGAAAGTGGCCAGTTCCTTTTAAAAATAAAATTAAAAAAAAAAGTCTATAAGGCAGGCAGTTTCATAATGAGATCTTAATCATTCTTCAGATTCTTTATTTGTGCAGTACAGAAAATATATAAGTATGTACATTTATAATAACCGTGTTCTGAAAAAATTAAAGTGTTGAATAAATGCTAGAAACAAGTTATGTTGCTTAGATAGTAAAGCGGTACGTGGCCCTTTAAAGGCTCATTGTTGTTTTTGCCACGACCAATTAGTGTGAATATTTTGGATACCTGTTACCATCTTGGTGTGTTCTTTGTCTAAGGTGTATTTGTCTTTCTCTGATATACCATAGTCATCCCTAATATTTTGCTGCTTTTCTTAGAAAACCGCTAAGGAGGAATAAATGTCTATGTTTTAGATTCTCATCAGTGTGATTTCGAAGACTGCCTTTAAATGATTTTTTTCTTAATTATTATTAGAATCAAAGGTTCACATGTGTTACTGGATGTCGAGGCAGTAGGCCTGCAACCTGATCCAGATTACGTTCATTCAGAAGCAGATAATTATTGTGAATTATTTTAGCAGTGAGCAGCTCTAGCCTTATGGTGCAGAGCATTCAAAAGGTTCCAAGCTCAGATCCATTTCTGCATGGATGAGGAAAGCCTTTGCAAGGATAATGAATGCTGAATCAAATGCGCTAAAGGTTTTGTCAGAGTAAGGGAGCATCCTGTTTCCTAGGACATATACTTTAATCTGAAGCTATGCTTTTGATTCCTGATCCACTTTTAACAGTTTTTAAATATTCTTGAGAGAAGGGACAAATAATGAATTATGAAAACATTGTGGTGTTTGCAAAACATCAGGCTCAGATGATCCGTTTCTCCTCAAAGTGTTGTTACATTCAGACATGTCGGTTTGTGTGCTTGTATTTGTGATATCAAAATGATCTTTCTTAGGATCGGAAGAATAAAGAGATTTGGCTCCTGTGGTAATTTAAGTGCAGTAATTTGCCAGTATTTGTTACATTAGAGAAATACCTTACTAAATGAACAAAGAGTGACATTTGTGCAAGTAAATATATAATTTTTGATCTTTTAAGTTTCACCGAACTTTTATGTTTGAAAACTCAATTAAAGTAGATGTATCTTTTTAATCATTACCAAAAAGAGATATAAAGGAATCTTTAAATAGCTGGAGATATCATTTGTGACTCTAGACTTTGTAAATTGCCCCATTTGACTGGATGTACGAGGGAAGAAATATTTGTAATTCTAATTAAAACTCACATGACCAACATATTGGGTTGTTTCAGCTGAGTCCTCAACCAAATATTTCTCAGGCGTTAGAAAGTTGCCTTTTAAAGCTAGTTACGCTCTTAGTAGTTACCATCATAGTGTTTTGAATATCATTTTTTTTAAAAAAAAAACCCGTTTCTCAACAGTAAAGCAAAGTGTTCTGCTTATATACCGCCCCATACCACTACAAGTGGTCTCTGGGCGGTTTACAATTTTAATTACAGTGTGCAGGCTACACATTGCCCCCCCCCCCAGCAAGCTGGGTACTCATTTTACCGACCTCGGAAGGATGGAAGGCTGAGTGAACCTTGAGCCTGCTACCGGGGATTGAACCCAGGTCGTGAGCACAGTTTTACCTGCAGTACAGGCATTAGTGGATGGGCCTGTCCTCCAGAATCCAGGCCAAGATACTGTTTAATACTGGCAGAGTGAAACGCCTTAAAAGGGGCTTAGAATTACTGTTGTCCGTGTTTAGGAGTTGCACGGCTGCCGAGCGCTGCTCCCGGAGCACCGCTTTGGCTCGTGCAATGAAGTTCTGGGTGCTTCTGCGAGTGGGGACTGGGACTGACAAATGACTCATGCTGTGGTCTGTTGCAGAAGCAGCTCGGAACCCTTGGATGCCAGCCACATTCTCTTCCTCGTCAAATTTTCGGTCACCTCAACCCTCACGCTAGAACATGAGTCAGTAGCATAAGCCAACGCTTCGTTCTGCCTGGTGGTGTTCCTTCTCTTCTGTTTCATGAGGGCATGCCTGGTGACTGGGGAAGGAACTGAAAACTTCACAGTTATGCTGAAAAGGGAGAGGCGTTCTCCCTCGCCGGTGTGGAACAAAATTGCATTGCAATGGAGTCCTGTAACTTTCCTTTTGGGAAAGGGGTTCGTTTGATTATTTTTTCTTCCTTTCACCCTAAACTTGGATTTGAGGCTGCTCACAAGAGAAGAGAACAAGCGCAAATAGGAATCTAGCCTGTTCTCATATACTGCGATACTGAACAGCAGATGATAACGCTAATACACCAAATAAACAGCAATTTAGAAATCACATCAGTGAAATAAAGCAAAAAAAGGGAGTTGAGCCGCGTGGCCATCACAAAACACAAATGCAAAACTAGGCTATAAGTGATACCATTTATAGGCCACTAATAAAAATTAAAAAAAAAGCTTTCGAGTGCAACACAGTACAGCTCCTCCATTAAATGCACTGCTCTTAGCATTCAGTTTGTTACAAAATGTTTGAGGAGGAGGAGAAAAGAAAATCTTAGGGACCATCTTGGCTCCCACTCCCCCACCCCACCAGGCATGTGTTTTATTTCTGATGGGCATGCAGTTTCTCCACTAAGCATATGTTTTCTTTCTGAGTCACTGTCATCTTTGCCCCAGATAATTACATTTGTTAGAGCAAGTTGAAGCCATCGGACACATTTGCTTTAATACATTTGCATTAAAGGCAGGAAAGAACTGGATGGGAATCAGTTTCTAGCATAGTTTTGTAAAGAACGAAGCTGAAGAGAATATTTTGAATGCAGCTGTATAATTCTCTGTAAGTACATCTGTTAGGGAATATGTTTTACTTTTTCTATACGCAACGTGATATAATTGTCAGTGTGTATCAGATTTTTTTCCTGCCTACTTCTATGAGTACTGATCTGAAACTTACCAATGGTGTTTGTGTGTGCATGCGTGCGTGCGTGCGTGCGTGTATGCATGCAGAAGTTTTAATAAATCAATTGACACATATAGCCAGGACTTCAAAAAATGACAAGTTTTCTGGATTTTTATATTTAAGGTTATAAGAATAAGAAGAGGATTTGAAATATTCCATATATCTCTAGAATATGGGTCCATTATTGTGCATGTCAGAATCATGGGCACTGAAATCAAACCCCTGCTTTGTATACCCTCTGAATCTACAACATGCTGTCTTTAGGCAAGCCATATTCTAACAAAAACAAAAACAAAACCCCAGAAGACCCTACAATAAATTATGCTTCCTTTTTTTGCCAGCTTAGTGTTTTGGTTCTTGATTTTGCTTGATATCTGCAGAAAGTGGTCTGTTTATCAGGTGCTGGATAGCCTTGAGCACCTCTTTGTTCTTTCAGGTTTTTGTGCTTAACTGATTTATTGCTTATTTTCCCCAGTGATTTTACTGCGCTGCCATTAATAGTTCCTGCAACTGCTCATCCAGTGTAGCATATAAAATGCTTTGCATTGGTCCTTTTTTAAAAAATGAACAAGCCTTCCTTGCCTATTTTAGTCTCTGTATGTAGGGCTATGCAAATCGTCAAATGTTTCCTTTAGTACCTCAGCACCCAAATGCCACCCCAGGTCCTGCCTCTCTAACACGCCTTTCGGCAGCAGCTCCTTCCTAGAATCCCCAGGCCAAAAAACTGAGTGACTGTCAAGCACATTGCTAACCTTCTTCTCTTCCCTGCTTTACTTGCCCAGAACTTGAGTCAAGATGAGTTTCAGTTCCTACTCTAGGACTACTTGTAGGAAAAACCTGAGGAGGTTTCAGAGATGCAGCAGGAGGAGAACCTGCCATTGTTGCCATCACAGACTTGAGTTTGGAGTTTGTTTATTTTTTGCATTGTTTTGCTTTCCTTTTTTAAAAAAAAGCCCCATTGCCGCAACACAATGTTTGCAGAAATCTTGGGTTCCTATTTTAAGAACTATAAAAAGGCAGCATAAAGTTGGGCAGAGTAGATGGGAAAATTTATGGTTAAAAAAAAATCCAGCTGCACAGTGGAGAGAAATCTCTCAAATACACCTCCCCTTATTGCCTGGTTAGTTTTAGTCAGATTTACCTCACTTCACTTCTGCCAGCATAGTGTCAATAAGAAATAGAAACTCTTCTGTTTATTTAACATTTTATTGAATTTTCTAAACACAACAAGTTGAAACAAAGACATTGCTTGTGTATTGCCGTGTTGCATAGTTCAAATACAAATATTTTCCCAATACAGTGGTACCTTGTATAAAGGAATTAATTCATTCCAAATGAAATTATGTTAAGCAAATTTTCCTTTATACAAATTTCCCATAGGAATGCATTGAAAATGGAGTAATCCTAATCACAACCATTTTTATGTTGTACAGATTCGCCCCATAGGTGATTCTGTCAAGCAAATTTCCCTTATCTCCAGAATGTTTTATGTTGTACAGATTTTATGTTATACAAACCCTTTGTTATACAAGGGTCCACTTTATTTCAGCCCTGAAACTCTTCTGTTCAGAGAAAGAAAAAAGTTTCTCTTTTACCTACAAAGTATTTGTGTCAGGATAGAAACAAAAACATATTAACTGGCTAAGTATTATAGTATCTTTTCTGGCTAGCTTCATTAGTTTCTTCACTTACTGACTGATTACATAAAGCATTCAGAACACTAAAACACTGCTGTTACCTACTTGCTTCTGAATTCTCACATTGCTCAACACTGACAGACCCGAACAGACAGAATCTGATGCAGAAAAGGAAACAATTGGGTACCGGAAGTGATTGATGTTCAACCAAAGTCCCTTCCATCCAAATATTTTAGAGGTGCAATAGGCAGCTTGATATTCCAGCAAGTAACTGATGCAATTTATATCTGTTGCTTTATATTTTGTACCCCCCCTCCCAAAAAAAAGACCTTTGTGTTAATTCCTAAGTGACCTATTCCTGAATTACTACCCACTGGTTTTGGTATGCATAACAAAGAAAGTTAAATGTGAGCTACTCCGGGTGAGGTAGGGATAGTGGTAATGCCTTCCATAGATCCTTAGATTCTGTCCAGTAACCACAGATACATACAAAAGATACCAAATCAAAATGGGGGGAAATTGTAAGCAATAATTCCCAAATCGGATCTAAATTACATTCATTATATGGATATAACAGAATGAATCTGACCTGCGTGTTATAGAATTTGTTACTGAATAACTGAGGATTAGTAAAAGGAAAGAATTATGTACAACAAAATGATGTATCATTGCACAGCCTACATGGCACTGGTTCTGAAGGATTTTCACTGGCTGCTAACATATTTCCAGTCTGTTCAGGATGCTTACAATGAGCTACCAAACCCTAAATGGCTTGGGACCTGGGTATTTGAAGGAATACTTCTGCATGGATAAACTTGCCTAATGAATACTATCTGCTGGGGAGACCCTCCTTTATTCCCTAACAGTGGGAATTGTTCAGTATGCAGAAATGGAGGGAGATGACTTTTTCCGCTGTAGCACCTTTCTGTAGAATGCTCTCAGATACTCAACAGGTAGCCATATTGACATGATAAATATAACATGTTCATTTATTAGAGCCTTCAGGAGTTGAGGAGCTTGACTTGTATAGGTTTTAATCTAGTACAGTATTAGTAAGGTGTTATAGATTTATGTGTTTTAAATGGCTTAATTTTAATTTCTTTTAAAGATTTTATGTTTATAAATTGTTTTATTGTATATGGCTTTATTTATTTATTTATTTATTTATTGTATTTATATCCCGCTTATATAATATATACTCTAAGCGGCTTACAAAAGGCTGCAAGAGCCAGCAAATTACAATAAAAGATCAAACGAATAAAACCAATAGAGCACCCTAAACACAGATAAAACCAATAGCACCTCAACTAGGGATAAAAGTGAGCACAGGATTCGATGGCGGGGGGAAAGAGCGAAAGGAAAAAAAAAAAAAAGACAGTTAAGCATCGCCAAAGGCCTCCCGAAAAAGATGGGTTTTCAGCGCCTTTCGGAAGGCCAGCAGGGACTCTGCAGAGCGCACTTCAGTGGGGATGGAGTTCCAAAGGCTGGGGGCCGCCACAGAGAAGGCCCGGGTCCGAGTGCTCGTCCTCCGGGCTTCCCGAGGAGTGGCGACCCGAAGCAAGTGCGCTCGCGCCTGCCGAACGGGACGGGCCGAGGTTGACCGCTGAACGATACGCTCTGCCAGGTAGTCCGGTCCCAAGCCATGGAGGGTTTTATAAACTAAAACCAGGACCTTGAATCTAATCCGGGCCGCAACGGGCAACCAGTGCAGGCGGGCCAGGACTGGGGTGATGTGGTCGTAGCGACGCACACCAGCCACCAGCCTGGCCGCTGCGTTCTGTACCCGCTGCAGGCGCCGGAGAAGATTCAAGGGCAACCCCATGTAGAGGGCGTTGCAGTAGTCCAGCCTCGAGATCACCAGTGCTTGGACCACTGTTCTCAAGGAGTTCGCGTCGAGGTATGGGCAGATCTGGGCGATCCGACAGAGATGGTAATAGGCGGACCTGGTCACCGACGCCACCTGGTGCTCCATGGCAAGCGCCGGGTCCAGGAACACACCCAGATTCCGCACCCTCTCCGCGAGCTGGAGGGAGACTCCCCCCCAGACCTGCCCTGAAACCTTACGATATAAAAGGAGATATAAAAGGGGATAAATGTTTTAATGAAACAAAACAAAGCAAACCTTCATCCAAGGGGGGAAATTACAAAGATATGCTCAGGAGGTACATAACTATTCATTAAAGCTAGTGAAAATAAGGTGCCTTTATAAAGTGTATAAAAAATAAAGTGTGTATAAGTTTGGGCTGAATTTCATTTGTTTTGGTGAGCCATAGTTTACTAAAGCTTTCTTGTGCCTGGAAAGTAGAAGTCCTCCATAGTGATAAGACAGTTGGTAGAAATGATCCCAACTTACACAAAAATTGATGGGTCATAAGAACATAAAAACATAAGAAAAGCCATGCTGGATCAGGCCAAAGGCCCATCTAGTCCAGCTTCCTGTATCTCACAGTGGCCCCACCAGATGTGTCTGGGAGAGCACGAGACTAGATATCTGTCTTCTGATACCACTCCCCTGCATCTGGCCTTTGAAGTACCCCAGTTTTAAGCCTGGAGATGATGCATCTCTATCATGGTTTGTAACCTGTGATGGTCCTTTTATTCTTGACAAGACATTCACGGGTTTGTTGTTATGTGCCATCAAGTTGATTCTAGTTTAGGGGTGATCCTGTGAATGAGTGATCTCCATAATGTCCTGTCCCCATCTACCCTAATGCTTAGCTCTTGTAAAATAAAGCTTGTGGGTTCCTTTTAGGGAGTCAATCCATCTCGTATTTGGCCTTCCTCTTTTCCAGCTGCTTTTCCAGCTGCTTTCCAAATCTTTTCCAGACAATCCTCCCATCTTATGGTGTACACAAAGTAGAGAACTTTAGTTTCAATATTTTTGCCTCCAGAGATAGTTCAGGCTTCATTTGATCTAAGATCCACTTGTTCAAGTCACAGGTTTAATGCATTAGAACCTAGCATGGATCCTTGCCTTACTCTTCCTTCTACTCATTGGCTTATTAAATGCCTTCATTTAAATCTTTTCAAACATCTGCTCTGTAATATAGCTTATACCAATGGATGCTTTGCTTGGGCTCATTTTCAGTTAGAGATAAAAATTGCTTTGATTGTCCCTTATTTTGTCACACCTGCCCAGATGTCTCCATTTTGGTTCACTTTAATTGTTTTCCTACAGTGGGGTATATATCCGGATGAAGTTGTGAAAAACTGATTTTAGGTGGGCAAGAACACACAAAAGCACAGATAGGAAACAAATAAATGTTGTTAGCAGAATTTGGACAAGAGCAGCATGTTATTAATTGTTCCAAGAGGTATAAAAGCAATCTATCCTTACAGATTGCAGGCTCCAGATACATGTTGGGCATGGCTTTGGAATACCACCCCAGCCTTTGTCATCTGTTTCAAGAAATGCAGTGACAAAGGCGAGCAAAAGGAAAATCCCCTGAATGCACCTAGTTTACCCCTGAGATTTCTATTGTCTGTATCTCTAGTATCATCTGTGCATTGCCTAATATCTAGGCTAAGGCACAGTTTATGCATTCCTAGCTGTAATATGGGAGCTGCCGCCGTCTGGTTAGTATTGTGCAGCGACAGTAATGTTGGAAGAAAGAGTATCACAAGGCATCAGAATGCTGTGATCAGTTTACTTCCCCCATGACCATGGCTTCCCTTTAAGGGCATGTGACTGGTACTAGACATAATCATGTTGGCAATGCTGTCCGCACAATTTGCTTTTCCCGGCTTTGCCAGGAAAATATAGGAACAAGCGCAAAATTAAGTTATCCATGAGCAACTGAGGAAGAATGGATGGGTATTTATTTAAGGTTTAGCCAAATCAAAGAATTTTCCATGCTGCCTTTCAGCTGGCCTGACAGAGTGACAGAAAGGCAACTATCATATAATATGAAACACACACTGTGAAAGCTGATAAAAAGCCTAGGGAAAAAGAAAGTGTTCCAAACAGGGCTAAAAATGAGAAAGTAGAAGGCCTAAGCAAACAGAAAGGTATTTTCCTGATGCTGAATGGACCTCAAATTTGATGCCAGTCAGTCCATTATGAGGACAGCATTATCCATGCAGGGTGCTACAACTGAAAAGGCATTTTCGCTGATCACCGCTGTTATTGCTACAGACGTTAAGTTATCACTGGCTTCTGGTTTTTTAAAAAAGGACATGTAAGTTTAGGATTTTAATGAGGTGCTCCCATATAGACTGTCAGGTATCTCCCTGCAGTGACAAAACAGCTTGAGATTAGTGTTTCCTGGTGTCAGTTATGTGTGGAGTTATCAATCATTTGTAAATTATACCAGGCTCAGGCAAACCGATAGGTTAGAGGCCTGGTTCAGGCTGTGAATGAGTTGCATGGACCCCTTCCCATGGGACCAGAAGAAGGCATGTAGTAGACGTCAATTCCATGTTGGATTACCAGATATGGATGTGTCGTCTGAACCTGGACAAAACGGGGGCTAAGCCAAAAGTTGGAAAGGACATTTTAAAAACCATTAGTTGCTGTTTTAGAACCAGCGCCCCAAACATAAGATGAGTACTAGTAGGTTTCAAAAATTTTCCTGGTTCTTGCCTGTTTCTCAAAAATAGGGAGAATAATTACTTTTTTTTACTGACTAAATAAATACATCTA
Source organism: Phrynocephalus versicolor (assembly GCA_023846285.1). Lineage (NCBI taxonomy): Eukaryota > Metazoa > Chordata > Lepidosauria > Squamata > Agamidae > Phrynocephalus > Phrynocephalus versicolor. The sequence goes on along the minus strand of JAHTLZ010003547.1, from coordinate 26,078,890 downwards.
AATCACACAAACCACTGGCTCATGGTTGTTTTATGACTCACAACAGGGGTCAAGGCACAGAATAAACTGGCACTTGGACCATGTAATATTTTCCCTCTGTTGTTCAGTGAGACTACATCTCTGTAACTACAAAAGTAACTAAATGCTACAGATATTCCAGAAAAGGAGTGATTATCCCTCATTAAATTACCATCATGATGCAATTTAGCTGGCCTTGGTTATAACAAAAGAGCTGGCTGGATAGTTCAGTGGGATGTAGCAGAAGGGTGAGAGGTGTGATTCCCCACTGTATCTCCTCCAAGTAGAGCCAGCCTTTGTGGCCTTTGGCAAGCTGCACAGTCCCAGGGCACCCCCAGAAGAAGGGAATGGGGGAACCCCCTCTGAGTACTCTTTTCCCTAAAAGCCCTGAAGAACATGGTGGTGAATCAGAATCAATTTGATGGTATGTGATGAATTGGGAATTATCGGAAACTGGTTACTCCCATGCTCTGCTGTGAACCAAGCACATGTTGTAGTTTAGCAAGGCAATTTATTTGTTAAGCCAGTTTGATACAGTGGATAGAATGAGGGCCTAGCACTCATGAGAACTGGGTTTGAATCTCTGCTTGGCTACAAAAATTGTTATGGTGTGTACAGTACTATAAAATATGCTGGTGTTCTTCATCTCTTTTTCCAGGTGGAATCCCACGCGTGAGTTCATTGCCAAAGATTTAAAACAGGACTTTCTGTGGCCATAGCTCATGTCCTTAAGAAGAAAGTAAATGAACAATAATGCTAGTGATTAAAATACGAATACAAATAAAGTTTCTAAGAAACATTCGTCACTGGCTGGCAAAGTCTTGTATGTAACCTGATATCTAAATGAAGATCATTTGCGTTGATTAAGCCCCACTTCTGATGCCATACTCAGATAATTTACTGCAAGGTGTGTGTGTGTGTGTGTGTGTGAAGCTTTCCTTGCCTTTGGAGGCCTGGTGATCATCAGGAGAGAATGAGTAGAGTTGCTGCTTCTGCCAGATCAAAGACTGTGTAATCAAAACATTGCCAGAATGCACTTTTGGCATTACTGTGAACATCTGATTTGTGGAAGAAAACTGTTTTCAAACCTACTTATCATGTACTACAAGCATGTCCAAACTTCGGCCCTCCAAATGTTTTGGGCCACAACTCCCACAGTCCTTTGTCATTGGCAATCTAAGCTTAGAATTCTGGGAGCTGTGGTCCAAAACATCAGGAGGTCCGAAGTTTGGACATGCCTGATGTACTATCTATGTTCCTCTAAACTGCCAGGAGATAGCATCTGATTGCTCCCCCTTGCTCCCCCCCTCCCCCCCCCCCGTTGAACCGCTCCCCCTCTTTTGTAGGAGCCAGGGAGGTTTATTTCACTTGCAGCTAATAACATGGCTATTGGTGAGTAGCTAGCAAAACCCCACATAATAGGAGTGACATTATCGGGCATCTTTTGTGAAGTCTTCACAGAGTGGTATTGGAAGTAAATCTATTTGTCAGAGCTAGTCTGAGGTGGTAGTATGTGCGAACTGATAAGGCATTACCTTTATTATTAATAAGAAATGCTTTTCCCTTTTTGGACTAGTAAGTGAATGAAACAGTTCCCATTTTTTTGGTAAGCAACACTGTCACATTGAAATCACCGCTGCCATAGCCCTGCCTTTGAACAGTCACAGGTGCCATGTGTGTCTGTCTATCTGTCTCATCATCTTCATCTTCATTATCAGGCTACATTTCCCATTTGGCTGGTCAGTTTGGTTGGCTATAAACTCTAGAAAGCAATATGCAGTTGTGATATTTTTGGCCCTACCTGCCCATCAAATATTGTGGTCCCTCTCCCCACCCCATAAAAAAATCTTCCCTTTGCATTTATTGGCCAAGTAAATGTTCTGTTCGGCTAGTGTTTTCCTCCAAATAAATGCTGTGAAATCTCTGTTCTACCTCTTGTGTTCCTCTGCTCTTGAAATGCTTGACACTAAGTGGAGAGATATTTTTAAATATAGAGAGGAAAGCTGTTATTTTTTTATTTAGCTTTTACTGTGTAATGGCATTTGTGACAAGGTGATTTGCTTCAATATAATTTTGTGTACTGATTAGCGTTCTTTGAAAAGGGCCTTGAGGCACATTGCTTGGAAAGGCGCTATATATGTAGGGAAGGGAAGAAGAAACGACCTTCATTTGAATGCAGTCGAGTAATCTTTATCAAAGTTTTAAGCAACTTGAACTGCCTGAACATGAGGTATGATGACAATAATTGCCAGCATCCTTAAAGGAAGGAGACAACCATTTTGATCATTATCAGAGCTTTTAAGTTCATACTGAGAAAAAAAACCCTCCTCATTCAAAGTAAAAGCAGAAGGATAAAAGCAGACCCAGGTCCACAGGCAGACATACTTTTTTATTAGGACCACTAGAGGTGTTCTAAATGGTTCTTCAGGTTAGGTATTTTTTTTTAAAAGGAGATGGGGAGGAAGCAAGACAATCTGGAAATTCACTTAGAATGTTAGAACATCCATCTTGTTGATGCTTTTAAGAAAAACATACCTTTCACTGCAGTTTTGAATAATTTGGTCAGCAGGAAACAGCTCCAGAGATCACTGATAGTGAACTATTTAATAACTTTCTGCAGTTGGTGGAACAAGTTCTTATACAGCCAGATGTACACCTCTACTTTCTGTTTTTTTATAAAAAATGTAGCCATAATGGCTTTAGACTCCTGTAGTTAATATTTTTTTTATTATGGCATTGACTTATAAACAAGGTGTTAGATATTTGGCTCCTTGTCTAATATACAGCGTGCTGTCAGAGAACCTGCATTGGCAGTGTATCTTCAATTAGGAGTAAGAAGGCTCTGATGACGGAGTCTGCCTTTTGTGTAATTTGTAGAATGTTCACTTATTTGTTCTCTGCCTTGACATAATCAGCAGAGTTGCTGCCCTAACAGCATATAAAATTTATTATTATTTATTTATTTATTTATTAGATTTCTGTACCACCCATGTGGCTATCAGGCTACTCTTAACTACTTAAATATCTTAACTACTAAGTTGCCACCTTTACAGCTAAGAATGCCATGATCTTCACCAGTCTAAAGCCTTGGCTTGAAACATTGTTGCTGATCCTCTAGCATCTTCACCCCAATGTTAAAGACACCTGGATGTCCCTTGTGGTAACCCCCTACATATTTATCATTCTGTCATGCTTGGCTAGCTGAATGTTAATATTTAATGCCATTAGGCATCCTGTAACCTCCTTGAATCTCTGTTTGACTTGCGTTGTGGCAAGCAGTTCCTTTCTTCTACTCACTGAACCCACTGAAAGTGGTCTCCTTTCTGTTTGACGTCCTTGAGTTTTAGCAGGTTTCACTCAGGGTGGACAGATTTTTTTTTTGCTGGCCTTGCTCCAAAAATCAGTCTGAGTCCATTTACCCCTTCATCCATCCCTAGGATCTAGCCAACATTTTCTTTATCTTTCTTTATCAACCCCCCAACCCCATTCAGGTGCCTTGCCCACTTTTCCTGGCTCAGGATTTCTTTTCATTCCTGACTGTTTCCAAGCAACTTGCTTGTATGCCCAGATACAGCCCGTGCTTTGTGTACACAGAAACAGCTTCATGCTCTGATGAAGGGCCCATTGTGACTTCTATGCCGGCGTGCATTTGTGGTGCAGCCTAATCCACTGTGAACTCAGCGTTTGTCCGGAGGCACTCATGAGATTTCTCACTCTTGGTATGGAACCAGAGTCTTGGGGTTGATGACCTTTATTGCAGGACCCCTGAAATACTCCGAATCTAGGCCTGTGCAGTGTGAGAAAAAGCAGTGTCACATGCTGTGACTTGCAAGATATCTTGAAGCTAGAAATTATGTTCTGATGAGACTGCTAGACAAGCTGGCAGTTTAAAGCATTGAGCTGCAGTGTTTACAAGGGTCCTGAGTCTGGTGAAACTCCCTGTACCTATTAATTGTAACCCATTTTCCTTCATAACTGCCTTCATTGAGTTCCCCTACTTATTTTCTTTGAGTTAAGCAGGTACAAGAAGTCTCGTTTTTAGACTCTCTATTGCAAATTCTGCCTTTGCATCCAAATTGAGTCTGGCTCCAAAAATGTCCAGCAGGTAACACATTTAGACCATGACTTCTATATTGGTCTAGAGATGATAATGATCCATGAGTAGGAGAGCCTGTAATGACTCTGTTGTCACAGGCAGATTGTTACCTGATTCGGACTGATTTTAGGACCACCTTTTAGCCTCTGGAGAGATAACAGCAGTTGCCTTTTTATCAACCAAAGCTAGCGCTTGAGCTGTAGTCCGACTTGGATGTGTCAGGTTCTGCCTAACTTACTCAAGCTCTGGTTTTTTTCCAGTCTACACTGCTGCAGTGACTAGATTGCATGTTGAGTTGCCTTTCAGACAGTTTAGAAGCTTCAAGTAGAACAATGTGGCACCCACAACAATGAAGCTTCAGGTAGAACAATGTTGCTGGAGCAGGCTATCCAGATTAACAACACTGCACTTTCTCTATGCTCACTACACTATCAACATGGGGTGCCTGCTTATACTTAACTTACACTTAGGTGCAGTTCAAACCATTAACCCACTAAAATATCAAAAACAATTGAGTTCTGTAGTGTGAGCATTACAAAGCTGAGGATGGAGATGGAGAAGGTAGAAAAAACAAAAAAGGATCCTGTTTATATGTGGATGTTCTATATTTGTCATGTCCACCTTGGGTCTTAAGTTGAACCACAGATCCTGAAGCCCTGTGACTTTAATAAAAGAATTACCAATTCATGTTTTGGGGGTACTACCCACCTATGTCTTTATTTTCCTTTCTTCATTGGTTATGGAAACCACCCTGAACAAAGGATCCAGAGGAGAGTCTACAACCAGAATAAAGTTCATCCTCACTCAGGAAGGCTTATATCATACTGATAAACCTAAATGCTAGGTAACATTCTTAATTTGGCTCCACTTGGCTGCTCCCCCACCCCAGTCTGTCAACTAATTGTTTTTTTTAATACAGGTGTATGTATTTTAATATGGAGATTGCCTCTTGGTGCCTCTACTCCCAGACAAACAGACCTTGCATGTTTGTATGCAAGGCAATAAAGAAGGTACTTGGTGACCGGACCCCTTGTAGAGACAGATAAGGCAACTTGATTCTGCATCTTCTGAGGTGCAACCTGAAAGGTCAAGCTAGTTGGACAACTTTATCATTTCCATGCTGGAACTTTTTTATTGTCTCAAGTTCCTAAGCCTCAACATCCACCTGGGATGATTTTTGGACTTTTCTGTCTTCTCCCTTCAATTGACGTCCTCTGCTTTGCCATTCTAAAGTGGAAGATTAGAAAGCTCATCTTTTTGTATTTTAGTGGGCTAACCATGGTGGCATCTAATCTTGGTTCTGGATTCTGAGAAGGATAATCCACTTCCTCTATTGGGTCTCTGTTTAGTGTTATGAGCTGACAAGTTGTGTCTGAATTATAGCACCCTTAATAGACAATGAAAGGTATGTGAGAAGATCCAATGAAATGTTTTTCCATTGTCTTGGTCAAACAGGAATTTTGAATGCTGGCCTCCTGCATCCTAGTCTGACTGCTTTTTCTTTCTTTCTTTCTTTCTTTCTTTCTTTCTTTCTTTCTTTCTTT
>JAHTLZ010003547.1:26028511-26069214 GCA_023846285.1 Phrynocephalus versicolor | reverse complement strand
TTTCATACAAAATGAACCCCCCTCCCCAAACTAAAAACGAAACAAAATGAAACGGAATTTTTTGTTTCGTGCCCATCTCTAATCATCATCATCATCATCATCATCATCATCATCATCATCATCATCATCATCATCATCACCATCCCTCACAGGGCCTCCCTGACAGGGTTCCTTCCAGCTCTTCAGTTCTAAGGTTGTTGTTGTTGTTGTTGTTGTTGTTGTTGTTGTTGTTGTTGTTGTTGTTGTTGTTGTTGTTGTTGTTATTATTATTATTATTATTATTATTATTATTATTATTATTATTATTATTATTATTATTATTATTATTATTATTATTATCTATTTCATAACCAGATATATACCAACACTTGATATTCTTCTTCTCTGTAGAAGGTCACAATAAGTATGGAAAATAATGCCAAAACCAGTCCCCTCATTATGGCTCTTATTAATGAGTTTAGTGAACATATTTATTAAAATGATTTATTATCTTCTTCTCCACCCTGGAGCATTCTGAAATGCAGCATAAGGGCAATAGCTTTATCAGATACTGTGCGTAATATGATGGATTAAAACTTTCAAGACAAAAATACGTTCAAAGCCTTTTCTTTTAAAAAAAACCTTCTAAACTTTTTCGCAGTTACTCTATCAATGGTAGTTTCATAGCAGAATTATATAACACACAAGTGCTGTGCTGAACAGAAGGTGAGATTTTTATTTGAAGTTTACTTGAATTGATCTATGAAGTTATTTTTAGAAGTTACATTCTCATAACATCTACATAACCTGGTTAAATCTAATCTGATTTTTTTCCCCAGACACTTTAAAGAGTGCTGAGGATTGCTTTAGGGAATAGACTGTTTTTCAAACTGAGTTTTCTGAATAAAGTTGGGGTCACTGTGTTCCTAGAGAGATTGGCTCAGTGCCATAAAGAATATGTTCCGATGGTTTCTAAATCTGTCACTCAGCAAGTTGAGCAGCCTACTGCATTATTCTTTAGCACAGCGCAATTTCACTAGAGTACAATGCAAGCTTTCCTGCGCATTGCCAGGAAGTCATGCAATACACTGTATATTTATTTAGTCTGGGCTGCTTACAAATGTTAAACCAATTTCAATACAAAACAGCATATAGAACCATGCCGTTGAAAGAAACAAAACAGATTCAAGGTCCTGGTTTTAATTTATAAAACCCTCCACGGATTGGGACCTGAATACCTGGCACAGCGAATCTCTCAAAGGTCAACTGAGGCCCGACCATCCAGAATGTTGTGGGCGCACTTGCTTTGGGTGACCATGCCCAGGGAGGCTCGGAAAACGGTTACCCACAACCAAGCCTTCTCTCTGGCTGGCCCTGTGCTATGGAACCATCTCTCGAGTGAGTTGCGCCTTGCACAGTCCCTGCCAGCCTTCAAAAAGGCCTTAAAGACCTGGATTTTTTGTGAGGCGTTTGGCAACTGTTAATTATTTTTTTTCCTGTCCCACCATCCTGCCATTGATCTTGCCATTGATTCCTTTTGTAGTTTTATCATGATGTTTATTTAGTTTGTTATTTCTGTTATTGTTTTATTTTGTTGTGAACCGCCCGGAGTTCCTCTGGAAGACGGGCGGTATATAAATATTAAAATAAATAAATAAATAAATATACAATAAACATTCTGTCAGCTGCAAATGACCCCAGAGGACCTGTAACGGGTTTTGGACTGGGTGACTTAAACTGCACATTACTTAAAAGACATGATAAAGGTAGTGTTGGGGTGAACTTCTCTGAGAATGCCATTGTGTGCGTAGGAAGCCTGTATTAATCAGAAAGTTATTCTCTCTCATAGTTGGACTTTGGGAAGAAGGGGCACTCTAAATGAGGCATCAGAAGATTTTAATGATGAAATATGTACATGAGGGGGTTGTCTTTCAGTTAACCTGGTCCCAAACTACTGTATTTGAAGCTTTTGGATTACCACAATCCTATGCCAGCCATTGCACTTGACAAGAGACAGGTCTGGTAGCAAACTCCTAGTTAGTTATACAGTACAAGGACTCTCTTTTGGAGAAGCTGTGGTTTTCTCTACATACAAAACATTGCAGTATTCCAAATGGAAGATTATCAGAGCAAAGGGTAGAGTAATCAAGCTATTTCCATCCGAGAAAGATTGTAGCTGGTGTTATCAGCCATGCTAATAAACAGTGCTTTGAGTCAAATACGTCACTTGATCATCTAGAGCAGGGGTTCTCAACGTTTTCAAACAGTGGGCCGGTCCACCAAACCCCAGACACCACTGGGGGCTGGACCACAGTCAAAAAAAAAAGAAAAGAAAAGAAAAGAAAAGAAAAGAAATAAAGAAAAAGAAAGGAAAAAAAGAAGAAAAAAGGCCAACATGGAAAAAAGTGGGAGGGGCAAGTGGGTGGAGCCCCCCATGATTGGCCCATGATCATTGTGTCTCCAGGGCCCCAGCAATGCCTCCTGCTCCAGATCACGACCCTGAGGTGACACCGCTGGGATCCCTCTGGTACGCCTCTTCCTCCTCCTCCTCCTCCTACCATGGCAGTGGCTGGGGGGGGGGTTGCAATTGGTCCCGGGGGCCAGATTCAGGACCTTGGGGGGCCGCATCTGGCCCCGGGGCCTTAGGTTGAGGACCCCTGAGCTAGAGCTAGAGCTAGATCAGGAAGCGCCCAAAGATGTCAGATTGGAGCCTTAAAGTTGAGGGCCATGAAGTTGTGGGCAAGTAGAACAGAAATGTGTGCATGATCCACATATGAACAGTGTGTCCCTCTTCTCTGAACTGAGCTTCAGGTTTTTTTTAACCATCTTTCAGTCCATTGCTATACTCAGGCACATGCACGCTTCACAATTTTAGCATGTATATAGTGTACAGTAAAGTCAAAGTCAAAGTCACCTTTATTGGCATAAAATAGTTGTTAAAATAGTTACAATAGGCAAACCTCTCAGCGCCTAAATAGCGACCATATTAACTGCGGTTACCATAAACCAAACTTAAAGGGAAGCAGGGCTACTGTTTTGAGAAACTAGTAATAAATATTTGGCTACTAGCTCTGTCACGCTTTTATCTTTGTCTGCCAAGAGAGTAGCAGTAATAGTCTCAGGGGTTGTTGATAATTTGGAAATAATGGAGCCAATTAATTGTTGTTGATTAATATGATGGCCGGGACGTCGAGTCAGAATATGTGCAACAGAATCAGGTTCCAACCTGCAGAATTTAAAGAATCTGCTCTTGTAAGGCATTTTAGGGTATCTTCCTAGAGTGACGGTGGAAGGAAAGATGTTCAGTCTTGCCAACATAAATGCTCGTCTCTCTTGAGGATTCAAGAGATTCTTGAAATAATTTGAACGAAATTCTGGGTTGAGGGTTAGGCCATAATACAGAGGGGGTTAGGGACCCACCTGAGATGCGATGACTAAAAATCCGCAATATGCGGATGCGGGGGGGGGCGATCAGATCCCCCACGGCGCTTGCTCGGGCTACTCCAAAACTTCTTGGAGCAGCGCAGGCAAGAGGCAGTGGGGGATTAGATCCCGGGCACCGCTCACCCTCGCTGCCCCAGGACTTCTCAGAGCAGCGCGGGCGAGTGGCATTGGGGGATCTGATCCACCGCCGCCACCCGCCCACGCTGCCCTGAGACTTCTGGGAGCAACCCAGGCAAGCTGCGTTGGGGGATCTGATCCACCACCAAGCTGGAGCCCAGGGTCTGGGGAAAGGAGAAAAAGGTTTTAAAAGCCTGGGCTTTTAAACCTCCTCCCCTTCCCCTCACCCTGGGCTCCAGCTCATTACCCACCGCAGCACTAATCAGCTGGAGCCTGGGCAAGTACTGCAATCCCACGATGTAGTGGGATTGCAGTACCTGAACTGCAAAATGGTGGGTGATTACTATATTTGAGCTAGGAATGTAAGGAAAAAGGAACGGCTGGCAGAAAGGTAGAAAGCTTTCCTGGCCAACTCATTGAAGAAATGGGCATCTTGGTATCTGACTTACTGGCCTCATTATTCAGGTAAAAGCCGGAAGAATCGTTAATAGAGCCAAGACGGGATGGGTGGGTGGGGAAATACCACAACTCAGAAATGGTGGACATGAATACCCCATTTCTAAATCTACTTTAGGTGCAAAACTCAGTTTATTCCCCCTCATCTTCTTGATTCCCTGATACAGTAGGAACCCCATATCCACTGATTCATTAACCATTGATTCAGTTATCCATGGTTGGCATAGGAAAAAGTTAAATACTCCAGCAGCCAAGCTACTACCACAGAACAGCATGTTTCTTTGGGGGGATTGGTGGGATGAATAGAAATCAATTATTAAACAAACCCCAAATTGATTTAAATAAAAATGATTTTAAAATTTTAATTTATATAAAAAAAATCACTTGTAAAAATTTAAATCATGATTTAAATCAATTTAATTTAAATGTAATCCTCCCTGGTGGGAGGTATTTTAATGCCTGGCACCTGGGCAGAGCAGCCGATCCGTTCTCGGCAGAAGTCCACCACCAGATCGAGCAGCCAGTTGGCAGCACTCTCTTGAGTATCGTCTTAAATTTGATATTGGAAAGCAATCAAAGACAGATCATAATTGCTGTATGAATGATTTATCGTAGGCATGACTGCATAATACTAAAAGTGGAGGTTTTAAAGAATTGCGTCAATTATGAAAATAAAATAAGATAAAATAAATCTATGTTAGCGGATTCGCTGGGAATAATGGTGATCAGGATTGAGAGGAGTGAGAAAAACGGTGTATTGTTCAAGCCTCTCTCAGCTTTTCTTACTGAATGTTAATCCTTTAAGTCATGTATTTATGCATTGTGCTAGTGTTCATATATTAAGCAGTTTCCAGAGTTTATTAATATGCATCAGTGAAACCTCGGACTCATAACTCAAGTCCAAAATGCTTATGATGTATAATTTCATCACAGACACTGTTTATTCATGTGTTCAAAATATGGGTCCTTTTCACAATTGAAGTATAATTAGTGTTCAGTAGGCTTTGTAACAATCAGGTGCCATCTATCCCCTAGATAAAACACCCGCAGCACCTTTTTCCAATGCTAACAAACCCCCTCCTCGCATTTGTGGCACACCTGTCTTCTCTTATCCGTCTTGAGGGTACTAGGTTAAGAAAGGCGGCTAAGCCACCTCTGTGGCCTCAAACTATTTGTAGAATGTTCATGGCAAAGCTGGGTTGTACCCTCTGCAACCTTCAGGAGAGGACGTGGAAATCTAAGGGGGACTTAGACTTCCCATAGGGCTGGTTTGGTGGCAGAGATTTCTTACTATGTAAGTACAGAGATGCTTTGCCATTTGCAAAATAAATCCTGTTGCCACACTCTCTGTTATTTATTTCTGTAAACAGAACTTGTTGATATGTGGTTTTCCTCTTCTTTTGAGATCAAGCCAAACCTACATCCTGGTAATGATGCACGGGTTTCAGTTTGCACGCCCATTCTGGGTTTCCTTCCAACATTTTTATCACTGGGAAAAATAAACTCCTGCTGGCGTTCCTTTTGTATATGTAATTATGTATATAAATACAGTGCGTACCTTACATTATACCCTAGATCAATCAAGATTCCAAGTGATAATTTACAAGCCCAAATTGCGGGCTGTGCTTTGCCTAAAGCATAGTTTAACTGGCTTAATGTTTAGAGCTGGCATCATCCTAATTGAATGCCAATGACAGAGCAAATACGGTTCCATCTGTGCACTGTTACAGCTAATGACTGAGAGTTTGTGACACTTAAGCAGTGCCTGTCAAGCAGTCTGAAGAGGAAGTCGGAGACAAATGGAAGCCATCTCATTTGAATTCTACTGAATTATTCAGTGCACAGAGGAAGACTGTGGGAGAGGAGCCTCTTAGGGTCCTGATTCTGTCTAAAGTGTGGGGGAAATTGCCTTTCTTGCAAAAACATGCTTGTGAACATGCTAGACCAGTGATGGTGAACCTATGGCATGGGTGCCCAAGGTGGAACTCGGAGCCCTTTCTGTGGCCACCTGGCATCACCCCTTCATAGCCACCTGTATACAGGTTAAATTAATGTATTGGCACTTTGCAAAAAAAATTAGTGGGTTTTGAATTGCAGTTTGGGCACTCGGTCTCTGAAAGGTTCGCCATCACGGTGCTAGACCCATAGCAAAGGGTGTGACACAAAAGGGGCAGCCAACACTGTCCACTCCCCTGCATCAAATTTGAGACGCGTTGAGATTGAAAGTTGGTCTCTGCATAAAGTCCCATAAAGCAGACTATTTTTCTTTAATAAAAGCTGTTTCCCATTCACACAGTGCTAGACCTAGGGGGCACTCCATGAAACTCTTGGGTGCTAGATCTCAAAAAAATAAGAGAAAGTACCTTTTCACCGAGAGGATTATTGGTCTATGGAACTCCCTGCCAGAAGAAGTGGTGACAGCTATCAACCTTGATAGCTTTAAGAAAGGATTAGGCAAGTTCATGGAGAACAAGGGTATCAATGGATATCATGGATGCCTAAGAACCTCTAGGTTGGAGAGACAGGCAGGATATCTCTCAATACCATTTGCAGGGAATCGTAAGCAGGTGAAGACATCTGCTTGGGAATACCCTGAAGCAAATGGTACACCACTGTGTGAGACAGAATGCTGGACTGGATGGGCTGTGGCCTGTTCCAGCAAGGCTGTTCTTATGAGTATGAATCACTTGGTGAGCCTGAAATTTACCACCCAGCACGCCAGTTGCCTTTGGTTCCGTTTTCCCAAGAAAAACAGTTTGGTACTTCTGGATCCTGAAGGACACCACTAGGTCTTGTTCCTAGACTTCCTCTTCTGTAGTGCATGTCCATCCCCCGAGAATGTATTGTAATGCAAAGTTGCCAATTTCAAATCAAGGTTTCAGGCAGCTGTACTCCTAAGCCTTCTTGAATGTCACTAAGGTGCATTAAAACGAGTCAGATTAACTGCAATTAAGTGTTTTGTTAGAGTCAGGAGGGACCCCTGTTTGAGGCAAACAGAATCTAGTACAGTACACTCATAAATGCTTTGGCTGAATACACATGCTCAACTTGGTTCATCTTTTGGGATGTTACTCTGGGCTATCTTGCTGCATGGGTAGATAAGCCAGTGCCCATTGGAGATTCTCTTTGTCTCTTCGGTCTTTACTACTAGAGATGTGAAGGCCTGGGGAAAAAAAAAACGGGAATATTGGGGGGGGGGTGTTTTCCTGCTTTTTCCCCATGAGGCCTTTTTGGGGTTTTTTTCCTGAAAAATTGAAAAAAGAAAAAGAAGAAAAGATTATGGAATGTTTTATTTTAACATGATGAATAAAATATTTTAAGACAGGGTGTTCTTATATTTTCCAAATCATTTCTAAAAATATGAATAGTATCAGGTTAAGTAGCTCTATAAGCATTGCTTTTAAGTTGAGCATGCAGGGACGGTCAACTTCCAAACTCATAGTAAAAACAGACACATTGAAATAACAGAGCGAAAACAATAGCCGACTGTAGATAAAATAGATTATCATAATATGTACATCATATACGGATTGCAAAAGGCAAAGAGAAAGAGAATAAAATGGAGAAGAAATACAAACTAGATAACAAAAGCAGAACAGTTGTATGCACACGTCTCATTTACCAATTAAATCTGGGTCTAGAGCAGGGGTGCCCAAACTTTTTGTAAGGAGGGCCAGATTTGGTGGCTAAGAATGTCTCAGGGGCCGGTTGCTCCCGGACCCTGCCACCCCACTGCAAGCCCCACCCACTGACCCCTTGCAACCCCACCTGCAGGAAGGAAGGTGGGCGCCTAGCTTCACAAGGTTCCCGGTGATGCCGGTGGCGGCAGCCCGCCCCCATGTGCGCACCCAGCCCCACAAGCTTCCCGGTGGTGCTGGTGGTGGTGGCCCACCCCCTTGCCCACCCACCCAGCCCCTCAAGCTTCCCGGTGGTGTCAGTGTTGGCAGAATATTTTTTAAAAAAAACATGGGGCGAAGGAGGGGAAGGGAGAGGCGGGCCAGCCAGCCGCGGGCCACTCAAAATGGCCTGAAGGGCCGGATTTGCCCCCCCCCCCCGGGCCGGACTTTGGGCAGGCCTGGTCTAGAGGTTTGGAATTGCCCCTGTCTTTGTCTTCTTCTATGGAAGGAGGAAGACATGTGTTGATGAAATTGCCTCTTCCATTCTCAAATGCCACAACTAGGGAGGAGAAGCTATTGGAGATGGTTCTGTGGGTGGCTGCTGGTTTTTCCTTTATGTGGTAGCCTCCCTTGACCAACTGCAACTGGATGCCTGCAGCACATCCTTGGGTAGCTCCTCTTGGGGCCACCCAAGTCTCTCCCTTTCCCTCTTTCTCCCCTGAACCCGCTGCTAGCAGTCTGCTCCCTTACTGTCTTCTCTCTCCCACTTTATAACCTCCAGATCCCCCTCCTTCTTTCTTGGTCTTTCTCACCCTGATTCTTCTCCCTGGATTTCACACTTTCTTAAAGGAGTCTGCCTTTGAGGCAAATCCCATTCCACCAGCTTCTCCTCCACCTCCACTGGAGATTCCAGTGGGGATGACATCTTTGTAGGGGGTGACCTAGCCACTTTTCTAAGATAGCGTAGTCCAGGGTAAATCAACCTTGAGCTATCGGGGGTTGAATACCTCGTGGAAGACTGTCTGAGACCAAACTCTTCTGGAACTCGAATATAGTTGGTTTATTTGTGTAAGTGGTTTTTCTTAATCTGTGTTTTTGAGTTAAAAACTACCTAGGATATTTGATAGAAAGACGAGTTTTAAATACAGAAAAATGAAATGTTTTCCACTTAACTGTATACAACATTCTGCAGTGTTGTGTAATTATTGTTCCTTTATGTTTACTGTAGATCTGTTCAACTCCCTTGTCATTTTGCCTGCTTCAGGTTCCTTTATCTCCTGTGAAAGGAGTTGATAACGTGCTTGAAAATAAAAACCAAGTAAACAAATGAAGTGCATATGAAAAGGATGGCACTTATTTCAGTCTTTTCAAACTATTAGTTTTGTGGAGCTCGGCTTTCAGAAAATGTTTTCAGTTTTGAGTCAGTTTGAGAAGGTTATATTGTCTTAGGATGGCCTGTGGTCTAACTGTGAACTGATCTTCTACCGTATAGATGCTGGTGTAGTCAAAGTGGCCTCTCCCACGCAGAAGTGGGAGGTATCAAGAGGCTTAGGGAAACCCAAAGATGCCCTGAAATGCAACAAAATGTTGGGGAGGGGAGACTAAGGTGAGCCACCCAAAACAGCCTGATGGTGCCTGAGCCTGCATGGTGAACACTGATTGCTGTCTGCCTGTTTGAGAAGGAGGAAAGATCTAAGCAGAGCAGGGAGCGGAATGCAGCCTCCTGGAAAACAAAAGAGTTAGCTGTATGGAAACCTGAATAGAAACACCCGATATTGCACTATCTGGCTATCAGTGGACTTTGCAATAAACCATGACCCACCATGATAAGATTACAGTTTGAACACCTTTCTCTCTCGTGGCTTGAAATTGATTAATTTGGCAGCATTGAAAAGTAACAGATCATTAGGGTATTCTATTATCTTTTCAAATTGTGAGGAAAACAAAAGCATGGAAAGTTGAATCAAAGAACTGCAGAGCTGGAAACTCACCCCGTGACCACGGCTTCCCAGAAAGCTGCTTGTTTCTGGTAAAGAGATGCCCAGTAATACTAAATGTGAACAGCTAATTGAGTAGTAGGATTGAGTGAAGCACCCTTGAACCTGGGTACTACTGTCCTACTGCTGGGCTCCTTAAAGTATCAGTTAGAATCCTGGCTTGATTGTGAGCTGTTTTTTTAGAGAATGCTGAATATAATTTCCATCTCTAAAAAGGTTGTTCATACTTTTAGTCTCTTTTGTATATCTCTTGGATGCTTTTCTTGATCCAGCAGGGAAGATCCACCGATGGAGTCGTTCGTGCCTTGCATTTGTCACAGAAGTCCCGCAATATTTGCAAAGCTGGTCATCCCCCCAAAAGGGGGAAATCTGTGGAAAACCACCAAAATTCAGACAACATTTATGTATAAAGTTTAACTATGCCAGAAATTGCTGCTACATGGAACTAGACAGTTAAGAAGTATATGTGGCCATGCAGCTAAGGTTTAAAACCAGAAGAATTATGACACTGCAATTTTTTTAATAGACATGTTTATTGCTTAATTTTTCAGTGTCAAGAAATTGGAGTGGAAACACTCACCTTTGTCTGGATGTACCACCCTTTGATTTTTGTCTGCTTCCTTCCATCTGCATCGTTGGCCCCCTCCATTAGTTAGGTACCCACCGTGGATTGTGGAGCACCAAAGGCAACAGATCACACTGGCTCCATCACCACTCTTCTGGTGAACACCACTCTCCAGAGGTGGCATGGCCCCAAGTAACTCATCCAAAGTGCCCCAAGAACCAGCATGGTTGGTGGATACTCTGGGACATAATCATCCATGATGTGTACAGGTTTCCTGTAATTTCCAGATGATGGTGGGGAAAATATTCCTTGTGAGTTCACATGTTTGTTTTATGTTTCATAATGCAGGTGGAGCCTTGGCATGAAAAACAATAGTTGAGAATTTGTCAATTCCGATCACATTTGTGGGTGGGATTTTGTGGCATGTCTTCTGCTACCAATTGCATGTTAGGCATGGCTTCATTTTATACTGACAAAAAGACGAAAACCTAATGAACTTTATAAACTGGCTAATAGGGTAATGGAAATAAACTTGATCAGAATAAAGTACTCTCAAAGGCACCAAGGATTTACGCAGCTGCAATTGGGTGGGGTATGGCTACCTGTCACATTCTTCTTGATGTCCTGTCCGGGATGAAAAGACAATGATTCAGCTTAACTTCAGAACTAGGGAACATGATGCTTCGGTCTATCATGATGCTTGATATACTGTTCCTAAACTCCCAGTGATACTTCAGAGATACTGTCCTTTAATCTTCTGATTCAGTCGTCTTCATGGTGCTTAAAAATATTTGTGATTATGTGCAAGGTACAAATTACAGCTATATTTCTAAAAAGACTAGAGTTCTGAGATAAGGACTGGCTTGCATTCTTCCTGAACTTTATTCTTCACAAATACATGAATAACTGTGTTTGAAACAGAGTGGTGGCATTTGGACAGATTCGTGGGGTCTGTCTGTCTGTCCGATTGTGTGCCACTCTTCTCGGCAGCACAACAGATAGAGGATAGATAGAAATCTTTATTGTCATTGCCCCCTTGCAGGAACAACGAAATTTTGTGGTTGCTATATAAAACTCATTTAAAACATTTCACATAGATTTAAAAACAGGTACAACACATAATCTTGTCGACTGTAAGTAAATCTATTTTGGCAGAACTTAAAAGCCAGATTCTGAGTTGAGGAGCAACCAGCCGCTGCGTCTGCACGCGCCGCCATCTTAGCTAAGGTCCAACAGCTCATAGAGGATTGCACAATAGCACCCCAGCGATGGTAGAAATGGTTCCAGTGTTGCGACTGAACCCTTTGCTCTGACCACACAGTCTTCTTCTCGATGCCTTGCCGTGGATGCTTTTGTTGCATATATCAGAAAGGATTTGCGTCCTTAGGAGAGCCAGTGTAGTACAGAGGACTTC
Source organism: Phrynocephalus versicolor (assembly GCA_023846285.1). Lineage (NCBI taxonomy): Eukaryota > Metazoa > Chordata > Lepidosauria > Squamata > Agamidae > Phrynocephalus > Phrynocephalus versicolor. Next base: position 26,057,625 of record JAHTLZ010003547.1, on the reverse strand, counting down.
CTGCATCGGCCTGGAACCCAGATTCAGATCTCTAAACCATGAAACTCGCTCAGTGGCCTCAGGCCAGTCACCTCTGAACGACACCACAGAGCTGTCCTGGGGAGAGAAGAAGGGGCTAAGACCCTGTGCCCTGCCTGTTGGTTCATTGGAGGAAAAATAAAAATACTGTAATGACATGCCACCAAAAGTCAATTCCAACTTACGGTGATCCTTTCCAGGGTTTTCTAGGTATAGAATAGTCAGAAGTGGTTTACCAGCCCCTTCTTCTATTGGCTGTGGGAGAAAATAGGATGCAAAGGTAAATAATAATATATAGTTTTTAAAAACTCATGTAAGCAGCTCTGCCCTTCTGTCGAAGTTACAATGGCATCCATTGTATTTTATGCATTTTTACTGGGATTTTGTTGTTGCTGTTCAGTCGTTCAGTCATGTACGACTCTTCGTGACCCCATGGACCAGAGTTCGCCAGGCCTTCCTATCTTCCACTGCCTCCCGGAGTTTTGTCAAATCCATATTGGTTGCATCGATGACACCGCCCAACCATCTCATTCTCTGCCGTCCTCTTTTCCGTTTGCCTTCAGTCTTTCCCAATATCAGGGACTTTTCCAACTGGTCCTCTCTTCTTCATGAGGTGGCCAAAGTACTGGAGCCTCAGCTTCAAAATCTGTCCTTCCAGTCAACATTCGGGGTTGATTTCTTTCAGGATGGATACAGGTTTGATCTCTTTGTGGTCCAGGGGACTCTCAAGACTCTCCTTCAGCACCACAGCTCAAAAGCATTGATTCTGTGGTGATCAGCCTTCTTTATAGTCCAGCTCTCACTTCCATACATCACTACTGGAAAAACCATAGCTTTGACTGACCTTATAATATACTGGGATTTACTGTACAGTATATATTATACAGCTGCAAAGAAAGAAGTGTGTGAAGTTCTCTAAGCATATGGCTTTAAAATGCATAGATCTTGCTGTGAAGATTAGGTAGGTATAGTTCCCACTATACATGTTACCGATGACAGCAACATGGAAAGGAGAGATGCAAGTGATCTTTTCTTGTGGGTAGGAAACAAACCAGCTCTTAGTTGACTATCTTGTAAACACATCAGCAAATGAAGATCTATAGCGACAATCCCTGTCTGGGTTTTGGCTGCCCGTGCAAGGGAACTATTTTCAATGGAAGCCGGGAGAACTCTTAATTTAGTGGGAAAACGGGCAAAATGCAGTCATTACTGAAAATGGAAAGAGCAGGCACTATTTATTTGGAGGGTTACAATCATGTTTATTATTGTTTTTAGCTCTGCAGAATAATTTTTTAAAAGGGTAGAAAAACTCATAAAATAAATGGCCTTAGAGAAGTACTGTACTACACCATATTTAAGTAATTAGACTTCTGTCTTATTGAATTGTGTGTGCTCCGGGTTTAATAGTGATAAAAGCATGAATATTAGTATGATTAGGAAATTATATCATGCCTCTGAGTGAGGGAATGATTGATTGATAAATGGAAGAAAGCTAACCAAAAAGAAAACACATTTTTTGTGTTTAATCCATCTGCAAGATTGTGTAATCTGGCAAAAAAATGAAAACCACCACTCCTTCTTTTCTTTTTTCTTTTAATTATTGTTATTTCTGATAACCTATTAAGAAGAGAAATGAATGAGATACTGGGACAGATTGCAGCCAAGAACTTGCATCACTAGAATTACAGCAAGGCTACAAAAAAAATAAAAAAGAGGTGATTGTAGATGCATTCGGTTGCTTCATTAGCAATTAGTCTGGACAGACTAGTTAAGAGCCCTTGAGTCTCAGGCGAATTTTGAGAATACCTAGACTGCTCTTAAGACCAGCATCTCTCATCAGATTATCCAGGGAATTTTCAAAAAGTATGGAGTCAAAAAAATGCCCTTATTATTATTTCTCCTTTTTTTAATGAAGCCGTTTTATTGATGTTTTTCATTTATGGCCTGTCCCCTAAAGGCTCCTACAACATTTGAAGTCCACAGTGGCAGTCACTAGTGGGGGGGGGATGAAGCCGAGAGAGAGAGAGAGAGACCAGGGCAGGATTCCCTATTTCAAAGCTTAACCAATATTCACCATTGACACATCCATTCATCTGTGCTGGGTCATTGGGAATCCTTTCTCCGTTTTTTCCCTCCCTTCAGGGAGTAGTGCATGAAAGAGCAAACCCCTGTTGAGAAGAGAGAAAATTCACAGCGTGGCCAATGGTGTCAGGAATCGAATTAAAGTTGTCCATTTCCCAGTGATGGTGCCTGGGAGCTCCTAGCGCATTGAGCCAATGCCCTCTCCGTGGGTGCTTTGTTTACTCACCTTGCAGTGTGTGGCACTTCAGTTTTATTATTCATTCCCCTCCCCCCCCTCCCCCTGGCCAAAAGTCATATCTCAATGAATGACAAGTCACTATTAGCATATGCCTGAATATATAGAGAGAGTGAACAGATTTTCATGTTGGTGTCTGGCATGCTTTTAACGATGGGTGTGCACCACAGATTAGCACACACTGATATAGCTACGGAGAGGTAAATAATTACAGAATTTACTTCTGTAGGGTAGTTTAACACTTGTCACTTATTTTGCTATTGCTGACACCTCAGATCTCTATTTTGGCATGCATCAAGTTTTGACATGACTAAACCTACAATTTTGTCTCTCTTCACATACATTATCTCTTCTCTGTGAGAGGCACCGAGCCGACGTGGGTTGCCATTAAATCTTAAATGCCTGCAGTCAAGACGGAGAACAATTCCGTATTTCGGTTTGATGTCCTTTGTTACCGGGGACTTTCTAGGCAAATCTGTTTGAGGAAGCGAGAAGATTGTCAAGGGAGCCTTTTGGAAAAGAAACTGGAGGAATGCAAACAAGAAAGCATCAGATCGTACACATTAAGGGCGTGCTCCTGCTCCAAAGTTCAGCTGAACATAACACTTTCAACCCAAACAGTTTGTGATTGTGCTGAGCTCTGTTTGCTTAAAATAGCGACACTTTCTCACCCTAAGCGTACACTCACTTGGGACTCATCCGGCTGATTTTAATGAAGTTTATTGGCCAACAGAAATGCTTGGGAGAGCAGCCTGCCTGAAATCCCCGTCTGAGCCTTCCATCCAGTTACATTTTGGGGACTGAGGTGTGGGTGGATTCAGGAAAAGTGAGGGCAAAGATCCAACAGGATATTTCAATATCCAGTGCTGCCTGAAGTGGGGCTTTGTTATTTTCGCAGCTCTCCGTGGTGCCTGGATTAAAAAGAAACGGTTCCAGAGGAAACCCCAGCCCTCCAAATGTTTAGGATGCCTCAGCGCAATTGCAGGGGGAAAGAGAGGTGACTGGTTTTGGTGGATCTAGTGAAACTACACTGCAGGATTCTGGTTCAGTGACTCCACTGAAAAGGAATACAGTAACCCCCGCCATTCCACAATTCATGTACTGCGGTTCCGCTATATCGCGGGACCAGAGTACATGCTGGGGCTCCAGCTGATTAGTGCTGGGGTATTTCCCCACCCCAACACCAATCAGTTGGAACACGTCACTGCTGCTTCCTGGGCTGCTGGAAGACTTTTTTAAAAAGCCTTCCAGCAGCCTGTGCAAAGGCACCACCGCCCTTGCTGCAGGCGCGATTCCTCCCCCAGCCAGTGCCAATCAGCTGCTTGGCGCTGGCTTGGGGCCAGCGCTGCCCAGCAATCTCCATTGAAATGTATTGACTCAATGCATTTCAATGGAGAATTTTTCCCCATTGAAATGCATTGAGCCAATGCAGAAGTCATAAGAACATAAGAAGAGCCATGCTGGATCAGGCCAAAGGCCCATCTAGTCCAGCTTCCTGTATCTCACAGTGGCCCCACCAGATGCATTTTGGAGCGCATGCGACTAGATATCTGTCTCCTGATACCACTCCCCTGCATCTGGCCCTTGAAGTACCCCAGTTTTAAGCCTGGAGATTACACATCTCCATCATGCGCGGGCGCAGCGGTGGTAGGTCAGATCCCCCAATGCCGCCGCTGGCGCGTGCTGCTCCAAAAAATCTCAGAGCAGCGCGGGCGGGCAGTGGCGGGAGGTCAGATCTTCCAACAACGACGCCGGCGCTCGCTGGTCCGAGAAATGTCAGGACCGCGCGGCGGAGCGACGACAGGGGATCTGATCGCCCCCAGGCCCCACCCGACCTGCATCCACATATCGCAAATTTTTAGTCATTGCGGGTCGGGTGGGTCCCTAACCCCTGCGATAGGTGGGGGGTTACTGTAGTATTGGTTTGAAGGGAACTTTGAGCCAGCAAGTTCAGGCCAGGTCTCTGTGGGTGTATTTATAGGCTATTCCACATCTGTGGATTTAAGCAGTTTATTATCTGTAGTGCTGTCCTTAAAATCATTTAATTTCATTTTTTTTTATTTTATTTTTTGCAATGGGCCAATGTGATCGTGGGGCAATGACCACGAGGCTCATAACAAGTGTTGGGGCTGTGATGAAGGTGTGGATACAGATCACAAGCTGCCCACTAAATAAGGTGTGGAGAAACACACATGCTCCCACTCTATAGGGGCAGTAGTGATCCTCTCCACACAAACACACACGCTCTTGCACAAGAGGGAGAACAGAAAAGAGACAGCTGGCAGATATGCCAACAGAGGTGGCAGGCAAGAAGGCATGGCCTAATGCAGACATTGCTGTCAATAATGACAACTTCTTGCCAGCTATTTCAGTGACACGTGTCTCCTAGAGATTTGTGGCGCCAAGTCTTTGCATCTCTATGTGCAATTTCACTGCTCCCCTTTCTCTGCCAAGAATTGTCCAGGCTGTGGAAGGTGTGCAAAGGAGCAAAAGTTGTCTTATTTTGATTCTGGTTTTGTTTTTGTTTTTGTTTTTATTTGCATCGGACACTCTGGCAGTGCTGGTGGCTACACTATAGCTCTGAGCCCTTCCCTGTCTGAAGCAGCTGCCTTAGCAGGACTCATGGGAAGGCTGTCCCTGTTTCCTTGTCCTGGTTCCAATATAAGGCAGCTGGAAATTGAAATGGAGAAAGGGCAAGGGAATATTGATAAATAATAATAATAAATCTGATAACATTTGCCAGACTGCTGGGAGTGCAAGAATTTGAGGCAAAAAACAACAACTTCTGGCATGCCTCAAGTTCCTGAGTCCTATAAGAAGGTGTGTGTTGTGTTGTTACAGTCGTGACCGACTCTTCGTGACTCCATGACCATGGAGTTTTCTTGGCAGAAATACTGGAGTGGCTTGCCAGTTCCTACTCCAGGCGCCTACAGCACCTGGTATTCCCTGATGGTCTCCCGTCCAACTACTAATCAGGGCTGACCCTGCTTAGCTTCAAAAATTAGATGAGATCAGATGTGGTAGGACTATTCCCCTAAACTATGGATTCTTGTGTGGTGGAACTGGAATTGCAGGAACTCTGTTCTCATTGCATTCCAGAGTACTAGAAAGTTTCCGTGCCAATCCCTGGGTTGCAAAATTGCATATATTAAAAAAATTAATATGAAAGAATTTGCATATATACAACGAAACGGTGGGAAACGACCCGTACCCTGCTTCTTTGATAATGTGGTTCCTGTAACTTGAACACTCAAGTAAAAACATGCGCCCAACTCTTATTTGTCATTGTAACATAAAAATAATGGCAAGGAAAAGGTTTTCTTCTTTATTTTTGCAGTTCGTCTCATACCCCTTTTGGAAACCAAGGGGAGGTAGGCCTGTAAAGTTGCATGGGGAGGCGTAATCTTAATCCCCCTGCTGCCACTTCGAGAAAGCGGGGACCCAATAAAAGGAAACCCCCTCCCATTTAATGAAGGCGAAGATGTAGTTCCTTAACAAGCCAGAGCAGGCTCTGTTCTATGATCTGCTGTTTAAAATGCGCCATTTGTGGGGCAGGAGAGCCTTGCTGGCCAGTATATCACTATAAGCATGGCGAGAGACAGTTTAATCATTTTAAGAGTATGCTTTGTAACTGATCTTAGAAGCGCTCAGTACTCACAAGAGATTTATTGAAAAAACATTTCTAGCATGACTGTCGTTCCCTCTGAGCTAGTCAAAATATTAAAAAGAAGAAGAAGAAGAAGAAGAAGTGCTCAGCAGCGGTTCTCATCCATGCATTTAGGGCATTCTCTCTCCTTAGCAATCCAGACCTTTTTAAAGAAATGTCATAGCTGGTTATCCTCAGCATAAAGTAGCCCATCAAAGCTATCTTGGTGCAACCTTACCTCTTTAAATATCAGCCTGTGCCCTCCAACCATTTGTTTTGCCACATCCCTTTCTGTTCCGTCAATCCAGACTCTTCAAGCATTCTGAGTTAACCCTTCTGCAAATGGCTGCTCCTTTAGGATCTTCTTTTCCCCTGTAAATAACATTATCAATGTTCACTATTCTTGAGCAGAACAGAGTAGAGGCTATAAGAATACAACTGAACATATGAGGAATTCCTTGGTTTTATATGATGCAGAATTTGAAGGGATGAATTTCTGTAATTTATACGGGGGATAAATATTATGAGGCATACATATAGAAATGCAAAATCACAAGATTGTTTTTTTTTTAAATCAACCCTGCATTGGCACAACAGTTCCCATCACCCATGGAAGCTATTCCCAAATTAGGCTATTACGAGCATCCCTAGGTCAAAGAAGCAGCTTTTCCAAGACATAACAAAGGCAGATGGTTAAACCTGACAGCAGTCACTCTATCTGAAATAAATATGCTAAATAAAATTCATATGTAAGTGAAATTATGGGGGAGCCATTCTGCTGCTTAAAAAAATACCAGCACCCATGTAATCTCAAAGCTAGGATATTCAGGGAAGGTAAAATTAATGATAAATAAACATCCAGCTCTACCAAAAGCCCTGTATGGGAATTATGCCTGAAACAATGGAAAGTCAAAAGAACAGTACATAAGCCATGCTCTGTACACCTGCAGATGTCAGCAAGAGCATGGAAATTGGGCTCCACTGCATGGCCATCCTCACCAAACCAGTTACCCAGCCAGAGTGTTCAGTTTAATGCCTGAATAGGACTAAAGTAGGGGAGAGACCAGAAAGATTTAGATTTGGAAGAGGCAGCTGTGTTAGTCTGTGCAAGAATTCGAGGCAAAAATCAAAAAGACAAAAAACATGTGTCACCTTAAATATTCAGAGTCACTGCACTTCTTCTCCATGAATGTGTGTGGACCGGAAATGATCATCTGATGGGTCTGCTTGACTCTTGGCATCTCTACCATGCCTTATAAGCAGAAACATAAGTCCTGTTTGACCGTGTAGGAGACAAATTGCAAGTCATGAAAGACAGGTTATTTTATTATGAAAATTTAAATTGTTAACATCAAGTGATATTAGCAGCAGTGACATGGAATCTGATGCCAGATCAAGACATTTGTATTCTATCAGCTAAGCACTCAGGTCAGACTATAGCATTAAAAGCAATACAGCCCAGCACACCTGGAACTGATCGCCAGTTGTTAGCCGCTTAGAGTTCTGTAAGGAAGATAAGTGGGATATAAATATAACAATAAATAAATAAATAAATATACATTCATAGAAGATAGGTACAATGGGGCTATGTGTACAACACTCATAAAGGGCTGACTTGGATCACCACCCAAGAAATAGCCTACAGGCGAAAGCTGCCAGCCCTCCTGTTCCTCCATATACTTATGGCCTGCATCTTGCTCTTTCCTAGACACTGATGGTGCAGCTATAGGTTCCAGGACCTGATTTCCTCTGGTATTTTAACCATTTGTTCTTCCTGTTGTGTGTCACTAAGTCAAAACTGACTCAGAGCAGCTCTAATAAGGTTTACAAGGCAAGTGAGATATTTAAGGAGCGGTTTTACCAGGGATTAAACCCTCGGCCTCCAGAACCCTAGTTCATGATTGCCCATTGCACCAGACTGGATATCGGCATTGTTAGCATCATTTGCATTGCACTGTCACAGGAAGGGCCGTGCAGATGATGGCAATGACATGGCAGAAGAAACGGCTAGTGAGAAGATGACCTGCAAGAAGAAAGAGGCTCATAGACACCCCCCCCCACACACACACACATACACACTCAGCTTGGAACAAGCACTGTCTATGTAGGAAGGTATAGAACACCTACTAAAGCAGCAGATGCAAATTAATCAGCTGCCATACATTAGAGATGAAGCCTACTTGGTTTTCACTTCATTTTCCCCAGATCCTTCGACCACCATTCTAAAATTCTTTCCAAGTCCCCTTATACTGTACAACATTTGCTTGTACATAATTCCAAGGTAAATACAACACTGGCTGAGTCTGAATATAAGTGTATGAGAGAGTGCATGTGTATGACCGTGTATTACAAGTCAGCTGCTGTAATCCTTGTGTATTTTTTATATTATATATAAAGTAGAAATTTATTGTTGCTTGTGTGCTCTTTTTCTTTTCCTTTTTTCCTTTTTTCCTTTTTTTGGCTGCTTCTCCATTCAATTTTGTATCAGTTCCTCTTTTCTTTTCTCTCCAATCTCACTTTCTGTGCTTTGGTGCAACTTTGAGATAGAGGGCAATCAAGGTGATACAAATAGAAAGAAAGGGGGAGAAAGATTCTATAATACAGATATAGAGGACAGCTGCCTCTGGAAGATTATGTGATGCTGTTTGAGGGAATCCCATAGCCTACTGCAATTCCTTCAGTGAATTGGATGGTAGGGTTCATATCACGGAGAGCTCAGCCCTGTCCCTTTCCGTGGTTTCATCTTCTTAGCAAAGAAATCTATTCAAAATAAAATTCTTTCAGCCAGCATCTACCATGCTAGCCCTTCTGGAAGAGCGTATTGTGGCTTATTGTGAAGTTTAAGGATAAAAGTTTCATTGCTTCCTGTTATAGTTTTCTGTTATCATGTGTATGTTGTAAATGTATGCTGAGCATTTAGTATCAAGCAAAAGGTTTATCATTTCATTTACAGTGATATCACTGATTTACAATAGTATCTAAGATTGCTAAACAATTCCTATGCCTTCTTCATTGCTGTCATCATAACATGTACTATACACACAATATGATTTCAGATGTTGCTGTATTATCACAACATAGCCAAACATATAGCCAAAATATGGATACTACGAAACAAAAAGGAGTCTGCACCATATTTAAAGGACCCATGTAAGGTTTACATAAGTAGAGAGAAATGTTGAGAGGTCCTGTTGAAGGAGGCAACTATGCCCTTTTTGTTATGCAGGTCCACATATCACTATTAGGCTAATTCAGGCATTCCTTTTAGGAAAATGAGGATACTGTACGTTATTCTCATTTTGTTTAGTTCTGCAGCATTCCTTGTTTCATCTAATACTGAACTTGATGGTAATATGTTTGACAATTAGGCAGTGAAATAGGACCGCCAACAGATGAGATTGGACAGAGATAGCCAAGAGGTAGATTGGGATCTACTGGAAGATCTCTAGTAGAGACCTCTACAGAACATCTGCAAGGGTCTGCGAGCTCCCGTTGTTTAACAATTACATTAAAACACATATACACACATACACACCACCTCATCTGTAGTAATCCAAATATAGACTTCCCTATAAGATATATTCAGTGTGTGGCTTAAAACGATTAGAGATTTTAAGCGAAAGGGATTCGTTTTTTTATAAAGTAATCCTTATTGCTCTCAATGGAGGCTGTCAATCAGAGGTGAGTAATAGGAGGTAACACCTAACACACTGGGTTGGGATGAACACATAACTGCTTGCATATACCAATATTTGTTAGCAAATTTTCTGAGCCCATCTACATAAAACCCAGGTAGTGCCTGTGACATGTGCGAACTCATACACCTAGAAAAGTATCCACAAAAGCACACATCTGCAGTGAGCACTGAAACAGGCTGGTAGGGTGAATCAAGTGTAAGATAAGTGAGACACTTGAAGGGTACATTCATCCTCTCAACTGTGATTAGAAAACCTGAAATTGTAACTTCTCTGTCAAACTAGTCTGTGTCTTTGCTGAAGCTATGCAGATTTAGCAGAATATTCAGAGCTGTGTGTGACAACCAGACATCTCGTCTTATTGATGTGCTCTTCTCTGTGTTATTGATACCCCAGTTTTAAGGATCTAAGTGGAACAGGACTCCATGCTTCATGTAAATAAGAACTCTTTCTGAACCTGTCTATGTGTTGGCAAGGCATCTTGAAATTCTGGAGAAAGTGACATGAATGCAAGAAATCTGTGCAAAGAAATCTGTAGTTGCAGTTAGATTTGGTTTTTGTTTGTGCCCCCTCCCCTCTGGTGGCTTTTCCTTCAGCATTATTTTGGTCCATTCTTGCTGTTGCCGCCGCCTTAGGTTAGTCACATGAGAAGGTCCTGTGGTGACCAGGGCCCAGGTGACATCACTAAAAGCAGTGAAGAGTAAGGACAAGAACACCATGCAAATGATGTAAAAAGAATCTTTAAATACTTCAGCCATGTCAAAAGCCATACTTAACCATTGTGTTAGCATGGCTCAGGAACTGATTGCTTGTTAGGGATATATTCAGGGAACCTTTCGGGCAAACTACTTTAGCCATCTTCTCAAGACTAAGACCTGTAAGTTTTCAGGATTTCCCAACTTAGGTCCAACTGATGCACCAAGGAGTAGTATTCCAGGTTCCTTCCATCATTATTTGGAGTGGCAATTTTGGATGTTTTTTGAGGGGTCTTATATGTTTAGTCCTTGGTAAATAATTCCTTCATTGAACTTCCAGATTTGTATATTAAAATTAGTGTAGGTGTGGATGTGTTAGAAACAGTCCTTTTGATGGAAAAGGCCTGTTCTTCTGAGAAAGAGTGTGTGAGGGCAGGAGAAGAGTGAATACTGCTTCCTTCCATTCTACTAGCTTGATCTCCCATTCTGCTACCTTGATCTCCCATCTTCCATTCATAAACATTTAGGATCCAAGCAAATGTATTTAATTCCTGTTGGGAAACCAACAAATTGCCAGCAGTGACAGATATTAAGTGGGTTTCATTTTGACCAAAACCCAAATATATGGTTTGTATTCAGCATTTTGATTTTGTTTTTGCTTTTTACTAAGTGGGACATTCCAAAGCCACTAAGGAGCTTCTGGGAATTATTTGTGTCAGTAGGCAGTCCTTCCTTTATTGGGGGTTGTACAACAGTTTGACAACAAATTGCTGTATGAACGGTGTTCTTATCTCAGATTGGCTTGGTCTGCATCTGTGTAGCAATTCTGTTCAGATTTAAGAAACTGGTGGGTATCTTGGTCTAAGAACCTGTGGGAACAATTTTCTGATTTTTCTCCCTGCATTTTAGGTGCAGAAAGTTCATACCACAAAAATCAGATGGAGCTGGCCTTAATTTGGCAGCCTCAGTTCTCATAGCCTTATTGATTTTGAAAGCTGCAAACAGATATGGCGGCTTATGGGCGCCAATTAGGATTACTGAAGGGAGGGGGGGGTTAAGATAAATTAAAAAAGTTGTTCTGAGGGGAATCACTCCATAATAGAATTCTCTGTAACATCTTATCATGAAGTTCTGTTTCAAGGGAATTTGAAGTCTTCTGCATTATTCTTCCCTCTGCCCCAGCTGCACTATTTGTAAATTGTGCTCATTTAACAACTGAATCCAACTGGAAACCTCTTTCAGGCATATACTGTTTGGCCTATTTTTCAGCAGACAAAGCACCATCTGAATCTTAAAACAAGGACTTCCTTTTAAACAGTGAATTCAAAAGATTTCATCATCATTCCATGTAGTATTCCCAGCTCACAATCGACAAACACCTATTGTGCCAAGGGGTGGGAGGGAGACCAGTCTCACAAGAAAATTAAAGCATGGACTATTCCTTGAACTCTGCTTTCACTTTTATTTTTTAATTAGCTAGATGTATTTCCTTTCTCTCTCTCTTTGTCCCTCTAAAACGATGTATCTGTGTGGGTTTTTTTTTCCATAGATGCTTCGCGTTGAGTCTTCATGGTGCTTCTAGTGATTAAAAAAAAACCTCTGTCTCACTAATAGCTATATTTTTATGAATAATATATGCTGGCATGTTACTTTTGAAGTATTACAAGTGTGGCTATTAGGTGCTTAATAACTACCAGGGGTTGATGGCACTTGAGGTATTGCTCAGAAAAGAATACAGTTAATTAAAATTTTAAGTACCGGTAACTTTAAACTTTTGTTCATTTGTCCACTGACAAGTCTATTTATTAATTATCAGCACCCCTCCATGTTCTCTTTCACATGGAGCACACAAGCAAACAAGCATCAGGAAATACAGTTAAGCATAAAAAATAAATGTGTGCCCAATGCCTGAAATGTGTCTTCTAAATCTTTTCTCCCATTTTTCCACCACCACCTCCAATAATCTATGAAGGAACACTATCTATTAGGCCATAGGTAAGGTTGACACACTTTAAAAAATTGCCGTGGAAATATTAACTGTAATTTTTGTTTAAACATAAAGATTGCATGCTCAAACATACTACGAGGGGGTGGCAAGATGTCAAATCATATTGCAGTAAATCTAACGTTGCAGCCACCAATTCCTCTATCTTAATTATGACACTACTAAATGTGAAAATCTATTCAGTGCTAGAAGCACTTTTCACATTACATTCCCGCTAAAGATTGACTGTTAAGAGCTCATTACTGGTAGTTTTCTAAAGAGTGGTTTATTAAACACTGTTACCTAATAAGCATCTTTGGTGGTGCAAATTGCCGAAAACAGTAATGAGTCTGATTAGACTTCATTTCAATTACAACAGCTTGTCTAGCAGGCGAAAAGGAGGGGGGGGGAGCCCGACAACTCCTTTTTTTTTTCTTCCTTCCTCGAGGCTTTGGAATCTGGCGAGAAGGCATTACATGGTTTAAAAGAAAAATGCTACCTCTGTGTTTCCTCTCCACAGTTCAGTAATGAATAGAAAATTGTCTGAGAAGCTGCTCAACTGACACTAAAATAAAGGAGGACAGAAACACAGATATAATTCGGATACTTCAAACCTGCCAAGACCCATGCAGATGTATTTGTGTTGTGCACCCATGTTATGTTCCCAGGGTCCTTATAAGCACTTCTCTGCCTCATTTCAAAGCGGAACTGGGAACCGAAGAGTTCTTTGCTCTCAAAACGACTTCTGAAACATGTGTATCCCTTTAAATCACCCTACGCTGCCTGTCAGCTGCTTTGTCTGTAAACGTTTCATATGCAGCTCCTGAGGTTTTCTGAGGCAATTGGAAGCATTCAACTTGTAAAACCAGCATTCCTGCAAATTGTTTTAAAATGCCCAAGCTGATTATGTTAGGATATTTAAGTGAATATTCATTCACTTCTAAGCTTAACTTGAGTGTAAAATGTGTTAACTGTCCTTTAATGACTCTCTCTATTAAATCATGCCTTGAACATTATTACTGAAAATAGGATGGGGAGGCAGCAGGAAAGGAGGGGGGGTGATGGTGGAGAGAACTGTGGTTAATGCAGAAGTCCTTAAGTGATTAGCTGTCAGTGTGCCGTTTAGTTTTTCTGGCGAGGTCTTAATGAATATATGGGAAATGAATACAATTCCTTGTTTTCATGCAGTCTGGGGTATATGGACGCTTGTTATACCGCTGGTTGTATACAACTGAGAAGGGGGAGTTGTGAAATATGGCAACTGTGACAGTGCAGAAGGGCTTGAGGAAAGAATCAAGGACACCTGCAAACAGTAATGAGAATTTAATGCCCTTGCATTTGTAGATAGAAATTCCATGAAAAAAAGCCCACTGCTCTGGCATCAAACATTGCAGCTGAAAGCGAGAAAGGCCACGTAACACAACATCACAATCTCCTTTTTGGTTGTGGAGTCGAGGTTGGGGTTTAATTCTCCACTGTGTTTCCTGTGAGAGGAACCCAACTCTGTAGCCTTGGGCAAGCTGCATAGGCCCAGATCACTCCCAAAAAGAAGGGAAAGAGAAACCACTTCTGATTATTGTACAGTGGCACCTCGAATTACGAATGCCACTAACTGCGAAATATTCGAAATATGAAGGGAAATCAGTCTGGGGTGCAGTGCACCCCGGGAATTGAAGTCTCAGATGAAAACCTTGAGATACAAAAATTTTACAGAACTCTTCCATTCCCAGGGTGCATTACCTGGGAATTATGAAAATTTCTATATACGAATTATGAAAATTTTGAATTATGAAAATTTCTATATACGAAGCATCACAAAGAATGAATTAACTTCGTAATTCGAGGTACCACTGCATACCTAAAACACCCTAGCAAGATTTGCCATGAGTGAGAATCAAGTATGACAGCACCTCGTTATAATGGCTGGCTAAATAACTCTTTGAGATGCATGGAGCCAGAGTTGAGGAGTTTGATTTCCCACTGTGCTTTCTAGGACAAATGCCTGTCTGTACTTACTGGGGGGTTCCAGAGTGTGTCCAGCTGAAGGGAATGGTGAAGCACCTCTGAGTACTCTAGCTAGAAATTCTGCAGAGGATTGCCATAAGTGGGAATACATCCTTGTTGCCTTTGTTTTTTTTTTTTAGCATTATTATTAACACTATTATTTTGCCACCATTATTAACCTGTTTAAGTAATCCTGAACTATTGTATGATGAGAGAACAACAAGGAGGTGTCAACCTTAGTAAAGCAAACTGTCTTTTAATATATTGAAATTCAATTTTCAGAACCTAAAACAATAATACATTATACAAGCATATAATAATAGATTAAACGATCAGTTATCTTATTACACGACTTGTGGCTATCAGATTGCCACAACCAGAAATCAAATTATTTGTTTGACAAGGCATTAAGCTTGAATGCATTCAGAAAAGAAAAATAATACCTCAATCATTGTTAGAGTAATGGTCTACTATAACATATAACACACAAATACTATATCACATTACAGTTCCTGGGAAACGTTTCAGAAGTTGCAGGAAGAACACCGATAGATCAATTAACAGCATGAGATACCAACAGTACCAACATTAAACTTTCATTACACAATTCATTAAACAGCTCATATGATGTGACTTTCCCCCAAGAAATAAGCATTAATCTCTCAGCAAAAGAGGGGAAGATAAACAAAATCCCAAGATGCCATTCCATATAGCTCATCATCAGGTAGCAGAAAGGGACCTGCCTCTGTTTATGATCCCATGTCAAAAAAAGATGGGTTCCCTAACCCTCTCCGGGCTTCCTCTAAGCAGCAAAGGGCTTGGAGATGCTCGCTCTCTCCCCCACCCCCACCCCCACCCGTTTTGTGTGAGTGAGTGAGTGAGTGACAGAGAGAGAGGGAGAGAGAGACTGTAGTGTATTTGTGTGTGTGTGTGGTGTGTGTACATCTCCTTAACAAAGATCATAGTGAAAGAGATAGTCAAAATACATCTGCCTACACCAAAGGTAGCGGCAACTTGCTGCTATCCAAAAATTGCAAGGACCCTGTGGGCAGAACCAGCTGGCTGGAAATAGCCACGCCCTGAGAACAAACAAGACGGATCCCTCTCCACTTCACCATCCCTTCTGGCTTATATCTTGATAAGACATTTTGCAAGTTATCTGCCCAAGATCTTGCAGTTTTTGAGACATTTGCTCGCCCTGGTTTTAGGGTTTTAGTCAGATATTTAGATTAGGTTCAACATCCCCCCCACTGCCCTCCCCCAAAACATGCTCCTTTCAGGAGATAAATGGCTGTCCCTGGATTCAGTAACCTAAGGGGCCTTATTTAAACAGCTTAGTTATTTAGCATCTGCATCATTGACAGTATAGTAGTAACTTTCCCTGAATGCCATTGGGATCCTCAAGATGAGGAGAAAGCTGGGGCAGCCGATTAGGCTTTTCCCTCAATAGAGCTGGATTTTAATAACCCAGCACATCCTTCCTCCTTCTGTTCCAGATGTGTGCTAGTCTGACTTCCTCCAGACAAAAGCCCCGGTGTTCCTATTGTACAATAAATGGAGCGCCCCCCCCCCCCCGAGCATAAAGAAAGAGCTGGCTAGTGCGAACATTTTGGATTGCTTTTTTTTTTAACACAACAGAACCACGTGAGGAAGAACTGGGCTGTCTTGGGTCCTTTCACAGTGAAAGGGGGGGTAGAAACATTTTTAATAAATAAATTTAAATAACATAAGAATTGTTTTTTTCAGCCCAAGGAATGAGTTGCAGCAAGAATCTCCTTGCTCCCGTTGCGTGGCTGGGACAAAATTAGCTTTGCTCTTTCGTGGTTGAGCATTACGTCGGGCCTCCGTGAGATGTGGTTCGTCTTACGTGAGGATTATAAATGACAGAGACTTTGCGAACAATGTTTTGAAGTTGGCTTATTTTAAACAAGAAAAAAAGACATTTGGAGCCATGCAGCCATAAAAAATAAAAGCAAGACTAGAGTATGGGTGATACCTTCACAGGCTCCTGAGGGGGAAAGGTTGCTGAGGTTTTATTTTAGACAAAATGAATATAAAAAAATTAGGTACACCTTTTTGAGATGGCTTAGTTAATTTTTTTTAAAAAGGGGGAGGGAGCAAAGATTTTCTAATCGGTTTTTGCAGGGAAGAGATGGGATAAAGGTCCGAGACACACAGCCTGCTGCTTGTTCCTATCAAGGTTTATGATGATTCCTGAATGCAGCCATAACATGGATTTCAGAATTCCTTCTCAAACAGTGGAGTCCATTAAGTGCGCAAGAAATGCTGGATTACTTGCTGCGACCGATAAGCATTCAGATAATGAGCTATTCCTCTCTTTCTTGTCTTTTTGAAATATTTTGTTTCTATCCCTTTAATTGGATGAACAAGCAAGGATGCCTGTTGATGGACTACACAACTGAGAGGTATAAGCAAAGGGAATGTTAATCTTACCCTAGCGCTCCAGTGTGTGTCCATTTGTTTGCTCATCTTTCTGCCACTCTTGTTTCTTTGCAGTGGAGAGAGAATACATAGCAAGGAAGAACAAGCCAAAATCCAGAAAATTGAATATATTTTCTTAATTTTTTTCTTTTGCTCTTCTTTCCTTTTTTCCCTCTCTCTTTCTTTCTTTCCTTCCTTCCTGTTTCCTTTTTCTTTTCTTTTTGCCCCAATTAAAAAATGGGCAAAAATGAAATTTCTCTTGTCTCACCAGATCAGCTGGTAACACTGCCACCCTTTGAAGGAAATAATAGTTGATCTGTGGTCAGCTTTACCCGTGACAAACCCTAGCTGCAAAATCTAGGAAATTATGTTTATTTTATTTTTTTAACGGACACACTGAAAACAGAAGAAACAAACATGTGGCACCTTAAAGACTAACTTTCGTATTTAAGGTGCCACATGTTTGTGTCTTTTGTTTTGTTTCGTTTTTCTTTGATTTTTGCCTGAAAATCTTGAAAAGACTAATACGGCTACCCTCTCTGAAAACAGAAGGGAACTTTTTCCATTCATGGGACAGTTGGTGTATCAGCAGCATCCTGTTTTTCTTGTTACACAGAACGTGTATGTGGCAATAACGGACGAGGCAAGGAATAAGGGGGTGGGTGAGTTTTGGTGTTGTTTGTGTGTGTGCATCTAAGATAGCTATTGAAGCTGAGAGTGCTCGGTTCTTAATCCTAGAGCATGTCAGTAGCATGCTAAAGCAGTTTATCTTCATATGTCGTCTTATATATAAGAAACAACAGTAAACCCAGCAAAACTCATTTCATATGTAGCTTTCTTTCCCCCCACAGTGTTCAGATCAAAGTTATTTTCTTCAGGCTGAACTAAATTATACACAGGTCCTGGGAGTGAAGGACACTGAATTAATGCACCATGTCACCCAGTCATGGCTATAGAATATTTTTCTCCAAGCCTGAAATGCAACAGCTTTGTACAATTGCATTAAAAATTAATGTATGGATTACCAAAATAAAAATTGGGGGGGGGGGGCTTTTGTGAAGCACATCAGTGTTTTGCAGCCAGTTTGAGAAGGCTCCCCCACCACCACCACCACGAGAGTATTAGATTACGTCTAAATATACATATAATCAGTATTTAGTCTCCTTTAGCTTATTAGCCAAGAGGTGCTCTAATCTTAGTGGAGAAGCAAAACAACTTGATTGGACAGGAAGGTCCTGGACTAGGATATCCAGTGCATTAGAAATGGGAGCTGCAAAGGATGCTCGCATTTATTTGAGATGAGAGTAGGATATTGGCCTCTCTGAATCTACATGGTGACCTATATTAGGTCAAGATTGGTCACAATTTATTTCAGCTTTCCACAACTGATCTTTGCCGTCATATGCTTAAAAAGAACGGGCCCATGCAAGAAGGTCTCTTGAATTGGCCTCAGTAAATCTACACAATATTTGTGTGTGTGTCCGTAATTGATGGATTGCAAGTACAAAAACCATACAGTTGACATTCATAGTTCTGTCACTCTGAAGGAGGCCCATTATTTCTTCAAGCAACACAATATGCTAGGTTAAAATGGTAGCTAGTAACCTAAAAAGTAGCATTAAACACTCTTTCACTCTCTCTCTCACACACGCACAACTATCCAGGTGCTGCTCTTTCCCCACTTGTAAAAAGACAGTCAGGGGAAAGGTGAAGGCAAGAGGCTACAGGAGCAGAGCCATAGCCCCAGTGTAAAAAAGATTGCTGTGTTTGGCATGGGATCGAGGAGGAGGCTGGAAGGGAGTAATCAGATCAACTAGTAGCAGCACCTTCCATTCACAAGGGTATATTTACTCATGCGTTCTCCTGCCAGAGAACATTAATATTCTCAGTCACTTAAAAGCTGAACAAATAGTTCGTCCAAATCAAGAAAGGCCATGCATAGTTGTATTTTGCCCCATTCACTTCCATGTTGAAGTCCCCGCCTCGGTATTTACATCCATATGAGAAATATTAGTAATGTCGAACAAGAGCCTTTATATTACGTGATGTGTGCCCTTTATGAGTCACCATCTTGACTCAGGGCCACCGTCCTGGCTGAATGTGAAATTTACATATCAAGTACAGTACGTTTTTGGAGGAAATGCCTCATATTCCTCCACCCGCCTCCTTCATTCCCGTTAAGCTACAAAACAGTGAAATTTTGCTTTTGAGGTTAAGATATAAATGTGCTTTCCTTGTGCCTGCAAGTTTGCATGAGCAATTGCATCAAGTATGGAATATGTAATTAATTAGTATGAACTATATCTTTTAAAGCAAAACAAAAGCAAAGTTTATGAGCAACCCCACACTCTCACTCACTCTATACTCCAGAACACAGAGAGAACTCCTAGTTCCCTGAGCTCCTTGCCCTCTGAAGATGCCGGCCACAGAGTCTGGTGAAACATCAGGAAGAAAAACTTCAAGAACATAGCCAAACGGCCCGAAAAACTCACAACAGCTATCAGATCCTGGCCGTGAAAGCTTTTGAGAATACAAAAGTAAAGTGTTCTGCTTATATACCTCCCTGTAGAGCTTCAAGCACTGTCTGGACAGTTTACAATTTAATTATGCAGACTACACATGCCCCCCCCCCCGGGCAAGCTGGGTACTCATTTTACCGACCTCGGAAGGATGGAAGGCTGAGTGAACCTTGAGCCGGCTACCTGGGATTGAACCCCAGGTCGTGAACACAGTTTTAGCCACAGTACAGGCATTTAACCACTGTGCCACAAGACTCTTTTTTAAAATGAATAGACACAGTTGATCTTACTGGATATAATTCAGAATTAGCATATTTAATATCTGGATATTAATTTGATAGATGCACTTCTGATTTTGCAAACAAACATTTTTAGTTAATCAACACTTCATGTTACTGGGTATACAATATGTATGTGCAGAGTAATAGAGTACTTTGAACACATTCATCCAACTCTGCTGTTTTTAGATGATGATGATGATGATGATGATGATGATGATGATGATGATGATGATGATGATGATGATTGTGATTGTGATTGCGATTAGTATATTATTAATATCTATATGATCTTGGTCAGTGTTTTCTAGAATCATGCCTACAGACATGCACATAGATGTCAAAAAAAGACAGTGAAAGAACACTGCGAATGAACAGCATGCTATAACTGTCCTGCATATTGCCGAACTGGGTGTTGACGCTGGCTCGATAATGACTAGACCTGATGATGGATTAAAAGCCCACATACTCTATACTGAGTCACACTTTGCAAGTCACACTTCCCCCTCATTTCTGTCTCTCATATGTTCCAATTTATATACATGCACAGCATGTGCATATGTTATGTTAAATGTCGGAAACTCCTTAAATGTTCAGAACGATGATCTGGCCCATAAAACAGTGCCAAGCTGAGGGTTTTGGAACCTTTTTCTTACATGTCTTCCGCTGCTTTTTCTGTTCCTTAAACAAAATTTCCCCCACTTTTTCTGACTGGCTTCTTTACTGGAAAATGGGCTCTCCAGACATCTTGACTTCTGCCACTACATCTTGGAAGCCAAGTGTCTGGGAAATGACCAAATTTCACCCCTGTTTCCACAATGGACGAATAATTGTTGGCATTTTCCATCACTTTCATACTTCTATTCCTTTGTGCTGGATAAAGCCAGAAATGGGGAGCTCAGTTCCCCACTGTGCTTCCTTGGTAGGGGCTGGACTCCGTGATCCATAGAGTTCATTATAGCAGTTATAAGGTTGCGTGTTTGCTTACATCACTTGTATCCCTGCCATTCTGCAAATGTCCTCTCAACAGTCTATAGAGCATCCCACTTTGTCTTTGTGTGACTGGCTCAGAGTCATTGAGGGGGTTTCTTGACAGAGTGGGGATTTCAGCCCTAATCGCCTGAGTCCTCTTGCAGCGCTCCAACCACTACAGCACACTTACATTAGTTCATCATGTAAATATCATGATAAACACTTAGGAGCCTCAGAGCACTGTGGTGAAATTGTAGTAGTACAGTCAAAAAACTCTGCTCACAGTCAGTTCTTGATCCCACTGTATTCTGACAGCTGGTTTGAGGTTCCCATTGGGGGGGGGGGCTTGTATAGCCTATATAGTTAAATTGTAAACTGTCCAGAAAGTGCTTTGAGTGCTGTGGGGCAGTATATCAGCAGCACACTTTTGCTTTTTTTAAAAAAAGAAAAAGAAAAAAATGTTCACCTTTTTAAATTGCATTCCAGAAATAACAGCATTTCCTTATTTCCATTGTGACTTGAAAATTTCCAGCCCAGGGAATTTCAGAGGGAAAAAATCAATTGCTTTTCATATAATTTCTTCTATCGGATATCAGTTACTCAACAACTATTAAAATACAGTGTTTATTGATCTGAAAGGATATTTTATCCTAAATTACATGATGCTTTTCATTGGCAGTGAGATTAATCAGTTCTCATCAATTCAATATTGAGTGGTGATGTTTTCTTCCTTTTGTTTTTTCTCATTCTAATTATCTCACCTCATTGTACTGGTAAGAAGAGATGGGCTTTTCATTTCAGAAGTGGTCAGCTTCCAAAACGAAACGCGGGAACTGGAGGAATGAAATCAACTAATCCCTTACCTTGCGCTGCGGTTGAGCATGGCTAAACTCCAACAGGGAAGAAGCCTCTGACATCATCTTTCCTTCTCCCTGGCACTAGCCAATCAGGAACTGTGCAGGGAATGCATCATCCCGCCTCCCTGTCTTCCAAAACAAAAAGTCCATCTCTAAGTTAGAAGCACTTCTAATATCTATTCATTTTGTTTCATATATCAATATATAAATGACATTAGTTAAATGCATGGGAATGTAGCAGCCAAGATATAAGGCAAGGAAAACTACATTTCCAGAAGATCAAACTTTTTGAGAAGCATGAAAGAGTGTCCTCAGATAAAAAAGTTGTGTGTCATGAAGATGATTCCCACTCATAGTAACTCCCCTCTCCAGAGTTTTTCTAAATATAAACTAATCAGTATGAAGTACCAGCCATTCCCTCTGAGACCATGTAGCTTGTGCACTTAACTTCATCAGCCACGTATACTATAAGTGATCTCCGCTCTGGCTCACCTCCTAGGATGCAGCTAGGTTTTCACACCCACTGAGCTATACCTGAGCTGTATATTTAATGGCCAGAATCTTGATGCTTAATCACATCACACTATAATAAGCCCATTGAATTAATAGTGATTTGGTGAGTCAACATACTTCCCTTTACATTCTGCTGATGAAAATCGGCCTCATCTGTAATTTAGTTTAGCATAGTAGGTTCCCGTTTAAGCAGAACCATTTGAATCAATTTAAATCCCCACTGATTCAGTGGGCCTACTCTAGTGTAATTTACTACACTAAGCAACAGGATTTTGGTCAATGTCTAGGCTTTGTATCTGAGAACATACTGAGTTTTGATGTTGTGAGTTACCTTCAACAACAAAATGTTTACCCTGTTGTTAGGTGGCTTTGGCCTATGATAAGACAAAACAACAATACTTTGGTACATTTGTATTAGCTGCTTTGTCTCAGTAGTTACTTTGTTCATATGTTAATCTCTCCATTGGTCTGATGGATTATTATTATTACCTGGCTTCTCAGGGCAGTGCATTCCAAAGCCAGGGAGCAAGCAATGAGAAGGCCCTCTCTCATGTCCTCATGGAACAAGCTTGGAACAGTAGTGGAACTGAGAGAAGGGCCTTTGCAGAAGACCTTAAGAGCCGAGGAGGCTCCTGTGGGATGATGTGGTCCTTCAAACACTTTGGACCTCAGCTATTGGACGGGTGGCACACTAGCAATGCAAGGTCTGGTAGAAATATGCCCTCTTCCTTTGGCAGAAAACAAGGCTGCTAGACGGCTCTTTTCACACTTGGGGTTCTCTCTCTTAAACGACTAGCACACTTCCTTTCTTGTGGGCAAAGGGAAGACGGCAACTGACATTCCTGCATGAATAGGGCTCCCCCCCCCTTTTTTAACAATATGAAGGATATGTTTTCCTGTGCTCAGAGCTCTTCCCATTAGATTTGGCTTCAGCGATCCTGCGAGGTAGGCCAGTGTTATAACCCCCTTCTTCCAGTTTTGCCAGAGGCCATCGGGTGACATCAGGTTGGTCCTCAGATTTGAACCAGAGGACGCTGCAGTATCTTTTGCCAGAGGCCATCAGGTGACATCAGGTTGGTCCTCAGATTTGAACCAGAGGATGCTGCAGTATCTTCTTTGTTCCCGTCTCCAGTGTGCAATGCTGTATGTTTGCAAATGTGTGCACTTGCCAGAATCTCTGCGCAAACTGCAGCCACCCAAAAAGGTCAAGGTTCAAGGCATCATCATGCGAAATCATTAAACTCCCAGACATGCTGTGAATGTATGTCTTTTCATCACCCCCCCCACCTCCGCTTATGTATTTTCTATGGAGAAATGGCACAAGTAAACTTGGTCCTGGCTTTCTAAAAGTGCAAAATTACAAATCAGAATTGTCTCTATTAAGGATCTGATTCTTGAGGATATTGAACATCTTCAACTCAATGAAGCCAAACACTTGAGTGTACTTGACATCTTGGAGCACTGGGACCTCATCTGAGCTGATGGATGTTTCCCCTTTGATACAGAATCAGGTGCCTGCATTCAATCACTTCAGAATAATTATTATAGTCCATATTCTAAACGCTCATTCTTTTGGATAGTTCCTCATACTTGAAGAACAGGAAGAGTGCAGTTGCCTAATAGTGGAGCAAAATGTATGCTTCTGGAATAATCAGATGTAGTGTACTTTTTCAGTAACTATGAATCTGAGATGGAATATGTTTCTGAAGGCTTTTAAAACCAGAAACACCAGCTCTGGTAAAAATTACAGATACATCTGCCCTCTTGTGTTATCTTGCCACAACTTCTTACAACACTGAAGTTAGAGCTGTGCATCCTTTTAATATAAAATAAAGAGATGAATAAATATAGAACTACCCTTTTCAGATTTTATTTATTATTATACAGTAATAAAGACAGGAAGCCTTGCAAGAGGGTGGGAGGTTGCTGATCTGGTTGAAGCAGTGGGACCCAAAGGGATCAAGCAACAAGAATCAGTATCAACCCTTTCTCTTGGAGGCCATTGTGCCTGGAGGAGGAGGAGGAGGAGGAGGAGGAGGAGGAGGAGGTTTATAAAATGGGATAGTTCAGTTGTCTAGGTACCTAGCTGGAGAGCCAGATGTGGGGAGTTTGATCCCCCCCATGCCTTCTACAAAAAGAGCCAGCCTGTGTGGCCTTGGGAATATATTGCACAGTTCCTGCATGCCCACAGAAGAAGGGGAATGGCAACCCGCTTCTGAATATTCTCTACCTGGAAAACTTTGAAAACAGCTCACCCTAAGTCAGAATTGACTTAACAGCATATGGTAACAACAACAACAACAACAATGGCGTGAGGTTGGTCCTGGTAGTGAGCTGTATTTAACAAAAACAGGATGAAATAAAATTGTTAGCTTTTTGAGATGCTGCAAGATTTTTTGGGGTTTTTTTTTTTTTTGCATTTTAGAGACAATCTGGTTTTGTTTTGTTTTGTTTTGTTTAAAAAACCTAGAATATAGATGCTTAAAATAAAAATGATCTTTGTTTACAGACTAAAGTTTAAAAAACATACACAGTGCCATCCATTTCCATGGCATATTGTGGGCGGTATGGACCTTTCAGAAAGCAACATGGAAATATAAATATACATGTACATTCTACTCCATCATGTATGGAGACAGCCAAAGGGATGCTCCAGCAAGAGCTGTGCCCTCATATGTCTATTCCCTGATATCATCCATGTTCCCTGATGTCAACCATGTCTGCGTGACTGAGAACACAGCTAGCTCAAGAGGAGGGATAGAGACAGCCAGAGCAGTTATGTGCTCTTCAGCAACTTCTAAGCTTGGCTCCTTATAGCAAAGCGCCCATCAGGCATCAACAGCTCTGGCCAGCAAAGCTAACAGGGAGGGAAGAGGAAGGATGAGAGATGGCCTGAGCCACCACTGGCTTCAGCCTTGCCCACTGTCAGCACATCCCAGAAGAACAGTCCTGGTGAAATGAGGCCCTTAACCCCTAGGGAAGAGAGTTCAGAAGGATGTGGTGGTGGTGGTGGCTAGGTTGTTGGGGGGGGGGGGACCAGGACCTTTGGGAGAGAGGAAGAGAAGGAGCACAATAAGGCAGAAAGAAACAGAACAGAGATTCTGGAAACCAGAAGGCTGTCCTGGCTTTGCTTTCGGTCAACTCAAGTAGCCCGGGAAGTTCCACCCATTTCCAAAAAGATAGCTGCATTCTTCTTCTTGCGGCAGAAGCAGCAGTGTTGATGCAATGTTAAAGGCCGTCGACTTCTTTGAACGTTCATGTAGCACCGTATGGTTCAAGCCACAACTCCCTTGTATTGCTAAGCAAGAACACTTAAAGAAAGAGACCGTAAACCACAAGTGTGGATTCGGAGATGAAGTGCTAAACTGGGAGTCCGGAGATCTGGGTTCAAATCCCTGCTTGGCTTGGTTGTGGAAATGTGCTGGGTGGTAGTCTGGGGAAATCACTCCTTGAATGTCTCATGTAACCTCTAAACTCCCTATTAGGGTGACTATAAGTTGGAAGGGACTTGACAGCCTGTATCACATTGGGCCTGGAAGGGTACCTCCCTTTGAGAGTAAGCTCCAGCATGGCTTGTAATGTTTCTCCCTCTGTTCTCCCAGCCCGATGAGGAAGGGGGTGAGTTTAGTACTGTGGCGCTTCCAAACCTTACTGAGAGTGTTGTATTTTAGTTCTCCCTCACCCCAATGCCCTTTGTACTAGTTTCAGTCTCACTGAGTGCATATGGGTGTTACGGGAAGGGTGCACCAGCAAAGCATGTGCCTCCTTTGGACCCGTCCACAGTGGCTCGAGCGGGTGCCAGGGAGGTGTGTGCATGGCCACGCAGGTGGTGGTGGTGGAGGAGGCCGGAGGGGAAGGAGAGTCAAGTTGGACCCCGGGCAGGTTGGGGGGGGGAGTGTGCCTTTTTTTAAAAGTCTTCGAGCTTGCTCAGGAAGGGGCGATCCGCGCAAGCATGCACGTGCCTCCCTTGGAAGGGGTAATCCACGTGATTATGCACATGCCTCCCTTGCACCCACCTGCACCAGCTCGAGCAGGTGCAAAGGAAGCGTGTGCATGGTTGTGCAAGTCACCCCTTGGAAGGGGTAATCCACGCGATTATGCACACACCTCCCTTGCATCCACCTGCAGCAGCTCGAGTGGGTGCAAGGGAAGTGTGTGCATGGTCAGCCTTCCCATAGGAATGCATGCATTGAAATCTGTTCCCTCTGGAACGGTTTAATTGATTTTAATGCATTCCTATGGAAAACTGCTGCTCTATTTATGAATTTTTCTGCTTACGAGCATGCACCCGGAACAGATTACATTCATAAGTAGAGATATTAGTGCAATAACCCTCAGGCCGGAAAAAGTAGACCTCGTTCTGTTCAAAAGTTGGACAGCCCTGGTATAGGATATTATTTTGACTGGTCATACACTAACGGAGATGCACTGCCATGCACCATTAATGTGTCCCTTCATTTGGTGCAGTCTTTGTTGAATGATGGTCAGTGTTCTTGCCCTGGTTGCTGACACTGCCCTTGGCAGCTATTCAGGGTATCTTCTGTCATCAAAGAAAAAAGCTGTGTGATCCTTGATCTCCAGCATTTTTCTGTTTAAGCATATTACTGGAAATGAGCATATTCGTGGAAAGGAGAGCAAGGGACGTACCAAGGGCCACTGGCTTTGGTGAGGTATGTACATATGCGTGTAAACCTGTCACCAAGCTACTTATAATGGATAACAGAGAGCCTACACCTCACTTAAAGCTGTTAAAAATTGCTCTTCAGTTCAGTAGACCAGCCTTCTTCCGCTTAAAATGATTGGAGGTTTACATATTGCCAAGTTGAATCCTTTGATAATACAACGGTGAGAACACAGAGGGGAAGAATTGTTTCCTTTCGCCTTTATTTGCACTGAAGATGTGATCTGAAAAAAAATCTGCCACAGTACTCAGTTTAAATGGTGTAAAGCAAGTTTGAACCTGCTCAGCATGCACTGAAACTGAAGATTTTTTTTAGTCCTTTCGAAACTGGTATTTCTCTGTTCTCCATTTTACTTCTGTCCCAAATTCTCCACTGACAATGTGCCTTTTTTTTCCCTTTGTCTTGCTACCAAACTGGCTGTGGTACTATCTTTGATTTTATGCCAGCAGTTAATGCTAGTTTTGATCAATAATTCTCGCTGTTTATGATGTTGAGAAACACTAAGAAATAACATGGATATTTTTTTTTCAGTATTATATCTGGTATATGCTAGTTTTTAACCATTTTTTTTTAAAAAAATGACACTGCATTGTGTGTCAACTTACATTAAAAGTACCAAACCAATCTCCAAGGTGCTTTTATTCCTAGACCTCCATTAAATTTGGTATACAATGGCTCATTGAATTGCTGGATAACTCAGTGACTTGGGTATCTAGGTTGGGTGTTTGATTCGTCACAGTGCCTCCCTGACAGGGTCCCTTCCAGCTCTTTGGCTCTAAGGTTGTTGTCATAATTATCAAACATTTATTTATTTATTTATTTATTTATTTATTTATTTATTTATTTATTTATTTATTATTATTATTATTATTATTATTATTATTATTATTATTATTATTATTATTATTATTATTATTATTATTATTATTATTGGTAGTGGTGGTGGTGGTGGTGGTGGTGGTAGAGGTAGAGCTACAAAGCCCATACGTACCTGTGCAGTACAGCTCTCAACAACTGTTATTGCACTTTTACAGTCTCTCCATACCCCTTACCATTAATTAGTTTTGACACAGAGAATAGAGGAACAAATTGATTAATTTCTTTGTCTGGCGTGCAAAATCTGAGAACTATTTTGAAACAAGCATTACTGTTTTCTTGTACTTTATAAAGAGAAAAAGAATGTTTGTAACAACAATCTTGAGAACCATGGTCTATACAACAATTTGGAATGTTCCACTTTATACAAGAGCCAAAAAGGAGATAAAGTGGAACAGTATTTCTGAGCACCTGAACATTCCCTTAGAATCTTCTACACATGCTCTTTATGTGATCTGAAAGTGAGGTGTTCTGTTTTCCAAGATGGACATGTCACTCATTTTCTTAATTTCTTATCTAATCTAATCTCTCTCTCTCTCTCTCTCTCTCTCTCTCTCTATCGATCTATCTATCGATCTATCTATCTATCGATCTATCTATCTATCTATCTATCTATCATGCAAATAAAGCATGGGTTGCACACCAGATGTAACATCAGTAGCACAGTAGCACAGGCATTAAGAGTTTTAGTGATACTGATTTCCATTTCAGTACATATGATGTGAGTGCATAACAAAGTTGCCAGATGTCTCTCTTTTTTTAAAGGAATATCGCAGTTTGCCAAATATCTCAGAACATTACAGCTCCTCAGAGTCTCATAAAACAGATACTATTGCTTGTAACATTTCTTAGTTTTGAATCTTTGATCTGCCAGTGTTAGTGCACTGCCTGTTATTGTGAAAAATAGCTTTACAGCTAGGGATTAGCTTCCAAATAATACAATTGCAGTGCACTAGAATAAATGCTTGCTTTTTCCTTTTGGTTCATTTTTAAATTCTGGAACACTGTCTTTTACAGTCTCTGTTAAATGCACTGGTACTTAATATGCATCAATAAATAAACTTTCAATTATTGTGCAGTGAGCAGATCCACAGCTAAAATAGCAATCTGAAACCAATGGACTAACTAGTAATTATGGCAAATAAATAGTTTTGATGTACGCTGTCACCTTTATCAGAAGGATAACTATACTGAAACCTTTAAATGCTTTTAAGATCAATTTAAAGGAAAGTTAATATTCGCTATTAAATATTTTAGCATGATAATATATTGTATGGGTTTGCTTGATTTGCATATGTGTGTTTTTTACAGAAAGCATAACTTTTGTATTAGATTTATGTGCCACTGTTTCCTCTCTCATTTACACCTGCCTCCTGGTTTTCCAGTGTTTCTTTATCTATTCTATGAAAAATATTATCTACCTCCAATCATATCAACAGGATTTTACCATTAACTATTATTCACTATAGACTGTCTTATTGCATATAATTCTGTGCATTATTATCTCTTAATAATGCCTCTTGAAATGAATAGCCCCAATCCAAGTTCAGTGAATGTTGCAGCAACAGGAGATAGATAGATAGATAGATAGATAGATAGATAGATAGATAGATAGA
>JAHTLZ010003547.1:26010845-26028501 GCA_023846285.1 Phrynocephalus versicolor | reverse complement strand
AGATAGATAGATAGATAGATAGATAGATAGATAGATAGATAGATAGATAGATAGATAGATAGATAGATAGATAGTGGTACCTCAACTTACGAATTTAATCCGTTCTGAATACATGCTCTTAAGTTGAACTACTCTTAAGTCAGGGTACCTATCTAAAAATTGAAAACTAAGTTAAAAAATAAAAAAATGAAAAAAATATTTGTAAGTCAAGCAGACCATATCTAAAATTTGTAAGGCTGCAGTTAAAACAACAACAGTGTGTGATGTTACATCTAATACAATCTTGGCCAAAATCGTGTTGCTTTAGTACGAACCAAATTGTAACTTTTGGTCCATTCAATCCTAGTAAATTAAGATTCTCTGCCACAATTTTACAGAGTATACACACATACACACTGGAGAACTGCAAAGGAAACACTTCGTTTACCAGTGTACTGTAAATCAAAATGAAATTTACAATGTGGCTTATACTAAGGATTTTGCTAATAATTATATAATAATAATAATAATTATCCCCATGATTGCAGAATATTTACATGGTAGGATGCATCTCAGTAAATCCTATGGATAGAACCCAGTTGCAACAGTCCTGTTGTGATGGGGCGCATAAGAAGCTTGTGCTAGGAGGTGTCCAATACTTCTTTATGAAAGTAGAAGCCCTATTGGTTTCAGTAGTTATGCCTCTAATCGAAAAGAGTACTGTATGTCCTTAAGCTCCTTTTTATTTTATTCACAGATATCAAAAGAAGCATTAATGGTCTGGTCTCTGAGATTCCCCATTGGAATTTTAGCTCCTCTGAGTTCTGTAATCAAAACAATAGAACCATAAATCTTACTTAAACGATGAATTGTGTGTTGGGTTAAAAAAAAAGTTGGTGTAGCTGACACATTTGATTCTCTTGTTTTAAAGACTCAGATCCTGTTACCAGTTTACACTCATGTAAGTGCTGAAGGGAATCACGTATGTGATGATGGCAAAAGGCTGCTCGTTAGCATTATGCCGGTTGCATTCCTCAGTGTATGCCCAATTGTGGGAATGGCCATGTGCCCAGGAACACAACCAGTTTCTTCTGAATGAGTGGCAAATTTGCTGTTATGACCTAGGGCAATTTCCTTGATGGGGGCAGGAATCATTAACAAGATTCTGGCAAATGAGTTGCATTTTTGTTACCAGTCTGTTTCTGACTTCTTGTTGCTCTTTGGAAATTATATCTAACCAGATACGATCAACCCTGCAACAGTTGGCCAGATTTTTGTCAGTATTCTGTGTGAAAACAGGAGCCATTCCTGCCAAGAAAACTCCATGGACATGAAGTCACGAAGAGTCGGTCATGACTGTAACGACACAACACACACACACACAAGGAAAGACTTCAGTTGTTTTGTGCTGGACAGGCAAACGTCAAGGGATGTTTTAAAATTCTTAGGCTTCGTAACCAAGTAGATTCGCACAAAACAAAACAAAATCCCTATATGAATACTGTCAACAAATTTCACCACCCCAAATAATCCCAATTCAAATGAGCACAACTGCAATAAAACTACATTTGCAAATTAATCCTGTTGCTCTATTAGTTTATTGTGTAATTACTGCAGGTCTTCCCACCTTGTTTTTAGTATTTCTTAATCATTAAGCTGGAAGCCTGACAGCAGTGCCAGCCCTGGCATGATTCTCTTTGACTAAAACCTTGTAAATTAACACAATTAGCACAGCATCATGCTGCTAATTAACTTCCTGTGTCTGGTGCCGCGGATGTGCAAACAAGGAAGCGGGAATCAGAAGGGAATAAACATGCCATTCTGTTGCAAATCTGGATGCTGTGTTTAGGTCTAGCTCAGCAGAGCTAACCTGGTCATGTCAAGAACGCTGGAATCGGGAAAGGGGAGCACTGAAGGGCGTGGGGAAGAAAAGCCAAGAGGGGAGAGGACTGGGCTGTCGAAAAGAGGCTCCAGGAATTCGTGAGCGAACCTCTGTGGCAAAGGGCAGCAGAGAGGTTGCAAAAAAATAAAACAAAATAACCCCTTTTGGCAAGGAGGGAGGGGTAAATTTGCATGGCATAACTCAGGCCTGCCTTCATAGTGCCTACTATGCACAAGTAAGATTGGGTGGCGTCTTTCTTTTAATGGTGGATAGCTCTGCTTGTTTTATGTGTTTGCTTATCAAAATAAAACTTAACTCAAAATTGGCTCTTTTCTCTTTGGCATGAATAATAGCGGTGGAGCAGTAATTGCAGTGAAAAACCGCAGCCCCCACCCCCCCCACTGAACTTTTAGTGATGGCCCCCCATTCCAATTCCTTTTTTCTAGGGCCTCCTCACCACCCATCCACCCACCCATCCACGAGCAGCAAGGAGGGAGGGGTTGGAACAGGGAGGAAGGGGAAAGAAGAGCAAAGGATAATAGGAGTGGAGCTTGGGCTTTGCTTTCTCTTCCTTCCCCCCCCCCCCCGCCACACACTCTTCCTTCCAGAGCTCAACAACAGAACTGCGAGGCAGAGAGCAGCCAGTTGTAATTCATACCGAGTTGTAGGCTTTGTGTGATGAAAGCAACGGAGCGCTGCCTGGGAGATTGCTTTGCTGCACTCCACGAAGCAGATTTGAAACTGTCGTGGACCACTTTAGATGAGAGTTGGATTATGGAATGACCTGCTATGTCTGTGTCATATTGTTCTGCGCAGGGTGCATTATACTGTGCTAACTAGGTATTCAGTACCAAATAAGAAAGGTATCCTAGATGTGATCTGTCAGCTGTGTCTCGTAGTTTTTTTAAGAGGCAAAAAAAAAAATCTGTTAAAATTTAAAAAACGGGGGGCTGTGATGGGAAAGACAAGACTGTTTGTATATCTAACATGCAGCCTACCAATGAATCTGGGGGGGGGGGGTGGATATTAACAAATACATAGTTATCCTTTAGAAAATTGATCCTGCTAGGTTAAATGATTTCTCCAGCTTATTTCCCTCTGAACTAACAAAGTATGTGAGACAGGTGTGTGTGTGCGTGTGTGTGTGTGTGCTGGTGGCAGCTCAGCTAGTAATTTGAACATTTTTTTGTCTTATGCACAATCGTTGTACTTTTACGGGGAAAGGGTGGAGGGAGGATATCAAGTATGTATACCTAGATGCCTTTGCAAATGCCTTACCTGTATCGTATGCTGATATTTGTCTCTCTCTTCTCCACTACCCCCAACCGCAGGCTTGAAGATGCAGTGGACGCCCGAGCATGCCCAGTGGCCAGAGCAGCACTTTGATATCACTTCAACAACGCGGTCTCCTGCCCACAAGGTGGAAGCTTACCGTGGGCACCTGCAGCGCACTTACCAGTATGCGTGGGCTAACGATGACATCTCAGCTCTCACTGCCTCAAATCTGCTTAAAAAATACGCCGAAAAGTATTCTGGCATTTTGGAAGGTCCAGCCGAACGGCCCTTGCTAAGTAACTATTCGGAGCCTCCGCCAGGACTGGTGAACGGGCGCAAGAGCGAGAGTGAGCCCTGGCAGCCGTCCCTGAACTCGGAGAGCATCTACCCCATGAACTGTGTCCCCGATGTCATTACTGCCAGCAAAGCTGGAGTGAGTACGGCCCTCCCGCCCGCGGATGTCTCGGCCAGTATAGGGAGCTCACCTGGGGTGGCCAGCAACCTGACCGAACCTAGCTATTCTAGCAGTACCTGCGGAAGTCATACCGTTCCTAGTCTGCATTCAGGGCTCCCATCTCAGGAATATGCCACTGGATACAATGGGTCGTACTTGCATACGAGTTACAGTAGCCAGACAGCACCTGCACTTCCTTCTCCTCACCCCTCCCCGCTGCATAGTTCTGGGCTGTTACAACCGCCTCCACCCCCGCCTCCTCCACCAGCCCTCGTGCCAGGCTACAATGGGACCTCTAACCTGTCCAGTTACACGTATCCCTCCTCCAGTTATCCCCCTCAAAGTGCTGTTGGGCCCGGGTATAGCCCTGGCGGTGCCCCTCCTCCCTCAGCATATCTGCCTTCAGGAATCCCTGCTCCAACCCCTCTCCCTCCGACCACCGTCCCTGGTTACACCTACCAGGGTCACGGCTTAACGCCCATTGCGCCCTCAGCCCTGACAAACAGTTCAGCGAGTTCTCTCAAAAGGAAAGCTTTCTACATGGCAGGACAAGGAGAAATGGACTCCAGTTATGGAAATTACAGCTATGGCCAACAGAGATCTACACAAAGTCCCATGTACAGGATGCCTGACAACAGCATTTCGAACGCCAACAGAGGGAATGGCTTTGACAGAAATGCTGAACCATCGTCCTTAGCGTTTAAGCCAACGAAGCAGATAATGGCTTCTGAACAACAAAGGAAATTCAGCCAGTCCAGCCGGGCTCTGACGCCCCCTTCCTACAGCAGTACTAAAAATTCCCTTGGCTCGAGGGCAAGTGAACCGTTTGGGAAGTACAGCTCCCCAGTCATGAACGAACATAGTGATGAACATCGGCAGCTCCTTCCTCATCCGATGCAAGGCCCGGGACTTCGTGCAGCTACCTCATCCAACCACTCTGTGGACGAGCAACTGAAGAACACTGACGCGCACCTCATTGACCTGGTAACCAATGAGATTATCAACCAAGGACCTCCTGTGGACTGGAACGACATTGCTGGCCTAGATTTGGTGAAGGCTGTCATTAAAGAGGAGGTTTTGTGGCCAATCTTGAGGTCAGATGCATTCAATGGGCTGACTGCTCTACCTCGGAGCATCCTTTTCTTTGGACCTCGGGGAACAGGCAAGACATTAATGGGCAGATGTATAGCTAGCCAGCTGGGAGCCACCTTTTTCAAAATCACTGGCTCCGGGCTTGTCACAAAGTGGTTAGGGGAAGGAGAAAAAATTGTCCATGCCTCCTTCCTTGTGGCGCGGTGTCGCCAGCCCTCCGTGATTTTTGTTAGTGACATTGACATGCTCCTTTCCTCCCAAGTGAATGAAGAACACAGTCCAGTATGTCGGATGAGAACCGAGTTCCTGATGCAGCTGGACACTGTGCTAACCTCTGCTGAGGACCAAATCGTAGTAATTTGTGCCACCAGTAAACCGGAAGAAATAGATGAATCTCTTCGAAGGTACTTCATGAAACGACTTTTAATCCCACTTCCTGACAGCACAGCAAGGCACCAGATAATAGTACAACTGCTCTCACAGCACAATTACTGTCTCAATGACAAGGAGGTTGCACTGCTTGTCCAGCGCACGGAAGGCTTTTCGGGACTCGACGTTGCTCATTTGTGTCAGGAAGCGGTTGTTGGCCCGCTCCATGCCATGCCCGCCACAGACCTTTCAGCCATTATGCCCAGCCAGCTGAGGCCTGTGACATACCAAGACTTTGAAAATGCTTTTTGCAAGATACAGCCGAGCATATCGCAAAAGGAGCTGGATACATACATTGAATGGAACAAAATGTTTGGTTGCAGCCAGTGACACTTTTTTTAGGGGGGAAAAAAAACAAATGCAATGAATGTTGGTGCACGTGCACACACATACACACACGCACACACAAACAAACACACACACATACACACACACACACACATATATATATACATAGACACACATCTGTTACATAGGGCATTGAGCCCTTTTCAGTAGTGTTAAAATTGTGAAAGGGTACTTGGGGGGGGTAGGTAAAAACAGTGATCTCCTTGCACCTAAAGAGCCAGGTGTAAGCTTGAAGGAAAAGTGCATCGAGACAAGAGATGTTGATCTGAAGAGTCAAAGATGATAGAAAGCCTCTGTTGATGCTCCATTCCGTTCAGGCTAGATTACACACTCTCAGCATGGAGCAAGGAGCCAAGTGGGTTGGGTTGTTTTTTTTTTATTTTTAAGATGGACATGAACCCTGTGTGTTGATTCCATTCTGCTGTTCTTGAGATTTAGTTGCTGTCAAGTGCCTGCAGTGGTGCTTTTTATTATTTTGTTTCTTTATTTTTTTTTGTTTCTTTGTTTGCCTCACAATTACATTGGTGGCATGTGCTAATATAAAGAGCTTTAACTTCAAAAATGTTATGGGACTAAAGAAATGAATGGTGGTGTTGCGACAGAGATCCAGGTTATTTGGTTTGTTTGTTTGTTTGTTTGTTTGCTGGCTTGCTTTGGTTTTGTTTTTGGCTAGTCTGAGAGCAACAGTATTCCTCAATCCTGTCTGTTCGACAGTATTAAACTAAGAACAGGTAAAACAGGGTAATGGTAATCTGGACCTTGATTTCTGCAGTTCGTTTGTTTTAATGTTCTGTCCGCAAAAGATAAAAAAAGAAAAAGAAAAAAAGAAAAAAAACTCAGGAAAGTGATTGTGATTTGTACAGTACCTCAAAGGAATGTGTTAAAGCACTATGTACTGCTGAGAGTTAATAGGCTAGGCTTCAGTGTTACTTTATATTAAATATGTATGTTTACCTCAACTGTTGAAAAAAATAACAAGAAGAAATACTTTGAATGTATCCAGGAGCAAGCTGAAGTGTGCTATAAATTAATCTTTAAACCGTTTGAAATAGAAACAGAAGGGGTATCCCAATCTTTAAGAAATGGTTCTTTTAAAGAGATTGGGATCAGAACTGAGACTTTTTTTGTGGCAGTCGTGTGCGAGAGTCCTTAGTCCTTGACAATTTTGTGACAAGTGCACAGACAATAAGAAAGCCGCCCTGTCGAATTACATAATCATCTTAGACAGTCAAAGGCAACATCTAGTTAGGACTCTGAGAGGCAAATTACTTTAGACTCCAACTGCTTTTATATCTTGGTTAGAGCTGTAGTGTCTTGATTATTTCATTGAGTCAGTAGAACAAAAATCATTCTAGGTCACTGATAAACCTTATGAGTTGCAGCACTATTTACAGCAATGCAGTAGACAGTGAAGCAAGAATAGAGCGAGAGAGAAAATTGAACCTTTAAAATGGATTCCTGTTTCTCGCCTCCCATTTTTTCCACACACAAATAAAAAAATGCTTCATTTATTTTTATGTATTCGTCCCCTCCCCATCCTCCTCTTCCTCCTTTAATCATTGCCATGTTCATTGGGAATGTTGCAGGCTGCGTCCACCACCGTTCTATTCCTACCTCAGCTTTTGTTACATTTCTCTTAGAAAGCAGAGAATAGGCCATTGGACGGCCTCAAGATGGCCGCTCTGTTTAATGGCTTACCAGCGCAATCCTGCACATGCTTTCCTCAGAAGTTCAGTGAGCCTTCTTAACCAGTAAGGTGTGTTTAGGCATTACAGTTTCAGATAACTGAGAAGGAAATGGGAAGGGAAGCTCTCTTCTCTCCTTTCACCCATTGCCAAGCAAGGACAGATGTTGCCGGGTCTTCCTTCTGGAAAGTTAGGCTGTCGGGCGTGTGTGGCATTTTATTCATTTGGTGTCCCCATTGTACATGGTCTTCCTTTTGCTTCTTTAATGTCTGTTCATGATAGCTGACTCGCATTGGCATTGTCTCGGGACCCTGTAGTCACCCAAGCCTTTGCCTGAGCAGCACAATCTCCTTTTTAAATGTAATGTTTGTTTGCTTTAAAAAGACGGTAGCAGAACAGTGGCAGAGCACTTGCATGTTACTTTTAAGTAATATACCTTCAAAGACACGAAATAAGTGCTCGGAAATCCCAAATGAAAAAAGACAAATCAGTTACCTGGCTATTTGTGTCTTTTAAGATGGCTACCCGGTTATCTCACTTGACATTTATTCAGCTGAAACATTAGGGATAAGGAAGTTAACAATACAGTGGTTGGCTAGCATTTCCCTTCTGATTACGCCTTTCCCTTTTAATTTCTTAAAGCATCTTTTAATCTCCATTGCTATACTAAGAAGAGAAAAGAAAAAAACCAAAATGTAGCAATTCCTATTTCTTCATTCCAAACATCAGTTGTGGGAGGTTTTAGGCAGAAAGTCCATATTTGAAGAAACAAACAGTGCCTTTCACGAAGCTAATGGCAAAGTAAATTTTTCAGTTAGGGAATGCCTTCCTTTTTCCCTTCTGCCTCTTTACATCTCCTCCATTATATTTCCTTTTCTATTTGGGATATGCAAGGACCCCCTTTGCTGCAGATTCATATTGATCTTGTAGATGAGTTTACTGATGCAGATTGCTGACCAATCTTCTATCTTTTGGACACTGCATTTTGTGTCCGCTGTCGTGCTGTGCTCATTTAAAAGACTCCAATATGTTTGGAAACCTAGCTTCATACTTAACATCGCAAAATCTATACATCCTTCTAAATCAATATTATTAACTATAAACATTGCACCAAATATCTATGGCATCGCACAGTATCCTTTTTTTTAGCCCCCTCACCTGTTGTTTTAATCAAACCAAACCAAATGAAATCTGAAGGTAGTATTTGTTTTGGCTTCTTTACACAATGCATGTTGAGAAAGAAAATTGTTGTTCGACTGACCTTTAAGTACAAAAGGCAAAATTGTGAACCTGACCAAAATAAAATGAAATTGGGAGAAATTGTTTTAGAAATGACAACAGTGTTGAATTTTATGTTGCACATCCCTTGGAGAAAGCACCAAGATATTGTGTTCCCATCCCAAGTGTCAGCTAGCTGCAGCTAGTAGGGTAGAATGCTTTACCTAGCATGAGAAGAATAGTTTTGTTTACCCTCTCATCCTTCCATAGGTGGGAGGCAAGCTATAATATTCTATCAGCTCTCCGACGATGGAGGGTCCCTGGCAAATGGAGTCACACACACACACACACACACACACACACACACACACACACACACACGGCTGCAATCTTTTCAGCGTGGAACGGCTACCCTTATATGTCTCATTACAAAAGAAACTGATCCCGGGGCTTAAGCTTCCAAGATATTTGGGTGTGCTATGAATGAAAAGATTGCCTTTTTGTGAGGAAGTCAATATGACAAACATATACCACTGTTTTTTGAGCATTTAAAATGGATCCTGTAAAAAGGTGTCTCTTACCTTTTTCATTTGGATAGAACTGCGAGTTCTGTACCTACAATGTGTGAAAACAAAACAAAATCTCAGCCTGGATTTCCAGATTCCATATTGCACAGCACTCTTGTGCCTTTTGTTTAAAAAGGATAATTATTCTTAGTTGCAGCATCTCCCACCATGACAAGCTCTCCACACAAACACTCTTTTGTGCAACTGGTAACTAATTGAAGGCATACCAGTTGAGCTTCAAAGCTTGCTCAAAAATAGGTTTATAGTTCCAGGTAGGCATCTATTACTTGTATCAGCCGCAGTGGCTTACACAATGATGCTTATGCCTGAATGGGTCAGTACAATTTTGCATTAGATGAAGCTTCTTTTCTCCCAAATATAACTAATCCAACAGTAAAAGCAAGGGATTATCTTCCGCTATTCAAATTATCAATGCTAATTTAGAAAATTGTATTGTGACCATTGTGTGAATTTAAAATACAGAAATGCTCTGGCAAGCTTCTCTCCCCCCAAATATTTAGATCATTAGAGATAGTAGTCAAAAGTTTGCTGACTGAGCTGATCAATGGAATGTGAAGGCAGTTTGAGGCTATTTACTTTTGCACAAAATATTTTTCTATTAGTCAATTTGTATTCTATTCAAATGCAGATAGATGGATAAAATGGGTTTTCTTGTGCATTTCAAACCCATCAAGGAGAAAATAAAACCTCCCAGTAAAACACATAGGCAAAGCACCATCTGGGAAAGCTAGATCATCTGTCCAGGGGCTATGCTCTGTAAAATAGTACAAGGTCATTTTATATGGGCTGGCATAATACTTTGCTAGGCAATTTTCAAAAGGAGATAATCTAGTGTAAAAACCCCAATTAATTCCAACAGATGTTGGGAGATGGTAATGTGTTTACATGTCAAAAGCTGCAAACAAAGGTTTCTACTGCTGGAAAATGTGTGTAACTTTCAGTAGATAAGCATTTATAAGTACCATTGTATGTGCTTCATTCTAATCAACACAGCACTCATTCTATGAAACAAAGATTTCCTTTATAAAAATGAGATCTCAGAAATGACTGGTTACAATTGATTTAAATTTTTGTTACACCAGTAGTCTTGTAGTCTTATGTCAGTCAATTCGGTGGAATTATTCCTGATGCCCATTCGAGAAATTACTATGTTATCTCTAAGATATATGCTTTGTACCTTGGCTTTCTTTATTAGGGAAGCCATGGCTTACTGGGAACACCTGCACAAGCTCAGTTGGCATACATGTGAGTTGTCCAAAAGTTCCTGTTACACGTCTCCCATTCATTTCACTCGAATGCAGTGTTCCCTCTAATGTTTAGCCCCACTGGGCGGGGCTCTGCTCTACGTGCCCCCATGTCCTCCCTCCATGTGGGTTCTGTTGTGACTGGAACCAAAGGGAGTGAAAACAGTCACTATGGGTGCACAGGGGAAGAGGCTTCCTGCACGGAGGGAGGCCGAATTGCGTGTTTGTGTATCTTAGAGGGAACCTTGCTTGAATGTGAAAATCCACGTGGCAGATAACAGCATTAACACCTTTTCATCCCATATAGGTGCATGTGCTTCATTGGGGGGCGTGCATTTTTATTTTTGTTTCTGCTTTCTCTTTCAAAGAAAAAATGAAACCTTTGTGGGGTTTTTGAGCACATTAGTAAATACAGAACTAGTAATATTTCTTGACCAAAAAAAGAAAGAAAGAAAGAAAGAAAGAGAAAGAAAGAAAGATGCTTGTACTGGGACTAGTCAATACATGAACTGACTCTCCCACTCTGCAAAGACCTTTAGTTGACATTTGGTTTTGAACCTGCCAGATACATTTTTTGTGAACCAGGGATACTGCATCTTTAATGAACAAGCCTCTACTCTTTCCCCTGTTTTTAAATACAACACAAGAAGTGTAGCACTAGGCCCTGCAATTGTCAAAGACAATTAGACTGAAAGCAGGAACATTTCACCTCCCTGTCTGAGTGATATGTAGAATGTCGGCAGTGTGGGTCAGCCTTGCTACAGAGTTGTGTGAGAATATATGAATCAGCCCTATAGAATGTTAAATATTTATAAAATGGTTCTGTTCTACACAAAGATTGGGAATCTAATCATTCCTTCTTTGTTGCTTACAATATACCAAGACCCAAAAGTTTGTTTTCACATTTAAACTTTGTATGTG
This sequence comes from Phrynocephalus versicolor, assembly GCA_023846285.1. Classification (NCBI taxonomy): domain Eukaryota; kingdom Metazoa; phylum Chordata; class Lepidosauria; order Squamata; family Agamidae; genus Phrynocephalus; species Phrynocephalus versicolor. The sequence continues at coordinate 26,017,387 of JAHTLZ010003547.1, read as the reverse complement.
GATGCTTTTGATCCCCTCCCCACATTGTTCTTTTTTATATGCAGTCACTACATTTCTACCTGTCTCCCCTTCTTTATTTTATATGTATATCTTTGTCTCTCTCTCTCATTTGTGTTTCCCCACCACCACATTGGATGTGTATCTAGACATCGTTCTTTAAAACCATTTCTACCTCATTGCTACATATTGTACATGTAGTATTTATTTGTTGTCTTTTTTTGAATGTCATGCATTTCCTAAGAAAGACTTGTCCTTGAACAGTCTACCTCAGAAAGACTGTCTCTACACTGAACAGTATTAACAAGCGGAATGATAAGACGCATTAGCAAAGTGTGGCAGGGTAGATAATGCATGAGGACTTGGGATACTGATCGACTTTTAATTGTACTCTTGTAACACAAGATTGCTTAAAGAAACTTAAAAGGAAATTATGCACTGTGCAGATAGTTGTCAAGGTCCCACTTTTTTGCATGTTATAGGAAAATGCAGTTTTATTACGATGAACCTTGATTTGGGAGAAAAAAAATAATTGTCAGTCTTCTCAGGCATTAGTTGCATGGGCGATTTGGCTATATTCTATAACTGTATCCTGTTAACGTACCTACAGTGCAATCTGGCTCTTAAAACTAGAAACATGACAGTACTTAAGGCTTATTTTTTACCTTCAGTGATGTACAAAAAAAAATGTGTCACACTGTAAGTTTCTCACTTCCTGTGTACAAAAAAGAGAAAGGAACTGCATTTGTAAGGTTTTAACCAAAAACAAAGCAAAACAAAACAAAGAGGCACTTCCCAAAGGACTTTAAAATATGGGCTTCAATCCTGCATGATATTACACATGTCTAAATCTCATTGAAATTGACGTACCTATGCGCAAATGTGCACAGGATTGCAGCCATGGAGTCAAGATGCTTGTGTGTTCTGTAATCAAATAGTTTTATTGCTGATTCTGCTTTATAAACATGTCTGCTTTTGAAAGTAATTGTACATGGATGGCACATTTGAAGTACTTTGTATGAAGTATTTTATATTTTATTATTTATTTTTGCATCATTTCTTCTCCCTCCTTTTTGTCTCCACCAGCTTTTTCATCAGTGTAGAAGGGTATAACTTGTGTGTGCTCCCTCATCCCCTCCCCTCCCCTCCTCCTCCTCCTTCTACTACTACTTTTTTTTTTAAAGAAAACACTGAAATGGGTAAACCACCCCAATCAATGCATGGACCTTTCTAGTTGCTTGTCAGCAAACTGTGGATCTTTTTACGAAACAAATGGACTGTGACAATCCACAACTCTAACAGATGTGAATGCAGAAATGCGTTTGGAAATTCCTGGTATGCCTGACAATCTGTTCTTTAAGTTCCATTAACTTAGTAGCATCAGATTCTTTCCATTGCTGTTTCTTGAAGGAATAATCAATGTCTTGAAATGTCTAGTGTAAAGATTAAGAGGTGGGTCCCCCCCCCGGTTTGTTTACTTTATTGGGTGAGGGATGCCATATTTCTTGTCAACTAAAAATACATGTCTGGGGACAGAAATTATTATTATTATTGTTTGTTAAAGCCCAACTGAATTAACATTTCAGTGCACTTTGTTTTATTGGCATATTGATTTTATTTGCTTAAATTGGAACAGTGTGTTGAGTTTGACCAGTTTTTGACCTCTCACGAGAGAGAAGGAAGGCCTCCATAGTACATATTTCTTCAGATTCTTCTGGTACTGTTTTGCTTATTTATTCAGCCAATTCAAAATCATTTTTGTTGTGCATTATTTTACATCTGCTGAAAATAAATGCACTCATTAAAAAAAAGAAACAATCTATTTCTCTTGGAAAAAAATGACAAGCTTTAGATGATGAAAGCTTAAATTATCCATCACTTGCAAAATGAATTCATATAATTTGTGAACATTATTAATGTAAATGAGACATTTCTGCTTAGATTTTTTTTTATTTTGATGGAATCATTATATGGTTGATCATATGTGTGTAGGAAGCTGCTGTACAATTAACCTGGAGATCTGAAAATGCTTTTTTGTCCTCATTGTTACAGTTTCAATTGTAATCCATGCATCTCATTTTATTGGGTGTTAGCACTGTAATATTAAAAAAAAAAATCAGTGCTCAGTATTGTAACTAACTGTCCCTACTGAATATTCCTTTTCATAAATACTTGCTACCACAGGGAAATTAAGTTTTCATATAGAATAACTAGTTTCAGTAGTAATCATTGAAGAATTAAAAATAAAAGTTGTGGTTCAAGGCAGATATTTTTATGAAAAGTTTTCTCTATTGTAAAATTTGTTGTATATGGCTATGCTACTATCATGGAATATGAAAAGAACAAGCATACCTCAAATAAAAGACTTCTGAGTTAAACATGTTTTTTGACCAGTTTGTACTGTTGAAATACACTGTCCCTAATATATCTTATTTTCTTCCCATTTTTTAACCAAATTGGCTTTTGAAGTGGCCTACAAATTATAATAAATCTGAATGTAAATCTGCAGTCAGTGGATCTATAGCTATTTATCGGTAAGGTAAAGATGATGATAAATAAAACTGAACATGGTGAATTAGACAGTGAACATATTCTTCTAAACTGGCACCAGGTGAACCCGTAATCTTTTCCATAACCAAGGTGCAATGCTGAATATCTGCGTATCTCCCAGAGGTCAACTGAGGCCAGACTCACACAGATGTCGCAGGCGCACTCACTCAGGGTGCCCACTCCGAGGGAGGCACGGAGGTCTGCCACGCGCAGCCGCACCTTCTCAATGGTGGGCCCATCATTATGGAACCATCTCCCGAGTGAGCTGCGCCTTGCACAGTCCCTGCCCGCCTTCAAAAAGGCTTTGAAAACTCTGCTTTTTGAGGAGGCATATGGCGACCTACTTTAATTTTTTGTTGTTGTTCTCTGCCGATGTATCTTGCCTGGGGTTTTGTCCTTAACTGTTTTTGTAGCTCTGTATACTTTTTTAACCTGTTAACTGCCCAGAGTTCCGACTCGGAAGATGGTGTGGTATAGAAATGATACAAATAAGTAATAAATAAATAAATAATCTGCAATGAGGTCCTAGGGTTCAGCAAAGCCCTGCTTCCCTTCTTTCCTAATGTTATGTTCCTTATACCTGTGTAAGTAGAGCTTGAGGCGATAAGGGGAGCAGCCAATGATCTCTCATTCATGTGACTGTGCCATTTGAACTTAATGTTGCACATGGGATGAAAAAAAAACCCACTAACTCACCATCATGCCTGTTGCATTCAAGCCTGGAACTCTTGTGGAGTGCACTTTTCTTGGCCTTTCACGGGACAAAAATGTGTTTGCTTGTTCAAAACATTTTTACCCCACCTTTCTTTATAAAAAGGACCCAAGGCAGCTCCTATCATAGGTAAAGGTAAAGGTAAAGGTTCCCCCCACACATGCATGTGAGTCGTGGCCGACTCTAGGGGCAGTGCTCATCTCCGCATATTATTCTCATATTAAAGAGCATATTTAAAGCTAAAAACCACAGATATGCAAATGCTAAAAAGGATCAGACAAATCCGACTCTGAGAAATGGTAAACAAAGGCAACGCAGAAAACACATTCGAAGCAGTAAAGCACAATAATCCATTTAAAAATCCCAGTCAGGCAACCGGTCCCTGTTCAGCACATCTGATATGATTTCCTAACAGCTAATTTACTCATAAAAGTAATACCAGATTGCTTTTTGAGAGGCAGCATAGTGTAATGAATAGAGGGGTCAGACTAGGGCTCAGAAGACATGGCTCCAAATTCTTGCTCATCAACCTTACATGAGGGTTTGACAACAATTCTTGAATATCCTGCACACATAAAAAAAAAAGCCCTATTAGGATCGCTGTAAACTGACAACTTGATGGTACATAACAACAACACCATTTTTTTGTTGTTTTTCCTTTTCCTTTTCTTCTTTTTTCTTTCTTTTTGGATGCAGTCAACTTTTTACTGTATGAAAATGTTCTTTTAAATATGAGTGGAAGCACCAAAATCTTTGTGCCTATTTCCCCAAGCTTTTCAATCCAAAACAGCAATAGGTTTAACCGATGAGCAAAATAAATCTGCCAAGTGTTCATAGTGTATCTCTGACTATGTCCTTTATGTAGCCCTTGTTCAGAAATAATTTGCCAGGTCTCTTAAGATTTAGTGAAAGAGTATCTCTGTAACTTTCCCCCATTAATTAAGTAAAATACTTCTCATTAGAATTCTTTTAAAAAATAATGCCTGAAGAACCCATTCTTTCCAGAAGAATTTGAATAGGTGTCAAAAGTTGGAATCTTTTATATGTTTTGGAGTGAAACTAATATAGCTGAAGCTATAAAGTTTTAAGTGAACATGGGGAAATTATACAAAAGTTGCTTGTACCCTCAGGTTCGCTCAGTTACACCCCCCCCCCGAAAGTAGGAGTTTCACAAAGCAATTCTTCATTTTTTATAAACTTCTGAAGACTCCTGCAATAGCTGCTTAAGGTTCATTAAAATGTAATTAATTAATGATTTGCTGCTGAATAGCTGCTGACTGCAGTTTTCTTTTCACTTGTCTGACAGCATGAATCACAGTTGCCTTGCCGACATGAAAACTATTTGCAGACTATAGCACCTATCAATTAGGGATCCCCCCCCTTCAAAATATTCAGTCATTTGTTTAGGAAATATGTCTGATCTATAGCAAATGATGCTTACAGTCTATTGGTAGGGCAGGGGTGGTAATACGGTATTTTTAAATGCACACAGAGAGAAAATTATATAAATTGGTGCAGATGTATAAACAACCAATAACTTGGAGCTTAATCTGAAGTTCATGTGGAAGGCTAAAATTCAACTTTACCACCTCAGTTAGAAAGAGATAAATGTGTGCATTAAAAAAAGAATGTAGACAATTTGACTGGAAATCTTTTTTATTCAAGTACTTGGAAAGTTAGCAGAAACTACCTCTTGTTGGAATACCTGGGGTCCACAGACCGTGCATTGTGCCCGTTTTGTGCCTGAAAAATCCATATGAACTGCCAAAGGTGAGTGGCTTTTGTGTCTATTTTGCAAGCAGGGGATGCAATTCAGAACATATAAAATCAGTTGCTTAGCAATATTGCTTTCAAATGTTTACAAGGAATGAAGCGGGAGGGTGGGGTTAACTGCTTCCTGATGTGTTGTCTTAGCTTTGATATTGTAGAAGAGCTTTTGAAAACTATAGTGAGGCGGATGATGTATGTCACAGCAAACTAAAAGCCACCGTCCAGGCCACGTGTTAGCAGCTGAGACAGATTCTTAAATTCCATTAATATCTGCTTTTTCTGAGAAACTGGCTTGCTAAGTCTAGCTCGAACGGCATAATGAATTAAGCTGCTGTGATACTTCTGAAGTTAATCAACAGACAGCCAAATGTACATTGAATTCACATAGTTCCATTTTCAAAAACACAGAAAACCCTCTTCTGTAACTGTGCAAGATAATTTAAAAGCAACAGATTAATTTCGGAAAAGAGAGATGAAGAATGAAAATTTGCCCGGAGAGTATACAAAAAGCTGAGAGGCATAAGACACTTCTAAACTAATCAGACATCTCCTTCAGATGTTATCATGTTTATAGGGTAACTGTAATCAACATTCCCTCTAAGTTGTGCACATGCACAGAACTCTGTGCACCGGCAGCCAGAGTTGGCACCCATTTAGTTGTGGTTTTGGCTGAATTCATGCTGCCAGCACAGAGGAGCCAAAAATCGGAGGGAACACTGGCGGTAATGGCTTGGAATAATAAAAACTATTAAAGGTATTTACATAACTACCTTTAGCATTTAAAGATTATTTAATTTTGTGCTACAGCTTACTTGAGTATATTACTTCATATACCCAAGGAAGTAATATCCCTTAGTGTCTAGAACAGAATCTGATGTCCACAAACATTGGTACTTTTCAAATGGCCGGAGGGGGAACCACCAACCTCATTGGTATTTTTTTTAGTCCTGTCCTTCCACAGCACTGCAGTTTGTGCAAGAAAATGGTCTCTATTAAAGCAGGATCATGACAGCTGAAGTAAAGGGAGCCTTGCTTCTTCACTGCAACACTGCTTCACTACTCAGTGGAGTGGAGGCATCTCTCCTCAATGACAGGAAGAATGTGTCTGTGGCAACAAAGAATGTATATGTACAGTAACAAGGGCAATCCACTGCAGTCCACTGGTGAGTTTCAAAACCACAGTATGCTGTGAGATGATAACGGAGAGCACTGTTGTGTGAAATTAATGATCTCCCCTCTCATTTAGATCTTTGAATGAATCATAAAAATGGCTGAATAGTAATAAACCAATACATTCATTGACAATTTGGGTAATGTAAATTTTGTTGCTGTTTCAATGATACGTGTGCCGCTGTTGGGATGCAGCATTTTCTTAATAACTGTTACGGATTCCCTGCAGATGTGATGGGATAACCTCTATTGCCCCTACTGTACATATCACAGGTTACGTATCTGTGACCCTTGCTATAATAATAATAATAATAATAATAATAATAATAATAATAATAATAAT
>JAHTLZ010003547.1:25995768-26010835 GCA_023846285.1 Phrynocephalus versicolor | reverse complement strand
AATAATAATAATAATAATAATAATAATAATAATAATAATAATAATAAATGAGCATGCAAAATTACTTTGGGACTTCCGAATACAGACAGACACGGTTTTGGAGCATAATACCCCGGATACTGTGATTGTGGAGAAGAAAAAAGTGTGGATCATTGATGTTGCAATATCAGGTGATAGTAGAGTCACCGAGAATCAACTTGAAAAAAATTACCCGATATCAGGATCTGAAAATTGAACTTCAGAGACTCTGGCATAAACCAGTACAGGTGGTCCCAGTGGTAATCAGCACGCTGGGTGTGGTACCTAAAGAGCTAAACAAGTATTTAGAAGAAATTGGAGTTGACAAAGTCACCATCAGTCAGCTTCAGAAAGCCACCTTACTGGGATCTGCTCGCATAATTCGCCAATACATCACATAGTCCTAAACACTTGGGAAGCGTTCAACTAATGATTTGTATTAATAAATCTAGCATAGTTAGCTATATGGTTAATAATAATAATAATAATAATAATAATAATAATAATAATAAATGTTGTTTAAAACTATATCTTTGTACAAAAACTTTTCTCCATACTTTTTATGATAATCTGGATCTGGATCTACATGAATGCAGCTCATAGCAGTTCGCAAGAGTGGTGGGTGAAGGATATTGTCATGGCTTCATGGGCAAGAATGGTAGGGAACTAGCCACCGTAAGTCTAGAGCTTAGAAGTGACTTGTTACAAATAAAGAGTTATTATGTGCAATAACAGAGTTGCTTGTGATTTCTGTATAATTTACAAACTATCATTCCAACATTACCATGTTCATTATTTTCATTTGCTGAAAACACTGAGAAGGAATAGACAAGACAACTAGTAGCTGACTTCACAAAACAGATGTGTTTCTGTTTATTTTCTCTATGTGAAGTTGACCTTGTTAAATTTTTATTTTACTTTTTTGCACACTAGCAAGAGTTGTCACTGATTCCTATCTACTCTTCTTTGACACTTAATAATATACAGTATGTGCCTTTCCCCTTGACAAAGACTAAATGATGTTGCAAGGAACGAGAATGCGCAAGGAGAAGGAAAGTCTAATGCAGGGGCTCTAATAAAATTTCCACTAGGTGAAATATTCTGATTGGCAAAAGCAGATGTGGCAAAGGGTCTGTATTTGAATGTGCCAGGCCAAATGGCTCATCTGCCATCTAAGAAGTCATGTCAGCACAGTGACAAAAATCCAGACTGAAGATGTCTAGGAGATCTCTTGTCCTTGGCCTCGCCTCACCAAATAGATGAAAAATTATAGGATGAACTTGACTGCCTTAGAACTTACTACCCTTCCTGCCTCAGTAGGACAGCAATTCACAGGAGGCAATTTCACAGGGATTTATTTAGGAGATTTAGTCAGCACTGAAGCTGTCTGTTCTCTCCCCCCTCTAAGTGTCTCAAATTTGTAGTCCATTGATATGTTCACTGCAGCAAAGGATGTACTGCAATGGCTAGGTTTATGCCATGGTAAATTATTATGATTATTATTAAAAGACAAGCTATTGTAGAGGGCTATGGCAATGGCCCTCTACAATACTGGACATAAAAGTCAAATGCAAATCAAACATTAACTGGAAGTGGAGAAAAATAGTTAAATCAACTTTTTCCTCCTGGGTAGCATCCCTGAAAGAACTACGAGTCACTTTATGCTCACTTATGCACTTGTCTGTCATGTGAATAGATACATCTTAGAAGGGGTGAGTCTAAACAAGTGAACTGAGCAGTGTGTTACTGTCTGGTAAACAGGCCACTGACACAAAAGCAGAAGAAATCAAATAATGCCGGCAACTGATGAATAAAAGTTGCCTGTGGACTTGGAGCTTATTTGGAACCACTAAATGTACTCGAGCTGTCAACAGGCGGCTGCTGTTTGTCCTTAACACCAATTTGTAAAATGGGGGTCTTTGTACCTCAATTTACATAGGTACTTTTACAACAAAGCTTAAGTCACACATCACTTGCTTCTTTGAGTACTGTGAAATCACAGTGCAAGCAATTACTGCTGTTGTTATTCTTTACAATTGCTGATATTCTTGGAAATAGATGGATGAGGACAATGCATGAACAACCTGTGTCCCAAGTAATGTTAGCTTATTGGGAACCTTGCCAGTTTTAATGTCATTTCTGCTGAATTGGGGCTAAAAGGTAAGATAAATAATTATAGTGTATCCTGTTTTCTCAATGACCTGAATCCCATATATGTTGATATTCTGTTATTGTTCAATTTAAGGCGATTTTTGGTGTCTGTGTTGTTGTAGCTGGGATCCTGTATTTAGTCAAGTATTTTTATCCGTGATCCACTTAGATTTCATTTACATGAGCTCTCTCCCCTTCCCCCCATTCATTTACAATAAATCTGGATCTAGCTAAGTACAAATCAACTTTCCTCTTCAGGATTTAGTTTTCCTTTCATTCTGCCTGGTAAGAACTCGAATTTTTACCTAGACGGTAAAAATATTTTCCACTGTTCCTCTTGTAATATTTCTTAAGGGAAAAGTTACAAACAACACTATGTTCCTTTAAATGGCTTTTATGTGTACAAGCAAAGATTATGTGATGCCTTGTGGTCATATTTTTTTGTGAAATAACACCCTGCATTCTTGAATATAAGTTCTGGCAAGCGATTAAATTTCATAAAGATGTAAAAGCTTGCAATGGTGATGGTGCTACTGTATAGTCTGGGACTTGCTGTCATCCCCACATTTGTAAACAGTCCCCTTTAATTATGCCCATGTTAACTGTCTATAGAAACCAACCTGGTGCCTTAGATCTTAAATACATTTATTTATTTATTTATTTATTTATTTATTTATTTAAAAAAATTATCCTGCCTCTTCCCTTCAGAGGACCTAAGGCTTCCTACACCACTAAAAGACAATATAAAAGCTAACAACAGTGCATATGCAAAGGATAAAATAAAAGAACCAAATGAATATCAATAAAAATATAATCAACACCAAAACTCATTCAAAGCAGTAAGGCACAGCAACCCATTTTAAAAAAAAAAAAAAACCACTCAGACAAATCAGTCATTCAGGGAAATCTTGCCTGAAGAGCACAGTTTTTCCTTGTGGAAGGACAGCAAAGATAGGGCCAGCCTAGCCTCCTGTGCGAAGGATTTCCAAATTCTGGGAGCAGCAACAGAGAAGGCCCTCTCCTGTGCCTCCATCAGATGCAGCTGTGAAAGTAGCACAACACTCCTGGTGATCTTAACACTCCAACAGGCTCATAAAGAGAGACGGGGTCCTTGAGATAGGTTAGGACCAACACCTTGGATTCATCCTAGAAATATACACTGTATAGGCAGGCAGTGGAGCTGCTGTAAGGGTGATGTGATCCCTGTAACCACCAGTCCCAGTCAGCAATCTGGCTGCTGAATTTTGGACCCAATGAACTTTCCAGACACTCTCCATAGACAGCCCCACATGGAGAACATTACAGTAATTCAGCTGGGATGTAACAGTGGCCAGATCAGATCTTTCCAGGAATGGGAACAGCTGGCGCACTGGCTTTAATCCTGCAGTGGCACTCTTGGCTAACCCCAAACCAAGGCTTAAATGGACTGTCCATGTTGGAGGCTAAGCAGTAGGCCAGACAATGGTGTTCCAACTCCCTTTCTCTGGCTGCAGTTTTTCCGCCATGTTTCCCACTGTCCTTCATCTTGCATCTAGGCACAATTGTTCTGGTTTTCGGCTCCTTCTCTGCAGAAGGGGAAGAAATGGACAGGCTTCTTAACCATTGAATTCCTAAGGAATGTAAAGATTCTGAGGATGAAGCACAGAATGCACATTTAATAAGTGTGGAGTTCTCTGGTGGGTCAAATCAACATGGACAATCAGGGCAGAGCCATTTAAAAGAGAGGGGGAAAGGCCCTGTTTGCCACAGTGTAAGTAGCATGGTTGGCGACATGGTCCAGCAACCATCTGTTGCCCTTGCATGTTTACAGTATCAACCATTTTCGGATGCTAACTAGCAATATTCATGCTTAATCCATCCTTCACTGGCAATACTGTCAACAAGGCAGGATTAAAAACTGACTCAAGGGTTAAGCTGTCACTGGAAGAAAGACACATTCCTTCCAGGATGAGCATTTCAGGGCTGTCTAGAGACCCCTGAAAGCCCTAGACCCTTGTTTTAGCAGGGGTTGCTGGAGATCAGAGTCAGGAACGAGGACCTCAGTGCAAGATGTAGGCATGGTTAGCAGAAAATCCAAATTCAGGTAGAGCTGATTTCAAAAATGGAGACTGGTGATTATGGAGCAGAAGGAAAGAAGGATTTGCCTAAGGACTATTGAGATATAGTGGCTGGGGGGTCGGGGTGGAATATGTCCATAGGAAAAGGCAAGATTGAAAATCTGCTTTTCTGTTTAACCCCAGGGTGGCCTTTGGCATTATACTAGCCCTCAGTGTATGAAGGAAAGCTAGGATGAGGGCAACAAAGAAATTAGGATATACATTGGAATAAGGAAAGAATGGAGAAAGGCCTAGGCAGAGTAGGCATATAGCAGGGATGTTTACTTTCTAATTTGCTGTTAAGATTATCATGGCAAACAGATTTAAAGATAGTATGTGGAGGACGGAGTACATCTCCACCTACGTACATGACTAGATGTTCTTAGAATTCTGTTTTACGTGACTTTTTAATAGGCAGCTGAATAGTACATGTTTGAAGTGGAAAAGACAGCAATTGCACTGCATTAGTAGCATAATATGTATATTAAAATGTTGACACATTTCACTGTTTAGAAGCTGCACTTGAAGGTACAACAGCCAAAGGCTAGTGCATAATTGTTTGTAATATAGCCCAAGCGATGGCGATCTAATCACATTCTCCTGTTGACATGCTTCAAGACACTGGGCTGCCAAATACAAAAAGCATGTCTTCCATTCTGTTAATTTTACTGGATCTGGTAAAATGTTTTATTTTTTAATTGTATGACAAAAATGGTACCTTGGGGAGCATCCCCCCCGACCATTTAATCAAGTATAATCTCTGCAATATTTGATCAAAATTTTCATTAGACCTCCTTTTTAATTCTTCATTAGTGCTCTAATTACGAAATGTGTGCCATCATCGGACTATTTACTGCTTTTCTGTTTGGTAACGTTCTGTGCCATGACGGCAGCCCCCGCCACCTCCCCCTCAACACAAAATAGCAAATTGCAGTATTATATTCTTCCCTCAGTGCCTGAAACATTCATTTCTGTGTGTCATCAGACTAATAGATATATTTCCGCAGGTAAATGGAAAGAATTTCTCACTGTAATCTTATTTGAATTTCATTTCATTTGATTAAAGCAGGGAGGAGGGAGGGGAAATTAAACAAAAGAATTCGGAATGAAATTGAAAAGATGTGTTGCTGGAACGAAAGTGAAGACAGTACCTGACATGATTTTCCTGAGCATAATGCTGCCAGACCTAATAGGGCAAGCTGTGGTTTGAATGGATGATATCTTAGGTTTTTGTAATGCTAAAGGACTTATCAAGGTTTTTTTTAAAAAAAAAAAAGCAGACAGATAAGGGAATCTAAAGTTATGTCAAACAAATTACATTTTAGTTATTAGCGGCTAGTTTGTAAATATCAAAGACCCACTTATTATAGTGCTTGGAGCTGCATTTGCATGCTGATGAAATGCGAGTGGATGGCTGTGAACTGTAGGGTTATCTCTAGTGGAGCAGTGGGGAGCTCCGGAATCAGACAGTTGAGCATCTGACCGACTCAAGAGTCCACGCTGCAGACCTCTTCTATTCACTTTCTTCACAACAATTAAAATATGCAAAGTGATAATTTTCCTTAAGTAGCCTTAAATGTGCGATCTATTTAAATGTGAGGGGAAATTGCCTGAAGCTTCTGGTGTGAGGGACAAAAAAAGAATAAATTATGCAAATGGCAGAAAAGGACTCTACCACTTGAACGCCTAATTTTCCTGTAATAAGCATACTGTTTCATTTAATTTTTTGCCTCTTATTAAAAGTGACAGTTCTTTTTGCACTGTCTGATGGTTCTATCTGACACAAGCAAGGGGAAATGACTGCTAGACTAAATGCTAAAGCGTTTTGGTAGCTTTTTTAGATGATGGTTACATTCACAAAGTAATTATGCACTGAAGAGTCGAGAAATAAGGTTTAATTACACAGTAATCGCTTCTGATGGACACGGCAGAAGTGTGAACACCGCCAGACTGCAATCCATCAATGACAAACCCCTGGCCACTTTTAATTCCTCCTCATTTGCATCATAACCTCCGCACCAAGTTGCACAAATGCTGTTAAATGTTAATAGGAGCTGTCTCTCCACTCAAAATGAATGCTTAAGCTGTTTCTTTTTCTTTTTTCTTTTTTTTTCTCCTCCACCTCAGACCTTCAAAACCAGCTCCTCTCTGAGAGCAGGCATTAAGCACAGAGCGTGGTGCATGGTCACTGTTGTGCTAATTGGGAGCAACACTTAAAGTTTTATCTCTCAAGCGCTAATAATGCACACTGCTGACAAACCAGTGAATAAGTAATGTACTGGGGTGGGGGGTGGGGGGTGAAGAGAGAGAGAGAGAAGGCAAACGGCATGCCTAGAATGAAAAATGCAGTTGGGACTGTTGTTCAGTGACTAGCTATTTGATTAGGCCCTGTAGTCATATTTAATCCTGGTCCTTGGGGAATGTTGGCAAAATTACATCTTCATCTCATCAAACATTCAGCCATATTTAAGCATTCAGCTGATCAGGCTTTTATTGTTTCTCTCGGAGGTGCACAAACCATGGGCTTGTGTGGCATGGAAAGACTCAGCCTAAAGTAGATTTTTTTTTAAAAAAAAATGGGGGCCATGGGGGGGCAGAGGAAGAGGGTGAGGGCTTGAGCTGTCATGTAGGTTATCGACTCTGGGATAGGGTTTTGTTTTCCTCCTGGGCTGCTTTATTTACTTTCTTCCATTCCCTTTTATTCTTCATCAACCCTGTTTGGATCCACCTCTGTCCAGAGACTGCTCTGCATTATGCATTACGAACCTTCAGCTTATTCTTTTTCCTGCTCAGCAGCAGGTATCATTTTGTCCTGACACAAGGAAGTTTTCACCTGTCGCTTCCCCACCAGCAGATCCCACTGTCTGCTCCGCGGAACAGGGAAGATAATTTGTAAGCAGCCAGCTAAGTTTAACAGTCTAGTCCTAAGTGACAAAAAAAAGAGCCTCTTTTTTTTCCCCAGCATGAAGATTGAGAATTAGCAACACCTTTCAGTGTATAATAGTTAAGCCTTTATCACTTCAGGAGCTGCTGATAAGGTTAAGAACACTAGACAAACTGCTCATTAGTGGGAAGGCTTGCCTTTTATATTAAAGACTGTTGGGTACTGAAGTTCCTCTAGTGAGCAAATACATCCCTGGCATTTGAAAAGAATAAGCTAATCAGAGGGCATAAACGGATATGGGAAAACATTGTATGGTTGAGTGATATTGGGGTTGTTTTCCTAGATATCCTGCGTGTGCGTAAAATTCTTGGTCAGCAACGGAACGAAATTGGAACCTTCCATTCATGCTGTTGGGTTTCAGCCATTCATATTTATCAGTGTCTGTAATCAAGACTACTTGCTTCGACCAACTGTTGTTACTCAGAACTGAGTGACTGTTCAACAGACATCTATTTTATTTTTGCCCATTTTATCTATAGTACTACCATTAAAATCAGTACATGACATTCCTGCCCCGCCCACGTTCCCCCCAAAGGTGTATTGTATACAGTGCTACCTTGTATAAAGGAATTAATTCGTTCCAAATGAAATTATGTTAAACAAATTTTCCTTTATACAAATTTCCCATAGGAATGCATGGAAAACAGAGTAATCCCTAATTGCAACCATTTTATGTTATACAGATTCACCCCATAGGTGATTATGTTAAGCAAATTTCCCCTATCTCTGGAATTTTTTATGTTGTACAGATTTTATGTTATACAAACCGTTTGTTATGCGAGGCTCCACGTACTACAAAAGCTAAAGTGACCAGCCCCAAAATGGCTTGGGTAAATGTGTATCTAATGCAGATAATTAAAATAAAAAAGCAGTCTAAAGTGAATACATTGATTCTCTAGAGTCCTTCCAAGACAACCCCAGAATGGCTATCCAAGGAGACTTCATTCATACTGGCAAAGATAAGGGCTATCACCGTACTGAAATTGAGGTGTAATTTCTGCCAGCAGTATTTTCAGACCGATAAACGCCCCGGGCATGCCCAAACTAAGAGCACCAATATATAAGGCATGGAACAATCCAGAATCCAAGACCTTACAGTATGGCAGTCAGTGCAAAGACAAAGGCATGCAGCTCCCATTCATTTTTAGAACTGTCTTTACCTACCAGTAAAAACAGCTTCCAATGTATTTTTTAGAAGTGTGTTCACCTACCAGTTTTAATATCCCGTCTTTTAAATTCTTTTTATTTGTTTATTTTTATGTGTTTATTTAAAGAATTTTTTACCCTACCTTTCTTCTTTAAAAGGACCTAAAGTGGCTTACATCATTAAAAGACAGTATTGAAGCTAAAAACAATGTGTAAAGCAATATTTCTTCTTAAAGTGCCCTGTCCTCTTAGAACATTGGTGATCAGTAGCCTGAACAGGTTTCTATCTGCAGACCACTGGCTTAAGCCAGAATGTTCTTCTACGCCCTGGCCCACACTTCCCATCCATTTTTCCTTGAAGGATACAAATATTTTAAAAGATTAAATAAACATCATGCTAAAACATAGGCAACACCAAAGGCCATTCAAAGCAGCAAGTTGTTGTCCAGTTGGACTTAAGTCACATCCATGACTTGACATAGACTTGACTTGGGAGTTTCTGGAGCAAATTGCAACTTGGACCTACTTGTCCTAGTTGTGTTGTCAAGTTCCTATGCTCCCCACCAGCTGCAGCACACCTGCCACCGCCATTGTTGCCATTTCCAAAGGTATCATGTTAGAGGGTCTTTCATGGTGACACTCTAGCCTGCCTTAATCAGGGGGCAGGTCGTCTGACCCACTTCTTGTTTGGGAAGTGGGGAGGGGGGTCAGTGGCCCGGCTCCTAAATGGAGACAGCAGCAGCAGATAGGCCAGTGTTGGTAGGGGACAGCAGCTGAAGGATGGAGTTTTTGGTTGGAAGTTCTGAATCCCATGCAACTCGTGACATGGGCTTTGGACTTGGTACCAAAGACTTGGACTTGGGCTCAAGTCCCACAACTTACCAACATCCCTGCAACAATACATTTTAAACCCCACTCAGGTCACTGAGGGAAAGCCTGAGCAGAAACCTCTTTGTCTGCTTGCAGGATAGCAGAGATGGGGCCAGCCTGGCCTTCTGTGGGAGGGAGTTCCAAGGTCTGGGAGCAGTGGCAAAAAAAGGACCTCCGGTGACCCCACCAGATGCAGCTTTGAAGGTGGTGGAACAAAAAACAAGTATTTCCTGGGCAGAATTATAAAGGGAGTTGAAGCTGCTGCAGCTAACATACGGGGGCAACAGGGAATGCTTCAAAGAGGACGGGCGCTCCCCCTTTTTTTAGATAACCATGGGCTACTTAAAAAAAAAACCATGAACCAACAAACTAATTCATTGGCTCATCATTTCATAGGTGGGTGATTTTCGCAGTTCATACCCATCTCTAGATGAAACCAGCACGTGGAATTATGCCCAGGAATGGATCAGCAGCCAACAGGGCTGCTGTAATAGATGGTTATGTGATCCGTGTTGCAGTTACCAATCTGACGGCTGTATTTGTAACAGTTTATCATTTTTAAAGCTCTTAGTACTATTTGTTTTTAATACAGTAAGGTACCTCAGATCCCTTTCAGGAGGCAGGTGGGGTACATATATTTAGAATAGATAAATAAGAAATGAATGCTCAGTATACACGGAAGGCAGTGCCTTCTATAGTCACATTCCTTCCCCCTAGACCTTGGTATGTTATTGCCATGTTGCACATTTCTTTCCTGGTTTTAAACAGTGGTCAAAGCAAGATTATCATCATGTCAAGAACTGTCAGTCAAAGGACTACTGTTGTTAAAAAGGCATATGCCCTCAGTCCCATCTCAACTCTCTACCCAGATTATATTCTCTATGATGAACACTTCCTCTGTTAATGAATGATAACTCATTTTCTGTCATTCTAAAATTGCCCCAGCCTATTGTCTCTTCCTTCACTGTTTCCTTCCTGATCTCATGAGGAATTCCTTTAATTTCTATCTCTGGCTGCTGCATCTCTTCTGCTGTCGCTTTCCTATTCTTCACCAGCTTCACCTTAACCTTCTCCCTTTCTCCACCCACTCCTGCTTCTTTGATGTCCATCCTGTAGCATACCTGCTGCCTTATTAATGAAATAACTCTATTGTTTCCTTCACCTTGATTTGCCTGTGATGGATGAAGAAAGTCCTGGAGCTGCCACAAAACTGAACAAATGGATAACGGAATTGGCTGAGCTTTTGGTGACTGAGCAAAAAACGGTACAGTAAATACCTTGGTTTAAGAGTAATTTGGTTGAAGAGCGCTTTGCAAGACAAGCAAACATTTCTTCTAAATTTTGCCTTGATCAGTAAGCATTGTCTTGATGTACAAGCACTGGAGCAGGTCACATGATCACAAGTGAGGCAATGGTGGCTCTCTCTCTCTCCTCCCTCCCTCCCTCTCCCTGCTAGATTGCAGGTGATTATCTGGAAAGTTCTGTCTCAGGCAGCCTCCAAAGCAGAGGGAGGAGAGAGGAATAGAGGTCTCCCTTGCACCATCTAGGAACATTTTCAAAGAGGAGTGCAGGTTAGTCCAGCAAGAGGCACAAAACAGGTAATAACAATATACAACAAATCACAAGTAGCACAAGACAAACATCAGCGATCTTTAAGCAAGCAGGTCTTCAATGCTTTCTTGAAGGCTTTGAGGGATTGAGCCAGGCAGATCTCACTGGGCAATTTGTTCCATATGGTCGGGCCGACCACCAAGAAAGCCCAATTGCGTGTCGCAGCCTTATGGCCTCCCTGGGGGTGGCCACCTGAAGTGAAAAGGCCAATGAGGCTCTGGTGGGTCAGCCAGCTCTGACCTTTGGGAGATACACTCTGTCAAATATTCAGGTCCCGAGCCATGAAGGGTTTTGTAAACCAGAACCAACACCTTGAACCTTATCTGGGAGGCAATGGGCAGCCAGTACAGACAGGCCAGAATTGGGGTGATTTTTTAATATATTTACATTTATATTTACATATTTATATTTATATTTAATATGTTTTCACCATTACAGTGGTACCTTGTACATTTCTCGTCATGGGGCAGTTGGTCAAGTGTGTATAGGGCTACAAATTGCACTTTATTATTGTCATATTAAAAACACAGTAAAATCCAGTTGTTACTCGCAAGCAGAGCAGATTCTGCAGCCAGGTACCTAAAACATGGTGTGGGCATGGACTTCTTGCCAACTTCTCTTGTGAGTGTTGGCATTTTGTGCGTACAGCATGTGGTTTATGGAACCCCAGAACGTATCATTGAGTTTCCATTATTTCTTATGGGGAGATTTGCTTTAATATGAGTGTTTCTGGAATTAAATATGCTTGTAAGCCAAGTTCTTACTGTAAATAAAACTGTGTCCCCCTACTCAGGTGTCTCCATAAACCAAAGAGATAATACCCTGGATATAGAGTAGGAGAGGGCTGGGAGCACTGCAAGATGCATAGACGCAAAGCAAGTTAGGAAGACAAAAAGTGCCCATAGCCAAGATCGCAGATGGTGATTGAAATGAAGAACTGGGACGTGGCCCCACAGATGTTCCCTACAATGTCTAGATGTTAGGGGGAGAAGAGGAGTCACAGAAGAGAATCCAGTAGCTTGGTCCTGCCTTTCTGTACATGTAAATGGTTCTTGCATGCTGTGAGTGCCCCTTCAAGATCACAAAAAGAGCCCACAGAGTTGTCTTTCATATATCTAACTTGCTACCAAGACAGAACTGCTTGTGGGCAGTTAATGTCTCCACCTTTTCATTTTTTAAAAAATAGTTTTTTTAAAAAAAAAAATAGTTTTGCTGCATGCTTGTGAAGATTTTTAGTCATCCAGGTGAGGTTATCCGGAAGTTGAGTCATGGCAACTGGACTTCTTTCAAAAATATAGTTTTGCTACATTTTATTTTATTTTGCTCGCACTGAAAAGAAAGCCAAAATAAGATGGAGCCACCTGTTAAGTCACCATCCTAAAGTTTAAGAAAGGAAGCTATGTGCATCTCAGTAAAGTGTATATCCCTAATTTATTTCCACAGTCATGGACTCCATGTACTTCAGGAGTGTAGTAAACTTACCCAGGACATTCTGGATCTGGATTAATAGAGGTAAGGAAAAACTGGGCTATTCAAAAAGTTGGAAAATTCAGAATGAGTTAGCAAGATTATGACATTTTCCAAAAGTGTGCCATTTTGGAAGGCAAAGATAATTTCAGTGGCGTGGGGTGGGGGGCGGTTAGATTCGCAACAAAAGTTCAAAGGCCACTACTTGATATATATTCAGGATTAAATCATGACATCCGTCTTCTCTAAAAAATACCAGTGCTTTAAGAACATTTTATGTTTGGTTTTTATACACACCCTGAGACAACAAGGTCATCCACACAGGACCCCCCCCCTTTGCTACCCTTCCTAAATGGTGCCCTATATTTCAATAAGCAGTCAAAACAGTGCAAAGGGCCATATTGGAGGCGAAACATGTTGGAGAGTCTCCAGTGCTTTTAAAAGTCAGAGCTACGAAAGAACATTTTCACCAGGGCTGTTCAGCTAAAAACAGAGTTTATTTATATATTTATTTACTTATCTTACTTTTCGGCTGCCCCACGGCTGGAATATAGCAAACTGACGCATTTTCTTACCCGCTATGTGAACATGAAATCAACGAAGAGTGGGTTGACCAGTGACCTTTCAGGCCAATGTTTACTAAAGCATGATCCTGAGAAATAGGCATTTATTCCCAATTTTGTCATAAACAATTTTTGAAGACAGCATTTTACATGTAAAGGTCTATTAAAAATTTATGACTGTTGTCCAGGTGGTGTATTCAGCCAGGATGTTGTCAATAGCATCAAATCATAGTCTAGACCAATCATGTATAAAGAGTTGCCAATATCTCAGTTTCAAATCCCTCCTTCATTTTAAAAGTGATCGGTTGCAGATACTGGAGAGGGCTGGCTCTTATTACAACATTAGCTGACAGGCAACCAATAGTCAAAACAGTACAAGGAAAATAATGGCAGAAGCGCTCCAATATGATCACAGTTCTTCATAACTTCATAATTGTTGCTCCTTATTTGGTAGGTACACGATACCCAAGTAGAGATGGGCACGAAATGATTTTTTTTGTTTCATTATTTTTTTTTGTTTCATTACGTAACAAAATGAACAATGACCCTAGGGGAAAATTTAACACGAAATGAACCGAACTGAGAAAAATTGGTTCAGTTAGGTTCATTTCGTAAATGGAGGGGGGGGAATGTCTCCTACCTGGTGCTGGTCCGGAAGTCCGGTCTTCCTGGCTTCTGGGACGGAATAAGCTGTAGCGCGGCCATGTGGTCAGCAGTAAAAAAATAAAAGAAAAAGAAAAGAAAAGAAATAAAAATAAAAAGGAGTGCCGATCAGGCCCCAAGGATGGCCTGGTCAGCACTCTAAAATAATAATAATAAATAATAAAAAACCCAGTGCCAACCGGGTCCCAGGGGCCACGTGATCGGTGCTGAAAGAAAAGAAGAAAAGCCCCGTGCTACAGCTGTAGCATGGGGCCTGAACCCGGAAGGGGGGGGGAATAAAATAAAAATAGAAATAAATAAATAAATAAGGGAGCACCCACCGGACCCCAAGGATGGCCTGGTCGGCACCCTAAAATAAAAAGTTGAATTAAATTAAAAAGACAGTGCCGACCAGGCCCCAGGGGCAGTCGATGTTGAAAGAAAGAAAAAACAAAAGCCCCGCACTACAGCCCAGAAGTGAAAAAATAAAAAAAAATTAAAAATTTAATTTTTTTAAAAAAGAAGTGCCGACCGGACTCCAAGGGTAGCCTGGTTGACTCAGCACCCTAAAATATATGGAAAAACACAAACAAAAAAACCCAGTGCCGACCCAGGGGCCGTGCAGTGGGCGCTGGGGAAAAAGGGGTAAAAATGAAAAATGAATTAACGAAACAACGAAATGAATTTTTCTGCAAAAATTCATGAAAAACAACGGAATGAACCTCCTTAACGAAATGGAACAAAACACATTTTTTTCAATTCGTGCCCATGTCTATACCCAAGTACTTGGTCATCATCTCTTACTATGGGCCATAGATCTTTCAACAGTAAGTATCTGAAGCAATGAATTATCAATTATTGAACCAAGAGACATCTTTAAATATAGCTCAGATTTTGCTGTTGGGTATACATTTTTAAAAGTTTGGGAACCCAGACCTTTTTGCTAAACAAACTGGAAATCTAATGTTAAGAAAATAATGCAAGATATTGAACCAGGTCTCAACATACAGATTCACTGAATAGCTTTGGGCAAGGCACCATCCCACATAAACACCTTATATTTTATGGCATAAACAACACTACCTTGTGTTACAACAGGGCAGAAAGAAACAATTGGGTGGGACACGGCAGTTTATGCAGTTACAACTATGTAAAGAGAAGCTGAGGGCTGCCTTTGCAGGTCTGTCACCCATTGTCTGGAGTGCTGTTTCTAAATGGAAAAAAGCCTATCCAACATGTTAACCCAATAGAACAGGCATGTCCAAACTTTGACCCTCCAGATGTTTTGGACCACAACTCCCACAGTCCTTTGCCACAAAGTTTGGACATGCCTGCAATAGAATCTTCCATTGATTTAGAACTCTGTCTGATACATCTACAGAAGGAACCCATATGTACCTTTAGCAGGCCTCCTGCTTATTTCCCCCCTCCCCATGATATGGACAACATGGGAAAGGGGATCACAAGGGATAAAGAAATGTCCAGCAAACACTTGTACTGCTACATAAAAAGTATTATTATTATTATTATTATTATTATTATTATTATTATTATTATTA
>JAHTLZ010003547.1:25984562-25994562 GCA_023846285.1 Phrynocephalus versicolor | reverse complement strand
AAATAGCTAGTCTTGTAACATCATAACTTCTGGGATAAGGAAGGAAGGAGCCCAGGGACCTAAGAAGGACCTTAGGGAATGAGCCATTGCTACTAAGCTGTCTTTTTCTCTCTCCTAATCTTGGCAGACAGGGAGTGAATCGTCACAATGGCATTCGTCCTAAACAGCTTACTTGCTGTATGGCATGCCTTCTCTCTGAATTCTGCTACAGGGCCAGGCATGTTACAATATAGGATTTGGACAGGGGTTTTTTTTCAGGTCCTGTTCAAGGTAAATTATTACCTGGTGCACAGAAAATAAACCGGTGAAGTTATTCTGTTTATTCCAATGGGAGGAAAGGGTGCTGCTTTTTAACATCTGCATGCTAGTCTTTGGGGAAAAGCACAGTTTTGTTTTTTAAAAAGCAGTAGCTCCAGGCAAAAATAAAATAAAGTCACATATTAAAATCCACTCGATATCTCTTGATATTAGAACTCTGTTGATGTTTTGGTTGCAGTACCAATGCTATAGTTTTAGGATACATTTTATTAAAACATTGCATGGGTTTGCTTTACAAGTCAATTTAGTGAATAAATATGGAATGGGATGAAATGCTTTTTTTCCTCCCCCTGATACTGTTATAATTATGTAGGAATTAAACCAGTAAAATGTAGATTGAACCTTGGCTTAATTGGTTTATGTTTAAAGATTCTTTGATCAGTGATAACAGAAATATATATTAACGTGTTGCATTTTAAAGTGATGCTGCCTTTCATTAATCAAGTGTCTGTATGGTTGATTAATTTGAACAAGGTTTAAATTGCTATGAAAATTTATCATTCATAGCCATGATCTCCATTTACATATATGTTAATTATGGTAAATGTAATCTTTTTCTGAATCCTCTGGGCTGAATACTAAAAAGACATCATGATCACAGGAAGGAACTATTTTTCTATTACAAAGTAAAAATTTTGCTACCATTCAGTAAAGTCTGTTACTCTTGTCAGAAATAGAATAGACACATAAAAACATTTAATAATGAAGTCAAGTTCAAATTTCAAGTGATTTGTAAAAAAAAATTATCTGTAGTGTTGCTCAGTCTAAAAAACTCAACTGACTGCTGAAGATGACCCAATGAAAGGGAAATACATATATTCTTTCTAACACTGAACTATTTTTCCATTTTAGCTGCTTAATTAGTAAGCATATTATGTTTTTTCTGTCTGTCATTCTCTCTCTTAAGAAGATAGAAGTTAGCAAATCTAAAAATGCCTGTAATGCAATTAAAATTAATTACATTGTAGGAGACAGACACCCCTGAGGTTTAGTCTCTTAAGCTATATTAGAGAAAACATATCTCTGAGCAATGAATGGACAACAGCAATGACCCTGTGTTGAATCTATTGCTTGCTATGTTTAAAGGCAAACAAATATATTGTACTCTTCTTGTTTTAAACCTTCCATAGACTATTAACATGTATTTGTGTTCAAAATATGAGAAAAATGTGGGAAGCCATCATGTCAAAGAATTTCAGAAAGACACAAAGGGAATATATTGGTTAGAACAGATTTTCTGTGATTTAGGAAGAAACCAGATAGTAGGAAACGAGTGAATTCAGTCATCTGCACTCATCCATGGAAGTCAAAATATTAAAAAAGTGAATCACTTCCCCAAACAGAGGCAAATTTGCCTTGATGTTTGGTAAAGTGATTTCCTGTCTTGGCTTGCAGAAGCGCTTCAGAATGAGTTTAGTCTGCATATTCCTGCATGAAACCAATGTGTTTCCTTAATCATAAATCCTCCAATTTAGCTATGGAATAAAACTGACTAGTAAGTCATGAATCTGAGAATTGGACCTTAAAGTCAGGTTCAACAGGAAATTACTGAGTCACAAATGCTGGCTAGGGAATATTAGATTGAAATACTCCCTTGTCATTGTTGAGAGTTACCCAGTTGATAGGGCCAGATGCTGCTCGTAACACGGCACAAAGTTCTGTTTGTGTACACAATTTACAGATCAAATGACAAAGACCAAAATCTGCTCGGAAAAAGTTCTCATATTAGTTTAATTTGGTATGTTTATATACGGAGAAAAATGCCCAACCATGCCTAGGCTCAAGATTTGTGTAAAAGTAATCCATGAATAGCTGTGTTACATGGTTGGCTTATTTCCCCCTCTTAAAAAGTACTACTTAATAGATCAGAAATTAACACCCACCCACAGACTCAAAAGTCTCCCCTCCCCACTGCTTCAGGTCTGTGACCAAGGATGCTCATCCCCAGAGATCAGAGGAAAGCCATGATGAATTAAAACATTCCAAGAATAAGACACCACATTGGCCACCTTATACTTGAGTCTTGGCCACTGGGAGCATGTATTAGGGTCCCAAACCAGGCCCACCCTCTTATGAAACAGGGCATGTCACCCTTATCAGGTAGCATTTGGAGCGATGGGGTTACAAAGCCTGCTTCCTCTCCCACCGGGATTATTCCCTACTACTGCTACAGAGAGCTTGGTCAGAAATTTTCTGATATAGGAAAGGCAGCTGCAAAGAAGAATCCAAAGGATAGGGATGAAGAGCTGGCCCCAATGGTTCGCTTTCAGGGGTCCTCATAACATCCCAGCAGGCCACCCGTCAGTATAATTGGCTGCCATATGCCTTGGTGTTCAATACTGCAGCAGGAAAATGACTGTGATGACTCCCCTGGAGACTATCTGTGCCACAGGGTTCCAGGTTGTCCCCATTACCACCCCTCTCAAAACACAGACTAAAGCTGAGAATTACATGCACTCTTGATACTGAAATGGCTGGATATGGTATCAGGCCCTGGTTTAAATAAAGCAACCCCCACCCCCACCCCCCAAAAGCCAAACTGGGTAACTTTAGGTCAGGAGGGAAATTATGTCTTTAGATTACAGTATCACTTGGAATGCCCATGTTAGACTTTCCATATAAAAAAGAGCATTAGAAGGAGAATTGCTTTCCAGAGTGGGTGAGATATTCTCCTCAGATACACCAACCAATCCAACATTAAAATGAGACATCCGATTTTCGCTATGGAACTTTCAGCCCCGTCTTAGCACCTATCAATTGGCCTTTGGCTGGGGTTAGGACACTTCTGTCAGTCATTATGATGATAATTGATTTAGCTGTTTTGAGCAAGGGATGCCTCTAAAACCTTGGCACCAACACTCGCTCTTTCATTTATGCCAAAGGCTCCCTTTCTCCTTTGTCTTAATTTTTTCTTGTGCTATGTTTTCCTTCTGTCCTTTTTATCATGGCTTCCCCCCCCTCCCCCATTTCTGCTTAGGTTATTAAAAATATTTTAAAAGGCTTTTGAGAGAGGGACAAGCCATGGTGTGCATATGCTCAGTGAGTGTGTATAAGGTTCCCTCACTGCCTTTGGATAATTTCTGCTTAAATGGTTACTATTTACATAATGTATTCAGTGCAAAACTAGTCCGATTTTTTCAGTCATAACTTAATGCAATTAAAACCTTGCTTTAGAAACTCTGCAAGCATAGCACCTTTCATTAGCTGATAAGGTTCTTTTAAAAATATACTTGTTTTGCAGTTTTCTTTCTTATAGTTTTTTTTTTTAGTTAGTCACTTGCAGCAGCTACACGAAATGAATATACAGTGGTACCCCGACTTAAGAGCAGCTAGACTTAAGAAAAATTCGACTTAAGAGTGGAAAACAGTTGGCATTTTAACAGCTGCCTTACAAATTTTAGATATGGTCTGCTCGACTTACAATTTTTTTTTTCGTTGTTTGGATTTTGTAACTTATTTTTTCAATTTTTCAGACAGGTACCCCAACTTAAGAGTAGTTTGACTTAAGAGCGTGCATTTTGAATGGATTAAATTCGTAAGTTGAGGTACCACTAAAGTACTGACTTTTCTATTGCAATGAAAAAGGATGTATGCCAAAATGAACGAAGGTCTTTGTTCGGGTATTGTGAACAGATTCTAACTACCTGTAAGTGGTTGCATGCATGAAACAATTTTGGGTGTGGGCATTTTTTTTTTAGTTTGTTTTGGGTTTTTGTACCCAGTTTCTCAGTTCCTTGATTTCAGTTGGACCTGGACATATTTCTCCATTATGGTACCCTCTGGATATTTTAGACATTGCCTGTCATCATCCCAGACTGTCCACCATGTTGTTTGATAGCATTTGTCTGGGCAGGACTGTGTTGACCATGGATTGCATGAAATTACCTGTTACGATCAGCTACTAAAATGAGGTAACAATTCCTCGTGAGTCATGATACTTTAGAAAGGATATGTTAGCCAGTGGAAGCTGAGGGGAGATCTATATTTTAGAGCTTTCCTGCCATGAGATGCAGATAGTGTTGATTATCACTCAAGCACAGAATGTATTCTATTGGCTTTGTTTTATAGCCTTTAGTGTGGACCATTTTTTTCTGTTAAAAGCCAAGAGAAATTCAAGTCTTGTGCTCACTTCGGTGTTTACCTAAGTCATGTTATTTTTCAGACTCATCTTAACCTGTTGTAAAGGTCCACCTCCCCCAGCTTTTTGTAAATAAATATGATGCATTTAAAGGAGCAAGTGACTGAGGCAATTTTGTGACCTTTTTTTTTTTGTCTGCTGAAGAGAGCTACTCTCAGATGATTATCTGTCTCAAGAGCTGAAAGGACACAAGAGTACTTTTGCAAACTACCTTTCTCTCATGAGCCTTAATAAGAGCAGCCGGGAGCAAGAAAGGGAGAAGTGGGTTTGGTGACAATCACTGATCTTGGCCCTTAGATCTTAGTGAAGGGCAGCACAAGTCTATTTGTCTGTCAATCCATCTATTTAGTCTAATCTACCAACCAATTAGATCATAAACATAGAAGGCCAAAGTTTTCTCTGCACTTGGCATCAGAAAATGCTTGCTTTGACTTTCACGGTTCGGGTTTTCAAGGCAGCGTGGGTGCCACCGAGGTTGCTTTGACAGAAGGTGTCACCCTTCCCCATGTTTGTGTGCCACTTACAAATACCAGCACCCAAATAAATTCTGCCAATCAAACTGATGGTGCCTGCAACACATTCCAGTCGCCATCATTTTTCTCAGTGAGAAAACAATTCACATCTGCAGGAAAAGGAGCACCTTATATAGAACAGAGCAGAATGGATGCATCTAAGCAGAAATAAAGCAACCAACCATCTTATATGTGTTGCAAAGGGTAATATATTCTCTTGCCATCACATATCTGCTACATATATGGAGGATGGGTGAAATAAAACAAAAGTTTGATGTGCTTTTTATGTAATGACTGGAGGGAGGACTCAACCATCTTTCCCACAGTGAATATTGGTTCACATGTGTGTGTTTAGCAGTACAGGTCCAGCCTTGAGGAACAAGCATAAGGACTTCACAGGGAGCAGATGTCGAGTACATTAATGACAAGGCAGCAAATAGTTATTTACTGAATTTGTGGTTACTGCCTTACTTTCAGAAGAACATCTGGAGAGCTGTTTGTACGATTTTCTGTTTCAGATACCTGGATAACTTACTTCATGATGTATGCTGCTGGTAAAGCATCTCTACTACAACTCCCATCATCTCCAACTAGCACTGCCACGGAAAATATTGCTGAATCCAAGCGGGGCCTCCCAAGACAAAGACAACCATGCAAAGCAGCCATGTATGTTGCTGGTGCATATAGATCAAGAAAGAGTAGTGTATTTTTCTGGGGCAGCTACTTTTTTTTTTTTGCCTTAACTCGTATTAATGACACCCTGTCTGCCAATCGCCTGATCCATAGGATGCAGCAAGTCCAATATAGAGAGATCCATAGATCTGGTGCAGCAAGCAAGCTTGGTTGGGAACAAGTGCTTGAGGCCATTCTCTCATGCTTTTGCTAAAAACAAACCCCCATCCTACCCCAGTGCAAGCGTGGCTCATGCCGCTGCCAGTTTGCCACCAAAAGGCCTCTTGACAGAGACTGTATGTAGTTTCAACCATTAATTGGACATCAACAAGTGGTTGAGCCAGAGGCTGGGAGTTCCATTCCCCTCACTGTACCTCCTTGACAAGAGTGGGACTAGATGATCCACAAGGGCCCTCCCAGCTCTGCAGTTCTAAGGTTATAATGACAATTATAATTATCAAACAGTTTTCAAAATTAAACAATAAAAAGACCTCTACTGAAGGACAATTCATTCCGTTTTGGGGAAATTAAGACAGTATACTCCAGAGTTCAAGCCACTTTTCAAGATGAATGCCAGATGGAGGCTTCTGTGGACAAAGAATAAAATAAGAATATTGCTGGTGTAACTTCCACCCATTATATCTGACTTCATATTTCAATAAACAAATATGGATCCTTCACTTCTTCCTCCTAGTTGCATTAAGTTTGAGTATCATAAGGTGAAATTGCTAGTTTCCTAGGTGAACAAACTGCTTCTCACTGGCCTTTTCATGGAAAGAGGAACTTCTCCCTTTTCTCAAATTTTTCTATAAACAAGTGTATTTATGTTTCGAATCTCTGACCAAGTAACTTCTGCAGCACCACATAGGAAATGAGGTGGAATAGGAACCTAAACTCTGAATGGTGCCTCTCGTTAACTGATCAAATAATGGAAACCCTTATAATTTCAAGAGATAAAGCAACACATTAAGAATTGTTCTTCACAGCTATGCCAAGTGCAGAATTAGAGCAGGTTGTTCATAAAAAGTGTGTCTTTATGTGTACAGTGATCCCCTGCCATTGCACGGTTCATATACTGCGGTCCTGGTATATCGCGGGATCGCAGTATACGAAAGGCAAGCCCCCTGGGGTAAGCTGTTTCGGCCTGTTTGAGGCCTCCTGCACTTACCCCAGGCCTGGTGCTGCCCTAAATGGGCCTCCGACGGGCTTCCCAGGCCTGTTGGAGGCCCCAGAAGTGGTTTCTGGTGAACCCAAGTGACTTCTGGTTCACTGGAAAGCACTTCTGGCTCCTCCAACAGGCCTGGAGAGCCTGTCAGAGGCCAGTTTGGGGCAGCGCCAGGCCTCTAGTAAGTATAGGAACCCACAGTGAGGCCCCCCAGTCCTGACCCAACGCGGCATCCACATATTGCGGGCTTTCCATTATCGTGGGTCAGATCAGGTCTCTAAACCCAGCGATATGTGGGGGATTACTGTATATGAAATACAAACTAAATGTTTCTGATACACTTCAGCACAGCTAGTTTGTCCTTTTAAAGAGTTCTAATCTCTTCAATGCCATCTTTGAAAACAAGACCCAGCTGCGACCGGAGTGTGCCTTCTTGAAAAAGCAAAGCTTTGTTTCTGTAGAGGTCAGATGGGCATCCAATGAAGGCATTGCCTTAAATCTGGCCCACACAACACGGATTTCTTATGCTGCTGTCAATCTGAAGCACTTCCTCTCCACTCTAGAGAAAACACTGTGTAAAGCTATGTGTAAAACATTGATTTCATGGGAACATGTGGTAATATCACTTCTTTAAAAATTACATGATAATGACTGATGACAAAGATATATTTTACTGTAACCGTTACTGTTTACCCACAGTTCTTAACAGGTTACAAGAGGAGGGGGGTGAATCAATTTTCTACTTTTAGGAGCTTTTATTAAAAAAAAAGAAAGAAAGAAAATTTGGGCTAACTGTGAGTAATACAGTGACCAGCAGTGACTTGAATAATGGCCTGTGCACTCCACTGCACAATGTGACAAACAACAGGAATATATTTTTTAGAAAAGGACATTCCCAGCTCTGCTCCCTTCCAGTGCCTCCTCTCCGGGAATAGGTAATTCCACAGGTGATGCTTTGGGAGTGGGATTACAGCCCCTGGATGACACTTTGAGGACAGGGACAGGTTCTAAATCTGGTCCACAGGACCTTAGCAGGGAAAAAACAGGTCGTTTCCTGATCACAGAACATAGCTCCACTTGGAAGTAAAATACTGACCAACCACAAGGTGCAAAGGCAACTCCTAAAATGGAATTTATGCCTACACAGAGTTTTAATGAAAGGGAAGGCAGATTCTGTTAAAACCAGGCAACCGTACGCTGGCCAACGGGGCTTTGCAAAGGGATGCACAGAAGAAGGTCCCAGAATACCTGTCACGGTAAGAGCAACCCATGCCTCCTGTAATTTGCAGATCAGCGTGCTGCGTTTCTGACAAGGTCCAGTGGCAAGTATGGCTGCTCAGTCATACAGTAATTGTCTACCCAAATTATGAATCGGGAACACTAACAGATTTCCACTTTCTACTGATGGGCTGCTTGTACTGTTTGGTTTCGCCCTCAGTTGCAGGCTCAACAGCTGCTTCTAGAACGGCCGGATAAGTTTGGCGGCCTAAATGCCTGGCTACTGAGCCAGAGGCTGGGACTTCGATTCTCTCTGTCAGGGGCTGGATTGGAGGATCCATAGGGCCCCTTCCAACTCTACTGTTCCATGGTGATTAGCAGATTAGATTTTATTTTATTTTATTTTCCCTATTCTGGCCAGAATGTAACATTACTCCTTTCTTTAAATTTCTAAAATGTTTCCTGCAGTTGTCCAGTTGTCCACATTTCGGGAGGAGAATAATGTTCACCTGAACATGACTTCCAAGTAAAAATAAAGCAGTGCTCAGGCTTAAAAAAAAAAATTAAAAAAGTGCGCTGCTTGCAAAGGTAGTGTTGAGGCCACACCATCTGAATGTCTTCTGCCCAGGAAACTGTTGAGATTCTACACGGGGCTTATGATTCCATTGTTGGGTTCTGAATAACAGTGTGCCAGGTTGTCAGTATTTGATCTTTTGTTGCTGCTTTTATCTGTACCCTAAATATTACAGAGGCCACTTCATGCTTAAATTGCATTCCAATCCCCAAAGCCACGTTACATATTTTCTCTTCGCGGACATCTGTACTAGCACGCTCTCACTTTCTGCTACCTAACCTCTTTCTTCTCGGCTGCTCTGTGTTTTTACATCTCTCAAGAGGGGTTAATTCTTTACAGCTGCATCCTGCTTGCCAAGAGTCTCACATGTGCAAATTATTAATCTTTTCTATTGCTACAGTAACTCCCAAGGCTTTAAACACCCCCCCCACCTAAAGCTGGCCCCTTTCCAAGAAAACTTTCCCTTTCCTTTCTTAAAGAGATAATCTGGTCTCCTGCAGAGTTGACATTGTTGGTTAGCACAATTGTTGAGGTATCGTTCTGTGTTTCCAACGAATAATTTGCGAACTCGCATTTCATTTGAAAGATACAAAGCCAAGTGCTAGAGATAATGGCGGAGCAGGGACTGTGGTAAGTGTTACTCTTTCTTCTCCTCAAACAAACCATTAGACATATACAGTGGTACCTTGTATAAAGGAATTAATTCGTTCCAAATGAAATTATGTTAAGCAAATTTTCCTTTATACAAATTTCCCATAGGAATGCATTGAAAACAGAGTAATCCCTAATTGTGACCATTATATGTTGTACAGATTTGCCCCATAGGCGATTATGTTAAGCAAATTTCCCCTATCTCCAGAATTTTTTATGTTGTACAAATTTTATGTTATACAAACCGTTTGTTATACAAGGGTCCAGCAGAACAAATGATTCAATGGGCTGAAACCTGGGGAAGGATCCAAACAGATCTAAGCAGAATCCTGATGTTGTATAACTTAGGTTGATTCCTGCAACAGATTCCTGAGTTGTCAGCTAAAGGCAGTAAGTGGAATACATTGGTCTACCCTTTCCCAATCTCCACACACTCTCCTGATGTCCATCTTATTGCTGCCTTAGGACCCACAAAGGAGCATGAAGGAAAAGCAGAAGGAATGGAGCAAGATGGCATATGGTAAATCATGTGCAACTGCCCTTTCATTAGGGTTGTGCACTGACTATGGTGAAGGACTAAATGACTTAGGGCTACTTGTGCATCTCTGTGGCAATCATGGGGTATACCAAAGAACTCAAGGATTTTCATGAGATGGAGAGGCACCACCACCTCCCATGGTTCCCTCCTGTTAAATCTGAACATGAATTATTATTATTATTATTATTATTATTATTATTATTATTATTATTAT
>JAHTLZ010003547.1:25921137-25982180 GCA_023846285.1 Phrynocephalus versicolor | reverse complement strand
AATAATAATAATAATAATAATAATAATAATAATAATAATAATAATAATAAGCCTCTAAGATTCTAGGAAGAGTCACTGAGTGATCACTGAGCTGCATAGCTCCTTGGCCCACTCTTGATAGCATTTTGTTTAGCTGCAGTGGGAAGAGAGGGTTGTGTTGGTATAGTGCAGTGATTTTGCATTCATGAACTCCTCCACCACCCCCACCCCTGCCCCAGTTATGATCATTTAAAAAAAGCAAAGCAAAGCAAAGTGTTCTGCTTATATACCGCCCCATACCACTACAAGTGGTCTCTGGGCGGTTTACAATTTTAATTACAGTGTGCAGGCTACACATTGCCCCCCCCCAGCAAGCTGGGTACTCATTTTACCAACCTCAGAAGGATGGAAGGCTGAGTGAACCTTGAGCCTGCTACCGGGGATTGAACCCAGGTCGTGAGCACAGTTTTACCTGCAGTACAGGCATTTAACCACTGCGCCACGAGGAATGAATGTGCATAGATTTATGGAGCAAACTGCATTCTGGTCTGAATTGAGTTGGTCAGGCCTTCCCTACAGGACTCAAGGAGATGCTTTTTTCTTACCCCCTTGTTTCTCTTTCCTTTCCAGTATGGGGGTATCACTACCAAAATAGATAATTGCTTCTATTTCTACTTCTTTTTTTGGTGGAGGGGGGAAGGGTTATCCAGGTTGGGGGTGGATAAATAATTCTGTCAGAAGTTCTTCTGATGGCTGGGTATGCCCTCCCCCCCACTTAATTATTGTTGGAGATCGTAGTCTGCTTGGCCCAATTAACCCCCCCAGAGCAAGTTAAGTATAGAGTCAGATATAGAATTAATTTAAAATTTAACTTCAGAAAAGCTTTTATTATTATGTACTTTGTTATTTCAACAGTAATAAGTCAAAACCAAACATAAGGGTGAAAAAGAAAATAATCATTTATCTTACATATTCCATGTTATTCTAATTTATCTTGAAGAATCTACCTAAACTAAGTAAACCATCCCCTAAAGTTGGATGGCATGAATGCAAGTGTGGCTCTCCATCTAAGAAGATATCAGGAGAGGAAAACAGTCACTTCTTAATTGTAAAAACCGACTCACTAGCTAGAGAGGAGGGGCAGAAAAGAGCAAAATACAGAAAGACCAGCAGCATGCCAGAGCTGGGTGATTGACAGATAACCCCACTGCATATCTGGACACTAGACATGGGCACGACCAGAAAAAAATGACGTTTTGAGTTTTCGTTTGTCAGAACGGATCCGTTTCGGGTCGTTTCCGTTTGTTGCGAAATTTTTCAAAAATTTGTCATTTTGTTTTGTTTTTCGTTTGTTGTTTCCACCGCGATTTAGCGCGATTTGAAGTCCCAATGTAATATATTTTTAAAATAAATCCACACCTCCTCCCAGTCGAACCTCCCCCTTTACCCAATATCAGGAAAAAAATCCTCACAAACTGCCAGAGGAAAAAAAAGAATAAACTGCTATTCCCTTCAGCAGACAAAGCTGCAGAGAATCAAAGAAATTATTTTCTAAATTCAATTCCCTCCCTGCCTGCCTAACTTAAATCTAAAGCCTCCAGCCTCCCTCCAATCAGCCAGCAGCAGCCAGCCACACAGCCCTCCACCCTCCACATCCAAGACCCGACTGGAAGGTGCCTCAGCTTTTTATGCCCTCTGGCACATCCAGAAGTGTCAATCAAAACCTGGCGATGCCATTGGTGGAATGGTTCAAAAAAAATTGCATGGTCCCATCCCATGCCCAGCCCAAATGGGCAGGTCTAAAAAAATAAAAAATAAAATAAAATAAAATAAAATCAATGCGACGTTTTATTGCTATAAAAAACCCACTGCTGCTACTATTAAAAATCAGGCATTTAAAATAAATAAATTTCACATGTTTCTGTGGTGATTTGGTGTGTTTTTTGACCACAATTTCTAAAGAAAAATTGTGGTCGCCATTTTGGATCCCCCCACCGCATGGCATGCAAGACAGACAACGAGGATGACCCCCCCCAGCCTGGTGCAAGCAGACCAGGACAGGAGAGGGGGGAAGGCCGGGGACCCCCCCCCAGAAACCACCCCTCTGGTAGGTGTCCTCAGGCATGCATATTTTCGCCTGCTTTTTTGGCCAGGAGTTGGGGGGGGGGTTACTTTTTAAAACTTTTTTTCTGTGCTGCTTGGCAACGCGCGATCACCGTGATGCCATTAACAACAACGAAAAACCCGACCCAATTTTTCTTTTTTCGGGTCGAGTTCAAGCTGGAGCGGCGTAATTATCGTTACCGTTTCCGTTACATAACGGAAACGATAACCGAAAATGGAAACGACAATTTCGCCGCTCCGTGCCCATGTCTACTGGACACTATTGATCTGCATATTCTAACAATTATAACTGTTTGCATTTCTCCATTTGTAAGGAAAGTGCCCCCCTTCCCTACATATAGTAGCAGACATACTAATAGGAGCAGTAAAGAGTATCCCCAATAGGACAGAGACCCAACCAGGCCCTCATCTGTGTTTCCTTATTGTTCAGACGGATGTGGGACAGAGTACAGCACTATTTTCTGCTGTATCATGAAACCATGTGACTAAAAGGAACCAAAACACTCTACTGCAGATAGAATGAAGGGATCTTTCATTAATTTACAGCCATAACACAGTGCAAGTAACTAATCATTTGTGATTAATGACTTCCTAGCTTCATTAAGAGTGGAAGTCCACCCCACAACTCCATGGAAAAGTAGCTTCTATGTATGTATGTATGTATGTATGTATGTATGTATGTATGTATGTATGTATGTATGTATGTATGTATGTATGTATGTATGTATGTATGTATGTATGTATGTATGTATGTATGTATGTATTTGTTTATTTGGCTTGTATACTGCACCATCTGGCAATGAAGGCCACTCTGGACTTTCCAGCATCTACTTGAAAACACTTCCACTCGTTGGTTATGTGAATGGACATACCTATCCCCTCCTCTGGCAGCAACCTCTTGCACCTGATGGATCCCTGGGGCATGGGGAAGGTGGGGAGAATGTGGTGGACTTCCACTCTTAAGTTACCAAAGATGGCGTGAAATGGCTCTGTGCAGAAAACCACATTACAGGTCAATGGATCTTGGCCATTATTAGTAAGCTGGGAGAATTTTGCAGCTCACCAATGTCATTTTAAAATGGCCCAATAGGAAACTCAAGAAAAATATACTTTCAAAAGCAATAGTTTGAAATTTTTTTC
Organism: Phrynocephalus versicolor; assembly: GCA_023846285.1. Lineage (NCBI taxonomy): Eukaryota > Metazoa > Chordata > Lepidosauria > Squamata > Agamidae > Phrynocephalus > Phrynocephalus versicolor. The sequence continues at coordinate 25,978,937 of JAHTLZ010003547.1, read as the reverse complement.
CCCTGTTGCATATATAAAAATAGAATGTTAGAAATGTCACGGTTGACATATTTAGCTGCCGGACACTGGAAATCCTCCTTGTGACTCACAACCTGAGCCTAGAACTCTGTCAGGTTGATCAGGAATGTTTATGCTATGGTGCACAAGCATCAGGGATGGCTTTTCATTCTGTTTTAAAAAAAACTGAAAACCAGAGTTATTTTTAAGATTTAAAAAAAAAAGCACCAAGGTAGTACGGTGTTTGGGAAGACTTTATTCACTGTTGAAAACAGCCATTTGAGTGCAGACTGGTTGTAAAGCCAGGATGTAACTATCTCTGGAATTTTGTCTCAAACTCCCTTTCATTTCAACACATCAGTCTTTGAAGGTGGCATTACACTATGTGGTGTCTTTCTTCCACGCCTTAAAAAAACATACAAGTTTTGAATAGGGACCCAATGTGGCTTCAATCATGCTAACCAGCTATCCATTGTTCTGAGAGCCTTAATTAAAAGTAAAGTAGTAATGGTGCTAGATCAAAGCATGATAGCACGTTCTGTTTCCCTTTCTTGCCTATCTAGAAAATAATAGCTAATTGCAAACATATTTCATTTCAAAGATTCACTTGCATTCAGCTAAAAAGCTTATTTTATATTGAATTGCTTCAGTTAGAGTGAAGCGTTGTCCTTGGTCTGGCCAGGTGGGTGGTTGTGTCCATGCACATATTTGCCACAGTCCAAAATGGCAGGATAACCCTGGGCATTTCTTATGGCCATTAGAGTCCAAATGCTGGTTCAGGGACTGTGGTGAGTCTGGAAAGAACAGATGAAAGAGCAGCTGCTTTAAACGTGGAACATAATAAAATTTCATCATTCTAGAGATGGGTTCTTCGGAGCTGCTTTGTTTGCACAACCAACATAGAAAGAAAAGCAGATGTTTGCCTCTCAGTGACCAGTGACCAAATGGAAGCTAGCTAATTTGCAGCTTGCAAAGCTCTGAAACAATTCTGGAGAATAACAAGATTTCCTTTATATTTTAAGGTCACTCTGCTTCAAATTGTGAATCTTGCATCTTGTCTCTTTCTGCCCTCTGTCATTTGCTTACAATGGGCGTTTATACACGACCCCTAAGCTCCGCTGCAAATGGCTCCCAGCTCCGGAGCTTAAAAATGTTGCCCCACCAGCTCCAGAGCTAACAGAAAATTAAGTGCGATCCCGCCCAACTAAGCGCGACCCAGCGCACCTTTCAAGTACCTGCTCTGGGAGAGTGAAAAATTTTGATGCGGAGAGTGCCGGGCTCTCCTCGCTCCTTTTTGTTGTTTTTTTTGCCTCCCGCCCCTTTAAGAGGAACCAGGAAGTGACCGGGGCTCGGAGCAACTTCCACTGGCACCGGAAGTAAGGCTTTATTCTTTTGTCCCTTTTAAAGGCTTTTTTTCCTCCCTCCCCTCCCGCAGACAGAAGCAAGGAAGTGCGGAGTGGTGGGGAGGAAGGAAGAGCGACAAACCCTCAAGATCTCTGGTCCGAATTTAAGGGACCAGCGGATCTTAGGGGTCGTGTAAAAAGGCCCTTACTCACTCACTCATAAGAGACTGGATTGCTTTGTGCAAACATCTCTTCCTCATGCTAGGGTGGTTCCCAGTCTGTTCTTCCCATTCACATTGTACCTACCAGATTGTGCTCTGCTTAGCCCAGGACAGAACAAATTAGACCACTTCAGACTTAGTTTAACTGCAACTTCCATCAGCCGTCTTTAGTACACCAGGGACAAGGAATACTGGGAAACAAGTTCCAACAACATCTGGGTGGCAACAAGAAATTAGAAAAGATGAGTCATGATTAAACATCGGAAAAGGCAATTAGAATCTATCAATGCTTGATGACAAAGGAAGATGCTGATTATTTGACACCCAAGGAGAAGATGACTGGTAGCTAATAGAGACCAAAATCCTACAAACTCCAGTTGTTAACATGATCCTACACCCTTCTGGAGAGGTTCCAGTCTGTTTGCCCCCCCCCCGCAATGTCTTTATTTTTAGAGATCTTAGTCTGTTTATCCCTCCCCCAAAGAGCAAGTTAGGTATAGAGTCAGATACAGAGCTAAGTTACAACTTCAGAAAAGGTTTATTATTATAGACTTTGTTATTTCAGCTGCAATAAGTCAAAACCATAACATGAGTGAAAAAGAAAATAATCATTTATCTTATATATTCCATGTTAATCTAATTTCTCTTGAAGAATCTACCTAAACTAAGTAAACCATCCCCCTAAAGTTGGATGGCATGAATGCAAGTGTGAGTCTCCATCTAAGAAGATATCAAGAGAGGAAAGCAGTCACTCCTTAAGACTCGCTAGGTAGAGAGGAGGAGCAGAAAAGAGCCAAGTACAAAAAGACCAATAGCAAGCCAGAACAGGGTGACTGTCAGATAACCCCCACTGCATACTGGGACAATATTGATCTGCATATTCTAACCTTTATCTCTGTTGGTCTCTTTCTGGTCCGCCATGAAAAACCCTATTCCTGCCAAGCAGCCAAACAAAACAAACAAACAAACTCCTACAACTTGGATTTGAGGTGAGAGATAAGCAGCACCATCAGAATTATTTCCAGGAGAGTTATTTGGCCATCCCCACCTCAGAAGACCCAAGAAGAAAAGACAATGGAGAAGCAATTATACCACTGTGCCAGCAAGAACAAGAGAAACCAAAGTGGGGAAAATAAAATTAAAATAAAGATAAAGGTAAAGGTTTCCCCCCGCACATGTGTGCTAGTCATGTCTGACTCTAGGGGTGGTGCTCATCTCCGTATTCAAGCCGAAGAGCCAGTGTTGTACAAGTCCATGGCAACATGGCCAGCGTGGCTGCAAGGAAACACTGTTTTACCTTCCCGCTTTTTACGGCGGTACCTATTTATCTACTTGCATTGACATGCTTTCAAACTGCTAGGTTGGCAAGAGATGGGGTTATCAGCGGGAGCTCGCTCTGGTGTGTGGCACCCAGGATTCGAACCACCAAGCTGCCGACTTTGCAGCCGACAGTTTTCGGAAGCTTAGTCCACTGAGCCACCACGCCCGTAAATACCTAAGAGGCAAGTTCTGACCTAGCCACAGGAATGCAGGCAGGCACATGCACAAATGCATGCACCATCCCAGTAATCAAACTATTTTTTTAAAGGCGGCAAAACTGAGGCAATCCATGTGTCACTGGTGGCTTCCCCTACCCCCAGTTTGCACTATGACCAAGCAGATGCCCAGTGTAGCTGATACAGGTTGATGACTTGTTACAGAGCTCTCTGCTCCACTTCCTTAGCAATTGGGGTGGGCAGGGGAGGTTTTGGGCTTCATGGGATTCAAGCCGTCAGTCTGTCTTTGGTGCCAGATCAGCATCTTTCAGAGAGACTGGTCATCTTTCTCTCCTTTGCTCCACTTTTAGCTCCACCCCATCTTTTTATTAGCACTTTAACACTTGTAACCCCATGAATGTCATATTTAATTGGGGGGGGGTCCTAATGTACAAATAGTTAGGATTTGTTCAATCCTGGTGCTGCCTGCCCCACCCACACTCCCATAATAGACCTTTGCATTTCCCCCATTTCCAGGAATGGGGGACTAAGGGCATGAACACAGTTGAGAGCGGAGTCGGAGCATCTCCAAAAAGGCACAGGGCAGCTCAGGTCCCATCCTGTGTTATGTTTGGCTTATGGAATCTGGTACTTCTTATCCAGAGGGACTCCTTCGTTCTCTCTCACTCTGTTGGGAGGCCCCTTATCATCTGCAGCGGGGAATGCTCTCTTACCACCCTCCCATTAGCCCCTTGAGCTATATATTGCAGGATGAGATGCCAATGATGTCTGTCAATCTCCCCAAAGATACCCATCCTTTAGTCTCCAGCACAGGCTTGGAGCAATGACTGGATGGTCGTAACAAAAGGAACTGTGGTCAAAGCACTCAGATCCTTCTCCTCCTAAGGAATCCCCTCCCTGCCCCAACCCCACCAGGCAGAAATATTCTGATGTTGATCTCTTGACCAGGGAAGAGACAGAACTGGGAGGCATATGCACTTTCTCCCTATCAAAACCCAATGGAGTACTTGAGTTGGGCGGACCTTGCATTTCTTCATTGGGAAACGCGTAACCGATTCCTTCTGCTGTGGCTCTGCAGAGGTGGAGGAGGTGACGAGAGCAAGGCACACATCGCAGAAGGAAATTGCACCAGGTCCTTCTGTTACAAGCCACCAGCAGCGCCCTGGTGGTGTCCAGTGACTAGCCTGGTATCACCTCCTCTGGCATCATCCTGCAAGGAAAGGCCTGCTCTTCTTCAGCGCCTGCCATCTCAGGGCTGTGAAATAATCCTTGCCTTGTGTTTTTACCCTTCCCTTTGGGTACCTGCTCCAGTGTATGACCCCCATCTTGCTTTGTGCATTTGAGATTGGAAACTGGCTGCTAACTACAGTGCCTGGATTTCTGACCCTGACTGGTGGGAATTGAACCAAAGTCTCTCAAGTGCTGTAGGAGCTAATTAAAATGCATCTTATTCCAGGAAAGACTCATTACCTTTTTTTTCCTCCTCTTCCCTCCCCTCCCCCATTTTTTGATATTTATATAAGGGTATGTCTACTGTAATGGTTGGGAAGGATGAATAAAAAGTTTCATTTCAGGAGAAAGAAAGCAGCAAGGCTCTTTAGCTGTAGATTCTGAGTCGTATGAAAGAGCAACAACAGGATGATATTAACCAACTCCACATGGCCATCTGAAGTTTGTATTCCCTCTTGCCAACGAGCTGGGGTCTCCTTGCCCTTCCCCTCCTGCCAGAAACCCTCAGAAGAAGTTCAAAAGGACCAGGTTGTATCTACAGGTGCAGATCAGTGCCTGTCTATCCGAATACGCACCTGCACTTTCCCCCAACAGAACAAGTCTAGACATGACCTTCTCTGCTTTTTCTTCATTTTGTGGCACCAATCCTTTTGAAGTGGTGGCTGGCAAGGTGTCATTAAGTCCACCCCTTTCCATCCAGTGCTTCCTTTGCAGAAGACCTAAAGAGGAGAAGGAAGAGGAGGAGTGATCCCTTCCTGGCTCATCATGGGATCCAAGAGCAGCAGCCGTGCCAGAGAGCAGGAGAGAAGCTTTGATATGGCATTTCTCTCTAGCACATGTCTCAGTGGCCCCATCTCTGAAAAACAACTTAATAGCAGGGGAGAAATCTTAGTGTGCCAAGTGATAACTAGGTTAAATCCATACAAATCAATGGAACTGATGGAGGAACTGATTCACTTGATCACTATAGGTTCAATGGGCTAACTCTAGTTGCCACTTACCATACTGGGCAATAGGATTTCAGCCAAGCCATTGAATGGAATGGAATGGACTGAAGAGTAACTGCCAACTCAGTTCTCTGACACTGTTGATGCACCAGAGACAGAGCATCAGCTGGCCTATAGGGGGCCCCACACTTGCAAAATTATAACACACTTTAAGAGTGTATGTGTGTGTGCAGGATAGCAGATGTCTCCAGAGGGAGCCCAATGAGATCACAGCATGCCCAATGGACATATAATACTGAATACTGAGTGTGCTTGGTAAAGTTGCAAGTGGGGATAGAACAGTCTATCCTAGGAGGGGACGAGACTTACACTCCAGACATAGGCACCACATATGTTATTACAGATCCTACTTGCCTTATTGTAATCATCTTGTGTAACTTTTAGGCTTCCTTGCTTTAAAGACAGGCTACCCATTTCTAAAAACGGGTGGATGATTTCCATGTAAAAATACACACAATCCTCTCTCTCTTTGCACAGCAACAACAGGGAGATTTTAAGAGAGGGATGTCATTAATCGTATAAGCCAGAGGTTCCCAAACTTTTTCGCCCCGTAGACCACTTGCCATTTTCATCAGACCTGAAGGGGTTGTAGAGCAGATTCAAGAGAAGGCCTTCTACATTTTTGGTGTCTTTGGTTTGCCTGGGTGGGTGGGTGGGAGGATTTTTATAGAGTTTTAAAGTTTTTTTTAAAATGAATCAATTTATCACTTGACTGATTTGTAAGAAAAACACATGAATTCATTATTCTTGATTCGTCAACCTTGACAAATGACAAATCAAAATGAATCTTTTTAAAAATTTGTTCCCATCTCTAGTTGTGAAAAGCATTTTGGCTGCAGTACTGCCATTTAACCAACATACCATAAGGCTCCTCAAGAGTTCTGTTCATGGATAATGGCCTCATTTCCACTTTAGTTTCACATAGGTCAAACAGAACGCTATACAAGTATGTGAAATTTACAAAAAAACAAAATAACCCCCCCAAAAGTACCTTGCTGTTTATCACTGGCAACTTGGCCAGGTTTTTTACTGTATGAATGATAGTTTGCTTTTGTGAGTATAGAATAGGGCCGATGGAACATAGAGCTCTATCCTCCGACAGAAAGGCATGGCATGGGAGCTTCTGTGACCACCTTTTGCATCTCTTATCAGAAGTAGTTGCCTCACTCTTCCTAAGGGTAGGGCCCACTCCTGAGTTTCTGTTAGAATTGGGCACAAAATGAAAATATAGCATTTTGATTTGTTTCATTTCTCCTTATGTTTTGTTTAGTTAATACTGTAATAAATTTTAAAAATATTTTTGGAATGAAATGATTTGTTATGCTATATGGCTCCCCTGGGTTCTAGAGGCACCACACCTGGGGGAGGGGTAGTTTCTTTGGACTCTTTCCTTTAAGCCCCCCAAGGTTGGAGAGGTTTGGGGTTTAGAGGGCTGAGTTATTAAACTCCAAAGGGAGTGCCCCCATGAGAAAATCATTCTGATTGACTAGGGAAGTGCTTAATAAGCACTTCCCAAACCAATTAATTTTTCTTTTCTTTTCGGGAAATCGCCTTTGCAGTTTAATAACTCAGCCCCCTGAACCCCAAACCTCTCCAAATTTCAGGAGCTTAAAGGAAAGAGTCCAAAGAAGCAGTTTGGTTCCTCTGGGACAAATGGTTTCATTTCTAGAGGGGAAAATGGTGTTTAGTTTCATACCAAAATGGGTCCTAACATTTCATTTCACAATGAAACAACTTGTTATGTACTGAAATGGCAAAACAGCATTTCGTTTTTCATTTCGTGGCCATCTCTACTTTTGTATAATGCTCTTGCTCTTGGTATATAGTATCTGAAGGTTGCTAACTTGCTACAACCAAACTACTTAGATTTTCACAAAATATCTGGGATGTGACAAGGAGAGCAACTGATTTCTAAAGTAATTTCAATGGGATTTTATTTTATTTTTATTTTATTTTTTAAAATGTGGTTTAAAGAGAAGATATTGCAAAGTGGAGGCCTACCACCTCTGGGAACTAATAAGCAGGCCGTCTGTGAAGTTCCCACTATGTGGCTGGGAAAATAAACACAGAAATGTATGGAGCAAACCACGGCACACATTTTCAGAAACATAATATTTATTTTTGTGTTTAAATTTCACACTGCAAGAATATTAAATAAATAGGATGAAAGCTGTTGAGGTTTGCATGAGATTTTCAAGCTTCCGCCTGTAAGTTAAAATAAGCAAAAGAGAACATTGGTTTGACCTCAGGAATAATGTTTGTTCCAACTCAAAAGGTAACTTTTTCAGCTGCGTTACAAAAGCCAAAGAGGAGAACAGGTTAACCTGCCGGTGGAAATTTTAGCTAGATGCTTTCGACAAAGTTTTTATGAGCGCTATTTGTGAACCATGGTTTCCATTCCTTGCAAGTGTTTAACACTCGCCTCTATGGCTAGGTTCAGTTGCAACCAGCTGATTGTTACAGCTTTTGCGTTTACAGTATATGTCCCATCAAAGCTCCTTCACAAGAGGAACAGAGGTGACTGAACATATCTAGAAAATGTTTCTGACAACATGGCTTCCAGGCCTTTTTTTATTGGTGCCAGGTAAAGAGCCGATCCACTGCTAGAGCTCTTTTGTGTTTGATAAGAGTGAATATTTTTCTCATTCATCAGCATCTTTATTTTAATTGTAGGTGGGAAGACATTACCCTACACTGAGAACCAAGGCAGAAGCTCAGCAGGGATAAGGAAGAGATCTCATGGGACTGATGGGGGTGTGTGGGAAAGATGGCACGTGTTCAGCTGTCAGCTGAGGTGGGTAGCTCAGGGCAACAGGAAAAAGCTTCCTCCACGCTACATAAACCATGGTGCATCCGGGATTAAATGAGCAGGGACTCAGAGTTGACCGAAGACCAGGGTCAGATGGGATCTAAGGCCCAAACAAATATTAGCACAGTAGTGGAAAACATGCTGTCTTCAAGATACTGTTGGACTGCTTCAGCCCCAGCCAACTGAGCTGATGTTGAGGGATTATGGGAATTGTCCTTTGATTTTATGAAGAAGGCTTCACATTCTTCCACCCCTGGATTAAAGATTGGGCAACTGAACTGAATCACGATGTTCCCTGTCTTTAAAAAAAAGCCCAGCCATTTGTGAACAGTAATTATGCCTCATGTTTATTCATTTTGAAAATTTGCACCCCCATTTTCACTTGAACATTGCAAACCAGTGCACAACAGACTGGTGTCTAGGAATATGAGCGCACACACACCGAGAGAGAAAAGCAACAGTTCTTTGTCTTTTGGAGGATGAAATCAAATTCTCTGAAGGCTAATGTAAGTGCTGGCCCTGGCAAGAAAACAGAGTGAGGGGTCCGTTCTGCCAGTTTTTTCCATTCCAGTGAAGGGCTTTCCTTCCTGTCTGCCCACTAATGTGGCTCCGTGTAGCTTCAATCTACATAATCTCCCACCAAGTTTCATACAATTGCTTCTGTCAATATTGTTTTCAGGCCTTGTTGGCTCTCAGGAAATGGTGGATCCCCCAGCAAGCTTATTATCGATATGTTCATTAGGGGTAAAGAAATCCATGACTCCGTCTCCTTTTTAACTGTGAAGGTTGTCGAACGCTGAAGGGAATCTCTAGCCTGTTTTGGTTTCTTCCAGCCAGTCTAGCAACAGGCTCGTGCAACGTGTGACACAGCACAGCAGCCGGTGATGCTCGTCTGCCAGGCCTACCCTCTGGGGCCAGGTCAGGCTGTGCCTTGAGCAAAAGCAGGGTCGATTGGTTCCTGCTGGGCTGCTGTATGCGCATAGCCCCAGATGGTGTCTGGCTTGGTAGACCACCACTCTACAAGCAAGAGGAGAAAGAGAAACACGCTGCATCGTGATCCAGTTTGTTTTCCTATTCCCCAAATTTCTGCAAATCAGATGCAGCTTCTCTATATGAAATGCTGAAAGGTGTCTCCCACCAGGGCATTACTCTTAACTGGGCTCTCTGCAAGTCACTCAATAGACTCTGAACCAAAGTAGGAAGGTCAAGAAAATAATCAAGTGCAGGGAGCCACTTGGAAATAGAGATGGACACGAAACGAATTTAGTATTCATTTTGTTATTTGTTATCCATTTCGTTAGGGAATGAAACAAATAACGAACTGACCCATCACAGAAACACGAAACGAAATGGAGCTGAAGTTTCCACTTTGTTCTGCTTTGTTTTTTAGCAATCCACTCCTATGGGAAAGATTTCAGGCACCTAGCAGCTGATCTGTGCTGGCCTGAAGCCAGCGCCAAACAGCTGATGGGTGCCAAAAGTCTGTCCTTTCCCCCCACCCCATGGGTGTGTGTGGGGGGGGGAGAGCACACTTTTAAAACTTATATTCCCTACTCAGTTGCTCCGCGCTGGCTTCCTGTGCCCCGTTTTCCCAGAAAACGAGGTGCAGGAAAGCCAGTGAGGAACAGCTGAGAGGTGGGGTGGGAAAGATAAGTTTCCCATTGGGAGGGGGGAAATGTTTAAAGAGGTTGGGAGTTTGATTCCCCATTGGGCCTCTCTGGCAGGGGGCTGGGTGTGATGATCCATAGTGTCCCTTCCAATTCAGCAGTTCTCATATTATGTGCATGCAATTTATGCCCCAAAACGCGTAGAAAAGAAAATCTAGCAAATGGCTGAGATGACACTATTGAAGTAGCCTACTTTTGGTCCAAACTAGTCTAATTACCTTAATGTTTTGATTTGTTTTTAATGTTAACTATAATTCATATATGCCCCTAATTTTACATTGTGCAATGCTGGGATGCAAAGAAAGAAAGGTGACCTGGTGACCCCTGGATGGCATTCACGTTATAGTATGACTAATGCATAGGGACAAGAAGAGGCTAGTTTCAATGCAGGAGCTCTGTAAGTACCATATAAGCCAGAGATGGGGAATATATGACTGCTGTTTCCACCCGAACTCCCTGCTGGTGAAGCTGGCTACTGTTGATGGGCAGTGCCATCCAGTAACATCTGGAGAGATCCACCTTCCCCACTGTTGAAGCAGGAGACATGACCGGTCTGTGGCCTCATGAAGATGATAAAATACACTATGGCAGAGGAATTGTTTGGACTGCAAGACAAAGCGTCTTACAGGAGTGGACAAGATAGCAGTTGGTGATGACCAGAATGCTTCCCAATATTTTTAAAAAGACAATGGATCCACATCTCCCCCTGCAGATGTTTTATTACCTCTTTTGGAAAAAAACATAGCATGGCACAAGCAGCATGTAAAGCCATTCCAGGAGGGTCTTGCCCCATGTCAGGACAGTGCTCGCCTGAATTAAGGATCACAGCAGGAGACGTATTATGGGGAGGATTCTGTGGCAAGGCTGCTGCCACTTCATGTGACCTGCTAGGTTGCTACTGCCAGGGCAGAAGAGAAGGCTGGCTTTTGACTGTTTTGAGGGGCATGTGTGTGTGTGTGTCTTCTTTTCTTTTTTGTTAAGGGGGAAGAACAAACTCTGCCAGGAGTAGCACTGTGGGAGGCTTTGGGGTGGAGTGCGAGGGGATCCAGGGAGCTTGGAATCACTATGGCTCTTGGGTTGCCTGTGAGAGATAGAATATAGGAGAGATGGGCACGAATAAAAAAAAATGGCATTTCGTTTGTCGTTTGTCATTTGGAGGGTCCGTTTCAGTTCGTTTCCATTTTTTGTGAATTTTTGCAAAAAAATCATTTTTGTTTGTGTTCGTTTTGTTACCATTTTGTTACCATTTATTTCAATTTTTTGTGATTTTTTTTTAGGATTTTAAGCAATTCACTTGTATTGCAGTAACGGAAACGAAATGCACGACAAAATTTCCGGTGTTTCTGTTCGTTTTGTTTCATTTTAGAGACAAAATTCGTTTGTCATATCGTTGCGTAACAAAATGAAAAAACAAAAACGGAAACGAAAAATTGTTCGCTTCGTGCCGATCTCTAGAATATAGCTAGAAGAACATTTAAGGGCAAAAACAGACTTATGTAGACAGAAGGCAATAACATGTTTCCCCTCCCAATTACTCCCTTGCCAAAGCTTCTGTGTCCACAAAGGCAGCCTGCAAATGAATCCCTTATGTGCAAACATATGCAGGATTAACTGCATCTAGAGCTATGCTGTTGGGAAAACAAATACCCTTTAACTCTTAAGGGGAGCGCTTCTAATTGTGAAGCTGGATTTTCAACTGTTTCTACCTTAAGCCTGCTGTTTCGGACATCCAGAGCGGGAGACCTTCCGTGGTGTAAGTGGTCTCGTACCAGTGGACTTCCCTCCCACAGACCGATCAACACTTGACTCTCTGGCTGGGAAATATGTGGCCATTCCGATTTTGCTGGACCGTAGGGTAGTTCTCACTGCTGAAGTTTTATTTACTACCTTACACGCTGTCTGTGGTGTGCATGACTGGCAGGGACTTTTCTGGGATAGGGTGATTGTCTGTCACAGAATATTCCTTCCAGATTTTTTGGAAAACCCAGGAAGTACAGACCACCACATGCCAGAACATCCTTGATCCATGCATTGCATACCTACAACTTTTTGGTTCTTTGTCAATGGCTACTAGATTTTTTTTTTTTGGTGCAAGTAAGATTATAAGAACATAAGAACAGCCTTGCTGGAACAGGCCACAACCGATCCAGTCCAAGATTCTGCCATTTGCTTCAGGGTATTCCCAAGCAGATATCTTCACCTGCTTACGATTCCCTGCAAATGGCATTGAGAGATATCCTGCCCCTCTCTCTCCAACCCAGAGGTTGTCCTTAGGCATCCATCATGATTGCCATTGATACCCTTGTTCTCCATGAACTTGTCCAATCCTTTCTTAAAGCTGTCAAGGCTGACTGCTGTCACCACTTCTTCTGGCAGGAAGTTCCAGAGACCAGTGATCCTCTGGGTGAAAAAGTACTTTCTCTTATTTGTTTGAGATCTAGCATTCAAAAGTTTCATGGAGTGCCCCTAATTCTAGTGTTGTACAATAGGGAAAACAGCTTTTCCTTATCTGCTTTGTCCACACTGTTTATGATTTTATAAACTCCATTTTAGTTCAGCTACAGCTTGCTAGGGTAGAACCAAAGCTTAAGCTATCTCCTGGAACTGCCTTAAGGTCTTGGGAAATTGAAACTTTCTTCCTGTTCACTTGTCGCGCCCCCCCCCCCCATTTTTTATAAAATTACTGGTATTATTATTTAATTTTTTAAAATAGTATTTTTAATAAAGCAGTGCTGATGCTCTATGACACTACTTTTTTAAAAAAAACTCAAAAGCTTTCTCCCACTTTCCCATAGAAGAGGAGAAAGGAGGGCACAAAGATGATGACCATTTTTAATTTTTAATTTAATTTAATTTTTTTTATTTCTTTCCCTTTCGATGCAGGAAGGAGAGATAGGATTGCTTGAGGTGGAGGTGCTGTTTCCTGCCTTGAACCCCCTGCTCCTTGCACAAGAATGCAAGGACACACCCCTCCCATGACATACCATGCTTAGAATGTTTTGGGCATTTGGGCTTAGAAAAAGAGTGGCACAGTAAAAAAGTCATTTTGGGGCACTATCACACAAGGGGGAAGATGCGGGGTATGGGAAACTCCAGCTTTTGTCCTTACCTGATCACGTAACTGAAGATGTGGGTTTCGAGTTCCCACATCCCTTGGATTCTGCTCTGCTTCTCTTATGTCCCCACGGCCCTAACCTGCTTCAAGCAGGCACAGAGGAAATAAAAAACAAAATAAAACAAATTGGCCGACCAGCCCCAGGGACAGCTGCTGGGAGCTAAGAAGAAAAAAATAAATGAAAAAATGTCCCTACAGGCCCACAGGCCAGCTGACAGGTGCTGCGGGTAGGGAGGAATAAATATTTAATTTTTTTTAAAAAAAACCCTTCAAACAGCCCCAGGGCTGGCTGGTGGGGGGCTAAGGAAAATTTTTTTTAAAATCTGCTGAAAAAACAGATCATATGCACCCCCACGCTGGGGAAAATGTGCATTTTTAAGCAGAGCAAAAAATACCCAAGACCTCTGGTAGGTCTTGGAAAGCTCACTAGAACCGGCTAAAGGGGGGCACTGCCAGGGTGTTTTAATAGCAAAATGACCGTGGGGACAAGATTTTTGGTGTTGGTTTATCAGAGAATTAGATCTGGAAAAAATGTCCCTACAGGCCCGCAGGCCAGCTGACTGGTGCTGCGGGTGGGGAGGAATAAATATTTTAAAAAAATAAAAAAAAACCTTCAAACAGCCCCAGGGCTGGCTGGTGGGGGCTAAGGAAAAATTAAAAAAAAACTGCTGAAAAAAAACAGATCATATGCACCCCCTCGCTGGGGAAAATGTGCATTTTTAAGCAGAGCAAAAAATACCCAAGAGCTCTGGTAGGTCTTGGAAAGCTCACTAGAACCTGCTAAAGGGGGCACTATTGGGGGTTTTTAATAGCCCAATGACCGTGGGGACAAGATTTTTTGGTGTTGGTTTATCAGAAAATTAGATCTGGGTTTTAATAGAGCCCTTTGTCCCTTTCTCAGAATACTAAAACCAAGGATCAGCCAAAGTCAAACTAAATGTCACAGAGAGTACATTATTATTAGAAGAAGAAATCCATAAGGCATTTGATTGTCATAGCATGGGTTTTCCACACCTCAGCTTGCAAATTACCCAGTTTTGTTTTGTGATTGGCCATGAGGAAGTAAATTGCAAGTGTGACACTTCAGGCAATGGAACAGCCAGTAGAAACAATAGTATAGCGCTATGTGTGTGTACTTGGAAGTTGTTGCCACTGTCTTCAGTAGTGTCCTTTAGGAGTAAGTGACTGCAAAGGTTAGATGTGGGAGGAGAGTGATAAAACAGAGCGAAGGGGGTTTCTGTGGTGTCTTCTGTTTGTGTTTGAGTGGATATGATCAGAAGGTATCTTAAGGATCTTCCTGCTCAACACAGGAACGTTGGAGAGTCAGGAAGCAAGAGGAAAAGGAGGCCCAGCTCTTGAGGATGGTGTCTGGATACACATCCCCATCCTTCTGCCCACACTTAGAAGAACCCTTATGGGCTCAGGCAAATGCTAGAACTTCCATAAAACCAACGTACAGGCTTCAATAGAAAGCAAACCTACAGCTCACACAGCGGGGGGGGGGGGGAAGGAAAATTTTGGCAACAGCTCTTCCCCTCTCCTCAAGTATTGTCACATTCACACATGCACAGGACACAGGATATTTCATATTGAGGAATATCTGGAAGTCATGTGAGTCATGGCTACTGGACTTCTTTTTTCTTGATAGTTACAAATGTTTCTCTGCTCATCCAAACAGCTTCATCAGTCTGAATCCTATGGATACTATTGTCTACCTAACAAGCCTATTCAGGCCATTGTTCATCTTATGTGCCTGTTTCAGACCAGGGTGACAAGAGGTCAAAGCAGACTATAAGATGGAGGACTTGCACTAGCTGTATTCAGACTGATGAAGTTGTTTGGGTGAGCAGTGAAATGTTTCTGTCTCTCAAGAAAAAGAAGTCCAGTAGCCATGACTCAACTTCCAGATTACCTGTACGCGCCTGGATGAATGAGAATCTTCACAGACATCTTGAGGAACAGTAGTGTTATCTTCAGCGTTGAAATTTAAAAGGATAGAATCCACAGTGTCACAAACCATCGGCTCTCAAGTTTTTTTTTTTGGGGGGGGGAGGGTTGTTTGTTTTTGGTCCGCACTTGAGCCCAATGACCTGAATTTATTTCTGTTCTGGCTGCACAGCATGTGAAGATGCCCCTGTCCCAAGAGAGATCTTGGAGGCACATGCTCAGCAGCTGCTGAGGGGAAAAAAAGGTTTCCTTCCAGCAAGCACAGCTTCCTGAGTTTTATTGCACCCCTGACTCAAAGGAGGGCACTTTTACAAGACGAAGGATCCAGATGAAGGGGGACTTTCTCTCCTGCATGCATTTAGGAGCTACATATTCATCACTGGAGTCCATCTGGAGTGGACTGTAAACTCCCCACTTATCCACCTAACAAAGCAGAGAGGGAGGGGAAGGGAGGAAAGAAGAGGGGCAGCTAGAGCTTGCACAAACAGAGAGGGCCCACACTGAACATATGTTAGTGGCATACAGACAAGCTGCTTTTGTTGGATTCTGTGGGAATGCAGTCTTAGGTGGGGCTTGCGTCCCTACTTAGAGGTAGGCACATGTCTAAGATGTCTAAGAACACAACCCTAAACAGACTCTCCCTTCTTTTGATGACAAATTCGTAACGACTATTCGTTTTTCATGATGGAAACCCGCCGTCTACAGTCATAGTACTGGATTGCTAGGAAAGCTCCCAGTTACAACAGTCAAAACTAGAGGCCATGAGAACTTCAGATTTCTGCATAAATCTTTGATTTAACCCATCTTTAGGAGGACTGTGAAGCAAAATTGAATCAAGGGTATCTTTTAATTCTGCTGGAAATTCATTTTTCAAGGCTAGTGCAGCGGTGTGTTTTCTGTACAATCCTTAGATATAGTTCTGTTTAGTTAAATGGGATGTACTGCTGGGTAACTGTGTGCTGGACTGAAACCCTAGGTCTTCTGGCAGGGAGAACTCTAGTCCTCTGAAACACAGAGTCCTCCATATTCTGCCATACCTCTGAACGTCTGAAGCAATGCCACACATTCTTCAACCTGCCTAGCTTCTACGCCCCACCTTATATAGTCAGTCATCCCTGTCCTACACCCAGGTTTCACAGCAGTTCCTAAGAATTTGTGACATCTGAGTGTCAAAAATTTTGGGGAGGGACTGCACCACCACTGAACAGCATATTTCTTTTTGTTCTGTTCTGCTTTGCTTTGCTTCGCTCCCACACATATTGTGGGGACCCCAATTCTGCACACGGTTATACCGATTTGTCGGCTTTCTGGACGGGTGTCATTTGATGACATTTCCTGGTGGATGCTTTTCTGCCAGGCGGTCCTGACCAATTGCTAAATATGGAGGGAATGGAAGTAGATGGAAAGAGGATGAAGGAGACAGATAAAAAGGGAGGCCAACCTGTGCTGAACTAAAAAAAGTCTTGCAAGAGTCCAATTTCATGCAGGCACCTAGGAAGGCTAGCAAGCTTCTACTTCAATTTATTTAAATAATTTCTATCTTGTTTTGCAATATAATATGCAAAGTCAAACAAAATATTGGAAACCTCCTAAGGCTGATCTGGAAGTTGAGTCATGGCAACTGGACTTCTTTTTCTTGAGATATAGAAACATAGAGATAGAAAGAGCTTCATCAGTTTCTATCTCTCAAAAAAGAAGTCCAGTAGCCATGACTCAAATTCCAGATAAACTCACCTGGATGACGGAGAATCTTCACAGACAGGAAGTTTAATTGATAAAATATAGATACAAATCTTAACAACCCCCCCCCGCAAACATAAAAACAGCATGTTTTCACATCTTCCAGGACTATGCTTTAGGAACAGATGTTATAAAAATTCGAGGACTGAGGCCGAAACCACAAGTCCTGAAAACTTCCATTCATGTTTTATTTATTTATTTATTTAGAACATCTGGTGAGATGTCTGCCATTGTTCTTGAAAGCAGATTGGCAAAGCAAGATGGAGGTTATAGAGACGGGAATTCCCAGAGACCCCCAAACAGAGCAATTACACATTAAGAACTGCACTTTATTTGCTTCCATTGGCTGTTAAGGTTATCTTGATGGATAGAAATGTCTGCTTTTTAAAAAAAAGTTTACTTCCTTGGTACCACTTATTGTCTATTACCCATATATGCAGGAAGAAATCACCTGTCTTAAAAGGTTTAATGATACCTAGAAAGCAGTCATCTGCTTCTTTGCTCTGACAGCTTCAGCTGCCTAGAGGACTTCGGTGATTGGAATGATGGATCACTTCTGCTGCACGCCATATGTTAAATGGTATTAGCTACAGCAGAGTTATCTGTTTTCTTCTTGCATGCACAGTGTGTTAGGTATCCTTTATTTCAGGCTTTATGCCCCCAAATCTTTGAGCATAAGCATTACATGCTCGGTTCGTATCATCTGTTTTTCACTGTGAATACCAAATGCTGTAGGGAAGTAGAATCATGGAATGAAGGGGTGTATGTTGCTCATATGATCACGGTTCCCCTAAGCTAGTGGTCCTCACCATTTGGTCCTCCAGATGTTTTGGTCTTTAATGCTCAGAAATTCCCCAAGCCAGCATTGCCAATGGTCAGGGATTCTGGGAGTTGAAGTCCAAAACGGCTGGACCAACAATGAAGAATTTCAGATCTCGCCTGCTCCCTGATTGGAATAAAGAAAGTGTTACGACTTAGGGCCTTTTTACACGACCTCTAAGATCTGCTGGTCCCTTAAATTCGGACCAGAGAATTTGGGGGTCTGTCGCTCTTCCTGCGTTCCCACCCCCTCCCGGTTCCTGGCTGCTGGCGGCGTGTGGGGAGGGAGAAAAAAAAGGAAGAAAAGATCGGCTTACCTCCGTTCTGCCTCTCGCTCTGCTCCCGGCAACATTCCATTATCTCTCTCTCTTTTTTTTTTCATTCTCTTAAAGTAGCTCTTAAAGGGGCGGGAGCCAAAAAAACAACAAACAGAAGGGAGGAGAGCCCCACACTCACTATCCTTACACCGCATCAAGCAATTTTCACCGGGGAAGAGCAGGTACAAGAAAATTGCGCTGGGACGCGCTTATGGGGGTGTGGTTGCACTTAATTTCCTGTAAGCTTCGGAGCTGGTGGGGAAACATTTCTAAGCTCTGGAGCTGGGAGCCATTTGCGGCGCAGTTTAGGGGTCGTGTAAAAAGGCCCTTAGAGCAAGTGGTTCTCAACCTTTGGTCCCCAAATATTCCTGGACTAAAACTCCCAGAAGCTTCCACCACTTGCTTGTACTTCCTAGGAATTCTGAGGATGTGTATCTAAGGACCCAGGGTTGGGAACGATTTTGACCACAGAGTGGCCGTTTGGTGATGTTTGGCCTGTGCCTGAATGTGAGGAAGATGGAGTATCTGATGACCAACCCAAATGAATGGGATATCTACTATTGCAGCCGATGGGAGACTGCAATAGTAGATATTATCACATCAAGTATCAACAGTGCCTGGCAAAAATGGCATATGGCATCAAGTGTCATGTGTAACAAAAGATCAGTGACAATTTAAAGTAAAAGATCTATCACACCATCATACAACCTGTTGTGGTCTATGCCACGGAATGCTGGCTGTTAACTATAGTTGTTGAATGCCTCCTTGGTGTCATGGATGCAAAGATGCTATAATGGACCACTGGCCTCACAGAAAATGATTATGTGCACAATGTTGACATGCAATCTAAATATGGCATTGTACCAATTGCTGACAAGATGTGTGAAACTCAATTGTGTTGGTATGGACATGTAGTGCTGATGAGGAAAGTGGCCAAAAAGGGTCTCACCCTGGAAGTCAGCAGATCCAGGCCGAGGGGGTGGGAAAAATAAAACAGCACTGGATGAACACCCTTGACAATGACCTGAAGTTGTCCTGGAATCACCCAAACCAAGGCTGTGACCATGTAAAATAGAGCACAAAAAGCAGAATAGTGGGACCGATGCTAAGAAAAAGAAGAAAACTGAAGTCCTGAAATAGGAAATGGACAAGGGGTATGATAATAATGATTATAATAATGATTGTTATAATTATTCTTATCAGTGCTACCATTAGGGATGGGCACCAAACGAAAAACGAAACACTGATTCATCAGTTCATTACGTAACAAAATGAAATGAAATGAAACAAACGGGGGAAGTAGTGTTTCGTTAGTAACAAAATGAACCGGCGTTTTTTTGTTTAAAATTAACCTATTCATTTTTCTGTAAAACAGCTCCCCTGGGTCCAAGAGGCACCACATTTGGTGTACAATTTCCTTGGACACTCCCCTTTAAGCCCTCCAAACTTGGAGAGATTTGGGGCCCAGGGGGCTGAGTTATTCAACTTCAAAGGGGGTGCCCCCAGAAAAGAGCATTTCTAATTGCAATGTTATGTGCTTGAAATGAGTGATCCCAGGCAGCTCCACTGTAATTTCCATGCTGCTAGCTGCCTGGGGTCACTATTTTCAAGCACATAACATTGCAATTAGAAACACTGCACCTTCCCCCCTCCCTGAACCCCAAATCCCTCCACATTTGAAGGGCTTAAAGGGGAGAGTCCAAGGAAGGCACCCACCACATTTGGTGGCTCCAGGACATAGGGGACCCGTTTTATAGAATAATTAATTGGTTCATTACTGGTTCATTTTTTATGAATTTTTTAAAAAACATTATTTCTAATGAAACAAATCACGGGGGAACGAAACAAAATGAAGCAAATCTCAATTTTTCCATTTTGTGCCCATCCCTAATCACCATCACCATTATCCCCATTGTCATAGTATTCTAACTCAAACACTGGTTAGTCTTTTGATAGTGAGGATGATAATGATGACAGAATCATGGTGATACTAAGAATGCAGTTGTTGAGATGGGCATCAGGGTGCCTCTAACTCATGGTGACCCCATGGATGAATGATCTCCCAAAAGATCCCTGTTCTTGCTTGAATATCCACCCAGGGATAGTTGAACAATGCTAATTTGGATGTGCACTGTCCAAATCAACACTGTTCAGCTAATCCCAAATTGCGAACTGAATTGCCTTGATTTGGCCTGATTCTATATTGAATTAGAATGGACACATTCATTCTAGGGCCAAATGAACAAATTTATAAATCACTTTATATCCGGAATGCAAACAGAATTAAGAAGAATGAAAATCACTTCAGTTTCTTTTTTAGATCCAGAGCTCACATTAGATCAAATGAGATTCCAATCACTCCAGAATGAACTGCGGTAGAGATGGGTGTTTTGTATCAAAAGGGGGCGGGTTCCAAAACAAAACATGCCAGCACAGCTGGCGCTCGGAACCCAGTCCCACTGTCCAGAACAAAATCAACTACTTTTCTTACCTTTCTTTACCTGGCGCTGGGTAAAATTCCAATCAGGAAGCATCCTCCAATGCATCATCTTTCCCTCTCCCTGGCACTGGTCAATCAGACAGGGAGGCGGGATGATGTATGTCATTGCACAGCTCCTGATTGGTCAGCAGCACGAAGTAGAGGGAAAGATGATGCCTCGGAATCTGCTTCCTGGTTGGATTTTCATCCAGCATGAACTACAGCAAGGCAAGACAGTGGTTAATTTTGTTCCGGAGGGTGGGACTGGGTTCCAAGCGCCAACTGTGCTGGCGTGTTTCATTTCGGAACCAGTCCCCTTCCAAAATGAAACACAGATTTCTAAACTGAGGTATTTTCCAAAGTCCCACCTTGGGCTCCAAATCAAATCAGTGGACTCATGGACAATCTCTGTGTTAATATTTTCTATCACTGTTCATCCATTCATTAATACACCAATTTTAATTGTATACTATGATTTGAAGGGATTTCCATGGAATCTTACAGCTAAAGAATGTGATGATTTATTTTTGGCAGTTAAATTTTACAGGATTTTAAAATAAAAACAAGGAACTGGAGGCCACAATGTAGAAACTCACATTTTCTTAAAAGAGAAAAGTGTCAGTCATGGTGAAATTCTCAATGAAACCCCTCATGGAATGTTCGCTGTTTTTAAAAAGGTACAATAGTATTTATGTACATGGTTTTAGTTCTGTTGCCCTTTCAGTTGGAGGAGCGACTGTGGGAGTGGAGGAGTAATGGTTGGCTTGAACTTTAAAATAATCTTCCCAGTACAGGAGATGTTGCAGTGCTCAGTTGCCATCCAGTGTTAACAGCTTTGGCCCTGAAATGTTATTTTGCTTTTCCACTCTCCCTTCAAACATAATAAATAAACCTGCAAGCATCACTAAACTATCCTGAGCCTGAAGTGGCAGACAACTTGATCAGAAGAGTATCTTTAAATTCCCATTTAGAGAGCTGGCTCAGAGACCTTCTGTAAAGGTAAAGGTTCCCCCCACACATGCGTGCTAGTCATGTCCAACTCTAGGGGCGGTGCTCATCTCTGTATTCAAGCCAAAGAGCCAGTGTTGTGCAAGTTCATGGCCATGTGGCTGGCATGGCTGCAAGGAAATACTTTTTACCCTCCCACTGTTTACGGTGGTACCTATTTACTTGCATTCCCATGCTTTCGAACTGCTAGGTTGGCAGGAGCTGGGGTTAACAGCGGGAGCTCGCTCCGCTGCGTGGCACCCAGGATTCGAACCACCGAGCTGCCAATGTTGCAGTCAACAGTTTTCGGAGTCTTAGTCCACTGAGTGGATGGTATAATCCAGTCATTTCAAAAGATCATGATCAACATGAGCTCTGGGTGTGATTTCTCTACAAGGTGGATTGTGCATGCAAAATTAAATGTGGTTTGGCCAAAGCTGAGCATTTTTGCAGAGTACTCCTCATGCACAGTACACCAGACTTTTAAGTGTCTCCCTTGGTCCCTGTCTTTCCGTCATGTTGGGTTACAATGTGCATGTGTACTGAGACAAAGGACCAAAAGAAAAACATTCAAAACTGTGATCTCAATGCGATCATTTGTACAGTTGTTGTGAATGTGTGAGTGCATGCAAGTGAATTATCGTGGCAGACATGGCCTGTCAATAGTGAAAGAGCAGGAACTGACAGGCTGTAGGTACCAATATGTCAAAAAGAATTGAACTCATGCAATCAGATTATTATAACCTTAGCAAATATGGGTATGCATTGATGTAGCCATGTGTATGCAGTCTTCCAACCATCTGCTCTCTCTGTGTCTCCCATAATGCAAGCAAAGAATGGCTGGGGAGGTAGACTCTGATACACATGGAAAGCTCAGGTTAAAGAAGGTGGAATCCAGTGAACTAAAAGCTGAAGAAATGAAGCTGCATGTTTCAGTTCTAGAATATAGGCATTCTCTCAAATTAGAGCAGAACTCAGGAGGAATGGAAGTAGTATCAGAATGAACCCACGGAACAATGGAAGAACAAAGCAGAAAAAAAAATTCCAACTTCTTCCCAAATGGGAGCAATTTAAGCATGTACTTTGTCACCAAATCAATGAGCCTTACAAGGTTTTTGTGGACAGATCATATCCTTCATTTTTAATCACCTTCCTTTCATTTGAAGACCCCTTCCCTACTTTTCTAACCCATCCTATTAAATGCACACAGGACTTGCATGCGGCTCCTGTTTTTCTTCAAGTGGCTGTGCAACTTGAGTGATTATTTTCTATAATAGCGCCATCTTTTTTGAACTCCCAGTTGAGAGAAGTTAGCTTGGCAGATCCATTGTTAGCATCCTGAACCAGTCTGAGAAGACCTTCAGCTCGTGGGATCTATTTTGTTTCTCACTGGAATGCCAAAGACCACCAACTAGAGCCAGATAGAAATTGGTGCTTCAAGTTAGACCTAGAATTTTAGAAGAAGGGGGCCACTGAACCCAGACATTCATTGGCAGTAGCCAAATTGGCACCTCTACTAAAAAACCCTTCCATACACAAACCTGCTTCCCTTTCCACGCCTATTCCCCAGCATTCTTAATCTTCGCAGTCTAACTGAGGGTGCAGCTACATTGCACGGCACTCTGCTTTTTGCCTCAGAGTTTGCACACTTGAAATAAATGTGTTTTCTGTCGACAGCATGATATATATCAGGGAGCTCACTCCACCTGTTCAAAACTG
Source organism: Phrynocephalus versicolor (assembly GCA_023846285.1). Lineage (NCBI taxonomy): Eukaryota > Metazoa > Chordata > Lepidosauria > Squamata > Agamidae > Phrynocephalus > Phrynocephalus versicolor. Next base: position 25,956,044 of record JAHTLZ010003547.1, on the reverse strand, counting down.
CTCCTGCAGCCCTGTATGGAGACAGAGAGAGAGAGAGAGAGAGAGAGGAAGCTCAGTCTAGTAGGAGTCTTCTCTTGTTCAGAGTGTTGACAAGTCTCACAAGAACGCCAGTGTTTTCCATGTTTCCATCCCTCATAATGGAATTTTTCCTTCTTTTTGCTTGCTCTTTGTAGCCTTAATGTTACCTTTTAATATTGTAAGATACCTCTTCTAATTCCCTGTTCTTAACTTGAATAAGTCTTAAATGTTCTGGACTGTGTATTGTCACTCATTATTGTAAGCTACCTTGGGTAAGTTTCCAAGGAGAAAGGTGGGGTAACAATATTCTAAATAAATAGATAGATAGATACATCTAAGCATGCACTTTTCTGGGCTCACTCATTTCTCTTTGAGTACCAGGCAGGTGTCTGCTTTGCATGGATTCTTTTCATTTCTTTCTTCCTCTTTTCTGCTGTGTGTTACCCCTTCTGTAGGGCTAAATGTGTAGTCCCACAGGGATGTCTTCTGGGGTGAATGTGGAGGGGCGTGGTATGCCCTCATGGCGAGATATTCGACCTGAAAGTGCCTGTGTGTTGCCTCGCCTCTACCCAGAAAAATGTCCAAAGGCTATTGCCACACCCCCTTTTTCTGAACCACTCTCCACGGACAATATCCACAATTCATCATGCTCTCCCTTTTATGGTATAAGGGAAATAAAACCCTTCTTCCACTACTCTTCCCAAATTTATTCTTTCCCCAAGAAAAGAAGTGCTGTAGGAAGGAGATGGCCATCCTCTGTGACTCTCAGGGTGGGAGTACAATGAGATTGGTGAGCAAGGGAATTGAGGAAGGCCCCCATTGTTCCTTCCTTCACCATACATACATGCAACTCGTGATGACTACTTGTGCTAAGCTCCACCCACTCAATTAAGTGCAGACCAAACTTTCTTTCCTTTTCTCCTCTCTTTCTCAATTCTCAGGACATGTCCAGTTGCTGTGCTGTATCTGATGCTCATCCCCCCGTGCCTTGCTCTTTTGTTTCTCTCTTCTGAGCTTGAGGATTTTGCTCTTTGGGGCATCTTTGTTTCAGGCTCCTTTTGAGCTCCCCACATTTCCAAACCCTCTTTCCCTCTCTCTGATTTTTTTCTGATCCCTCCATGCTCTCAGTGCTGGTGGAAGACTCTTGCCTTAAATATGAGTATCTCTCCTTCAAGTGAGTGACACAGTTCTGAGGCTGCCTTGCAGTCTCTTTAATTTGCTTAGTTGACTTTCTTCTGTTTCTTAGTGCTATCGCTGTGATTGCTCTTTCATTAGTACAATTTGTCCAATTGCTCCATTGATGCTTAAATTAAACTAGTACTGTGCACTTGTGTCAAAATATTGAACTAATGTAGTGCTATGTCACTTCATTGAAAAAAAGCAAAAACAAAAACAAAATTGGAAACAGCAGAGACAGGAATGTTAGACATCCACAAAAATGTGGAAACACAAAATGTGCTTTTTACTGTTGTCCCATGGAAAAAGGGGATAATTTTTGTGATGTAAAGCTACAAGCCAACAGCTTCAGCAGCTGATAGAAGATGGAGAATCAAGGGAGAGTGATGAAGGGAAGGAGGAGAGGATGAGGGTGGTATTAATAAGGTGGGGCTGCAACCCCAGGGGGAATTGAACAACTGGGATGTGTAATATGGACATTTGCCAAGCAACAAAGACCCCAGTATGAAAAATATGAAAGAAGCCAATGTGTTGGTATACCTGAAATACATTCCTTTAGAACTTTTTAGGGTCACATAAACCTTACTTGCGTTTTCTACCATTATTCACATTTTGTGCATAATCACTTTAAAAATACCTGCAAAGTAATATAGTTGTGCTATTCTGCAGCAGAGTAAATCAGTGTTCGACATAGCAGTTTTAAATATAGGGCAATCCAACAAAGAATCATAACTTTTAAACTCAACTGAATACCAGCACCAAATTTGGCACAGCTGTAACAGATAGACTGTGCTCTACATCAAATTTGGGAAGGTTAGAGCAAAGGATATTTGGGTTGAGCAAAGGGTATTTGGGTGGTAAAAGCTGTAAAATTGCTTTAACCACATCCATGCAGAAACAAGTGAGCCTAAAATGTCCCCAAATTAGCTCACATAAATTAAAAAACACCAATGTTGCTTAATTTAAAAAAGAATGGCTGGCCTTAGCAGCTTTTTCATTTGGAAAATATCCAGGCTGCAAGAGCTGAAATACTGATTCTTCAAAAAGATTGTTCAAAAGGAAAAACAAGCACATTGTTATAAGACTGAATTTGAGTGGAACAGGCTTACCAGCAAGCACATTCCAAAATAGAGACATTGCTGCAGTTTTGTGGCCCAGGAAGATCAATGAAAGGTCACAGCTGGGTACAGTCAAAGACAGGTTTTCTTTTAAGATACTAAAAAAATTCCTTAAAGAAATTAATAGAGTGGCATTCCTCCATAAAGAGATACATTTTGCCACACATCTCCAGGGAATTTGCACATAAGGCATATTCATAGTATTTCTGCATTATAAAAGCACAGAGCAGTTGTGTTTATTCAATCCTGAGTGCATTCAATAAAGATTTTCTCTGGATTTCTGAGGCGTAGCTCCCAAGAAAAATCTTCAAAGGGGAAACTCACCTCTAGATCTGGGAGAATCTGAACCTTTAATCCTGTCAATCATGACCCAATTAACTGAATTTTAGGAGGAGAACTTTTTAACTTCTTCTTGACCAAAAAGGGGATTCTTGTAAAGGGATTCTGTGTCTGATTCTAGAAATATTTAAAAAGAATATTTTAGATAGTCATCAGATATTCAAAATCTCACTCATTTAAACTGTGAAGTTGCTGGTTTTTAAAATTTATCTTTGGGAATGGTCTTACTTGATGTTAGCAAAACTGTATCCTGTCATAGTCTCAACCATTCCACTTGTCTTGTAACTATAAAATATTTTATTAATTAAAAAAGAACAAAACTCCAGTGACATGAAGTGCCATCAAGTCACTTCTGTTGTGTGAGTCAATGTCTTACAAAATCTCCTATCATTAACAGCTCTGCTGAGGTCTTACAAACAAACAAACAATTCACATTAGATTGTTTGTTCCTCTTACCAGTTTTGTCTTTTCCACTAACTTCTGTTCAAGTCTTGCAAACTAACTTGTAAAATACCCACCAATACTAATAATTATTTTGTGTTTGGGTGGTAGGGGTTAATTGATGAAAAAAGGAGTCGGCTTCTGGGATGTCTGCTTCTTTGGGCTCACTTTGTGAACTACACTGTGGACAAGAGGGGGTCCTGTCGGAGAGCCTTGACGGCTGCCACTGGTGGTGTCAACATTCCGGATGCCCATTGTCATCTTTGCATTTTTTTTCTTGCTGGCAGTGAGAGCATTATATTGCGCAGCACTTTTGGGGCATTTCATAGCCATTGTCACGTTCACTATCCCACATTTACAAACTGGAAGTTTTTGGAAGAACTGGATTTTTACTTCTTATTCACTGGTTGGATAGCTTAGTAGTCGAGGTATCTGACGGCACAGCTAGAGGTTGGATATTGGCCTCCTGGGAGAAAAGCCACCCTGTGTATTTATGGGCAAGCTGCATGGTCTCAGGGTGCCCCCAGAAGAAGGAACCGGTATACCACTTTTGTGTATTCTCTACCTAGAAAAACCTGGAAAGGTTTGCCATAAAAATCAGTGTAACAGCATGCTATTGTTATCATTATTCTTCCTTAGATATTCTAGGTGCGTCGTAGGACCAGTTGGAAAAGAATAGGTGGGAGTCATCCACCAAAGGAAGGGCATTCATTTCTTGACCATCTCCACCTGTCTTTTATCTTTTATTTTAAGCGAAAGATTAATCAAGGTATATTTAGCAGGAGTGATGAAAAACACACAGCAGAGAGGTCACCCTCTTGCCACTCATTTCTGGGGCCTGAGGTTACCCCCTTTCCATGGCAGCAGCTCACGTTGCTGGATCTGTACAGGTGAAAATGTTGACCTAGAAGAATACAGAACAAACGACTACAGCTTTAAGCTTCAGAGGGTGTATTTATATATTTATATATTTATATATTTATTTTTTTAATGAAAAGAAAGACAAGAAGAAGCTGAAACAAAGGCAAGCAGATGGCGAACGATGAAGGTCACATCAGATGGAGAAGTTTGTCAAAATGTGATGACATAGGTAATCTGTAAACTGTTATTGCACCTAGCTGGAGGTGCTGAAAAACATTTTGAAATTACAAAAAGAAAGAAAAGAAAAGAAAAGAAAACCCCGCTGAAGTCGCCTGTGCACAGGCAGGAATGATTGCCCGAAGTGGTTCTGGTGTATGGATGAATGCCAGATGTGCAAAGCGACATATCTGGAATTAATGATATTAAACATGCTTTTCTTTTATGCTCAATAATAACTCTATTATGATTGATACAAACCGCAGACACTTTATCTAGTACAAATGGAATCGTCTGTCATTGACTATATTAAATCATCAATTTCTGCATGATGAGGATCGTTTAGGGTAACTAATCATCTGTCTCGTTCTGAAGTCTTTAAGGCTGATCAGATAACGTTTTGATTACTGCCTGAGCAGCCACGACAATCTAACCCTTCCATGTAAGGACTGAGAGGGGCCCATTATGCCATCAAAGCCTGTGGAAATATCACAGCTCTTTCTCTACATAATACCCTGCTGTAAATAAATCACTCTCCACCGCAAACTTTATTGATCACAAGCACTTCCATGCTTGTGTCTAGTGAAGTCTCTACAGAATAAAATGCTGCTTTATATTTTGTCTTGTCAAAATATTAAACGGCTCTGTCAAGCGGAGTCAGGCGCGCCGCAATGGTGTAATTCTGCTGGAGCCCTCCTTGTTCCCCCTTCCTATCTCAGCTGCCAAGCTTTACAAAGCAGGGTGGGTGGTTTTTTTTCTCCCCTCATTCGTTTTCTTTCTTTCTTTCTTTTTTTCCCCCCAGATTTTTTTTAATAAACTTTCCAATTATAGTCTGGTAAGATTATGAAGCCTTAAGATAAAGTGTCCTAATTTAGAGAAGCGGAGTCCTGAACTACTAGGCGAACAGCTGTTAGATAAAGCATTTCGCACAAGAAAGAGATAACCTGGCTTATTTATATACACAACATTAATGGGCAGAGGAAGATAGGCAAAACACGTCCCTGTTATTTTGCTAAGGCAAAGTAAGGGAGAAATGTTTGCACTAATTTGAGTGCAAAATGTTTATTATTCACAGATTAAAGGCATGTTTTTGATGTGATCCAAAAGAAGACAACCCCCTCCCTAAGCCTTGCTATTATACTGTACCCCCCCCCAAATAAAACCTGAACAAAACATGAAACACAGGACACTGTTCTAAAAGACAACGGCTGAAACGCTGTTGAACAGTGCAGTGTGTTGCAACCACAGTAGGTCCATTGAATCTGTGGTTAGTTAATGATTCAACTTCTCTGTAAGTTCCATTGATTGGATAGGCTACTCTAGGGGTACTTACTGTGCTAAGCCACAAAACTAGAGATGGGTATGAATAGAAAAGCTAGCCTAGATGCCCTCAGCACATCCGATCTGTCCTGATTTCGGAAGCTAAGCAGGGTTGGCCCTGGTTAGTACTTGGATGGGAGACCACCGGGGAATACCAGGTGCTGTAGGCGCCTGGAGTAGGAACTGGCAAGCCACTCCAGTATTCCTGCCAAGAAAACTCCATGGACATGGGATCATGAAGAGTCGGTCACGACTGTAACAACACAACACCCACACGCACACGAATCAGAAAAATGGCAGTTTGCCAGAATTCATAATCTGTTACCATTAACAGATCACAAATGTATGATTTTTTTACACACCAATGAATTGATTCACCAGTTCATCTCCCTTTTAAAAACCCTGCAACCGAGATCCCAAAATTGCAGAGAAGTTTCAAATGACTCTCTTCTACGAGCACTGCAAGTTTGGTGAGACTTCAGTTTGGGACGTCTGATGTAGAGGCTCCCTCCCCCAAAAGTGGCTGAGGCTGCAGGGAGCAAGGGCCCCCAAAAGGGCAAAAAGAAGCTGATGAATCAAAAAAGGGTAAACAAACAAACAAAAATATTTGCTTCATTTTCATTGGGGCCCTCACTTGGAATTAATATGAAGCATTTAATTTCTGACAAATCAATTATTTTCTACAAATATTGTCAATCATTTTTTAAATTTGTGCCCATCTCTAAATAGGAGCTAAGCAATTTTTTTTAAAAATGCAAATAATCACACAACAAATTACTATGCATATAAAGCTTTTTCATCTGTTCTTACCATTACCAGATGTCCAGGTCTGTGCACACACATTGATTAGGACTCTGTATAAAAAGGAATCGGGATGTGGAATCGGCATTTGTTTTTGAGCCACTTCTGTGTTCCTGTCATACTAATAACCCATGAGGGCAGAGGAAGGCACACATTCATGTGTGGGACAAGCTGTGGCTCCCCAATGTGGTCCAGAAAAGCCAAGCAGAACAGATGAATAACAGCTTACTGCGAACCAGGTCCTCGAAATCCACTAATCCAGAGACATATCTGGATAGAGAATGGACTCGTAAGCATTCCCAAAAGCACCCCACTGGGTAAAAATTCCACCTGTCCCTCCCTGGTCCCTTAGTCCTCTGTCGCTTCCTTGTTATGAAGAATGGTGAAAAATAAAAGTCACCTGGCTGCCCTTTTTTGGGGGAAACTTGTTGAGATACAAAGGAAAGTCTCCCCTGTGGGTGTGGAACCGACTACACATATGCTTTTCATAACATGCCAATCTATCTGCTGTCTCCATGCTATTGTAACATTATGCTCAACTCCTTGAGAACGGTTTGGTTATTTCCAAAGGGGGGGGGTCATCTTCCATTTCTTTTCTCTTCAGAGTCTAAAGATGTTCTCCTAGCCCAGTGTTGGCAAACCGATGGCACGGGTGCCGAAGGTGGCACCCAGAGCCCTTTCTGTGGGCACCCAACATCACCCCTTCACAGCCACCTGGATTCAGGTTAAATTGCTGTATCGGCACTTTGAGAGAAAAAAAGTGGGTTTTGAATCACAGGTTGGGCACTTGGTCTCGAAAAGGTTTGCCATCACTGTCCTAGCCAGAGGTAATGCTAGCTGAGGGATACTGGGAGTTGTAGTCCAATATACTCCCCCACCCCTCAGCACCTGTTCTTTTTCCAGAACTTCATATGCAAGTGGAAACAGTTGAAGTGGAAACATGCCATTCCTTCTGCTTGGCAACACAAATCACAAAACCAAACATAGAACGAAGGGGTCTCTGCCCACAACTTATCCCTTGGGTAATGGTAGGTATGAATTGGCACAGTCCTGTATCAACACCTCTGTAACAAGGCTTTTAATGCATGAGAAACATGACCATTCCTGTTCAGGATGCCAGCCAACCAATCAGCCATCTTCTTTTTCCTCGCTCTTGCCAGGTCTTCAGGCTTCCCAATCTCCCCCTGGGCAGCCAGTGGACAGCCCATAGACACTGAGCATGCTCAGTCTTGGAGGGCAATGAGGTATTTTCCCTCAGGTATCTTCATCTCCTTCTGAGATCTCTCCTGGCTTGTTGGTTACCTTTGTCTTGTCTCTGGATTATACAAAATTGGCTGGAGCCTAGAGTTAAAATTACTTCTCTTATGCTGTTGCAATTTCCATCTCCACACCCCCCCACATCTCCCAGTAACAAAGGTGGATCAAACTAGAAATGTGTGCTTCAATTGCCAGCCTGGGGCGGTATAATGGCACCTGGTCACTGCGGAAGCAGACAGGAGTTTAGTTCTCTTGTTTTTCTTCACACAGACCTTGCACATGTTCGCCTGATGTGGTCCATTCCTAAGGAACCACTGAGATCAATGAACATTTGTAGGGATGGGGTCCAAGTGATGCTGTTAGGCTTATCATGACCTGCCCCTCCACAACATGTGGCTTGTCATGCCTTCAGTTGGTCACAGTTGGTTGGTTGTAGGGAGAGGAGGGATCATGCAATTTAAGGGGGGGTGTTAAAGAAAAAAACACAATAATAAAAACAAAACCTGCAAGGAAAAGAGAGAAGGGGGAGGGAGGGAGGGAGGGAGGGACAGAGAAAACTCTTGCATTCTGATACTGTATCTGAAACAGGTGCTTTCCCAGCTCATTTTTGGAGCATATAAGTTGCCAAATGCTGACCTTCTGCTCCTCCTGAGCCTTCTCAGATGTATTGCTGGTCGAGAGCTGTCTGGCTGGATGTGATTTTTTTTTTAATGTACAGTATCTCTCAGTGAAATTGGAGGGCCTCATGCAAAATGCACTCAGGGCTACCAAGGGGATTTGCGGTACTCCTTGTTAAGACTTCTGAGCTGTAAACCAATAAACAGGTTAGTATGATAGAACTGCATGGTTTCTCTCCCCCCCCCCCAATACACACACCTTTTACTGGTGATAGTTAAAATGTGGCTCAAGGCATCTGTGTAATATTGAAAAGCAATTGTAGTTAACCCCCCCCCATCTCAGACATGCACCACAGAGCCACCTGGGTTAGAGGATGGATGTTTAGCTAAGGAGTCAGAAGGCCAGGAATGTGCAGGTGTCGAAAGCTTGGTCTTAGTGATAAAGACATGTGCTCTTGAAGAGGCAGTGTTGGCCATGGGAAAAGGAAGATAGACTACGGAAAAGAAACCGCCCTATGGGACCACGAGGGCCAGGTGTAGCATGAACCCTCCTCCTCCTCCCCTTCCTCCTCCTCAAGCAAACACAATAACGCAAATATGAATAGTTGGGATGCACAGTGGCGTTATGTATAACTATAGGAATGAGCTGATTTCCCCGACTGGTAGGCACATCTCCTATATTTGTTTCAGATCTTGAAAATGTGGATTTTTTTTAAAAAAAAATATTTTGCATTTCATATTGCCAAAATGCATATGTGCCTAATGGGCTACTTATCTCCGTATATGTTCAAAGCCAGGTTGGGAAGAAGCAACCCTCCAGAGATGGTTGGTTTAAAACTCTTTTTCCAACCTGCCTCGGGAGGGCTGCCCCTTCTCAGCTTTAAAGGGATGCTTCTAGTGGCTTTTGCTTTCTTGAGGGGCAAAAGAAATGCAACTGTACAAGCCATCTCCGTTGCTTCAAGCCACCCTGGCCAGGTGTGGGAAAGGATGATGGGAGTTGTCATTCCAAGGCCTTCAGAGGACCCAAGCCCTTTTCTTTCACCTCTCTGGCTCAAGGGACACAATATCCTACCCTACTGAGGTGCTTTGTAACACTGGTTTTTGAAAACTACCCCAACCCATATTAGCCCAACTGAATCACTTGGTTGGGTTAAGGCTGAGGAACCCACTGGGCTGAGTTACAGGGCGGGGAAAAAAGCAATTTGGATGTTTGAGAATCTGTTGATTCTTTATCTGACTAGTCACTTACAGCTGGAATTATGCTAATAAAAATGAGGGAAAAGGGCATGAGCCGTGTGGTGGCTACCTGAAAAAGAGGTAGATGTTCCGTAACTGAAAGCTTTACACAACAGTCCTTTAGTCTGATAAAATGCATCTATGTTTCCTTACAAATTACAATGGCCAAGAGATGAAACAGGACATACACTGCATTGTTAACCATATGAAAAGTATAGTGAATTTTCCCCAAGTGGGGAAGACAGTGGCATATGCTTTGGATGCCTGCTGAGACTGCTCTCCAGGTGTTCCCAAAAGGGGGACAATGTCAAGGTCCCTGGCCTTCTTCCTGTGGGTCTTTTATCTTTCAGACCAACTCATATTGGGCAGTTCTTTATACGGATCCTATGTGCAAAACAGGTCTGTCTTCTATAAAACAAGAAGATGTATTGTGCTCTTGGGGTTACGTGTGGCATGCTAAGCATTCCTCTCAGATGAAGAGGTGTTGCTAAAATGGCAGTCCCCAGGAATGAAAGCAGCGGAAGGAGTGAGGCTCTGTGACCAAAGCAGCTGACCACAGAGTCTGGAAATAGAACCAGCCAGGCTGTGGTGCATTCTAAAGAATGGAGTTCAATGCCCCCCAAAGCAAAGCAAAAATAAAAATAAAAATAATTAAATTAAATTAAATTAAAGAAAGAAAGAAAAAAGAAAGAAAGGAAATTGGTTTTAAACTCTGAGCTACAAACTCATAAAGAATTAGGTGCCACAATAAAGTCAAGTGGGATCCATTTGGCTATATAAAACTGTGGTATAAATACACCATTTAATTATGTTAAACAGCCCCTCCATCAGTGCAACATGCTGCACAACAAGAGACTAAGCAATTTTTAGAAAGCTTTTTACAGTTTAAATTGTCTGCTCATTTCTGAGCACCTCTTTTGGACCACATTCGAACACAGAACAAGCAGTCCTGATTGGAATATCTTCCCTGTAAACATTTCTCTGTTCTTCTACTTTTTGTCCTTTTCTCCTTGTCTGGTATCTCAAAATATTTTGCATGGTCCTGCCTGCTGTCTTCTTACTAGGGATGGGTTTTGAAAAGGGAATTTAATCCTTTAAGTGGCTTGTGTATCTTCAGCTCAAATGGAAAGTAAGCATAAATACAACCCCTGGCAGGAAGTCCTTAATAAGAACAAACTTACCTTTCTTTCTTTCTTTCTTTCTTTCTTTCTTTCTTTCTTTCTTTCTTTCTTCCTTCCTTCCTTCCTTCCTTTCTTTCTTTCTTTCTTAAACTTTCTGCAAAAATCATTAATGGTTCAGGTTACAGTCCTATACACTCTTACTTGGGAATACGTCCCACTGAACTCAATGAGGCATGTTGACAAATAGATGCGTGTAGGATTTTGGTGTTACTGCTTTTAGCCATTTTCTGTGTTGCTCTGCCTCTGCTTAGTTTAAGCCCTTATTGTGCATTGTTGCATTTTTTAAAACCTGATGTATTTTATGGATTTTAAAAGTTTCTTTCAGGGGCATGATTGGCCTGGAAATTGGGTATAATATCAGAAGTAAGTAGATGGCATCTTGCTGGAATGTTTTGATAAATAGCTCCCTGATGGCTGTATCAAAGAGAGAGAGAGAGAGAGAGAGAGAGAGAGAGAGAGAGAGAGAGAGAGAGATTTCAACTGCTATTTCATTCCTGTCAAACTAATAACTAATATAGTAATCTAACAAAAAACCAAATCCCAGTCTATTAAAGCTTAAGTACAGCAAAATCCTGTACAAATCCTATAGATCCTGTAATCTCACAATAAAAACAAATCCAGAGCCACCAGACAATATTATATCCTATATACAGAGAGAAGCCACCTGTCCGGAGCAATAAAAATACTCAAAGATGACATGGATTGTGTTAATTTGTTGCATGAGCTTCAATAATATAGCACCAATGTTTAAAAAATCATCATTAATTTCATTTGTGTCAAACTGTTCCTTATAATGCTGGATACTTTCTATGTGTTCCATGTATTTATAAAACTTGACTATTATAAACATATTTCTCCTTCCCAGATCCATTACTTTTCTCTTCCAGCAGAGGATTTTCTTTTATTTCCCACTCATATACACTGGATTTAACACTGAAGAAGAAGGCACATCTATGCGATGGAACAGTGTCTGGGAGTGGTGAAAAATCTCTATCAAGCAACAGTGAGAACCACTGGGATGGATTGAGAGGACACAGGGTAACACCCTGACACATTGCTCCCACTGTGTTTTATTCTTCTGACCACACATGGACATTGCAGAAAATCTCTTCACCACCCAGTGTTGGATCCATTCCTCAAACCAAGTTCATAGAACATAAGAAGAGCCCTGCTGGATCAGGCCAAAGGCCCATCTAGCTCAGCTTCCTGTATCTCACAGTGGCCCCACCAAATGCATCTGGGAGCGCAAAAGACTAGGTATCTGTCTCCTGATACCACTCCCCTGCATCTGGCCCTTCAAGTGCCCTGGTTTTAAGCCTAGAGGTTACACATCCCCATCATGGTTTGTAACCTGTGACGGAGTTTTCCTCCAGGAATCTGTCCAATCCCCTTTTGAAGGCATCCAGGCCAGATGCCATCACCACCTCCTGTGGCAGGAAGTTCCACAGGCTAACAGCACGCTGTTTAAAAAAATATTTCCACCTTAAGCAAGAAGAAAAGTCCCAAAACCCACAAGGGCCATGCTGAGTAGGAGATTTTGGGGAAATGCAGTTCCAGAACCTAACCCTCTTCTTAAGCTCTGGGGAGAAGGAATCCTTGCGTGTTGGTGTGCTCTTCTGCATTGGGCGCTACATTGCTCTGACTGAGCTACCAAGTCACCAGGAAGGGACTGATGGTCTAGCAGGGTTTGTGTCCCACCCAGTCCTACCAAGCTACTGGTGTTGGATGAGAATCTGACCAGAAGCTAAGCAGCTTGTAGGCTGTTCATCCCTCTGTGCCTATGCGTTGATTTGTTAAAATCCAGATCCGTAGGGCTGGCAGTTATTAATAGAAAAATCTTTTAATGAACCACATCTCATAGCATTGGGCACATATAGATGTAGGTAAACATGTGCAGGTTGGCTGAAATCCTTGCTCCGTTTCCACTCCGCCCCCTTTATTTTCATTTCTAACGGTTACTTCACGTCCTTCTTTGTTCCATCACTAGTTTTGTACCGTGACAGTGTTGGTCGCAGTCACATGATTTTGTCCCTGTTTCATTGTTCCCATGGTTGTGATAACTTGTCTCATGAGAAGTGTTACCTCACGGTCTTGTACCGTGACAAACATTGAATTTGTCTAGCTTCCTTTTTCTTTTTTGTGGGGGGGGGGTTTAAAAAATTCTTTTTCGATATTTTGCTTCTGAAAAGTCAAAAAACAAACAACAACCCAGACACAGTTTTCTGAGAGAAACAAATATTTTGTTGCATGACAGTCGTTCGTTACTACACGGTGTCTTGTCTCAGAACAGAAAGTGGGAACAAAGAGTGGCAAGGGAAAACCCTACGCCAGCACCCATTCTGGAGGCATGTTCAAGACAAATTTCAGTAGTTGCATGACAGACATGAAGTAACATTTTTTTGTACTGTTCCTAAGTGCAACACTAACAGAGACAAAATGGATGTGAAGTAACCACCTAAGAAGTAAAACTAATAGCACCTCAGAACAATTCAGGACAGGGGAAGTCAGCTCGCAACACGAATTTTGAAACTGAGCTCCTAATGCAGCAATATGGCAATGCTAAACTTATGTAAAATAACGAAATTGGGTTTGTTTGTGGCATATCATTATTGTTTTTTTAAAGCAATAATATAAATATATTTTCCTTGATATATAATAGTAAAATGACTAACAATGAATCTCCGTTAAGAGAGAATTGTTATATCCAGCCTGCGAGGAAGGACTGAAAACATTGCATTCAAATTCCATGCACATTTTTATCCAGAATTCATGCTAAGCTCAGTGGTGCTTTATTGTCAAGCAAGCTTAAAAAAAACCTGTTGTCACTGCACTGATTCATTTGGATGGTTTTTATTAAATTCTAAATAATGAACTATACATCTCACCAGTAGAGATGGGCACGAAATGAACAATTTTTCATTTCTGTTTTCGTTTTTTCATTTTGTTTCATTACGTAATGAAATGACAAACAAATTTTGTCTCTAAAATGAAACAAAACGAACAGAAACACCGGAAATTTTGTTGTGTGTTTCGTTTCCATTATAGCAATATGAGTGAATTGCTTAAAATCCTAAAAAAAAAAAATCACAAAAAATGAAATAAATGGTAATGAAATGGTAATGAAACGAATGAAAATGAAAACAAATCTTTTGCAAAAATTCGCAAAAAATGGAAACGAACCGAAACGGACCCTCCAAATGACAAATGACAAACGAAATGCCTTTTTTTTAATTCGTGCCCATCTCTACTCACCAGTACTCAGTGTGGTGTAGTGGATAGAATAACAGACTGGGATTCAGGAAGCTCAGCCATGGACAATCAATGGGGGAAGTTCTCTGGGCTCCGGGGGGTGGGTTAAAACCATTCCTTAAATATCTAACTTGCCTTAAAAACTTTGTTAGGGTCACAGTAAGTCAGTTCCAACTTGAAAGCACATAACAGCAGCTGCAACAGTCACTGTGAATTACTGAAGAATATTAAGATATAAAAGCAGTGTCATATCGGTTCATGTACGGGTGGGCATTAGAGATGGGCACGACCAGAAAAAATTACGTTTTGAGTTGTCGTTTGTCGGGAAGGGTCCGTTTCGGGTCATTTCCATTCTTCGCGAAAATTTTCAAAAATTTGTCGTTCCATTTGTCGTCTGTCATTTGTACAGGTTTAGGGGGAGGTGTGGGCTCTGGGAGGCACCTCTCTGGGTGCCTCCCTCTGAGTTGACCCAGAAGGGAAGGGAAGCGTAACGCGTAGCCAGTAGCCACTGCCAATTATGTTGGGTTGTTAGTGTGACAGGAAACCTCATCGGCACTTTGCTGTCTCACTAAGAACATTATAGCCATTAATAGCTATAGCTCAGCCATATTTAGCCAGGGTTGGGGGTAGTGTGTCAGAGGCACCTCTCTCGGCGCTGACTCTGACTCACTAAGAAGGAAAGCATACTGGCGTACGGGTTACAAGGGAGGAAGTGGGTCTGGAGTTGGAGGCACCTTTCGATGCACCACTCTGACCCACTAAGAAGGGAAGTGTACTTGCGTACAAATCTGGCTTACGGTTAAGGTTAGGGTGGGTTAGTGGGCTGCACCTCTGGGTGCCTCTGACCCACTAAGAAGACAGTGTACTGGTGTATGGGTTAGGGTTAGGGTTAGGGTTAGGGTTAGGCTTAGGCTTAGGCTTGGTGGGCTTTTTATGCCCTCTCTGACACATCCAGAAGTCTCAGCAAAACCTGGCCATGTGATTGGTGGAATGGCTCCAAAAATTTGCATGGTCCCATCCCATGGTCAGCCCATCATTGCGTGTGCGCAGGTGTAAAAAAAATAAAAATAAAATAAAATAAATGGAGACATTTTGTTGCAAGAAAAACCCACTGCTGCTACTATAAAAAATCAGGCAGTTAAAATACCTAATTTTCACATGTTTCTGTGGTGCTTTGGTGGGTTTTTGGAGCATGATTTCAAAAGAAAAATTGCGGTCACCATTTTGGATCCCCCCCCCACCGGATGGCAAATGGAGACGACGATGCCTCCCCCCAGCCTGGTACCAGCAGCCCAGGACAGGAGGGGGGGGGAAGGCTGGGGACCCCCCCCAGAAACCACCCCTCTCTGGTAGGTGCCGTCACTGAGGCAGGCATATTTTCGCCTGCTTTTATCGCCGGCGAGAATCGGTTTTTTAAAAAAAAAAATTAAAACTTTTTTTCTGTGCTGTGCCGCTTGGCATTGCGCGATCGCCGGCGCTGCGATGCCATGCACGACAACGACAAATCAGACCCAATTTATCTTTATTGGGTTGGGTTCGAGTTGCAGCGGAGTAATTGTCGTTCTTGTTCCTCGTTATGTAACAAAGAACGAGAACGGAAACGAGGATTTCGCCGAGTCGTGCCCATGTCTAGTGGGCATCATGTGGACACAAATGCCTAAAAATGGACCAACTTGGAGGCATTTATGCATTTTTGGGGTGACCACAGGACGAACCAAAGAGCCACTGGTTGTGGAGATGGTGGGTAAGACCCGCATGTATTCTTTGGGTTAAACTGAGCATTCAGGCATCACAATTAGAAGTGGGGGAAACTCAGTTATAGAAAAGTATGCTTTTTGCCCTACAAATGAACCTCCCTTGCCTTTCCTGCTGGAAAGGCATTGATTAAATCATCAAAGTCTTGTGGCTGTAGCAACACTAATTCCAGCAGGAAGAAGAGCAGCAGCAGTATAGAAAGAAAGACAAGTACTCAGAAGCACTGGCGCTACCTGCATTGCCTTTTAAAGAAAGAATTAAGAAAAAAATAGCGAACGACCATGGCCCATGAAAAGTTCCTCACACATGCCTTTCATTGACAAAGCCTCTTCCTTAGGATGATAATGGGGCCTTTTTAGCCACCAGAGAGTTTTTTTTTTAAAAGAAGGGTTAAAAATAATCTAAAAATAATATAGAGTGATAGGTCCACCTGCACAGTATCCACGTGAAAATGATGTAGCAAAATGAAGGGCAGGCAGGCATTTAGAAGTCAGGCCAAAAATTCACAAAATCCTCCATTAGAAGCTGTGTCTCAGCCATGTTTAAAATGATGACTCATTCACCAGCAGGGGGAGGGAATTGTCTGGTTCACACCAGCCATGCCCTAAGAGCATCTAGAATTCTAGGATAATACCTCCTGCTTGTAAAACGCTTTGTCTCCCCTCATCCTTCCTATAAACAGGTATCATTCATTTGTGTAGCAAATGGTTTAGGAAAATCCTTGGCACACAAACCCCCAAGCCACTTCCTGACACCAATCTCCTCTGTCTAAAGCCCCTCGCCCATTGTTTTTGGCGCACCTGGACTCCTCCCCCCCATCAACTTCATTACCCTAAAGTAAACAGTCTTTCTTCCTTCTGTCTAAGCCCTTTGGCCAAAATGAGACACCCATTGTTCTACAGTATGTTTGGCTCCTCTGTATAACAAATTGTCAATAATGTAATTCATCTGCTGAACCTCTGGTATGTTGTATCTTTTGTCTTGCACCTTGGAATTTTACAGTTTTTTTCTTGTTGTGTGTGTCTTCTCCCCGCTGTACAAAGATTATAAAATCCCTGTTCTCCTTCCGATCCGGGCAAAGACTTGACTTTTGCTACCAGAGGTTAAGTTGCTCTCTGCCTACTTGCTTGATTGATCAATAAACCTTACAAAATCGAACTCTCTCACATCAGATCTTTATTTGGTGACTTGGATCTGGTGAACACGGGCAGACTAGCTCCCTGGGACCCAACAAAAGCACCAAGCGCTGGTACCTTTCTGCCCTATCCAGTCTGACTTGGCCTTACAGCAACCTCGCCATGTGCAGGGATGGGATTTTCACAGAATACAGTATCAGAAATACACAAATGCTGTCTTGGACACACATGCTACCAAGGATCAGTTGGGAGAAGCAAAAGGACACAGGGTGGGACCTTTGCACGACCCTAGCCAAAAACACACGGCTCTGTAGAAGCCGTTATGTTTTCCGAAAACTGCAAAAATTGCATAGCGGTATCAATGCTTCTCCAGGATGAGGCCCTAGCTGTATTTCAAACCCCACAGTGAAAGACTTGGGTCTACTCTTCAAGGTATCTTAAGAATGTGTCTGAACAAGCCATTGAACCATGATAAACTTTAAACTAGAAAATTAAAATTTGTTCTTAGTAACAACTAACTACTGAAATGAATTCAAGGCTCCAGTTCCAGATGACCTGCATCCAAGGGCATTAAAAGAAATTACAAATGCAGACACCAGCATAAGATCAGGGGCAGAGAAGAGGTTTAATGAGCATTCATTCTGGGGATAGTGGTGAGGATGGCCTTATTAGTCTGTCACAGCAAAAACAAACCAAGAGTCTTGTAAAAGTTTCACAATTTTTTTGGCATAGGCTTTCATAGAGTGCATCTGGGGACGGAGGCTGTAGTCCATAAATGCTTATCCTAAATAAAAAACGTAAAGCCATAATTCTGCCCTTGGACCCAACTAGAGTACACCTCTTCAATCTATAGGGTTAACATGAACACTGACTTGCCATTGATTCAATAGGGATATTCTATTTAAGTTGACACAACTGACGTGTCAGTCTTTCAGGATGCCATAATACTGTATGTTACCTTGCACTGAAATGCTTGTGTATTATGTACCCCCCCGTGTGTGTGTGTGAGTGAGTGCGCGTGCACACACGCGTGCACACACACACACACACACACACACGTGCACACACACACACACGTGCACACACACACACACGTGCACACACACACACACACACACACACACACAGAGAGAGAGAGAGAGAGAGAGAGAGAGAGAGAGAGAGAGAGAGAGACTATCTTAGTAGCTCTGTGGGCTGCAAAATTATCATAGAAGTACATTCACTCCAAGCGAGCATTCCATCATGTGCATGTAAATGGAATCGTTTTATTTTAAGTCCCTAAATACTTCCATTTATGACTAATGATTACTCTAATACATGTCTCTCCTCTCCCTTTTTATTGCTATCTCTGGTGCTATTTGCTGTTGGTGGAAATGCAAGCTAAATGCTCATCTTTCTCCCCGAAGACTTACTGCTTTTCTTCCAGCTCCCCAATAATGAGTGTGAGTTGAAGATCAGAGCATATGTTAAAAGGCGTCTGATGCATCTTTTTAAGCATTACCTTCAAATGAAATAACTGCCCTTTACCCTCTTACTGCAGGATGGAAAGGGGGAAGAGATGTGCTAACACATGAGAATGGGCGACTGACCCATCTCCCATATAGCACTATCTTTATACTTGATGCATCCGAGATAAGTGGAAATCATTCATAAATGTTTCTGGCCAGTCTTGCCGCATTTAACCCTGAGGGGAGATGTTACTTCTCAATTTCCACAGGGAACAATTTAATGCCCTCGTGCCCCACAAAGCTCCTGGACTGTTCACTTAGAGGAGGCAAACTTTCCTCTCACTTTCACCTTCTTTAATCATTGAGCTTAAAGAGTTGTCATGAGTTCAATCATGGCTGGGCTGTTAATAACCAAAGAGCATTTGTGCACATTTATTAACGGCACGGGCTGTTCCTCCTATGAAGTCTTGGCGTTGGCCGGCTGGGGAGTGCGGAGGGAGAAATGCAGTCGTCACTTCAGTCACATTTACACTTCCAGGATGGTGAACTCGCTCAAGATGAGAAGGAGGGTTTTGGATTATTGGTTGGGTTGAGGCAAAGGGCTGAACCTCCCCCCTTTCTGCAATAGCAGCCTGTTGAGGAAGAAAGAGTGTGCAAGGGTACCGAGTAGAGATGGGCACAAAATGGAAATATAGCATTTTGTTTCATTTCATTAATAACAGATTTTTTAAAAGAGAATTTTCCTCATGAAACAAAACAATTTGTAAGGCTATAAATAATGAGGAGCTTTCCTTTTTTTTATTTAACAGGGAGCCCACTTCCCTAAATCAAAGACCATCCTTAAACCTTCCAATCCATTTGCTTTCAAACAAAGAGTCCTCTGTAAACAAGCAGGAAACCTAAGGGCTAGCCTCTGCACAGAGAGATCTGAGAGATAAGCTCAACAGCTGATCTATGCAGGGAGGAAGGAAAAATATATATAAATAACCTCCACTGTCCTACTTAATCAGGAAAGGGAAACAATCAGTTTAAAATTTAAATCAACTTGCAGATACAGAAATAGCCAGGGAAGGGAAGCTCCTGGCTAGCTGCAGGCAGGCAGATCACGATAGGAGATAAGTAACAGCTTAGATGAGGGAGGGGAGGAAGGCAAACAAATAATTCAGTTTAAGATTAACCTCCTGTTCTCAAGACAGCTGGATCAAGAGGCTTCTCACCACTAGGACAAGTTATTTCATTTCCAAAACAAAAAATGGTGTTTTGATTCATTTTTGGTGACATGCTGTTTGCTGTTTCATTTCATTGTGTAATATTTCATAAGCTTACGAAACGATGAAACAGAGTGTCATCTTTCGTAAGGTGCCCATCCCTAATAGAAAGCCTTGAACTTCGTGTTGTGCTGGTAGCAAAAAGGTTTAGTGTTCTGAAAAAGAAGGTAGTTCCCCTTCCCCATTAAAAACCCTATTATTTTATGCTTCCAGGCATAACTGGGGGGGGGATTATTTTGCGGGCAGGCTGGGGTTCCCTCTGCCAATGAATCTTCAAAACTGCTTTCCAAAGGAACAATGGGAGTTAGGGCTGCAATGGGGAACTCCCTTCTTCATGGCCAAGTTGCTGTTGGAAGCAAGAACATAGCACTGTGCTGGCACCACATTCTGCATGATCACCAGCTTGCTGTTAATGCAAACTAAAGGTGACTCCATTGAAATGAATGGGGCATTATATACTTGTGCAAGGAGGTAGTGAATTCCTCTGTATGTGCATTCCGGAAAAGTCTGACATCCATGCAATGAACAAAGATGGTCAATATGTTTTAACTATGGCATACACATCAAATGTCAAGAACTTTCTATTGTTGATTCATGTTGAAATGACAATGCAACACATTGCTGTGCCTCTGATTTTAACAAGTATTAACTGATCAGAATGTGCAAGAAATACAGCATACAAAAGCAGGTGTGTTCAATATGGCATGCTGGTAAGGGTTGTTCATTTGTACCAGCTGCTACTCTTTCCCACGAATCCGCAGATTTCTTAACAACAGGGCAGGGTTTTTAAAAATGAACCACCCAAGAACAAGCACCTCCCTGTTTGCACTTCTAAGTTACCAGCTGAGAAGACACCAGCCTGGTTCTGGAGGCAGAGTGAAGGGTTTCCAACTGCTTATTGTAAAAGTTCATATACCCAGTCTTTCTCCCTCAATAATAATCCAAATATGTTGCTAACTCGATTGGTCTGGAATAAATAATAAAAATACAGTAACTAAAAAAATAAAATAGAGCAGGACTTTTGTAAAGCTAATGACTCTTAATTGCCCACCCAAGACCATTCCATATTGAACTTTATATTACAACAGAAATAGCTTGCAACAACATGCTGCCCCTGAGGAAAACCTAATTTTCACTGTGAATACTGCTGGTAAGTTCAATGGGAGGAGTGACATCTGAATGTGCTGGTGGATCATGTCATAGTCCATCCTGCCCATAAAACCTTGGGGCTTTAAACCCAAGCACCACCACACCAGGATGTATGCATGTATTTGTGTCTCTGTGTTTGTTTACATATATGTGCCTCCCAGCCAGTGGTATACACTGTTCTTGAAGTTTAAAAAGTGCATGTAGCCAGCTAGAGGTATACATCTGGAACATTCGGAAGAACTTCATGACAGTTAGAGCTGTTCGGCAGTGGAATATGCTGCCACGGAGGGTGGTAGAGTCTCCTTCTTTGACGGTATTTAAGCAGAGGCTGGATGGCCATCTGTCGGAAATATTGTGAAAGGGTTCCTGCTTGGCAGGGGGTTGGACTCGATGGCCCATGAGGTCTCTTCCAACTCTATAATTCTATGATTCTATGGATAAAAATGCAAGTCATCTTGTGTAGTTTTATGATGATGTTTTATTTAGTTTATTATCATTATCACCATTGTTTTCATTGTTTGCATATTGTTGTAAACCACCCAGAGTTCCTTCGGAAGACGGGTGGTATATAAGTATACATATCAGTGTAATAGCAAGTGTGGTTGTTTAAACAATCTGAACCTGCGAGTTAATTTTTTCCATCAGGACTAGAGATGGGCACGACTTAGCGGTATTTTCGTTTTCGTTTTCATTTTTCGTTTTCGTTACGGAAACGAAACGAAAACGAAAATCGGCACCAACCTGGACCGAAAACGGAAACGAAACGACTAATTTCGAGCCAATTTTCGTTTTTCGTTACTGGAAAAGCACTCAATTGAGCTAAATGGGGAGAAACGAAAAAATTTTCGTTTTCGTTTTCGTTTTTTCATTTTCGTTACGAAACGAAATGAAAACGAAAAATTTTGAAATTAGCCCACGAAAACGGAAACGAAACGACTCAGACCCTAGCCGAAAATGAAAACGAAAACGAAACTTTTTTTCTGAGTCGTGCCCATCTCTAATCAGGACATTATGCCATATTCTGTTTCTTTGGGCATGTAAAGTTTAATTAGATGTTCCCTTTCCGTTTGTGGCAATTTCTAAAGGCACTGCCATACAGAAAAAGATAATCAATTGTTTATGAATTAGCTGTTTGTTATTGCCTAGAAACAAGGACAAAAAAAGCTAGAGCTGGTGACCTCGTATCTCTGGTGGACATGCCTTCCAATCCAGCTGTTCTGATCCAGAGTTTTCACAAAAATAGAATTAATCACTGGGCAATATACATTTTTCTCCAGCAAGCTGAACTCATTTCTTTCAAGATATGGTTTCCTTTTTATTCACTGTGTTAATAAGAAAGGCAAGACTTCTTTTCCACCAGCCTCCCATGTCAATTTCTGGTGCAATATTTTAACCCGATACCAATTCCAAATAGTCGTCGTCGTTGTTCAGTCATTCAGTTGTGTCCGACTGTTCGTGACCCCATGGACCAGAGCTCATCAGGCCTTCCTATCTTCCACTGCCTCCCGGAGTTTTGTCAAATCCATATTGGTTGCATCAATGACACCGTCCAACCATCTCATTCTCTGCCGTCCTCTTTTCCTTTTGCCTTCAATCTTTCCGAACATCAGGGACTTTTCCAAGGAATCCTCTCTCCTCATGAGGTGGCCAAAGTACTGGAGCCTCAGCTTCAAAATCTGTCCTTCCAGTCAACATTCGGGGTTGATTTTTTTCAGAATGAATAGGTTTGATCTCTTTGCAGTCCAGGGGACTCTCAACACTCTCCTCCAGCACCACAGCTCAAAAGCATCAATTCTGCGGCGATCAGCCTTCTTTATAGTCCAGCTCTCACTTCCATACATCACTACTGGAAAAACCATAGCTTTGACTATCCTGACCTTAGTTGGCAAAGTGATGTCTCTGCTCTTTAGGATGCTATCTAGGTTTTCCATTGCTTTTCTCCCAAGAAGCAGGCGTCTTTTTCTTTCGTTGCTGCAGTTGCCATCTGCAGTGATCAAGGAGCCCAAGAAAATAAACTCTGTCATTGCCTCCATTTCTTCCCCTTCTATTTGCCAGGAGGTGATGGGACCGGTGGTCATGATGATCTTAGTTTTTTCGATGTTGAGCTCCAGCCCATTTTTTTCACTCTCCTCTTTCACCCTCATTAAGAGGTTCTTTAATTCCTCCTCACTTTCTGCTATCAGAGTAGTATCATCTGCGTATCTGAGGTTGTTGATATTTCTTCCGGCAATCTTAATTCCGGCTTGTGATTCATCCAGACCTGCCTTTTGCACGATGTACTCTGCATATAAGTTAAATAGGCAAGGTGACAGTACACAGCCTTGTCATACTCCTTTCCCAATTTTAAGCCAGTCAGTTGTTCCATATCCAGTTCTGATGGTTGCTGCTTGTCCCACATATAAATTTCTTAGGAGACAGATAAGGTGGTCAGGCACTCCCATTCCTTTAAGAACTTGCCATAGTTTGTTGTGGTCCACACAGTCAAAGGCTTTGGCATAGTCAATGAAGCAGAAGTAGATGTTTTTCTGGAACTCTCTGGCTTTCTCCATAATCCAGCGCATGTTGGCAATTTGATCTCTAGTTCCTCTGCCCCTTCGAAATCCAGCTTGCACTTCTGGAAGTTCTCTTTCCACATACTGCTGAAGCCTGCCTTTGATAATTTTGAGCAAGGTTATGCTCAAAATATGCTCAAAATGCTAAAAAAAAAAATCCAAATAGTATGGAGGGACAATATCAAATTGTACATTTTTGGTGATGTGTGTGTGTGTGTTGTGTCATTACAGTCGTGACCGACTCTATGTGACTCCATGTCCATGGAGTTTTCTTGGCAGGAGTACTGGAGTGGCTTGCCAGTTCCTACTCCAGGTGCCTACAGCACCTGGTATTCCCTGGTGGTCGCCCATCCAAGTACTAACCAGGGCCGACTCTGCTTAGCTTCCGAAACCAAGCAAGGTCGGATGTACCTAGGGCATAGACCACTACAATTGCTTTTGTTGTTATTGTTTACATGTTATTTCCATAAAGTTTATACAAAATGAAAATAAAAATATCTTGATGGCCATGAGGGAAACAGAAATCCAGGCCAGCTGGTCTGATCTAGTTGGGCAACTCTTACTTTAGCTACAGTTCAATAATTGGCATCCAGCAATTAGGAGCCAGCTGACACGAGGCAATATTTCTAGGCAATTGCCTAACAGTCAACTCTTACTCATAACCCAGGGATAGATTTAATGCTTTGTGTAACATGACCACTACAGTTATTGATGTGAATGTCCATTCTAGCCAAGAGGAAAGAAAGTTCAGAAATAAATAAGGAAGGAAGGAAGGAAGGAAGGAAGGAAGGAAGGAAGGAAGGAAGGAAGGAAACATCACTTCTTCATAACCAGATCAGGGCAACTTTAAGAAGATTACTAGAACAATAGAAGACTGAGCAACGAAGAAGAATGCATGGATGGTCCCGTGGGGTGGGGGTACACTTATATTGTTAATTGTAGTTCGTTATTTCTTTATGTTGTTTGTATGTAGTTTAAAATTTAATAAAAAATATTTTTAAAAAAAGTCTTGGGCAAAAATGCAGAGCCACAATTCCTGTGAACTTCCTCCTCAAGTCTTTCTGCAGGGCAAACTCGTAGCAATTCCTGTATTCTATTGCACTAGGCAGCAATTCAGAGAAGCACATAGACAAGAACAAAACCTGGTTCTACACTGACTCGTTCAGAGTAATTGCTATCTCGTGGCCTAATGTCACCCACAAGCATTGCAAGACTCAAAAATACCCCCTCAAAAATCCCACAAAATTATTTTGTGTTTGTTTAAACCCCTGCATTGAGTGGTTATCCAGAGTTCCATGCAGGAAGGGCAGAATAAAATTCAATTCTTAAACAACAACAACAACTCCAGTTATGAATGTGGAATATTATGCTTCTGATTAAAAATGCCAGGAAAATGGCCTGATATGCTACACAATATTGTGCCTGCATTGCTAACAGGAAAAAGGAAGTCAAGCTTTACATAGAAAAGGGTTGTTTGAATGTTGACAACACCCATGTCAGCAGTGAAGATGATCTACATGTTATGCTCTTGTGCTTCCAAATGCATGGTTAAAATAGGACACATGGCCACTCTCACAAAGGCGCTGGGGGAAAAATACTGAGAATGGCAGAATGAGATGCTTCCCCTACCATGTTGTCTTCAGCCAAGTTTTTCTGTGGCCTGTCCTTGAAACACTGGTTTCCAATCCTGAGGTCTAATCTGGTGTGCAAATCAACATGACAGGTGGTTCTCAAACCACGTTCTTCCAGACTGAGCTCAGGAAACTATGTTTTGACATACTAGAGAGAGAGACCCCTCTCAAACATACTTGCTGTTTGCTCAATGAGCTCTTTAGTTTCAGGTGTTCATTCAACAGAATGTAAGCCGATTACTGGACCAACAGGACAATCCAGGGATGTTGGAGACATACCTCAGAGAGCCTAACCTTCTCTTGAAGAACAAGAACTGTCTGATTCATACAGTTTTTGCTGATATGCTGATATTGTGAGATATGAAAGAGTAAGTCAATCAGTTTTCTTAGTGTATTCTTGAGTAAGGCCACAAGCAACCTTTTCCATACCTTGTGGGGAACTGATAGTACTGGTTTATTTGCTTGCTGCCTATCAGATCTTACAGGCTATCCCTATTTGTTGCAGCTTGATATGGATTCAGTTCTGTTCCACTGGTGGAAGGCCCCTGCTCACAAAAGATGCTTCACCTTGAGTCTCAGGGATATTCCTCTTCTCCCTGCCCCACATAACATCTCATTCAGCAAAGCTGCTGCATCCACTACATAGTAGTTTTTGAAGGTTGGAGTCACAGCTGTAGAGGGAAGGAGTCAGGAAGTCTCAAGGGCCCCCAAAAGTTTTCCAAGGGCAAAAGAGATCAGCCTGGGAATCTGAAGGGGGGGGGATTAATTTAATAAAAAATATATCAGTCACTGGATGATGACACTCTTGCTTGTATAGATTCACTTCAACAAGGTCTCAGCCGATGTGTTACAAATAACAGCGTTACACATAATGTGCCATTTTCAGGCTCTGTGGCACTACTGAGGTGGCATGAGTAAAGACAGCCAGGGATCCACACTTTTGCTACACCTCCTCCACTCCCAATCTCCCTGTTTTGCTGGGAAGCCGTTCTACTTGCATTCAGTGGGATCTTATTACACAGCTGAGTAGAAGAAACCAAGATGAACCGGAGCTTCATATCACAAGGAGATTTTTCTGTTTCCAGAAACTCCCAAAAGCCTCCACCACTCTCTGTGCTGGAAAGGGTTTCTGGGAGTTGCAGTCCAGGAACATCTGGGGGCCCACAGGTTGAGAACTACTGCTGTAAGCATTTTCACTGTTTAAATGCTTCTTCTCTCATCAGAGGATGAAAAATAAACAGTGCATCACTCATGATGCAGGAAATTATTTCTAGGCATCCACATCCACAGTTCTCCTAATTTCACAAAAATTGTTGACCTTATTTCTTCTATGTTTTACATGCATAAAA
The DNA here is from genome assembly GCA_023846285.1 of Phrynocephalus versicolor. Classification (NCBI taxonomy): domain Eukaryota; kingdom Metazoa; phylum Chordata; class Lepidosauria; order Squamata; family Agamidae; genus Phrynocephalus; species Phrynocephalus versicolor. Next base: position 25,929,926 of record JAHTLZ010003547.1, on the reverse strand, counting down.
ATTTCAGAATTGCTGAGAACATGTAAGGGATCAAGGGGGCTGAGCTGGATGGTACTATTCCAGCTGCCTTTCCGCATGTCAGAAATGGGAATAGGGCATATACACTTGTTTTCCATACAGGATTTGAGCCCTGTTTGGGTGTAATGCCTGAAAGCATGCAGAGGATTAAATGGGTAGCACAGTGGGCCTCTTTCCACTGTCCTGCCCTACCCAAAAGTCCATCTGATCTGTAAGCAATGAGCTTGAAGTTTTGAAAAGAGGTGCATAAGCATTCTTTGCTACAGGAGTGGACAATGTTCCTCTGCTCAAGAACTTGGTCTTATCAGTGCTTCTGATTAGAGATGGGCACGACTTAGCGGTATTTTCGTTTTCGTTTTTGTTTTTTCGTTTTCGTTACGTAACGAAACGAAAACGAAAAACGGTTCAAAAATGGACCGAAAACGGAAACGAAACGACTAATTTTGAGCCAATTTTCGTTTTTCGTTACTGGAAAAACACATAATGGAGCTAAATGGGGAGAAACGAAAAAATTTTCTTTTTCGTTTTCGTTTTTTCGTTTTCGTTACGTAACAAAACGAAAACGAAAAATTTTGAAATTAGCTCACGAAAACGGAAACGAAACGAAACGGACCCTAGCCGAAAACGAAAACGAAAACGAAAATTTTTTTCTGAGTCGTGCCCATCTCTACTTCTGATCATGGGAGCTTGGAGACTTCTCTTCCCAGTTCCACATCGTGTGTATGTGAAGATCTCCCTGACTTCTGGGCGGAGGTTACATTGGAGATAACCCCACTTTCCCAGCATCCGTGGAACCCTCTTGACTTCTAGGTGAGGGGACACAGAGGCAGGGCTTACATGCATACCACTGTCCTCCCAACTCCTTTAGCCTTCTACACAGCCACAGGTGAAATGCCTGGACAGGGCTGCTGAATGGGCTCATCCATCTTTTAATACCAAGACCTCATAAACAAGTATTGATCCCAAGATTCCCAAAGATGAAACTTCAACCATTGAAAAGAGTGTCTTGCGAATCACAAATACCCACCATGTTCCAGAAATACACTTGACCCAATGCGCTAGAGGTCCTTCCATGGTCCAGAATGCGAAGAACCCAGGTCTCCTGATTGATCCTTCAGCTTCCCTCCATCTCCTCTCACTGCTGATTAAATGTGTTACCAGCAAGACCACAAAGCAAAGAGGGAGGTTTTGGTTGCTTAAAAAATTTACTTTAAGGAAATCTGTTATTAGTATATCACACACACACACACACACACACCATATTTTCTGCTCATTATATGCTCCTGTCCCTGGGTCAGAGTGTTGCCTTACACAGAAAGTGTGAAAGCTGACTCTCCTCTCCCTGCCCCTGATTCATCTATACATATGTATCATGCTGATTTACTGCATGCAGCAGAAAGATCTTCTCTATGTTCACTAGGTAGAGGAAATAATGAGCTTTAAGCAGACGAAACTCTGAAAACAGTTGGCGGTTAGATAATGATGGATATGCAGGAGAATCCTGGAAATGTGGTAGCACTGGAGGAGAAATGAGCACTATAATGAAAAGAAGGCTGAAACTGGTCACCCCTCTTAGTATAAACATACAGTGTGCAATTCAGTGTGATGCTGATGGCGGAGCACAGCCTAATAAGTGTTGCTCCCTCATCATCAAGGCAGGCTTTTTCAAAAATGACATAAGAATTGAACAGAGAATGCATGTAAATATTTCCAGCATGCTCACAGCTTGGAAGTACAAGCGACACAGTTACCTGCAGCCAGAGTCATTTTCAAAGGACCATGTTGCATTAAATCATTATTTCTCAGCCAGGCTGCAATTATTTAGTGGAGCAAGTCATTTGTTGCATTACCTGCTATTAACAGCTTGCATTCCTCATTCTGACAGCTCAGGGGGGGAAATATGAAATACAGTTAAGTACCATCTGATTCACTCTAGTGGCCAATTCTGATATTGCACCTTGTAGATCCTCACAACTAGAGATGGGCATGACTAGGGAAAATGACGTTTTTGAGTTGTCGTGTGTAGGAGGCGGCCCGTGTCGGCTCGTTTCCGTTTTTCGTGAAACTTCCAAAAAAATAGTCGTTTCGTTTTTCATTTTTTCGTCTGTCGTTATACTGGTTTAGGGGGGGGTAGCGGGCTCCTGGAGGCACCTCTGTGGGGTGGGTGCCTCCTCTGGCCCGCTATGAAAGGAAAGCAGGCTCCTGGAGACCCCTCGTGGCATGGGGGCCTCCTCTCCTCTCCTGCTGCAAAAGGGCATGCATAGCCATATGGATATGCATACCAAGTTGCAGAGACAGCAGACTGGCAGAGGCACCCCTCTTTTTGGGGTGCCTTCCCTGCATCAGTCAGGCCTCGACGGGCATGGTTTGCATGTCACACATGCTGCCGAGCTGAGCCTGCAGGAGTCAGCCAGAGCCACAAGTGACGAACTGGCAGACTCTCTGCATCCACTGTGTATCACTAAGAAGGGAAGCGTACTTGCGTAGTAGTGCAATGCAAGTACAGATCTGGCTTAGGGGACAGGGCTAGCGCAAGGGCTAGGGTTAGGTTAGTTACTGGTGAGGTTAGGGTGGGGTAGTAGGGTGCACCTCTGGGTGCCTCTCTGACCCAATAAGAGGACAGTGTACTGTGGCCCAGTGTGGCGTATGGGTAAGGGTTAGGGTTAGGGTTAGGGCTAGGGCAGGGTTAGTGGGCTTTTTGGCACATCCCAGAAGTCTCAGTGGCCAAGTGGCCATGCGATTGGTGGAATGGCTCCAAATATTTGCATGGTCGACTCCCATGGCGAGCCCATCATTGCGCAGGTGTAAAAAAATAAAAATAAAATAAAATAAAATAAAATCAATGGAGAGAGGAAAGAGGAGACATTTTGTTGCAAGAAAAACCCACTGCCACTGTAAAAATTCTGGCAGTTTTAAAATAGCAATTTTCGTATGTTTCTGTGTGGTGCTTGTGTGTTTTTGGACCACTCCACGATTTCAAAAAAAAATTGCAGTCGCCGCCCCATTTGCGATCCCCCGCCCGCACCGCATGGCATGGCGAGTCCAGCTTGTTGCTTGCGAGTCCCCACCAGAGCAGCCCAGCACAGGAGAGGGGGGGAGGCCAGGGACCCCCCCCCAGAAACCACCCCTCTGGTAGGTGCCCTCTCAGGCAGGCATATTTTCGCCTGCTTTTTGGGCTGGGAATCGGGGGTTTTCAAACTTTTTTCTGTGCCGCTTGAATTGCGGCGGCCGGCGGCGAGTCTGGCTTGTTGCGAGCGACTGCGAGACGACGAGGATTTCCCCCACCAGAGCAGCCCAGGACAGGAGAGGGGGGGAGGCTGGGGACCCCCCCCGAAACCACCCCTCTGGTAGGTGCACTCTCAGGCAGGCATATTTTCGCGTGCTTTTTGGGAATTGGTTTTTTTAAACTTATTTTTAAAACTTTTTTTCTGTGCCGCTTGGCATCGCGGGATCGCCGCGATGCCAGGAACGACAACGACAAATCAGACCCAATTATTCTTTAGTCGGTTTGAGTTCAAGTTCTGGCGGAGTAATTCCCATTACCGTTTCCGTTCCGTAACGGAAACAAGGAATGGAAACAGAAACGGGAATTCCGCTAAGTCGTGCCCATGTCTACTCACAACAATTGGGACTATTTCTGCGGGTCCTAGGTTGTAACTTGGATAGGCAGCCAGCCACACAAACTGGTAAAAAGCTGAGATTCTAGATATCAATTGTTGAAAAAAGATGTCACATGGAAAAAGTGAAGAAAGGGGAGAGAAAATAACAATACCTTCTAGCAAGAACAGAGGAGACATAAGAACATAAGAAGAGCCATGCTGGATCAGGCCAAAGGCCCATCTAGTCCAGCTTCCTGTATCTCACAGTGGCCCCACCAGATGCGTTTGGGAGCGCATGAGACTAGATATCTGTCTCCTGATACCACTCCCCTGCATCTGGCCCTTGAAGTACCCTGGTTTTAAACCATGATCTCTATCATGGTTTGTAACCTGTGATGGACTTTTCCTGCAGGAATCTGTCCAATACCCTTTTGAAGGTATCCAGGCCAGATGCCATCACCACATCCTGTGGCAGGGAGTTCCACAGACTAACAATGCGCTGGGTAAAAAAATATTTTCTTTTGTCTGTTCTTACTCTCCCAGCCCTCAGTTTGACTGTATGTCCCCCGGTTTGGTATTTTGTGAGAGGGAGAAGAGCTTCCCTCTATCCACTTTACTCATGCCCTGCATTATTTTGTACGTCTCAATCACATTCCCCTCAGGCGCCTTTTTTCCAGACTAAAGAGCCCCAAATGTTTTAGCCTTTCCTCATAAGGGAGGTGCCCCAGCCCAGTAATCATTTTAGTCGCCCTCTTCTGCACCTTTTCCAGTTCTACTATGTCTTTCTTGAGATGCGGTGACCAGAATTGTACACAATACTCCAGGTGCGGCCTTACTATTATTTTGTATAATGGCATCATGATGTTGGCCGTTTTATTTTCAATCCCCTTTTTGACAATCCCTAACATGGAATTGTCCTTCTTCACTGCTGCCACATATTGGGTAGACACCTTCATGAAGCTGTCCACCAACACACCAAGGTCTCTTTCCTGATCCGTCATGGATAACTCAGAGCCCATGAGTTGATAGATAAAGTTTTGATTCCCCCCCCCAATATGCATTACTTTACATTTGGCTACATTAAAATGCATTTGCCATTTTGCAGCCCATTCCCCCAGTTTGGAGAGATCCTTCTGGAGCTCTTCACAATCTTCTCTGGTTTTTACCACACGGAAAAGTTTTGTGTCATCTGCAAACTTCGCCACCTCACTGTTTATCCCTGTCTCCAGGTCATTTATGAACAGATTGAAAAGCACCGGTCCCAGGACAGATCTCTGGGACACACTGCTTTTCACTTCTCTCCATTGTGAAAATTTCCCATTGACACCTACTCTTTGTTTCCTGGATCTCAACCAGTTCTCAGTCCATAAGAGGACCTGCCCTCTTATCTCCTGACTGTGCAATTTTCTCACCAGCCTTTGGTGAGGGACTGTGTCAAAAGCCTTTTGAAAATCCAGATAGACTATATCCACTGGTTCACCCAAATCTACATGCCTGTTGACCTTTTCAAAAAATTCTAAAAGATTTGTCAGACAAGACTTACCTTTAAAGAAGCCATGCTGATTTTCTCTCAGCAAGGTTTGTTCTTCTATGTGTTTTAAGATTTTCTCTTGGATGAGGCTTTCCACCATCTTCCCTGGGACAGATGTAAGGCTAACTGGCCTGTAGTTTCCCAGGTTCCCCCTCCTTCTTTTTTTAAAAATTGGTGTGACATCCGCTATCCTCCAGTCCTCCAGCACTGTGGCCGTTTTAAGAGACAAGTTGCATATTACCGTTAAGAGAGCTGCAATTTCACTTCTCAGTTCCCTAATAACACTTGGGTGGAAGCCATCTGGGCCTGATGACTTGATAATCTTCAATTTATCAATTACTCCTAAAACATCCTCTCTTTTAACCTGTATTTGATTTAATTCTTTAGTCAAGAGGGGCTGTTCGGGCAGCGGAATCTGCTCAAGGTCTTCTGTCGTGAAGACAGATGCAAAGAATTCATTTAATTTTTCTGCAATTTCCAAGTCCTCCTTAACCTCCCCCTTTCCTCCCTCACCATCCACAGGGCCAACTGGTTCTCTGGCAGGTTTTCTACTTCTAACATATTTAAAGAAGTTTTTATTATTACCCTTTATATTGCTAGCCATGTGTTCCTCAAAATCTTTCTTTGCCTCCCTTATCATCTTCTTACATTTCTTTTGCCAGAGTTTGTGTTCCTTTTTATTTTCCTCACTTGGGGAGGATTTCCATTTACAGAAAGACCTCTACTTGAGCTTTAGAGTCTCTCTAACGCCACTCGTTAACCATGCCGGTGCCCTCTTGGACTTAGGTGAGCTCTTCTTTCTTTGTGGTAATGCACTTGTGCTGGGCCTCTATTACCGTTGTTTTAAACAAGCTCCATGCACTCTGAAGAGACTGGATTCTTTTAACCTTCCCCTTCAATTTCTTTCTAACTAGTTTCCTCATCTGAGGGAAGTTTGCCCTTCGGAAATCAAGGGCTTTTAAGTCTGATTTGCTTGACACTCTTCCTCCAACATGCATGGCAAAGGAGATCACAGCATAGTCACTGTTCCCAAGAGGCTCAGTGACATTCACATCCCTGATCAGGTCCTGAGTATCACACAGTATTAGATCCAGAGTTGCCTGTTCTCGGGTGGGCTCCATGACAAGTTGCTCTAAGGCACAGTCATTCAGCATGTTGAGAAACCCGGTTTCTCTTTCTTGCCCAGAGCTCGCATTGGCCCAGTCAATGTGGGGATAATTGAAGTCCCCCATGATTACTATCCTATCCTTCTTAGACACCTCCATGATTTCTCTCCTCATTTCAAGGTCCCCCTCAAGTTTTTGATCCCACAATGCAGCTGGCACACTCCAATTGGAGTAGAGCTGGGGAGAGTCTTTGAGTATTTGGGCTGTCTAGTTCCCTGCAGCGGCTTTCTGAATCCTTGAGTTCTCTTTCTCCCTGGCTTGAGTATTTTGTGTAAAGGTAGCTTGTCTCCCCCATGAGATGCTTAACCATTAGTTAAGTACTGTCAAATTGCATTCAATTTATGGAGACCCTCCATAGGGTCTTAAAAGTATGCAAGACATTCAAGAAGTGGTTAAATACACCCCACCCCCCATTATTTCCATAGCCAACAAGGATTTGAACCCAGTCTCTTGTTAGTTGGATGCTGTGTCCACTATTCCACCCTGGCCATTAAATGAGTTGATTTCCAAGCCTTGGTTTTGAATGCGGTGGTCTGTCTATCTTTCCCCCTTCCCATCTGGTTTCTGGTTGATGTGGCCATGTCACTATGGGCCTTTTTACATGATCCCTAAGATCCGCTGGTCCCTTAAATTCGGATCAGAGATCTTGAGGGTTTGTCGCTCTCCCTGCGTTCCCACCCCCTCCGCACTTCCTTGTTCTGTCTGCGTGAGGGGAGGGAGAAAAAAAGGGAGAAAAGAATGCACTCTTACCTCCAGAGTGCTGGTGGAAGTTGCTCCGACCCCCCTGTCACTTCCTGGTTCCTCTTAAAGGGGCGGGAGGCAAAAAAACAAAAACAAAAAGAAGCGAGGAGAGCCCGGCACTCTCCGCATCAAATTTTTTCACTCTCCCAGAGCAGGTACTTGAAAGGTGCGCTGGGTCGCGCTTAGGTGGGCGTGGTCGCACTTAATTTCCTGCAAACTCCGGAGCTGGTGGGGAAAGAATTGTAAGCTCCGGAGCTTGCAGCCATTTGCTGCGGAGTTTAGGGGTCGTGTACAAAGGCTCTATATTATCGTAAAGAGTTTGTGAAGTGCAATGCATCTGCTACACAACCTTCCTGTTACAAGACAGGGAAGGAGACAGGGAGTTGAAGCCAGAGCTCAGCACAGGGTTGTTCCCCCACCCCTGACCTGACCACCAACACAAAGGACATCTATTCCTGGACTGGCGGTACTCAGCAGCCATCAATAGCATCAGGGGAAAAAATGGAAATAAACAAAACAAAAACAAGCCATTGTTGAGGGATGTGTTCCCCCCCTACACACAGCTGGAATAGTGTGTGCCTGTTCTATGGTATGATGAACCCTGCAAGCCAGCAATTCCCCCAACAAGGATGCCTCCCCACCATTCGCCTGCCTCCAGTGACAGCCATTTGCCTGTTCCATTTCCATTTGGGAAACAGAGAGCATTTCATTGTTCATATACTGTATTAAGAAAACCACACATAATGCAAAAAATTGGCCTCTCATAGAGCACTGATTGAATCATATCCTCACAGAGCCTTGTGGTACAGTGGTTAAACTGCTGGGCTGCAGTTGTAACTGTGTTCATGCTGTGCGGTTCAATTCCAAGTAGCTGGCTCAAGGTTCATTCATCTTTCCGAGGTTGGTAAAATGAGTACCCAGCTCACAGGACAAGGGGGATACGTAGCCTGCATCATTACTGGCAAACCGCCAAGAGAGTATTTTAAGTGCTATGGGGTGATACATAAGCAGCATGCTTTGCTTTTTACTTTTTGCTAATCAGTCTGCCCTTACTCGGATTCAGACTGGATTGAGGGGTGGCAATGGACAGCCCTGGGCCAAACCAAAGAAAACATCCCTTGGTGCTTATGAATGATAAGAAAACAGTATAAAAATGAGGAAAAAAACTTGTCAAATGCTTTTTAAAAAGGCTTTAAAATGCCCTTGAATTGTGACTTTTGAAAGTAACTAAGTACAACATCTTAACCTAAGAAGTAAATTTGTTGCTACTCATACATGACTAATTGTCCCCAGAACAACTGGTTGCAAGCAACTGTGTCATTTATCACCAAGTACTGTACAGTATTTTCAAGTTCTACCTGCAATGAGTTATCTTTTTTGTTAGCAACAATGTACTAAAGTATTTTCTGAAACTCAAACAAGTAGGAAGGAAATTTTTTCTGTGTAACACTTCTTTCAAGAATTAAAAGACATTTTAAGGAGCATTTTGACTGGGATTTTTCAAGTTCCATGCCATTTTCCTTCTACAATAATCCTAAATTGTTATTTATGTTTTTAGCAATGTGTGAAAAAGTGAGAAGCAGCATGGTGAGTGACTCAGTGAATTCCTTTCCCAGCATTTTAACAAGTAAGTAAATATATAAAGAGATATGAAAATATCCTGAAAACGAATGGATAACTGGGGCAAATCATCATCATCATCATCATCATCATCATCATCATCATCATCATCAT
>JAHTLZ010003547.1:25895040-25921127 GCA_023846285.1 Phrynocephalus versicolor | reverse complement strand
TCATCATCATCATCATCATCATCATCATCATCATCATCATCATCATCTTTCTTCTAGGAATGTGTGACATCAAATTGGTTTTCTACTTGTAAGTGATGACAAAAAAGGCAAACAAAAAGCTTGCTGCTGTTTAGCACAAAGTATAAATAATGTCTTGCTAATCAGTAGATGTTCACTAGTAGGTAGTGATTAACATAAACAAAAACAAAAATTAGATTGTAAAAATAGCCAGTAATTTCTCAGACCGCTATCAGAACAAGAGCAATGAGAGACAAAATAACAGGGTACCAGTCCTAAACATCATTGGGTGCAAAGCATGTACAGTATATTGATTTTATATGTACCTAAAGATGATTACTGGCTCAGAAGTACCTTTCATTTTATCAAGGACCTTCCCTATATTATGCGCTGTTTGCAAGCTACCTTTATCATCGACAGTGGTAGCTGGAGCTTCCAGGATTTGGAGGCTGAAGCATATGAGGAACTCAAAGAGTAGAAAGCCATTGCTTAAACAAGTAATTGCTGTTGTGTGTGTTGTGTCATTACAGTCGTGACCGACTCTTTGTGACTCCATATCCATGGCGTTTTCTTGGCAGGAATGCTGGAGTGGTTTGCCAGTTCCTAGTCCAGGTGCCTACAGCACCCGGTATTCCCTGGTGGTCTCCCATCCAAGTACTAAACAGGGCCGACCCTGCTTAGCTTCCGAAATCAGGCGAGATCGGATGTGCTTAGGGCATATTGGGACTCAAAAAAGTACTTAACTGCTGCTTTAGTTACAGTGCTGAAAAAGAATTATTTTACTCATTCTGAAAAGTAGCTAGAACAACTGTCTTTCAGTTACTGAACAACCTTGATCTGAAGCTGCTTTGCTTGTGGAATTTTTGTTCAGTCCATTAAGATGAAAAGTAACTTCAAGGGTTCAGGAATGAAGTTCCTTGCATTAAGTTACAGTGAGAATGTAAATCAGTTGTGCCTGCATTATTCAGAAAATGAATTAATAACCAACAATTCATTATCTGTAATTAGTTACTTCCAAGCTAAACGAAGCCCCCCAAATTCTCTCTCCTTGCTTTAGAGAGCTATCGTGCTGTAACCTTTCATAGACTAACTACTCTATAGCCCAATTTATCTAAAAAGTGTCTGCTATGAAAAAGTGTTGCACAGAGCTACAGCATTATTTCATGTGTACTTTGCAACAGAAGTCCCCCACCCCCACCCCCCAGTCTCTGGTCCTGGACTGGTGAAAACAATGAGATCATGCATCTGGCTGCTGCAAATTCTAACATGTGGAGGTGGAAGAACATCCTCCTTTCTCAATTTGTCAGCTTAATAACTATCGATATTTGGGTGCTCAAAGCTGTGACTCACCCTCAGGAAAAGCAATAAAATAAAACAAAACAAAACAGAAAGGACGCTGCTTGTATCTCAGATTGGCAAGATTTTCCCAACTCCACATTTCCTAGAAAAACGCTTTTAACTACAGAATCAGGATGTAATCTTTTAACATCAATGGTGCATATTGTAAAGTCAAGATCCAGAACTACAGCACCTGGATTGTGAGCCTTTTTTCCTTGACAGGCAGAAATTCAGTAGGAGACTGTTATCCACTAGCACTCCAGCTACCCTTTTCCAGCTGTTTGCCACATGTGCACAATAGGGTTTGTGTGTGTGTGTGTGTTTTTGTGTGTGTGCACATGCACATGAACACACACACACATGCATTGTGTCCTTACCTACACAAAAGGACAAGCTTCAAATACCTACTGAGAGAAGCACAACATGCTTATGAAGGAACAACATCTTACTTATGGTTGTAAATTGTAATTCACAATACCCCTTTACAGTGGTTCAGTGCTTCAGCATGTCTAAAAGAGATAGTGGCAAGAAACTCAGGTGTCTTCTTAGATCCATCCACAGTACATCCTCCTCCTGTTCCTCCTGTTCCTCCTCCTCTACATCTTAGAACCGGAGAGCTGGAACGAGTCTTATGGATCACTGAGTCCAGCCCTGGTCAAGGAGGCACTGTGGGGAATTCAAATCCCCAACCTCTGACTCCACAGCCTAAACCACTGAGCTATCTGGCACTGGATGCCTAAATCTCAACAGCAGCCAGGCATGCATTTTTTTTACAAAGTGAAAACGAGTGTACCAGCCACTCCTGGTGAAAATAAAGTGTGTGAATGTCATGAGTGCATGTTTGCCAACAACTTTTATTGTAAACAAATTTATTTATTTATTTATATTTATTTATTTATATTTGTTTGTTTGTTTGTTTGTTTGTTTATATAGCTTGTATGCCACCCACTACACAAAGGTCTCTGGACATCTCACAATCAAAGTAAACAATTCAGATAATTAAAACATCAAATTGCAATAAAATTAAAACAATAAAACATTTAAGTACAATAAATACAATATATTAAAATACAACACTAAAATTGCCATCAGGACCCACAATAATCAGTTAAAAGACTTCTGGAACAGGAATGTTTTTACCGGACACCGGAATGTCATCAATGTTGGTGCCAGGCGGGTCTCGCTTGGGAGGGCATTCCACAATCTGGGTGCAGCTGCCGAAAAGGCCCTGTTCCTACAAGCCATTCCTTTCACCTCCTTGAGGGATGGCTCTTTCAGGAGGGCCCTCTGGCTAGATCTTAATTGCCGGGTAGGTTCATATGGAAGGAGGTGGTCGTTCAGGTATCTAGGTCCTAAGCCGTTTAGGGCTTTATATGTCAAAACAACTACTTTGAATTGGGCTTGGGCAGCAACTGGTAACCAATGAAGATTATACAGAATCGGTGTGATGTGTTCCTTGGTGGCCATGCCACTCACCTCGCAGAACCTGAATGATGGCGTAAGCTTTTCCTTTCCAAAATGCCCACTTGGTGCCTCCTGTGTCTTATTGCGTAACACAATGAAGGGCAACCTCTGAAGGTTGGAGGTCTTTTTATATTTTTGGCCCTTTGCTGGCTCTTAGAAGGCCATATATCCTGCTTGGACCCTCCAATCCACTCAAATCCATTCTCCCCCACCCCCACCCCCCAAAAAATTGGAAATGACCCTTTCAATCTCCTTGTGGGTTGCCACTTCCATTTAAAGAGTACAGTAATCTCTCCCACTTGGGCCTTGTTTAAGCAAAAGTGTTCTGCTTACCGCCCCATACCACTTCAAGTAGTCTCTGGGCGGTTTACACTTTTAATTACAGTGTGCAGGCTACACATTGTGCTCCCCCCTCCCCCCGAGGTTTTGCTAACCTCGGAAGAATGGAAGGCTGAGTGAACCTTGAGCTAGCTACCTGGGATTGAACCTCAGGTCGTGAGCACAGTTTTGCCTGCAGTACAGGAATTTAACCACTGTGCCACGAGGCTTTTTAAGCAAGAAAAGGCCCTGTTGGAGGGGACAAGACCACCCAGAGGCTACTCTTTGCCTACACCTGTGTCACATGTGAAACAGCACAGAGTATTCCTTCCACAGAAGATTTATATTGGATGCCTGGGGCCACCGGCACGTGACACAGGCACCTCACCTGGAGTACTGTGTCCAGTTCTGTGCACCTCAATTTAAAAAGGATGTTGACAACCTTGAGCGGGTGCAGAGGAGTGTGACCAGGATGGTTGAAGGTCTGGAAGAAATGTCGAATGAGGAATGGCTTAGGGAACTGGGAATGTTTAGCTTTTCAAAAAGAAGGCTGAGGGGGATATGATAACTATGTTTAAATATTTGAAAGGATGTCATATTGAAGAGGGAACAGGTTTGTTTTCCATGACTTCAGAGACTAGGACTTGGGGCAATGGTTTCAAACTACAGGAAAAGACATTCTATTTTAACATTAGGAATAACTTCATGACAGTTAGAGCTGTTCGGCAGTGGAATATGCTGCCGCAGAGGGTGGTGGAGCCTCCTTCTTTGGAGGTTTTTAAGCAGAGGCTGGATGGCCATCTGTCAGAAATATTGTGATGAGGGTTCCTGCATGGAAGGGGGTTGGACTGGATGGCCCTTGAGGTCTTTCCCAACTATGTGATTCTATGATTCTATGACATGCCTCTTGAAAAACAACAATGGCACCAGAGCTTCTCAGCCTAGTGCCAAGACTTTGATTTTGCTCTGCTTCTAGGAGGTAATCTCCGTGGACTCGTTCAGGTTACAGTATGTGTTCTTCTTCCTCTGATGTCTTACATGGGTGACACAGAGAAGGAGACAAACACAAGCAACAGGTGAAATAAAACAATAAATAAATAAATAAATAAAATGCTTCTGTTTTTGTTTTTAAGGAAACATGTCAGTTTGTCAGCAGCCGACAGAAGAGGCCCGTTTGGGAGGCAAGCTCTCTTTGACAGGCAGACACAAATAAATGCCATTTCATTCCTTTATCTGTGACAGGCCACTTTTGCCTCGGTTTGTTTACCGGCATTTTTTTTTTTTTGTCGGAGCTCCGAATCCGCCGGTTGCCTCTTCAGATCAGAACACTGCCAAGCAACTGACTCACCCCACGTTCGCTGTTCTGCCTGCCTTCCGCTTAAACAGCTAACAGAAGAGGCCAAAAGACAATTAGGCCCTTTATTCAAGAGTGCATCCATTTATGCAAAGGGGATGTTTAGTTCGAGGAGCCAAATAAAGGGGAGGCCACGTAGAAGCAGATGGGACACAAACATGGCAAGAGAGGGCTGGAGAGTGGGGTGGGCAGTTTAGAAGTGTCTTTCACTGGTCTTGATGATATATATAAAGCAAAACAGGTAGTTTGGATTATCTGAAATTACAAAAAGAAAAATGACACAAGCGAGGCTACATCCAGTCCAGGTTTGCTCTCTTGATGAGCAAGGGTTAAAAACCACGCGAGGTCTTTCCTGGAGCCACTGCATGACTAGCAATCAGTACTAATAAGATTCTTTCTTCTCCTCCCTCATTTCTGACCCCCCTCCGCACAAGTTTCGCAGAAAGCCTTCAATCCATGCCAAGCACATTCAAAGACAAGGGACTATGCGCTCTCCTTGCAGGTTCATTATCATTCCCTGGTTATCCCCCGCCAAGTGAATCAGGGAAGCAAATGAATTAGGGAGAATTAAAGGAGCCTCTGTTGGCCTGAACTCTCTCCAAATCTCAGCCAAGATGAAAGGGAGGGAGACGGCTGCCTCATGTCCCAGACTGTACAGCGCGGGAACCCCCAGAGCCAGTTTGCGTTCCCCCAGAGCCCTGAGGAAAAGAGAGAGGCCATTAAGGCAGGCGAACAGCAGTGCCGACTCTGGCTTCAGCCTTGAGAGAGAAGTTATGCCATGCTACAAGCTCTCTCTCTCTCACTCACTCACTCACACACACTCACACACACACACACACACACACACACACACACACAGAGAGAGAGAGAGAGAGAGAGAGAGAGAGAGAGAGAGAGAGAAAAACACACACATAATGACAGAAGTCTTGCAAACCCCTCTCTCTGCTCAGCAAGGCTCTGCAAGCACCCTTGGGCCTCATCCTCATCATTCAGCTCTAATAATCCAAGATACCAGGGCAAGGCCGTTGCACACAAGACAGTCCCAATGGGGACTATTTCAGGGCGGAGCAGTCCCACTGTCAGCCACAAGGGTGCGACTGCAAAGCTTGTCTTGCGCAACTCTTTTCCCATCTCCTTCATGGAAGCTCCCATGAGGGCCAAACAACATTCAAATTGATCTCCGGGTTTTCCTGGTGTACCTCTGCTCATCTTTTCCCACATCACAAAAACAAAATGTATGAGGGATGAGCTGCCCGAGGCTTCTTGACTAGGCCTGAAAGCACCCTCATTTTGATCCATCTCACCAGGATGCACTATTTCTGAGGACTGGATAGGAATCGAGAATCCCGCAGTGTCACCGGAAACTGTTGACCGGCATTTTTTGTCGGAGCTCCGAATCCGCCCGTTGCCTCTTCAGATCAGAACATTGCCAAGTAGAGATGGGCACGAAACGAGCAATTTTTCGTTTTCGTTTTTGTTTTTTCGTTTCATTACGTAACAAAACGAAAAACGAATTTTGTCTCCAAAATAAAACGAAATGAAACGAAACACCAGAAATTTTGTCGTGTGTTTCGTTTTCGTTGCGGCAAATACATTGAACTGTAATGAATGCTAACGAAACAGCAATTTTTCGTTTTCGTTTTCATTTTTTCATTTTGTTACATAACGAAATGAAAACAATTTTTTTTGCAAAAATTCACGAAAAACGAAAACGAACCGAAACGGATCCCCTAAACGGCAAACGACAAACGAATCACCATTTTTTTGAGTCGTGCCCATCTCTATTGCCAAGTGATCTTCTACTTTCTTCTACTGGATTGTTTTTAAGTTTTTAAAAAGGTTACCTTGGATTCCATCCCCTCCATTTCTCTATATTTACAAAGCCCTTATGTAATTAAAACAGTTTTTTTGAAAAATAAAGGTTTAAAAGACTTTGAGGAAACAGAGAGGGGGATATGGGGTGACAGGGGCCAGATTTGCCTAGTGGAGGTGTATACAAAATATACAATTCATGGAGATGGTTTCTGAGAAATACAATATTTCCATTAAAGAAGGCATGCCACTAATCGTATCCGATTGCAAAGAATGCCATTTAATTAAAGAAACAATGGGGAGGGGACAAAGATATTTCCATAGAGATGACAATGCATTTTGCCTTTAGGAGAACAGAAGAGTAGCCAGTGGTTTTGTGGAGGCTGTGCAGTATTAGCAAATGCTGAATGTGAAAAAAAAATATCCATTCAATTAGCTACTGCTATTACAGTTCTTGTAATAGATGGGTGTAATAATTCCCTATCATATGCTGCTCAGTGCTGCTTGTTTGTGTTCTGATGCCTGTAGCATGAGCATTTAACGCAGACTGATGAGGAATTAACATTTTGCAAATGACATTGAAATGTTCTTAGGCTCTATCTGTATCCTTGTTTCATTTATTTCTTTGGTAACGTTGTGAACTGTTGCACTGAATGTGAAAAGTTCAACATGCAATGGCACATTTGTCACAACAGAAGATAACACCCTGCAAGTAAAATCATTATAATATACTTGCATTAGAAGGTTGGGGGGGGGGAGCACACACTCAGCAACAGTAAATGAATCTGGATCCATCCTGGACACCACATAGATCACTGAGCAACCATATGAATAAGGCACAATCCTGCCATTTTTATCTCTTCTCTCATTTGCCTTTATTTTTTGGGGAGGGGGAATTTTTAATCCTGTATGTGCCTATTCAGAATTAAGTCCCACAACTGCCAGTGAGACTTACTCCCAAGTAAGCCTGCAGCATAGTAATGCACATCCTCAATGTTCCTTCATGGATGTCAGTGGGAAAGAAAACAATGCTTGACTTCAGGTGGATCATGACACAGGACTGCAAGTTATTTGTCTTTTAAGATCATCTAATTATTCCCTTCTGGTGTTGGGATCATTACAACTTCATGAGTGGATCGATACTTAACTGAAAAGATAAGGTGGTGGAACAACATATTGCCTTTTAAACTGCATGCAAAAATATCTCTAAGTAGTAATTGTATACTTATTTATGTGTACAATACAAAAATAAACATTTATCCCCCACCACTCCTCCAACACACACACACGGTCTATGTGAAAGATTGGGTATTATTTCTTTGTTTACAAATAATAGAGATTGAAGAGACCAGTGTGTTAGCCTGTATACTGAAATTAAATGTGTTGAGGGAATTACAGGAGGGTTTTACTAGAATGTATGTACTTTTTAAAAAGGAGAACAAAGGCATTGTCGCTCTAGAATGCAAGGAATCAAGCAGCTTTTGTCTTTGTTTCAGTTACACTACTACACTCTAAACAGCAAAGTATTAAGACAGAAGAAACATTTCCTTCCATCTTCCTCCCTACTTCCTCTAAATCCCTAACAAATCTCGGCACTAAATTAGTTTACAAAATGACAAGGATTAATGCATTTATATGCCTCCCCAAGTAGATGATGTTGTTCTGGTTTTTTTTAATTAAATTTATTATTGAAAATATTAATTTTCTTCCTACAGATATGTCAGCCACCTCTCCCTTCACAAAGGAAACATTGGCAGAGGAGGGGGAGGATTATCAACTCACAATGCTAAGTAAAAACATAAAACATAAAAAAAATAAAAAATAAACCCTCCACATTTATTCCTCATTATTACATTATTTTTTTCCTAGCATGTTCTCATGGGTAGAAAGGAGCAGAAGAGAAGGACTGCAGGGGCAGAAAAACATTTTAGCAGCCTGGCTTTGTGCTTCACCACAATAACAACTATAAGCCCATCCATCTGATGTAGTTCTCTCGAATGCTGCCTCCGAATACAATTTGGGTACCTCTCTGATACTTGCGATTAATTTTTACTAGCACGGAGCATTTCCAATTTGATTTGGTAAGTAATTTCCCCTCCAATGTAGATGGTTAGAGAAAAGCAATTATAACAGTTAAGCAGACAGACAGTAAGTGACCCTCAATCAATCTTAGGCACCACCATCAAAGCATTCCCCAAAGCTCTGTAGTGGGGGGAAAAAGAATAATAAATAATATGATTATATAAGAGGAGCGATGCTCTAGCTGCATGCAGTGGCAGCGACAACACCGCCCGCTCTGCGTTAGCAAAGCAGCCCATGTGCCCTGCCCTTGCGCTGGCCACAAATGACCAGTGAAATCCCAGGGGCGCTCCGGAGTGTTGGCATTCTTATTGCATCAGCTGCAAAAGATCTGTCATTCACCTCCCACACGGCACAAAGTGACACCTGCCAGTCTCGAGAACAAGGACAAATTGCGGCTCCCTCTTCTGCTACCAACTGCTATCTTAGGGATGAGAAGCTGGCAGGGGTGTGACAGCCGTCCTCAGCTTCCTTTTAGGCTAGGCTCCTCTGCCACCACTGCTCTCCTGTCAGGTTGTTGTCCCTGAATTCACAAGTTGTAGCCACTGCTGCCATCTGTGGAAACCCTCTAAAGACGGCTTCTTACTGGAGGCTGGGGTGGGGGTTGCCGCTGAATGGCAGAACAGCTGAAAAGAAGCATTCCTTGATTGAAAACACAAGAGGAGTCAGAGACTGGGTTGTGGTTACTCTCGAGACTTCTTGTAATGCATAGATAAGCTGGCCGGCTTCTCTTAGCCAGTACTCAATCACCCTCAAAATCTTTCAGAGGCACCCAGAGTGACTAGCTATACGATTTCTAATATATCGTCCTGATGTCTGTCATCATGTCACTTTGTGTTATGCAATATTATATCAGCCCATGATGAGATGCGACATGACAGGGCGTAATGCAATGTAACGTATCAAAAAATGTAAATAATACACTTTTGGGGATTAGATATCTGCTGTCAGTTCCTATAGCATGAATCTGAGCTGAATTTATTGAGGCGGATGAAAGCTCAGTGAACGCCAAACTGTCCGTGGTGCTTGTGAACCCAGCACGCATCACAGTTCACCGACTTGCCCAATTACTTTGGGGCAGTTTGGCACATTTCAGAGAAAGGTGCGGCAACGTGAAACCAAATTTCCTGTTGTTGTACACTTCAGCAAATAACAAGTGAGGCTTAATTGGCAGCAGAGTGGCCCGGGAAGCAGCGTTTTCATTGTGTTTTTACATGCAGTTGGGTTCATTGCTCAGAATACCAAGAGACCACTCTTATGAGTCTGAACATACTGATCCTGTCTAGCTTCAGATGCTTAGCAGGGTTGGCCTGCGTCAGTACTCAGATGGGAGGCTACCAGGAAAACCAAGGATCATCAAGTATGGCTAGGGATTGAAGAATCCCATCTGAAAAGAGGCTTGCTGCTAGCCAATGGTCTAGATCAGGCACGTCCAAACTTTGGCCCTCCAGATGTTTTGGACCACAACTCCCAGAATTCTAAGCTCCATTGCCAATGACAAAGGACTGTGGGAGTTGCGGTCCAAAACATCTGGAGGGCCAAAGTTTGGACATTCCTCGTCTAGATCAGGCATGACCAAACTTTGGCCCTCCTGATGTTTTGGACCACAATGCCCAGAATTCTAAGCTTAGATTGCCAATGACAAAGGACTGTGGGAGTTGCGGTCCAAAACATCTGGAGGGCCAAACTTTGGACATGCCTGGTCTAGATGGACCAATGATCTGAATGAGTCACAACCAGTTTCTGCTGTTTCTAAAAGTGGCATAGGAATGACTGAGGCAATATGATGCCTTAGTCATAATCTTGTTGCTTAGTGCTTATTGAACCAGAGGGAATTTGGGAGTCACATGTTCAATTCAAATGGGCCTACTCTAACTGCAACTTATATTTGCATAGTAAGTCATAGTTAGGCCCATTTAGATCACTAGAACTTACAGAGCAGGTGGCTCATCAGATCCCTATTAAATCAATGGGCTACTCTAGTATGATTTACTACTTGAAGAGGATCTGGGTCATTAGGTAGTATATTGAACTTGGATTATGGAGATATGGATTTAAACCTGGTCCAAAAGAACATAATGATGTTATCAGGTAGTCAAATCTCTACATAACACAATAATATTACAAAATGTTTGGCTCACTTCCTGTTTTCTGTCTACTGTTAACTTGGCAAGCCTAGTCACTCAAGTCTGCTGAAAGCACATTGACCTTTAAATTAAGTATATACTGAGCAGTTAATAATGGGAGGAAAGTCAGTTATCCAAAAATTCTTCCAATTCTAAATGTGTGATATTGTGTTTCTGTATTCACAATTCAGTATGCCAGGAAATGGCTTGATATTCCAGCACAATATTGTGCTCTTATTGCCAGAAGGAAAAATCAATGCCAAGCTTTACATTGCGAAGGACAGCCTGAATGTTGACCATACTTATGCTGGCAGTCAAGATGGACTACAGGAGCCCTTCTTGTACTCAATACAACTCATGGAATGACATCACACAAGGGAAAATAATAGAAGCTGGCCCCCCTTTTCCACCACTTAAGCATGTCTCACCCAAACACAAACCAATTCTCAGAGCTGTTTCTTGATATGTGGATGTTGGTGAGCACAAAAGGTCCATCTTGACTGCTGCCATTGGTTTGGTCAACATTCAGTCTGCTCTTTCCTGTATAAAGCTTGGCATCCTTTTTCTGGCTGACAAGAAAACCAAAATATTGTGCAGCAAGATTTAGTCATTTCCTGGAATTTTGAATCATTGAAACAGAAACATAGTGTCCTACATTCATAAACCAGGTTTTTTTTTAAAAAAAACAATTGAATTTCTTTTAAAACTGATGTTTATTTATAAAAACTAGACATGGGCACGACTTGGCGAAATTCTCGTTTCCGTTTCCGTTCCCGTTCCTCGTTTCCGTTACGTAACGAAAACGGTAACAACAATTACTCCGCCAGAATTCGAACTCGAACTGATAAAAGAAAAATTGGGTATGATTTGTCGTTGTCGTTCATGCCATTGCGGCGATCGCGCGATGCCAAGCAGCACAGAAAAAAGTTTTAAAAACAAAAAGTAAAAAAAACCCAACCCGATTCCTGGCCAAAAAGGCAGGCGAAAATATGCCTGCCTGAGTGAGGGCACCTACCAGAGGGGTGGTTTCTGGGGGGCTCCACGGCCTCCCCCCCTCTCCTGTCCTGGGTTGCTCTGGTGGGGGGCATCCTCGTCGTCTCGCCAGAGTCGCCATGCCATGCGGTGCAGGCGGGGGATCCAAAATGGCGAGTCGGTGACCGTAATATTTATTTTGAAATCGTGGTCCAAAAACACACCAAAGCACCACAGAAACATACGAAAATTAGCTATTTTAACTGCCTGAATTTTTACAGTAGCAACAGTGGGTTTGTCTTGCAATAAAACGTCTCCATTGATTTTATTTTATTTTTATTTTTATTTTTATTTTTATTTTTATTTTTTTACACCTGTGCAGTGCGCAATGATGGGCTGGCCATGGGATGGGACCATGCAAATTTTTGGAGCCATTCCACCAATCGCATGGCCACTTGGCCAGGTTTTGACTGAGACTTCTGGGATGTGCCAGTCGGGCATAAAAAGCCCACTAACCCTAACCCTAACCCTAGCCCTAACCCTAAGCCTAACCCATACGCCAATACACTGTCCTTCTTAGTGGGTCAGAGGCACCCAGAGGTGCAGCCCACTAACTCACCCTAACCTTACCCGTTACCCTAAGCCTAGCCCTTGCCCTAACCCCAACCCTAAGCCAGATCTGTACTCGCATTGCATTACTATGCAAGTACACTTCCCTTCTTGGTGAGCCATAGAGCGCCCAGAGGGCTTTGCTCCCCAGCCCAAGTGCACCGTATGCCAGTATGCCAGTATGCCAGTATGCTGTCCTTCTTAGTGAGTCAGAGTAGAGGCACCCAAAAGAGAGGTGCCTCTGCCAGTGCCACTTGTACGCATATGCATGCAATGGCTACGTGTACTTTTCCCTTTGTAGCGGGCCAGAGGAGGCACCCACCCCAGAGAGGTGCCTTCAGGAGCCCACTAAATGCCTTCCCTTCTTAGCAGGCCAGAGAAGGCACCCACCCCAGAGAGGTGCCTCTAGGAGCCCGCTACCCTCCCCCCCTAAACCAGTACTAACGACAGATGAAAAAACAACAAATGAAACGACAAATTTTTGAAAAAATTCGCGAAAAACGGAAACGAGCCGAAATGGACCGGCTCCGACACACGACAACTCGAAACGTCATTTTTCCTGGTCGTGCCCATCTCTAATACAAACAATATAAAAAAATCACAAAGGAACATCCCTCATGTTGAATTACTCTGTGCTAGAGGATCCCAGAATATGAGCACATGATATATATACTATGGTTGGTGGGACAGAAGAAAAGAACAGCTGAGATGTCGCTGTAGTCCTTCTACACTCAAATATTTGGAAGGTCTGTTTTTGGACTCAATGAATGGGGGAAGCAAAGGTTTGAGTCAATGCATATACAGCGGAGAAACACACACATCCTTTAACCTTTCAGGTAAACTAGTATGGCCATGCCTGCTCTGCAGAATGCAGGCTAGAATGTTATGTTCCAGTTTCCAAGCCCTTTCTTTGAGGTCGGCAACTGGAGGAAGCAAAAACCATATCAGACCAAAAGCCCTCCAGACTTGTTGCATGCACATTTCCTAAAAGCTTTCCCCTCACCATATGAAATCCTTAAAAAACAAACCCAGAGAACTAGGAGTTAGCAAAGACTGTCACTGTACAGCAAGGTTGAAATTGTCCATACAGGGTTCAAATCCCTGCACAGCTATGAAAAATGACCCAGAGAGTGGAACTGGTAAAACTA
Source organism: Phrynocephalus versicolor (assembly GCA_023846285.1). NCBI lineage: Eukaryota > Metazoa > Chordata > Lepidosauria > Squamata > Agamidae > Phrynocephalus > Phrynocephalus versicolor. The sequence continues at coordinate 25,907,889 of JAHTLZ010003547.1, read as the reverse complement.
CTCCTTAAACTTCCCCCTTATCTTGAAAGCCCTGCTCCTATATGTCAGTTCTGACTCGACAGCACAGAACACACACACACGTAAAAGAAGTGAAGAAAGAGAGAAATATCTACCCATTTGGTGTTCAAGGAGAATCTTGCCGATACTGGCCGTTACTTCACGAGGCGCTTCGCTTTGCAGCGACATTGCCTTCGCTTTGAATTCGGTGGCGGTCACGTGGTTTCCATTCGATCCCACCCCTCTTTCGCTGTACTCACGTGCACCCATTTTTGGACCGAATCGATTGCAACCTCACGTCCTCCCTTCGCATTTGCATACCACTTTTCAACGTCCGTTTTTCCCATACTCTTTTTTAAAAATTTGCTACTGACGGCCTATCGATGCATCAATATGTAACTGTCAGTTGCAGCGGAACAGTTTCCGTATTGATTTTGGCATGTGACTCTACTGATTTTAACTGTTTCCTGGCATCATTGGCAGCCCCGCCGCCGCCGCCGCTACTCGGGGGGAGCCCCGCATGGCACAGCCGCCCGCCCACCGCCGCTTGCACGCTACATGCCCCGGGCACCCTGCTCTGGCCGGGCGAGGTGGCGGCTGCTCCTCTTGCTCCCGCCGCCGCCGCCGCCGCCGCCACCGCTACTCGAGCGAGGGAGTCCCTTGCTAAACTTTATGTTGGAAGCCAATGCATCGATTTTCCGGCTTGAATGTAATTAAAAAAAAAAAACGAGTCCACACGTCACATTGGGAGCGAAGCGAGATGCGAAGCGAAAAGATTCCCGTCCACTGGCAGGGTCACCACTCGCCCCGGTTGGAGCACGGTAAAGGGGGCGTGGTCGGGGTGGCATCGCAGCCAAAAAGGAGGGGTGTGCGGACTGAAACGATCGATTCGCACAGAAAGGAGGGGTTGCCGCGAAGTGAGAGGTTCGTGAAGTAACGGCCACTGTGGCCAGCTAGAAAGACATTGGTAGCAAGTGCGAGCAGTAGGAAGAGAGAGCAGCCTAATATGAGATATTAGTGTGCAAGATATGAGCAGAGCTGTAATGATATGATGTTCTGGAGGTCATTAAGTCCAATGGTCACCACAAGTGAGAAGTGACTTCACAGAACATAACATCTTGGGAGAGTTTTGTGCTTTTGAAGATAGGCGTCCAGAGCATGGGTTCAGAAATATTTACTGAAAACACTCAGGATTGGACAAACACAACTGCTCAATGTTTTCCTAATGCAGAAATAATTTGAATATGCCTAGGACAATTGTCTACTGATTCCCTAGAGATGCATGGCAAAATGTCCCCCTTTCTGTAGGACTGACACTCTATTTCTTTAAAACAAGCCATTTAAAAAAACTATTTAAAGAAAACTTGTCTTTTGACTCTGTTTCAATGACATTTCATCCCTGTAAAGTCTTCACCCACATAGAAAGCTGCAACAATTGATCTGCTTTGAAACTCTTAGTGGTAAGCTTTTGTAACAAAGTCACAATTTTTCCCTTTTAAAGGTTCTTTTTTGAGGATCAGTATTTCTTCCCATGGAGCCTAGATTATTTTTAGGTTAAAAAGTGGATGAGGCCAACCATTCTCTTTCAAGATAAGCAAGATTGGTCTTTTCAATGTATTTTATCTGGTTTAAGTCTAGGATTGTTTAGGGTCACTTGTTTCTGCATGGGAAAAATAGTTTTAGATTTTAAAAAAACTATAATTCAAAAATGCTTTGCCTAAATATTCCCAAATTGGAAACAGGTCAACCTGTCTACTACATCTGTGACCATACTGATGCTGATCTGAAGTCTAGCTCCAAGGTTATAATGTTTGTTTGGGATTCCCCCACAACCGCTACTCCCATTTTCAGATCTGGCTTCTAAAACGTTGTTTTGTTCTGCTGCACAAAAAAAAAGCATTGCAGTTTCATGGAATGATCATATGGCTTCATGAATATATTTTAATGCAAAAGAAAGAAAGAAAGAAAGAAAGAAAGAAAGAAAGAAAGAAAGAAAGAAAGGAAGAAAGAAAGGAAGGAAGGAAGAAAAATTAATATATCTCTGCACAGATATACTAGATATATATTACATAGCTGCACCCACTACTGAACTATCATCATTTTCAGTTAAGTACATCTTACAGAAAACCTAAGTTCACCTCTCTGTAGTGTATAAGTTAAAATGACAGTCCTTTTTTTATTCTTTCTTACAACATTGTCCCATTGAGTTCAATGGAGCTTACTCCCCAAGCCAGTCGGTATAGGACTACAGATTTAAGGCTCTAAATTGGTATGTCAGGTTTCTCTGGATTGCAGCCTTCAGCTATTTGGCTTTCTCTCTTTGCTTCTCGTCCCAGCCCGTGATTTTAAATGGCTTTTTCATCAGCCAATGAGGTGTTTTTGGTTTGTGTGTGTAGGGTCTTTTCTTTAAAGACATCTCCTCTGCACTAGGGATGTTTTGTCGACATTTCTCATCATGCTGACACACATCTACTCCTTTTAGCTAGTTTGGGAGCCAGAAAGTCAATGACTGAAGTGCTGTGTTCATTAGTTGAGGTTAGATTGCCTGGCACCTTAACATGTCAATGGTCTGTCGGTCCTAGGATGAGTGAGAGTTTGGGTGAAATTTAGAGCAACCGAATGGGTCAGTAATGCTGAAAAATCCTCCTTGTGGAGCCTCCTCTTGTCTAAGGAAGCTTCAGTAAGCAGGTAAATGGTTACTTACCAGTGTCATCACATCCAGGCAAACATTTTATTCCTTGGCATAATGATGACTTTTAAATGTCCCACTTAGTGCAAATGTGGTGTGTGTACGTGTGTGCTTTGAGCTTCCGAAATATTCTCTAATAACACACTTTGGTCTTTAGTCATAGAAACACTGAAATAATTAGAAATGCCATTGTGTACAGTGCCTTCTGGACTAGGCTGAAGGTGAAGGAGAAAGTATCATGCTATCCTTGTCAGCTGCAAGGGTAATTACTGCTGGCTGAAATTACTCAACATTTGTTTATAAGCTCCCCAGAGCATGCTGTAAATAGATTGTCTGTTATAGTCCAATCACATTAAAACACTGCTCTTTGCAAACTGCTGCCTCCTGTTTTCTATAAGCTAGACACAGAGAGCTGGCTGCTCACTTATTGAGTAGGGAACACTGGAGAGCCATGTTTAACGTGGTTGTTTTCATTAGTCCCTCTCTGTCCAGTATCGCATTTATAGTTTACAGGGTGTGAACACTGGCAGGCAACATCCCTTTTATGTATCATGGTTGGATCTCAGGGTCTTTATTAACCTGAAGGCAGCGGCAACAGTTGGAACAGTAGGCTTGCATGGGAAAACACTTAAGAACTTCCCCACCCCTTCCTTGAGGGTGTGCTTGGTAGCTTACCCATGCCCAACAAAGGTAAAACACTCATGATTATGCTGTGTCTGTCAATTGCTGTCTTAGGCTGCTTTCACATGACCACTAAAATCTGCCACAAAGGGCTCGCAGATGTGGAGCATAAAATTGTTTTTTTAAAAAGTGTGACCATGCCCACTTAAGTGCAACTCAGCACATTTTACAAGTACCTGGTCTCAAGGTGGTAAAATCCTTGTTGCTGTCCCAATGCGGATTTTAAACCATTACTTCAATCCGTGGGAACATGGAAAATATTCACAAAAACCTTTTCACCCCCATTATGGTGTCTTTGCTGCGGTTCTCAGGCGTGCAATCAGAATGGTTGCAGATTTTCAAAAAGCATCCATTAGAACACCCAATCCGTGACATCGACCACTTGACCACTCCAAGAATGATCCGGATCAAAGTTTGCTGTAGATTTTAGTGTTCATTGTGAAAGTAAGGTTAACTCATGAGTTGTAGCTACAGTCTTGATCACATTTAACAGGAAATAAATTCCACTGAATTGGTGTGACTTAATCAGTTGCTAATTTCAAAATTTCAAAACCATATGTATCTTTCAAAGTTATACTTGTATCTGATACAAACACATGTTGCAAAAGACACAACAAATGCTTGCCTAACTTAATAGCAAAGTATTTTTGAGAATGAGTGCTTTAATTCATTCATACTATGTAAATATTAATAAAATCTGAGTCAAAGTTAAACAGCTTATGCCCATGCAGTTAATCTGCTAAGTTATCTAAAATAGGAAAATAACTTTAAATATGCAAACAAATTCTATTCACACACACACACACACACACACACACACACACACACACACACACACACACACACACACACACACACACACACACACACTTTTATGCAATCCAGTTCATGTTGTCCTTGATCAAGCAGCCACATTCTGCTTGTTTAGCTCTTCCTATGAACTATGGTGTACATTTAACAACAGAGGTGCTTCTAGATGGATAGTCCCTAAAGCTCTCAAAAAGCACGGTGCAGTTATTCTGTCTTTTCCATTGACAGATATAGATGGAGATTTCTATATCAATAATGAGATAAGTATTTATAGACAGGTGAAAGAGATGTGGTGAGAAAATATTGTAGGAGTTATATATGGAAGTGTCTGACATCTGGGCTCCATGTAAAATTCTACCAGCGCTGTGGGTGTGCATAATGAAAACTTTATATATGAAGAGTCCAAGTAATGATAAAAGTGAGACTAATCAAAGGGAGATAGAATTGCAATGCACTTCATGAAATTCCAGTACTCAGACAGTCAGGTTTAGGTTTTCTGGTAGTCTTGCATTTGGGAGAAGAAGGGAGGGATTTTAGGGGGTCAAAACACAACACTTTATATGCCAGCAATGAATTGAATTGGAGGAAGTTGAGTGAGCTCCATGAAAATAAAAAGGAATCATGGAAGAACACAGCTGCAAGGGTATTTCAACTGTGGGGGTATAAAATGTTTGCCCAGTGGATTCTGTCCTGTTTCTTCCCCATAGTCCCCATCTTGTGGCTACCTCACAATTAAAAATGGGGACAAATAAAAACATGAATCACAATATTTGATGGATATCATTGATTCAGTTAATAATCATCAGGAATATAAACAAATAGTTAATATAAGCAGGGGGTAGTAAAAAAAAAGCTAAAGTGCAGAATGAACTTAGACTTACAAGAGAAATTAAAGATAGTAAAAGGGGTTATTTTTAGTTATGTCTGCAGCAAAAAGAAAAGTAAGGAAATGATAGGCTCTCTGTGTGGTGAAGATAATCAGACAGGGACAAGGCAGAACTACTCAACATCTTTTTTGCCTCAGTTTTCTCCAAAAAGGGGGAAAGAGTTCCACTGAGACAAAGAGTAGATGAGGTAGGATGGGAATTGCAACATAGACTAGGTAGGGAGGTAGTACAGGAACACCTGGAAACATTAAATGAATTTGAGTCTCCTGGGTCAGATAAATTACAACCAAGGATATTAAAAGAACTGGCAGAAGTAGAACCATTGGCCATAATCTTTGAGAGGTCCTGGAGAACAGGGGAAGTCCTCATAGACTGAAGGAGGGCAAATGTTGTCCCTATCTTCAAAGGGGGGGGGAGAGAAGACCCAAATTACTGCCCTGTCAGCTTGACTTCAATTCCTGGAAAGATCCTAGAGAAGATTATTACGCAGACTGTCATTATGAGAAGTCAACACAGGTTTCTTAAAAACAAGTCATGCCAGACTAATTTATCTCTTTCTTTGATAGAGTTACAGGACTAGTGTATGAGGAGAATGCTGTGGATATTGCCTATCTAGATTTTAGTAAGGCCTTTGATAAGGTTCCCCATGACGTACTTGCAAAGAAAATAGTAGAATGTGGGACAGATAGTCCTACTGTTAGGTGGATTTGTATTTGGTTGACCGATCACATCCAAAGGGTGATCATAAATGGCTTCTCTTCAACTTGGAGAGACGTGACCAGTGGGGTGCCTCAGGGTTCTGTTCTGGGTCTGGTGCTATTCAATATCTTTATTAATGGCTTGGATGAAGGAATCAAGTGTATGCTGATTCAATTTGCAGATGATATAAAATTGGAGGGTTGCTAATTCCCTAGAGGATAGGCTAAAAATCCAAAATGACCTTGACAGACTAAAGTGCTGGGCCAAAGTTAAAGGAATGGGTTTTAACAGAGAGGTTCTGCATATTTGTTAAAAAAAAACATGAATTGCACAGCTATAGGATGGGAGATACCTAGCTGGAGAAGAGTACCTGTAAAAGAGATATGGGAGTCGGGGTGGACTACAAATTGAACATGAGTCAGCAGTGACACGGCAGCCAAGAAAGCAATTCTTGGTTGCATCAACAGAACCATAGTGTCTAGATCAAGGGAAGTGATCATACTACTCTATTCTTCTCTAGTCAGACCTCACCTGGAGTACTGTGTCCAGTTCCACGCACCTCGATTTAAAAAGGATGTTGACAACCTTGAACGGGTCCAGAAAAGAGCAACCAGGATGGTTAAAGGTCTGGAAGGAATGCTGTACGAGGAATGGCTTAAGTTGCTAGGAATGTTTAGCCTTACAAAAAGAAGTCTGAGGGGGATATGACAGCTATGTTGAAATATTTGAAATGGTGTCATATTGAAGAGGGGACTGATTTGTTTTCCTTGGCTTCAGAGACTAGGACTCAGGGCAATAGTTTCAAACTACAGGAAAAGAGATTCCATTTGAACATTAGGAAGAACTTCTTGATTATTAGAGTTGTACCACAATGGAATATGCTGCCACGGAGGGTGGTGGAGTCTCCTTCTTTGGAGGTTTTAAGCAGAGGCTGGATGGCCATCTGTTGGGAGTACTGTGATGGGAGTTCCTGCTTGGCAGGGAGTTGGACTGGATTTGGCAAACCCAGCAGTGGCCTGCCAGGACCCTGCCTGTCACAGAACCTGATTCTGAGGGGTTAAATGGTGAAGAGCTGCTGGAGGAGCCTTGCAGCTCAAATCAGCAGGCAGCTGGGTCTGATGACTCAGCTGAAAACATATCTTCTCCCCCTAGAAGGGCCATGAGCAGGATTCTGCAAAGACGTGCTACCAGGAGGGCTAGGGAAAGGGTCTTTGATGCTAGACGGGGAATCAGGGAAGCCAGCCCTGAGTACTAGCAGAAGCCTTTCCAGGAGTAAGGGTGTGTTCCCTGTTTTGGGATAAAGCTGGTAAGCTCACCTTGAGTTCTCTGTGGGAGCAACACGTCATTTGAACTTGCAACCATGTTCCTGTCTGTGACCTTGGCTCTGTTTCCTGATTTCAGACTGGCTTCCTGGACCACGGCTTGATCTGTTCCCTTGGATTTGGTATCTGGTTTCTGTGAGATATTCTGGTTTTGACTTGGACTGTTAATTGCTAGGAGTTAGATTCTGTTATTTATCTGGCACTAGATTGTTAGCAACGGACTTGAACTTGCCTGGCTTTCCACTAAAGATCTTGGCAAAAAACTGAACCCTGTCTGTGTGTGTGCTCTGTGTGTGGGGCTTGACATGGCCAGAGGAGTGGAAAAGATTGATCTACATCCCAATCCCAAAGAAGGTCAATGCCAAAGAATGCTCCAACTATCATACAATTCCACTCATTTCACACGCTAGCAAGGTTATGCTGAAAATTCTAAAAGGGAGGCTTCAGCAGTATGTGGACAGAGAACTCCCAGAAGTACAAGCTGGATTTCAAAGGAGCAGAGGAACTAGAGATCAAATTTCCAACATTTTGGATTATGGAGAAAGCTAGAGACTTCCAGGAAAACATCTACTTCTGCTTCATTGATTGACTGTGTGGACCACAACAAACGATGACAAGTTCTTAAAAGAATGGGAGTGCCTGACCAACTTATCTGTCTCCTAAGAAATCAATATATGGGACAAGCAGCAACAGTCAGAACTGGATATGGAACAACTGATTGGTTTAAAATTGGGAAAGGAGTACGACAAGGCTGTATACTGTCACCTTGCCTATTTAACTTATATGCAGAACACATCATGCAAAAGGCAGGACTAGATGAATGACAAGCTTGATTCAGATACGCAGATGATATTATCCTGATAGCAGAAAGTGAGGGGGAAGTAAAGAACCTCTTAATGAGGGTGAAAAAAATGGGCTGAAGCTCAACATAAAAAAACAAAAACAAAAACAAACAAACCTAAGATCATGGCCACCAGTCCCATCACCTCTTGGCAAATAGAAGGGGAAGCAATGGAGACAGTGACAGATTTTATTTTCTTGGGCTTCTTCGTTACTGCAGATGGTGAATGAAGCAACGAAATTAAAAGACACCTGCTTCTTGGGAGGAAAGCGATGGCAAACCTAGGCAGCATCTTAAAGAGCAGAGACATCACTTTGCCAACAAAGGTCAGGATAGTCAAAACTATGTTTCTTCCAGTAGTGATGTATGGAAGTGAGAGCTGGACTATAAAGAAGGCTGATCGCTGCAGAATCAATGCTTTTGAGCTGTGGTGCTGGAGGAGAGTCTTGAGAGTCCCCTTGACTGCAAGGAGATCAAACCTAACCATCCTGAAAGAAATCAACCTTGAATGTTCACTAGAAGGACAGTTTTGAAGCTGAGGCTCCAGTACTTTGGCCACCTCATGAGGAGGGAGGACTCCTTGGAAAAGTCCCTGATGTTGGGAAAGATGGAAGGTAAAAGGAAAAGGAGATAACAGAGAATGAGATGGTTGGACAGTGTCATCGATACAACCAATATGGATTTGACCAAATTCTGGGAGGCAGTGGAAGACAGGAGAGCCTGGTGTGCTCTGGTCCATGGGGTCACGAAGAGTTGAACACGACTTAACGACTGAGCAAAAGAGCTGTCTAAAAAAACCCAAACAAATCCAATGAACCACTTAATGGGTTCACAGGTGGAGGATTTGTGGTTCATTTTCATTGATGAACCACAAACCATTACAAAGTACCATTTTGGCAGTTTTCCCCCATCTCCACTTGTAATGTTCGGACAATGCTGTTTATTTATATAAACTTATATTGTTGTTTACCATGTATGTGCTTGGTAGGTATCCCACGTGAATCTGGGCAATTTATTTTTAGAAAGAATGAGTATAATAATGACACATTTATGGATAGCAGTGTGTCATGTTTATTTTTTCTTAAAGGCAAGTTTCCTGGCTGTGTTTTTAAAAATCGATACATTGAACAAAGACAAATGTTTGGAATGAGCACTGCTCGGGCTCAGTGCTGTCTGTGGCAAGTGGTTCCTTCCTAACCTCAGGCCCCCAGATGATTTGTGCTGAAATTCTCAGATGCCCTAACCACCAGCTGTGCCAGCCAGGATTTCTGAGAGTTGCAGTCCAAAATCATCTGAGTACTCAAGATTTCAAACTACTGATAAAACTACTTTAAGCTGTAGGAGAGAAAAGTGGGCATTACTTCTAAACTTTTCAAAGAAGAGAAAGCCATCTAATTTGATCAAGGTGTAAACATGTATCTGAAAGGGAAGGGGAACCTGCTTTATTTTAAAATGAGGAATCAGTTGTGATTCTGCGTGTAATTATTCCTGAAACGAAATAACAAATAACTGTATGGAAAGGTTAATTGAACCAACTTTTAAAACATGCAGAAAGAGGAGGGCAGTAGAGATGTTTAGAGATGAAATGAAATATATGGTAAGTAGTGGTGCCACAAAATACTTAACACAAAGAGTTAAGCTTAAAAGAACAGCAATGGTCCCTGATATTATTTTAAATGGAAATGTGAAGAGACAGGATTAAGAAGGCACTGTATGATATGATATTCATGAAGCTATGTGAAATGTTCCCTCAGTGCTGTCAATCTGTGCAACCTTCATATATATATATATTTGGGCATGATAACCCTTCCCTGCAGTTAACTGAAGGTTGCACATAGGATAGCCACATTTTTTCTCTTAACTGGAATCATTGCCTGTGGAAAATTGTACTTCTGGGAAAGATACTGAAGTGCTAGAAACGATGCTTCAATTGCATTAAGATAATTCCTGGAAGAAAGGTTGGCCTTCCTGGAAGAGTAGGCACAGCCTTGCCAGTTGCAGAGGTGGATCCATAAGGGGAGAATGATCATGGTGTTATCTCCTCCATCTCCTAGTTCTGTGAGCATCATTTTGGCGTGTGGTTGACTTGCAGCACATTGTGTTTACCTGCTTAGGTGCAACCCCCCTCCCCCACCCAAACACACATTCTCTTTTAATAGAAATGAAACCCCAGTGGAAAGAAAACTCTAAATGTTTTGCAAAATTACTGATATGGCTATAAGAAAAACATTGAAAGCTGCTTGAAATGTTAGCTTACCCCATTTGAAAACCTCAGAGAGAAAATTCTCAGTGTTTTCCAGGACAAATTGTATAATCAATACTTATCTACCTACCTATCGATTGATCTATCAGTCTATCACTGAACTCTATTGCTTATTATAAATCTTCATCCGGATCTCATTTTTCATGGAAATGCCATATTTCACAATTTAAAACATTACATGAAAACAAATTCTAAATGTTTTACCTTTTTGATCCTACCTCCTCACATCTGAAAACTAGCTCTCTTTCTCTTCTCCTCTGTAACATTTTATAAAAAGTAAGACCTTGAAGAATTTTAAAACCTCAATAGACCCTAAATTTTAAAACCTCAAAAGAAACTAAATTCTCAGTGTTTTACTGGATAAGTTTTATGTTCTCTCTCTCTCTCTCTCTCTCTCTCTCTCTCTCTCTCTCTCACACACACACACACACACACACACACACACACACACACACAAATTGAATGTTATTGCTTCAAATAGATTTGAATATTAATACATAGAAAAATTAGTAACTTAAACTAAAAAAAAAAAAGCAAATTAGTGACTAATTGTGTGAACGCACAACACATACTCCTGACATGTGAGAAATCAGTTGCTTAAAACATACAAATGCATATCCTGGTAGGATTTCATTCGCTAACGGATTTTGTCCCATTAAAGAAGCAGTGTGTCCTATATCAGAAAAAGCTATTTTCACTCTAGGGAGGGGTTGGGGAGGCTGGGAGCCTCAGTGACAGGTACATGGAAAGCTCTGTTCTTCCATTCCCTGGAAACCAGTCAAACACTATTTCATCCAACAGTGGTTATGTCTCTGCCTCGGCTTCAGCCATTCTCCTAATAATGGCAGCCACAGAGGTGACTCTCGGCAAATAAGGGCTTCCAGTCACTGGACATCCATCATGCCTCTCCAGAGCCACATTAGGCCACCCTAATGGGTAGTCCCGTCTTCATTATGATATTAATTCTCTAAATTTCCAAAGTGATTTCATTTGTAAAATGACAATGGCCGGCTGCTCAGGAGACAAACTGTTTTCATCACATTCCTGCTGGCTTGCAAAGGTTCCTTCCCTTCAGTCTTCTGGGGTTAGGGGTGGGAAGTGGGTGTTGGGGTGGGGGGTGGTGGCGGAAGGAAGGAAGGAATCTGATAGCATCAGATCTCCTGCAATATGCAAGGCTGCCTCATAGCTACAACCCCTGCCAACACTGCATGCCTGGCCTGGCTGTTCAGCCTGAGGATTTTCTGAGCAATGTGCTAGTTAATGGGACACAGAGTTGGCACTGAGATAGGGAGGGGGAAATGGGGTGGATATGTTTAACATGGGTGTGTGTGGCAGAGAATTACCATAAGTTTCCATCTATAAGACACCCCCATCTATAAGACGACCCCCAGTTTTCCATCCTGAAACATCTGTTTATCTACTGTGTGGTTCTCTCATCAGCTTACTTCCATGTATAAGACAACCCTAAAATTTTAGTCTGTAAAAAAAAAATAATCAGAAATATAGCCTTTATACATGGAAAAAATACAGTATATGGCAAAGATGATGCCCATGCCACATCAGGGCATAATTAATTTTGTTGGGTTCAACCAGACGTCAGCCCCATTGTTTTCTTAGGACATCAAAATCCCAATAGAGTCTACAGAAATCTGTGAAAAAAATGCACAGTTGCTTACTTTGCTGCATTAGCCATCATGCAAATTTCATTAGACCAATTCTTCAAGCCCCCCTCCCCAAATGGGTGCAAACGTTGGAGATCTCCACATCTCTTCACCAGACAAGCAAGCAGGGTGAAGAACTGGTGGGTTGAAGATGGAGACAGTTTTTTTTTTTAAAAAAAATCATGTCCATGCATGTTGTCTTGCGAAGTAATGGAAGAGAAGGCTCTCTAGAGAAGGGGGCTTATAGTATTTCCCTTACACAGGTGTAAAGGAGTAATAGGGTTCTTGGCGATAAGTCCCACTTGCAGCAGCAGTAGCGCCAATGTCAGCAACAACTTAAGTATTGTTGAGCATTTACCAGCTTTCCACCATAAGTATTTTAGTGGTTTATCACTGAGACACTTGAGTAATCAGCTTCAGGACTACTTAGAATTAAAAGGGTATGGCAATGCCTGGAGTTGAGTCAAGTTGTTAAAAAAAAGGCTCTGCCATCTTAACCCTCTAAATTCTATTGCTTGTGCAAATGAAATTTGATTTACATGATAAGAAGATCCCATTGACTCGAGTGTTAAGGAGACCCGCGGCAGTTCTCCCCCCCCCCCCACAGTGTTCTGAGGGGAGGGAGCTTGTCCGCTGAGGAAACTGTCAATGGAGACAAGACTGAGATAATTTTAAAGGCTGAAGGAGTCCATTTTGCCTGACAAATAGATTTTCAATCAGGTGAGGAAAGGAAATAAAAATATACCCCTATATATATATCCTGAGACATGGAGAATGGACCCTGAAACCCGAAACCTAGCAAGGTTTCCTTGATGGAAACCATAGTAGCTTGTCTTCAGCGAGCAGGAATGTCCCCAAGCTGTGGTCACAAGCTGCCTATGCTTCAGAGTAATTCTCGTTGAACTTAATGAGGAATATCTGTTTATCTGGATACTTTCTTTCTTTCTTTCTTTCTTTCTTTCTTTCTTTCTTTCTTTCTTTCTTTCTTTCTTTCTTTCT
>JAHTLZ010003547.1:25816389-25861761 GCA_023846285.1 Phrynocephalus versicolor | reverse complement strand
TTATTATTATTATTATTATTATTATTATTATTATTATTATTATTATTATTATTATTATTATTATTATTATTATTATTATTATTATTATTATTATTCATAGTGCCCCTGAAGCTAGTTCTGGAGTCCAAGAAAACCAAATTTGGTCTATAAATTAGCCACCCAAATGAGCTAAATATGAAATTTAGGTTAAATGTCTTAGTTCTTTGGATCATTCATTGTTGACACTAACTCGCTTGCGGCAATACTGAAATTCGCTTCCAACTTGATTAGAAAATACTGATTTTCAAATCCAATGTGAAATTTCAATTTTGTAAATGTGCCAGGTGTCAGTGTATTTTATGCTTACCACTAAAACACCATCCATGGCACAAAAAGAAAAAGCTTAGATGACTACTTAAAACTCTAGAGGAATCATTTTCATCTGATTACGCTGTATTCCTCTGACTTCCTCAGCATTTCACCTTGACTTTCAAACTCATTTTGTGAGATGGAAAACATCAACAAACAATCCAGACTGAGCTTGACCCTTCTTTTGGTATGCTGTCTCCTGTCTGTCTGAAGGACAATGTCTGCATCTCATGAAGCACTGACACTCGTTCGACATTGTTTTCCCTGTGGTTATGCATAATCCGTTCAAAGGCAGGTGGGGAGTGGTTTAAGCAGCTGTGGGAGGCATGTTTGCAAAACACTTCAAGGAGAAACCTGTCACAACAATGGTGACTTGGTGGTGAATTCGACTTCAGGTTGGTGCTTTCCAGAGTGCCAACCCGATTCAGCACGGAGAAGCTGAATTCCAATTCCTGAGGCCCAATCATTAGTGCAAGGAGTCTAAGTAAGTATGGACTGTGTTTTATGAGCACTTGACTCAGATGGTTCACTATATCACGTAGCTCTGTCCAATAGTTTTGGGAGAGAGGCCATGGTGTGATTCCTTCTGAAGAAACCTGTACTGAACCAGATCAGCACCTGGTTGTTAACATCCTATTGATGCCATGGTTCTTGACTGAGTAGATGATGTACTGTATAATTCCAGGCATTCTTGGCTTAGACCATTTCCAGAGCTCTTTCAATCAGGTGTTAAAGTTGGATTTGGCACATAAATTGCTGTGGTTGCCCAAATCTATGCCAGTAGAGAGTCAGGGAGTACAGTGAGCTCCCTCATGCTCCTGCTTTCTCCTTCAAGCCTTCTACATGGCAGTCTCTCTCTCTCTCTCTCTCTCTCTCTCTCTCTCTCTCTCTGTGTGTGTGTGTGTGTGTGTGTGCATGCATCCATGTTCAACCTGGGATTCAGATGAAAGAGGCTACTTCTCCACTAAGGATGTGGCCAAAGCAAAGTGGGCAGGGCATAGTTTATACGAGGGGGTATCCAAAAAACATACAATAGTCACTTGCAGTGGTCAAAGTTAGTTCTTCTCCACGTAGTCTCCCTGCAGAGTCACACATTTTTGCCAGTGTTTCTTCACCTGCTTCAAGCCCTCTTTGTAGAAGTCCTCCACTTTGCTCGAAAACCACTGTTCCACTCAGAAAATGACATCCTCTCTGTTGTCAAATCGCCGATCACGAAGTGGTTTCTTCATCTCGGGAAAGAGGAAGAAGTCGCTTGGCGCAAGATCAGGTGAATAAGGTGGATGCTGCAAAAGTTCATAGCCTAAACGGTGGTTGGTGACAACAGATGCTTGGGCCATATGGACAGGTGTATTGTCGGCCGGGAGATGGACACCTTTGCTGATCGTGCCATGACGTTTTTGTTTCAATGCATCACACAGTTTCCCCAGAAGGTTGCAGTAGTAATCGCTGTTGAGGGTCTCACCCTTCGGAAGGTAATCGGTTAAGATTACCCCACGGCTATCCCAAAATACAGACAGCATCACCTTCCTGGCAGATTTCTGGACCTTCGCCTTCTTGGGAGGGGGGGATGGATGTTTCCACTCCTTGCTCATTTCTTTGGTCTCACTCACCAGTCCAGGGCAGTTAGATCAATCTTTGTCATGGGTAGCACTGGTTGCATCCGTGGGACAGAGTTGTCCAGTTTAGGCTGTTGAGACACCATCGAATGCAGTGGTGTCTCAACAGTTAATCAAAATAACAAAGATTATGAAAACAATTTTTTTAGCATTTAGAAAAAGTTATAGCCTGACTTTAGTGAGCTAGGAGCCTATGACTATAATACCACACATGGATGGTGACTGAAGAAGTTCCCTTTCTCTTGTAGTTTGAAAAAGTTTTCTTATGATCTTTTGTGGAAGCTTTTCTCTCTCCATCATCAGTTATGTTCAGCTAAACCCCTGTTATTATTTGAAATTTTATGATTTATAAGAATTTGAAAGGATCATGGAAGGTGCAGGAAATAAAAGCTTTAAAAATAAAGTGCAGTTTAAAAGAATATGACTTGGAACTGCTACTATGAGTCAATTCATAACACGTCAAGTGTACCCAAAACAACCGATCACGGATCAAGTTTACAGAATTTGTGAATGACAGCTAAATGTTGAGTATATTTAACTGAAGTAACTCCCATCTGTCGGAAAAGTTTAAGTACTTGGACGCTATGAAATTTGTCAATAAGCTATACTTAAGGACCAAAAACAAAGGTTCTATTTTCCTAAAGTTTAATCAAAATATTATAGACGATGAAAACAATTTTTTCAGCATTAAGAAAAAGAACAAGATCTGAGTCAATGGAGATTTGTATTAGACAAGAACAAGTAGAAATTTTTACAAGTTGAATACCTTAGTTAGTAAAACAAGATAGGAGGTGATGAAAACAAATGAGAAGAGTTATAAATTTCATGATAGGGCACACATAGCCATGAATGAATGCACCAGAAATCCACCTCACTTTGGGCACCAGACCTCAAAGAAGATGTATTATTGCAGCACAGATGCTGGTAAAAATAACCAAATAGATTTCTTATGCTGGGCAAAAAAAAAACCTGTGTTTTTTCCTGTTTTGTGTTTTTAACATGCTTCACCTAAAATACTCTCATTGTTCTTCTTTTAAGAAGAACAGAGTGGCCACGATCTGGCTTCAGTCCTTTTTGGAGGAACAACAGCTCCTTGACCCATTCCAGTCTGGGTTCAGGCCGGGTCGGGGGACTGAGACAGTCTTGGTCGCACTGCAAGATGACCTCATCGGGGGGGGGGGCGACAGGGGTAACTCTACCTTGTTGGTCCTGCTGGATTTGTCAGTCGCCTTCAATACCGTTGACCATGGTATCCTGCTGGATCGGCTCTCCGAGATTGGGATCGGGGGCACTGCACATAGTTGGTTCCGATCCTTCTTGGAGGGCCGTCCCCAGCATGTCTAACATGAGGGGGAGTTGTCGGCTCCGTGGACACTCCCTTGTGGGGTTCCGGAAGGGTCATCCCTCTCTCCCATGGTGTTCAACATCTATGTGAGGCCGCTGGCAGAGGTCATTAGATATGGAGTCTGCTGTCATCACTACGCTAATGACACGCAGCTCTATCTCTCCTTTTCCACCTCTGCAGTGGAGGCTGCCCAGACCCTCGACCAGTGCCTGGGTGCAGTCATGGAATGGACCAAGGCTAACAGACTCAAACTCAACCCCGCAAAGTCCGAGGTGATGTTCTTTGGGACTTCCCCTTCCAGCTATGGGGGTCCTCTCCGTAGCATGGAGGGTGTTTCCCTCCAGCTAGCGGATAGGGTTCGGAATCTGGGCGTGGTCCTGGATTCAGCCCTCTCCCTGGAAGTGGCTGCCGTGTCCAGGACCACCTTTTTCCACCTACGTCAAATTGCCCAGATTTGCCCATATCTGGATTTGGACTCCCTGAGAACTGTGGTGCAAGCGTTGGTGATCTCGAGGATAGATTATTGCAACACTCTCTACATGGGGTTGCCCTTGACTCTCCTTCGGCGATTGCAGTGGGTGCAAAATGCAGCGGCCAGACTGGTGGCGGGTGCGCGTCGTTATGAACGCATCACCCCAGTTCTGGCTTGCCTGCATTGGCTACCCATTGCGTCCTGAATCAGATTCAAGGTCTTGGTTTTAATTTATAAAACCCTCCATGCCCTGGGACCTGATTACCTGGCAGAGCGGATCGCCCAGTGGTCAACATCGACCTGTCCAACGAGGATGTCGCGGGCAGACTCGCTTCGGGTGGCCACGCCCAGAGAGGCTCGGAAAACTTCTACTCGGAACCAGGCCTTCTCTGTGGCTGCCCCACTTTATGGAACCACCGGCCAAGCGAAGTGCGCCTTGCACAGTCCCTGTCAGCCTTTCGGAAGGCCTTGAAGATGATCCTCTTCCGAGAGGCGTTTGGTGACTTAATTTAATTTTTTTCTCCTTCCGCCATCTGTTTTTCTGATTTGTAAGCGCTGAATTTTTATATTTTTTTATACTTTTACGTTGTCGTTTAATTGTCTGTTTGTTAGTTATAGCTGATTATTTGTTCTTGTTACTTTGTTGTGAACCGCCTGGAGTTCCTCCGGGAAGACAGGCGGTATATAAGCTCTAAAAATAAATAAATAAATAATAAATAAATTCCCTAAAAGAAACACTCTTGTATTTTTTTTACTTAAGTGCCTGCTTACTGGTTAAGTTTAGCTTTCATATATTTTTAAGCATACAGTGTGTGCTTACATTTTTATCTTGGCCATAATTTTTTTCATTGCTATAATTCAGAAGTAATTTTGTGGAACCTAGAAACAATATAAATAAACGAAACTTGATAGATAACCAAAATGAGGTTGCCTGGAATATTGCAACAGTGAAAAGACTCATCTTGATGAACCTTAATATGATTGTGATCATTTGATTTCCTTCTGAGATTAATCCTTAATGGGATAATGCCAGCTGTGGTGAATAACAAGCTTCTGATCTTTGCCTGGGGGTGGGGAGGGGGCGGTGGCGCGGGGGGGGGTGTCTATGTGTCTCTGGAGGACTCCTGGGGGAGTCAAGTAACCTATCTGGTTTCTGATACCCTATCCTATGCCTTTCAGATTCCCAAGCCTCCTAGCTTTTGCTGCCAAAATCCTGCAATGATGGGGCAAGAACACTGCCAAGGTCTCTTTTTGTTATGTTAACGTTGATAGTTAGAGTAACAGCTGCAGCTTGGGCTGCTGGTCCCCAAGTGATAAAAAAAAATCAGCCTTCTGTGCTGGTAAGGTGGTGTGAAAGCAGTGCTCTGAAGATGCCTTCCCCCAATATCAAACCTGAGGAAATCAATATTGCTCTTCCTGAGTGACTGTTATCAAATGACCAATGTCCAGAAGGGCTTTCTGGGAGTGGAGATAGCTGGAGATTTCTCCTTCTCCTATTAGTCCTATCCGAGAGAGAGAGAGAGAGAGAGAGAGAGAGAGAGAGAGAGAGCATTCACTTCCTTTGTTTTATGTGAGAAAGAAAATATTAAAATGTTTTATTATGTTAGTTATGTGCACTTTTTTCATATTTTGAGAGGTTCCTCCCAAACAGGTATTTTTGCTCTGTGTAGCTGCTAATAAACAAACAATCTTGCAATGACTGACAGTTTTTTTCAGTGTGCTGTCTCTGGAGAAATTTTTTTTTTATTGAGAAGGAGATCTGTGGGTGTTCATTACATTCAAAATCCTAAAACTGTGATGCCCATCAAACTCACCTGAAGGCAATATCAGTGAACCCCAAGCAAACCTCCCCTATTTTCAGTATTCCTGTGCTATTTTGCCTTCCTGCCCCCAACGTGCAATTGCATGTTTGTATGAATATTTCTCATGGGTGTGACAAGGTAGGCACATGTGTCTGTGCATGTGCAAACCTCTCTGACAACAAATGGATTATGATGCTATTGGGCCAAAGTTTGTGCATCTCAGCCACAGGTGACCTGATAAGTGATTATTTACTTCTTTTTCTTTTACTAGTCACTAAATAAGACTGCCTAATGTTTGCATGGATGAACTGGAGACTTGATCTTTCTCCAGAGAGAACTGGTCATTGGATGGAAAATTGTCTATATAGGCTAGATTATCCTTCTTGGAGGTCCCTATACCAAAGAATTTTTTAACAGCCATTGATTTTCTTCCCTCTTCTTGCCAATCCAGATCAATCACTGGGAAGCCCCTGATGGTTTTGTAATTAGTTCAGTTCCCTCACCCCCACCCACCCCACCCCAAAGCTGGCTCAGATGCTCCCCATGGCTTCTGCTTTCTCCCGAAGCTTAAGACAGCCAAGTGGGAGATGGCAGGAACAGAAAGAGCTGGTTTAGGCTCTTCTGAGCAAACACTTCACTGTCAATGAATGGGCATGGTTTTAGGAAGTGCCCTTGTCACCAGGAAGCCATTGGGAATGGTGGAGTGTTGAATGGATTGAGCCAGAAGGAAACTCCCATATCCTAGCTTCTTACACTTCATCTTAGAAAGAAGGGGAGGGATATTAAAAAGGATCAATCTGGTGACAAAAAGTTTTCACAGATAAAACCCTTCTATTCTCAAAGTGCATGGCAGAGGTGGGAAGACACCGTCTGATCTGATTTACATACACAAGTTTGCCATAAACTCAGGAATCAGGACCAACCCACCCTAAGCTGGTGTGTAGTTGGCTTCTAACAATATTTGCACACATCTCCATGTTTCTGAAATGTGTGTGTGTGGGGGGGGGAATAAGACAAAGCAGGGGAGGGCATTGTGGAGAGAAATGGTGGTTACAGAGCACCACCAACTTTGGGAATGTGGTGGACCTTCAGGTTTTAGGCCAATCGCCCACAAACCTCCTCCCTCCCTCTCTTCCTTTATTGGGAATAAAAAAAATGTCCCATTAGTGTCCCCAATCAAGAGGCTGACCTTGCCCAAGTGTTCCCGTTCCACCTATTGGGGATGTGATGGCTGTTGCATCTTCTAGTAGCCTCCTTGCCAGAACAATGGTATAAAAATCCAATAAATCAATCAACCAAAATAAATCAAGTTTATAATTAATAGTATAAAGTTTTAAAGAGAGACAAAATGGGCATTCAGCATGGACGCTTAGTATGCTGAACAATATCCTTGACGTTCTATATCTATAGCTCCGAGAGCCATTGTCAAATTTCCTGGTTAGTCCCTAGGTGACCCGTCACTGAATGGAGGTGCTGTAAATAAAAGTGTCGAACCTTTGGTCCTTTAGTTTTAGAGATCATCTCCCAGCAAGCTCAGCCAATGATATTCCGGGGGTTGTTGCACTAACCATCTGGAAGGCTGAAGGTTCTCCCACAGTTAGAACTAGAGATGGGCACGAAACGAGCAATTTTTCATTTTCGTTTTCATTTTTTCGTTTCATTACGTAACGAAACGAAAAAAAACTTTTGTCTCCAAAATGAAATGAAATGAACCGAAACACCAGAAATTTTGTTGTGCGTTTCGTTTTCATTGCAGCAAATACATTGAACTGTAATGAATGCTAACGGAACTGCAATTTTTCATTTTCATTTTTGTTTTTTTATTTCATTACATAACGAAACGAAAATGAATTTTTTTTGCAAAAATTCACGAAAAATGAAAACGAACCGAAACGGACCCCCTAAACGACAAATGACAAATGAAACACCATTTTTTTTTAGTTGTGCCCATCTCTAGTTAGAACACACAGCCCAATCTTTGTTTAGTTATAATCCTACAGATGTGAACACCATATTCTATAACCCTCACTGTCTGATGAATGAGTAAAATGCACACCCCCCCCCAATCCTTTCTATCAGGTTCCGAACTGATTCTCTCAGGTTACCTCTTACAATTCATGGTTAAACTGCCATCTTCAGTGTGCCTGAAAACAGTGCAATTTATTTCTGAGTGTCAGTGTGACTGTCAGTGTGGTATAGGGTGTATCCAACTTGCACTTAGGACATCTTGGTTTAAATCCTTCATTCAGCAATAGAAACTCATCAGGGGAGAGGGGGACAGAGGCAATGTAAGATCTTCAAAATATTCCTTAAATATCTAACATATGTCAAAAACTCTGTCAGAGTGGGTGTAAGTCAGGAGTGACTTGACAGCACATAATAACAACAAAAACAAGCATGCATCTTTCAAGGTGCACTACATGCATTATATGTGGTGCTGGGGATTCAGTTTTCTTTAATGTCCAGCATTTCAACAGAGTGATAGGTATATTTTGTGGTATCTTAAGATGCATTTGTATTTGATAGTTTTTTTGCTTTAAAAATTCTTTAGATTTATACAGCAGATGGAAGTAGCCTTCAAAACATCTGTATGCTCTCTTGGATATCACTTCACTCCCCTTGACTTGGTTCCATTCACCTGGGCATGTGTGCGCAGGCAGACACAACATTGTCACAGGGGGAGAAAGTCAAAACCCGAGACGGCGTCGGGCTGAGGCAAACAGCGTTCACCTTTTATCGTCTCCATGTTTCATAATGAAGATACTTCATTGAAACAATGATGCATACTTTAGCGGTTCCCTGGGGAGCCATGACTCCTGTTTGGAGGGAGATTCATGAATATGTGCATTAGCACAAGCCAACTGGAACTTGCCCTTAGAAACGAACCGCAAGAGAAGAGCCAATCAGTTTTTGCTTATGTATATAATCAGGAGGTTATCACATTATCTCTCTTGCTTTGCCCCCATGGGGAAAAAGAAGATGCTTAGACTTCTATCATGGTGCTAGTACTCCTGTCAAAGGGAACATTTCTCTCTCTTCTCTACTGCCCTTCACCCCACCAATCCATGTCATGCTTATTATCTACTTTATTTTTTATTTTAATTTTAATGAAAAGGATAATAAGGAGAGAGGGTTGGTTTCTTCAGACAAATTATCCTTGGTGTGCAATTCAGGTCTCTCTCACACCCTGCTTCTTCTGTCTTGAAAAAAAAAATAATAACACCTGCATCAATTGAGTCAGGCCGATTAATAAGCCTGAAGGAAGTTGGAAAGCTTGCTAGAGATGGCAGAGACAAGCATTTTCTCAGAGAAAGATTAAAGGTTGGGAAGATGTACATGAGTTTTGGCAAGCGGAGGATGAAGGAGAGATGCTTGGCAGTTCTTCAAGACATTGTTTCCACAAAGTCTTTGGAAAATAATCCTGAGCAAGAGTTGCTGCCTGGCGTTCTCATAAGATAGCAGAGCACCACAGAGCATGCTGTACGGCAGTGATCAAGAATCTCCACTGAGATTTACAGACGGCTCCTTAGGCATCTAATGACTTTGCCTTGACGGTGAAGGGACACCATTTTGCAGTTCTTGAAACAATGCTCTCAGGCATCTTTCTTGTATCGTAGAAGAGCAATCTGGAACCAGTGCATCAAACTAGATTTTCCGTGACTGTATTCCTATGCCTATCCACTTGGAAGTAAGCATACTTGAATTCAGCAGGACCAAGCATGCATATACTGTAGATATTGCATATAAATATAGATATTTTGTGTATGTGTGTTAGCAGAGAAGTGATGTGAAACAATCTGTTCTGTATTTAGAAGTAGTGCTCCCCAAAGGAATAAGAGACATCTGATTGTTCTAGCATGAAAGCAAAGCAAAAAGCAAAGTGTTCTGCTTATATACCGCCCCATACCACTTCAAGTAGTCTCTGGGTGGTTTACAGTTTAATTATGCAGGCTATACATTGCCCCCCCCCAGCAAGCTGGGTACTCAATTTACTGACCTCGGAAGGATGGAAGACTGAGTCAACTATGAGCCGGCTACCGGGGACTGAACCCCAGGTCGTGAGCAGTTTTACCTGCAATGCAAGCATTTAACCACTGCACCATGAGCCCCCCCATCCCCACAATTCCATGTTGTGTATATGAGATAGATTATTTCTTTGTGATTGGTCATAGGAAGCAAAACATATACTGTACAGTACTTCATCTGCAAGTCCAACTGCTCAGGCACAAGGGTTTGAGGAAACATTATCACTGGAGAACAAATATGCTATTACAAATTCTAAATACAGTATAAGCTTAGTATCTTGCCAAGTGTGACCCTATGTGTGTATCTCTGTGTGTACAGAGAGATTTGTATACCCATACCTGTATTGATATTGATGTGCAAAGAAATAGGAGGATGGTATAGGGTGCAAGTGTCTTGCTTCTCTTTTCGTGCCCTTTTCTTGTCTAGGTGAACCCTTCACTAAATCTGCCCACACCCTCTTCCATGATAATATCGGCTTTGAGAACTGTTTTTTGGGTGGACTAGATTTTAGCGTGTTCTTGTGTGTAATATGCACAATTTATAGTCTGCCTTTTTTTCTAAAGAGATCTACAAAGTATCTGAATATATCTATATGGAAACAAAAACAGAAATGTAACCTACAGTAGCACAGTGAAACCAATAAAGAACAATACAAGCAAAACACCAGCAGGAACAGAAAAACAACAGCCAAAGGCGAAATGGATGTTGTTAGTGAGGGAGGCAGGTGAACTCTACCTCTCTGTAAAAGCTACATTGAGCTACAACTCTAATCTTATCTGGCAACAGATATGCTAGTTAGAAGTGGTGGAAACTGATGTCTCCCTACATACTATGTCTTGCAAATGATTTCTGATTAAAATGGGAAGGCCACTGTTTTCCTATATCCTAACAGACTTCTGAAGGCCTACTGAGTCACTTGCATAGTTGCCTTGGAGAAAGTCCCGCCAATTCTTTAGTACTTATTCCTGCAAAGGCACAAATAGGTCTAAACTACATCAAAAAGCAATTTTTGTGCTCTGTAACATTGCTATAGACAGTACTTATCATGGGAACCCATGAAAGTGTTGTCTCAACTGCTGCACCCAGACTCTGGAACTCCCTCCCACTAGAGGCCAGGACTGCCTTGTCTCTGTTGCCCTTCTGGGAATAGGCAAAGAACTTTCTCTTCAGGCAAGATTTCCCTGAATGATGGACTACCTATTATGTCTCTTTTATATGAATCTATGGGTTCACATAGACTTTGTGTTTATAACTACTTATAATATTGTAGCTTTAATGTAATGTTATCAATTCATTCTGTATGATGTCCCTCAATTCCCTGCTCTCAATACTTGGACATGCATTAATTGTATTGGACTGTATATTATCATGTCTTAATTGTATGGGACTGTATATTATCCCTCATTAATGTAAGCTGCCTTGTGTCCTTTTCCAAGGCGAAAGGTGGGGTAAAATATTCTAAAATAAACCAACCAACCAACCAACCAACCAAAAAACAAACAATTGTCTCAGAGATTTAGCCTCTAATTGCACAGTCATAAAGCATGCTCATTTGGCAGTTTACTCTTTAAATTAGAAAAATAATTTTTAAAATCACCTTTAGTACATTGAATATTACTGGTCAAAATATGTGCATTTCATTGCTATTTTATTTAATTGTCTTCCAGTAAAATGGGGAGGGGAGGGTTTCTTGAAAGAGCAAAGGCTTTCATTCTCCCTTAATCTTTTTTTCTTTCATTGTTTACTACTGCTTCCTGCCATTAAAGTGCAACTGGAGGGGACAGGACTGCAGCTCCTAATGAACATACAAATAGTCAAGGAATACCTTACCACCTTGAACATCTTCAGATCTCCAGGGACAGATGAGCTACATCTGAGAATACTGACATAATTGGCTGAAGAATTCTTAGAACCACAGTCCATTATTTTCTTGAAATCATGGGAAATGGGTGAGGTGACAGATGATTGGAGGAGGGCTAATGTTGTCCTCAAAAAGGGCAAAAAAGAGGAACCTGGGAATTACAGGGCCATCAGCCTAACACCAATCCCAGGAAAAATCCTGGAACAGATTATTAAGAAGTCACTATGCAAGCACCTAGAAAACAATTCAACAATAACTAGAAACCAACAGAGCTTTGTCAAGAATAAATCCTGCCAGACTAATCTGATCTCATTTTTTGATCAGGTAACCTCCCTGGTAGACAGAGGGAATGCTGTAGGTGTAATATATCTTGACTTCAGCAAAGCTTTTCACAGACTTTCCCATAATTTCCTGATTGGCAAGCTAACTAGGTGTGGGCTGGATAAATCAAGGTGGATACACAATTGGCTACAGAATCCTACTGAAGAGGGTAATGATTAATGGCTCGTTCTCTAAGTGGAAGAAGGTAGCAAGTAGGGTTCCTCAAGGCTCAGTCCTGGATTCATTGTTTTTCAACATTTTTATTAATTTGGACAAGGGAGTGCAGGGAATGCTTGTCAAATTTGTGGATAACACAAAATTGGGTGGGACATCTAATACCCTGGAAGACAGAAAAAACATTCAAAACAATCTTGATAGGCTAGAGCACTGGGATGAAATCAACAGAATGACATTTAACAGGGATAAATAAAATGCACTGCACTTAGGAAGAAGAAACCAAATGTACAGTTGCAAGATGGGGGATACCTGACTCAGCTCTACTATAAATAAAAAGGTTATTGGAATTCTTGCAGGCAGATCATAAGCTGAATATGAGCCAACAGTGTGATGTGGCCACAAAAAAGGCAAAGAAGTATAATTTCCAAATCCCGTGAGGTGCTCGTCCCCCTCTATTCAGCATTAGTCAGGCCTCATCTTGAGTACTGTGTCTATTTCTAGACACTTCAAGAAAGATGCCGACAAATCAGAACAAGTTCAGAGGAGGACGACAAGGATGATCATGGGGCTGGAAACCAAGCCTCTGAGGAAAGACTGAAAGAACTGGGCACGTTTAGCCTGGAGGGAAAAAAGGGAGGTTATAGGGTAGCACTTGTCAAATACTTGAAAGGTTGTCATACAGAGGAAGGGAAGGATCTGTTCTCGATCATCCCACAGCGCAGGACGTGCAACAATGGGATCAAGTTAAGAGAACCCAGCTTTCGGCTGACTATCAGGATAAACTTCCTAACTGTTAGAGCAGTATGGCAATGGAACCAATCATGTCAGGAGGTCGTAAGTGCCCCAGCTCTGGAGGCATTTAAGAGAAATTTGGACAACCACCTGGTAGATATCCTTTGATTCGTATTCCTCCATGGAATGGTGTGTGTGTGTGTGTGTGTGTGTGTGTGTGTGTGTGTGTGTGTGTTTGTGTGTGTGTGTGGACTTGATGGCCTTATAGGCCTCTTCCAGGTTCACTGTTCCTTGATTTTATGATTAAAAACATGTTTCCACGCACACATATTTCTTTTCCAAATCTGGGATAATATAGGCAGCCTGGTATTATGCCATCACATAACCAGTTAGATTTGGCTATATGACACCACAAAGCTGAGGCGGAGTAATGTTGACCCTCCTTCTGAAACGGTGTGTTGTCAAGTCAATTCTGATTTAGGGTGATGCTTTTCAGGGTGTTCTAGGTAGAGGCAGTACTCATTAGTGGTTTACCATTCCGTTCTTCTGGGAGAGCCAAAGCCTTTGCCGCTTTCCTAAGTCCACTGCCTCTACTCACAGGAGGAACAGCAGGGATTGAACTCCCATCCCAGCCAGATACTTCAGCCACTGAGCAACCCAACCTCATTGGGGGGGGGGGGACTCTTTTATATATTAGGCAGGCAATATGTTAGACTACAAAGCCACGTAGCCAAATTACACTTACTTTGAATGGATGGGCATTTTTGCCTCATTTCTCAGCTACCCCTCAAATAACAGAGGAGGCAGACATAGATAGGTGTTGTGGAATATATGACACTCTATTTCTGTTCCCCCCTCTATTTTACTCAATTTCATTATTTCCTGTTGGGCTGACATTGTTACATAATATGCCTCCCATTATGTAGATACACACACTTTCTGCTACTGGCACAAGATCTCCTGCATATTAGTTTCAGCAAAAACAACAAAACCTCTCGCAGTACCATAGTCTATAAGAAATAAATTATGGCGCAAGCTTTTGTGGGTCTAGTTCACAAGGTCAACTGCTGCCTTCTTCTCAACTGTCCATGCTGTGTCTCATTCTACTGTGGTGTGTCACATGCCATTTAGGGACAGCCACATGTCATAGGAATAAATGGTTATAATCAGACATGCTACACCTTAAAATGCCCCACCAATAAATGGTACAGAGTGTACCTGAAATACATAACATCCATATTAAAAATATGATAGCTGCATTCAATGGTTGTTCCTCTCATTTCATTAATGGTATTAAAGAAAGACGAGTGAGTGACAAACAAAGCCAGCATAGTGTGATGTTGAAACGTTTAGGCTGTTTTCACAGGATACTTTGAGGCTTGGATAAACATCTACATACAGAAAATAACAATGAAATGGTTTGGGTCATTTCCCCCATTTCCACCAACGCTGGGGAAAGCATGGCCATGAGGAGCATCTTTATTCTTCAGATTATTCAGCACAAGGTGCTCTTTGGTGATGGTGACAACAAAGCATGCAAATTCTCTGCAGAACAGGGTGAAGGAGGAAGAACTGAAGGTCAATTGCTGAGGCAATGTTTTTCCTATAACAGGAATCTTGACCAGGTTAGAAGCAGCACTCAGACTTGAAAGAAAGACAGACAGAAAGACACAGAGAGAGACTGAAATGGGACTTACAATACATGGCTAATAAAAAATAGCCTTGACAACCATGGCAGAAGAGTTACTGTTGTCACAGAAAAGTCATTCTCTCGTTTACTTGTTAATGGTTTACATCGGTCCAGCAATCTATGGGAGTGTCCTCTGACACTGGAGCCAACCATGCCAACTCTCATCAGGGATTTCACAGGAAAGCAAAGGTAAAACAAGGGAAATTGATGTTTTTATAGCAAAAATAGGTTGCACCATCTTGTCGTGGGGAAAGAAGAAGTCAACAAGGTCTTTATATGGTACCTTTTGATTCACAGTGGGGAGATATTTTTTTTTACATTATAATCCCAAGAATCACATCCAATGTCCTGGGGAATTTGGCTCGGTAGAAATTGTAGCTTGGAAGGGAACTTCTCCAAGCCCTTTTCAAACTGTGCAGGAATTCAATCAGCCACACAACTGCCCTTGATGACAGGCCAGTGCTGCTTTGCCTCTGCAAGCTGCGGTGAAGGCTCTTGGTGTAGATGTCCTGCAAAGGAAAGTCATGCTGAATCAATATCTGTTAGCCCACGAGATGACTACATGGGGCCTTCAGGATCAGAGAGAATAAAACAGTGATTCCTAGTCACTCAGGAGCCACAGTGTGAGTGGGATGCAACTAGCATTGTGTCCTTCTTTGGCATGCCTTGTGGGGTATATAACTCTTTTGGAGCTGACATGAGACTTCAACTGTGGGATTCGAAATCATTCTTTGAGACCAAGAACTGGACTCTTTCTTTACTGAAGGGAAATCTTCAAGTCTAAAAAGAGCTTGGGAAATTTATTGTTTGGGGCTACAACTCCCAAAATGCCTTGCCTAGCTGACTGGGGGATTCTGGGAGTGGCAGCTTGCACATAGCAAATTTACTGTTTTTCGGAAGAAACTGGGCAGAAATGAACAACCACCAGGTGTGTGAGAACCATTTTTGCCCCAGACTCCAGACCCCACTGACATTCCTACCTTATGAAAACAAATTGCCCCTGCCCCAAATGGTCCTGGGAATCCCAATTTTACATTAACTCTTCCTTAGATATAGAAAACAACCAAGCATTGACTTTTGGTGGCTGTTGTGGGTTTTTTAGGCTGTCTTCAGATCTCCAGGGACACATGAGCTAGATCTACGAATACTGAAGGAATTGGCTGAAGAATTCTTAGAACCACTGTGTCCATTATTTTCTTGAAATCATGGGAAACGGGTGAGGTGCCAGATGACTGGAGAAGGGCTAATGTTGTCCTCAAAAAAGGCAAAAAAGAGGAACCTGGGAATTAAAGGGCAATCAGCCTAACACCAATCCCAGGAAAAATCCTGAAACAGATTATTAAGCAGTCACTATGCAAGCACCTAGAAAACAATTCAACAGTAACTAGAAACCAACACAGATTTGTCAAGAATAAATCCTTGCAGACTAATCTGATCTCCTTTTTGATCAGGTAACCTCCCTGGTAGCTGCCTAGATGCCCTAAGCACATCCGATCTTGCCTGATTTCGGAAGCTAAGCAGGGTCGGCCCTGCTTAGTACTTGGATGGGAGACCACCAAGGAATACCAGGTGCTGTAGGCGCCTGGAGTAGGAACTGGCAAACCACTCCAGGATTCCTGCCAAGAAAACTCCATGGACATGGAGTCACAAAGAGTTGGTCACAACTGTAATGACACAACACACACACACACAACCTCCCTGGTAGACAGAGGGAATGCTGTAGGTGTAACATATATATGTTGTGGGGTTTGGAGGCTGTTTGGATGTGTTCTGGAAGTTTTTCCTCCTGACGTTTTGCCAGACTCTGTGGCCGGCATCTTCAGAGGGCAGGAGCTCAGGGAGCTAGGAGTTCTCTCTGTACTCTGGGGTAGAGAATGAGATTGTGGGGTTTTTTATAGTTGTGGGAAAGGGCGGACTTGTCCTATTCAGGAGAATAAGTGTTGATCATTGGTTGTGATGATTGTGGAGGGATTAAGAGTTTCACTGTAATAAGGGAGGTTTGATCTGTCTCTGTGGTTGATGGATGCTGTTAGGTGTTTTATTGTGTGGAGTACTCTCACAACTCTATGACTGTGTTGGACCTTGCTTGTGCTTGTCCATGTACAAAAAGGAAGCCGATACATTGCTTCCTGGGAGTCGCAGTCCCACTGCCCTTTAGGCTTTATAGAATACACATTCTGAAGAACTGCTGTATGATTCTGATAAAATGGCATGGCAGCTTCCATTTTTGTACAGAAAGTAAGGAGTGATGGTGCCTCGGAGGTAGGCTCTCCTCCAGATGAGCAAAAGGTAGCTGTCTGTAGTTGTGGGTTTGCCTGGGTAATTCTTGGATAATTTAGGGTTTTGGAATCAAACCCTCTCTGGAATGGGACATCCTTAGTCTAGAGTTTTGCCCTTTGCCATTTTAGGAGTCCAAACATTTGCCCAAGAGTTCAAAGGTATAGGGAAATCTGGAGGACTGCATTGAGAGGATGGGTGTGGTTTTAGGTGGTCCACAGACTGAACTTTGCCCACCACTTGTTGTGACGTGGGGTTTAGTGATTTCAGCAAGTGATTTCAGCTCTTTGACATAGCAGGCTGGAGACAGCTTCTAGTGTAACAGCTCTTTATTTAGGGAGAGAACAAGACTGAGGGACTGGGGAGAGGGAGCTACATTTATAGGAAGGAGGACTGGCTAGGAAAAGATACATTTTGGAGGGAACAATTACAAGCAATCACAAAGCTGCCTTTTGGCGGGAACCAATAGGATTGAGGAGCCAAATGCAGCAACTTGAATCAACCAATAGGCCTGTTCCCTTTGGAACAGGGAGGCAGTTACTTCAACATAAGCAATTACAGATAATAGGAACACAGATCAATACACAACACCACTGTTGTTGGTATTAAGCACCCTCAAAGTGCATTGTATCTAACCTGCCCATAATGCAAATAAATCCTACCTTTTTGTAGCATCTTTTGCTGTACCAAGGGTTTTTTTGGGGGGCGGGGGAAGCAGAAGGAGAGAGACATGCAGGCTGCCTTTCCCCTTTTAAGTAAAGTCAGGAGATATTTCTATGTAGATGACATTATGGAAAATTCATCAGAAAAATGAGCTGAAGGAACAGTGATGGGATGTCTCAGACATCTATAGCAAACTTGCTATCTTTCCCCTTCCCTCCTACTAATATACGCCAGAACGGGATGCAAACAATCCTTCATTCTTTGTGACAGTTTCTCCTCATTGCAGTAATCTGTTACCGCTGGCGTCGGCTGAGTATTACCCATCCCTGCTAGCCCAGTAAGCTGAGCTGCATAGAGACAAGCACTCATATTACAATATTGATAAGTTCTACTTCTTCAGTGGATGTTTCAATGATTCGCTTCAGCAGGAGTCTCGGTGCAGGTGCCATCGCCTCCAATTTGACAGATACGTTATTGGTATTGCAGACAAAGAATACGGGCGGCAGGAGTTTGGAATGTTAATTTTCGAGCTTCTAGCAGAGGCATAGAAAGAAGGGGGAGGAGGTAGATTAAGCAGTACATGTTGATGCCTATTGTAATCTCATTACAGCACATTTTCTGCTAGCGATTTCAGAATTGGTAAAGATCTAGCACAGAAGAGAGATCTGTGAGCATAATTTGGCCCACTGCTTTTCTGTCATTCATAAAATGTGCTGTGATGTATAGTGCACAGTTGGATGTCTCAATTGCAAACAGATCTTCCTGTAAATAATCTCTAGTGATTTCAAAGGCTCCTTGCATTTATGACTGCAATCTAAACTACAGAACAAGTCTGTTTTTAAAAAAAACCCACCAACAGCCATAAAATAAAACAAAAACTGTACACAAAGTGGTATCTGTGCTCTGGTTGATTGTATTTACACACACACACACACACACACACACACACACACACACACACACACACACACACATTCTAATACATTAAGCATCAGAATGAAAAATGGCTTGGGGAGAAAAAGAGTAGATCAGAGTAAACCTCCCTTATGAGGAAAGGCTAAAACATTTGGAGCTCTTTAGTCTGGGAAAAAGGTGCCTGAGGGGGGTTGTGATTGAGATACAAAATAATGCAGGGCATGAGTAAAGTGGGTAGAGGGATGTTTTTCTCCCTCTCACAAAATACCAGAACTAGGGGGCATCAACTCAAATTGAGGGCTGGGAGAGTGAGAACAGACAAAAGAACATATTTTTTTACCCAGCATGTTGTTAGTCGGTGGAACTCCCTGCCACAAGGATGTGGTGATGGCATCTGGCCTAGATGCCTTCAAAAGGGGATTGGACAAATTCCTGCAGGAAAAGTCCATCACAGGTTACAAACCATGATGGAGATGAGTAATCTCGTTTAAAAAAAAACAGAGTACTTCAAAGGCCAGATGCAGGGGAGTGGTATCAGGAGACAGATATCTAGCGTTGTGTGCTTCCAGAGGCATTTGGCGGGGCTACTGTGAGATACGGGAAGCTGGAATAGATGGGCCTTTGTCCTGATCCAGCATGGCTCTTCTTATGTTCTTATGTTAAGGAAAAGAAGCCAGATTTGAATTCCATTATTTGGGTGAAAACTGCAGACATCTGAAATGTCTTGACTGCGTGATATTTTGTCATACCATGTTTATCTATAATATTTCTAGTTTTGAAGACTGCATGCAAATAAATAGCTTTTTTTAACTAGTTATATTAGTTCCTTTGTCAATTAAAAGAGGTATAATGATATTACATCACAATAATAACGTAGGGGAACAAACAGGACATGTCTTGCAATGTAAATTTAACTGCTTAGTTGCCTTTATATTTCGATGATAGTTGCCTTACTAGACAATGACGATGGAGGAGTATCATATCGCTCAAGTATTCCTCTACTACTCTTTCATGCCCATGTTGTGGTTGTTGAAGTAGTCACAACAGGGCTTTTGTTCTGTATTGCATGTTAGATGTCTGTAGCATTCTACAAGCCTGTTGTAGAAACTTGGACCCTTACAGACACATTACTGTATGCAGGAAGCTGGAAGCATTTGAAATGTGGATGTACAGACGAATTCTGAAGATACTTTGGAGAGCCAGAGTCACTAATGTGGTTGTATTACACTGCATAAATAATAAACTAGGAATTATCAATACCATAAAGTGAAGAAAATTACAGTATTTTGGTCATGTAATGCATACTGACAAATACCATCTGCTACAGCTTATCCTTCAAGGAAAAATAGATGGGAAGCATGGTCCAGGGCATAGAAGAATATTCTGACTTAACAATTTAAGCCAATTGTTCCCAGTGGGCACAGCTTCTCTATTTGGAATAGAGTCACATAAAAAAACATATTATGCTACTGATCGCCAATGTTCTACGAGGACATAGCATTTAAAGAAGAAAGAAGCATTCTAGAGTTGTTTTTTAGTGGGAGGGTAAGTAATGGTAACTGTTTATTTACTTTTGTGAATGAGATAAATTTTGGGGTGGGGTGGGGGGAGAAAAACCTCTGTTATTCTAGTAAATAACAGCTTGGAACCCTAACAGTTAAGTAATTACTTTTTAGGAAATAACATTCTGAGTCCCGCTTAATAATGCCATTTTCAGCAGGAGCAGGAACGAAATTAGACATGGGAGCATCATGACTCAATAAGCAGAAGTTGTTTGAATGATCTCTTCTTTCTGATGCGTCTTCCCCTGCTATTGAGCAGAAGGGTCTAAAAGAGCCAGAGGCATTCTCAGTTATAGCTGGGAACTGAATGGGACCCCAGAGACTGGCAACACTCTTAATAGCCATCATTGTCTTTTCCTGCTTCCCAAACAGAACAGCTGGAGCGGGGGAGAGAGATGCAGCGCTGGGATCCTCTTGGTGAATTCCATTTTTCCAATTCCATTTCTTTGGCCTGCTTCCCCCCCACCCCCCAATATCCCCTTACTGAAAGATAGAAAGATTACTTGCAGTTAAGGAAAAATCTGCAGCACAGATTCTTGATGTGCCAATATACTTCAGTGATGTGCTAGTTTTATTTCCATGGTTTGCAGCATGTGTGGATTCATCCTGAAAAGTTACTTACATAAAAGGTGAGGCTGAATTTGCTTTTGATTTGTGCAGCCTCTTCATCCCTTATTTTGGACCAAAAATGACAAAAAGCTTGTGTCTAGCTTTTCTAAACATAAAGTAATTCATTCATTTGCTTATGTGTTTCAAGGAAAAGCTCCAATCTCTCTGTATAATAGTAATTCTGATAAAGTTAATATTTAATAAAATGTACACTTTCTGCCATGTAATGGCCGCACTACAGGAAAAAATATGTCTTTGACAGTTTATAAATAGATCTTTCACAAAATTAAATCTGTGGATTGTAGAGGGTGCATCATATTAATAAAGCATATAATATTTTAGTCATATGACTTAAAATTTAGAGTGAATATGTTAATACCATTTATACAATTCTATGCTTTTCAGAAGAAAAATGAGAATTAATTTTCAGTAATAAAATGGATCTGCTTGAAGGTGACCAAATATTTCAAGCACAACAATCATTACATTTCACTATTTTTAAATCGGGACATTAAATTCCAGTGAGAAAAGTTCAAATGTTTTTACATTCTGAAAGTAACACAGTCTAATGCACAGTTTATGCCAACTTACTTCCTAGTGATCCACATTTATCATCCAAACTCTTTTCTCTGACAAGGATACAGAATTCATTGGTACATGTGGGTGCCTGTCCTCCATGAAAGACTGGTCTTTTCAATTAGAGTCTCGTAATGTTGACAGAATAGAGGCAATTGGAGAAAGTCATACATGGTAAGAGACATGGATAGGTGTATTTCTAATTTCCCCCATTGTTTAGAGCTGCGGTTCCGAGCTTTGGGTAACCCAAGTGGTTCTTGGATTGCAATTTCCAAAAACTCTAGCCAGCACAGATGACATGAAAGCCTTCTAGGAATCACAGTCCAGAACACCTGGATTACCCAAGGTTGGGAACTATTGCCTAGAACCCTTGTTCTCAAGCTTAGGTCCCCAGATGTTCTTAGAGATCAACTCCCAGAACCCCTCACCACTAACTGTGAAGGCAAAGCCTTCTGGAAACTACAGTCCAAGAACATCTGGAATGCCAAGTTTGAGAACCACTGGCTTAGCGGATGTATAGTTATAAACAGTTTCATCATCCATCTGAAGTTCTCCATCAATTCCCCCATGAGTTTAGGCTTGTAATTTGCGGCACCCAGGATGTGGAAGTCCCTCCCAGGAAGGAAAGTTTCCCTAACAACAAATAGAATGGTGTCCATACTGGATAAAGACTTGGTTATTACAAGAGCTTCTTGTCTAGCCCTTGGAGGCAAAAGTATTAAAATATATATCTCCTTTATCAGTTTACCTGTGAATAAGCACAACTGAACTCAACAGGATGACATAGTACAGAGAAGGAAAAGAACCCATACTGGTGCACATTTATCTATCTATCTATCTATCTATCTATCTATCTATCTATCTATCTATCTATCTATCTATCTATCTATCTATCTATCTATCTATCTATCTATCTATTTTATTTTATTTTATTTTATTTTATTTTATTTTATTTTATTTGTGTCTGTGTGTATGTGTGTGCGTGCGTGTATAATATATGTATTTTGCTTCCTACCAACTTGATTCATCTGATTTTCAACATCATTGCATTAATTAATGCAATTACTTCTTTGTCATCTTAAAAACGTTTCTTACTAGAATTCATTTGGCCCGAGTCAGGGCACTTTAGCCAAAATAAAGCCACACATGGGTTGTTCAGTAAGTAAATCAGGAAACGGAGTGGCCCAGAGTGCCTCTCAGTTCTCAGTTGACATGGCAAGCCCACCTAATGGTTTTTTAAATACAGCAGAGAAATATTAGTGTGGCAGCATACACGTTGTGGGAGTGATCACCACAAATTACAGTACATCTGGAAGACTTTCTTTACCCCAGACTGGGGAAGTAGACAAGGATGAGGTGATGTAGCTTGTTCTAAGTAGATATGTGAATTTACTACTACTCCTCACTCACAACTTTTCACAAAGTACTTGTCACAGAAACAGACAACTATTTAAGGCCAAAAAAGGTGCTTACTAGAACAGCCTGAAGAATTTCAGTGGGGAAGTGCTGTTTTAAGCTACTCCTCCCAACTGTCCTAGTCAAAAGCACAGTCTGAGAGCCAGTGCTGGACTAAATGTTGGACTAAGCCTCAGGAGGCCATGGAAATTCACTGAGGGAGGACACGGGCAAGCCGTCTTCTTCAACATTTCACATACATCATCTACCGTGAAAATTCTGTTAAGGTCACTGAAAGTCAGAAGCAACCTGGTGGCACACAGCAACAGCACTGTCTTTGAGCCTTGGCACCCTCTTGAGTTGTTCAAAGTGAACCAACAAGACACCTCCTCAGTTCAGTTTTGAGGTGAGTAGGGAAAAAAAGGTACAGATGAGGTAATTTGGAGTTTGGTGTTGTAACGTGGGGTTTAGTGATTTCAGCAAGTGATTTCAGCTCTTGACATAGCAGGCTGGAGACAGCTTCTATGGTAACAACTCTTTATTCAGAGAGAGAACAAGACTGGGGACTGGGAAGAGGGAGCTACATTTATAGCACCAAGGACTGGCTAGGAAAAGATACATTTTGGAGGGAACAATTACAAGCAATCACAAAGCTGCCTTTTGGTGGAAACCAATAGGATTGAGGATCCAAATGCAGCAACTTGAATAAACCAATAGGCCTGTTCCCTTCGGAACAGGAAGGCAGTTACTTCAACATAAGCAATTACAGATAATAGGAATACAGATCAATACACAACATTTGGGACTATTTTAAATGAAATAATGGTGTGTCCCTTTAAACCTCTTTATCATTTTGGGTCTACCATCTTTCCCCTTATGGCATATTGTGGAGCCAAATGTAGTTTAGGCAATTGACAATCTACTTGGGTGAGATGAAAGCAAGTGAGGATGGTGTGTGATCCAGTGAAGGAATAAAGAAGTGGTTTACGACGAAGGAGTTTTCATTAACTCAACCAATACATGTCCTTACA
The DNA here is from genome assembly GCA_023846285.1 of Phrynocephalus versicolor. Lineage (NCBI taxonomy): Eukaryota > Metazoa > Chordata > Lepidosauria > Squamata > Agamidae > Phrynocephalus > Phrynocephalus versicolor. The sequence goes on along the minus strand of JAHTLZ010003547.1, from coordinate 25,838,343 downwards.
CCAAGGCTCCAGTGGTGTATTTCTGTTGGACCTCCCTCCATCTACCAGAATTGATATTTCTGTACACCATTAAAATTCTGCTCTGAAGGGCTGAGAAATGTGAAACAGGGGGTCGGCACCACCAAAACTGGTAGTAGCAGGAAGGTGGGGAAGACCCAGGTTCACTGCTGCTGGATACAAAGGTACATTCCCAGCTCATGGTTTATGGTTATATTCCTTTTTTTAAAAAAAAAAAAATCTATTCATACACTTCAAGACTGCTTGTCTCTTTCTCTTTCTTAAAGACTAAGGAAAATATCTGTTGGGACTTCAGCTGTGTCAGGGTTTTGCACCATCACAACTGTTCATATATTACTAACAGGTATCTTGCATAACGTGTAGAAATGACAAGGCAGAGTTTATTTATTGTTTTTTAAAATAGCAGCAATTAATCAAAACAGAAACGCTGTTAGCATTAATGCTGAAATTCTTCTGAGAAAATAGAGATCGAGGCTTGACAGCATTACATTCCCCGTATAACTGAACAGCTGTTTTGAGGGAAGTCAAGTTTCCAAGGAAATTTCTGAGGCTTTCACTATATTCTAAGTGCCCTCTGCTGCCAAAAAGCAGCATGACATACAGATAATAATAATAATAATAATAATATGGCAATGGAAATACTCGCAACCACTTTTCACGTTTATGCATTTACATTCACTGTTTGATAAAATGGACAAGGGGACAAAAATAAAATAAAATAAAATAAAATGGTGGCACATGGCTATCTGGAAAGACCTGCAGGGCCTGTTCCTCACTGTCCACTAAGCATCTGAACAGGGCTTATGATGCTCTTTCACGGGCCGGAATAGATCCCTGTGGTGATTGTATGAAGCCATTTTGGGCTCACCTTCGATGCTTCAAATGGCTTTCGGCGGAAAGAAACAGTACACTGGAGAGACATTGCCAGGGGGTGGGGGGGCAACGAAGGCAGAACATGGAAGGCTTTGTGCTGAATCTTTTCATCAAAATGCTGGATCTCTGTCCCCTATAATCAGCCTAAAGCAAGGAAGGAGAAAATGCAGAGAGGGGATTGACTTGCACCTTTAATATCTACAACAGATATACAAATTCTGATAGCGTCTCCAAACTTTACTGAACATGTTCACATTATGTGAGGAGAATTATGCACAGTCCTTAGAGTTGGAGATAATGCTTGGTAAGTTATTTGTTTTCTCCAGTTTAGACTGTCTGAGCTTAACATGACACCTCAGTGAGTTTTTCCAAACCCTGCAAGATTCCTTATGTCCCAGTGACAGTGAAGGAAGAAGCACTCTTTTTTTGTTCTTGTCAAGCTCTCTCTCAGTGGTATGTCTATGTAATACAAGAGTTGTTTCCCTTTGAAGAGCAAAACATGCAATGAGAGTCTGATCATTTAAAAAGATGCACCCAGTATTTTCAATTTTTTAAAATCCAGGCAATAAACAACAACCATTATGATGCTTCAGAATTTCCAATATTTTTGTTAACGCATCAATTGCAAAATTTTGTTGAATTTCACCCTAAACTAGCTCTTTGTCCTCTTCATTTGTTGAAAGCTCTGCAAAATACAGTATCTCATCCTCCTATGAGCTGATGATGATAATTATCCATTCCCTTAGCACTTTATGAAAAAACAACAACCCACAAGCATTTACATCTTTGCTCACATTTACCATCACAGTTAAGCCAAGACAGCCTCAGTCTCAGATTCTGATTATGACAACGAGAACTCCAGAAACGTCTATATGTGTCTGAATTTTATAGACACAAAGTTAGAAATTCTGTTTATGCACTTCCAAAAAAGAGCTCTCACCACCAGAGAGGCCATGGATTTGCATAAACTTTGGATATACACATTCAGGGATAATTACAGTGGCTTAAATATAGCGGACAGTAACGGTTTATTGTAAAAATAGTGACTAAGTGAACTGCCTTGATACCTGTGCTGCTTCCCAAATGTCAGCTGATGACCGGCAACATCAGCTTTCTGATTTTCTGTGGTGCAGTGGTTAAATGCGGGTACTGCAGGTGAAACTGTGCTCACAACCTGGGGTTCAATCTCAGGTAGCAGGCTGATGGTTGACTCAGTCTTCCATCCTTCCGAGGTCAGTAAAATGAGTACCCAGCTTGTTGAGGGGGGCATGTGTAGCCTTTGTACTATAATTATAAAACTGTAAACTGCCTAGAGACTATTTGAAGTGGTATGGGGCGGTATGTAAGCAGATCCTCCTGGGGTTTTTGGAGAATACAGTGAAACTCAGGACACCCCAGCAATGACTAAATTAAAGAAAATTAATCTCCTATCTTGTTACAGAAAAATTGTGTATGTGGCCTTGTCCACTTCTTACAGTTACCTCTATCCACCTATTAAAAATCACTTCCTTCCCCCCATTTTGTTCATTTATCCTCCCACCTTCTTCAAACCAAAAACAACAATATAACAGAAATATATGAATAATCAAGGGGAAAAGGAACAATAGAAGTTCAGCCAGTTTTCCAACCATTCCTCAGCACTATTATTTCCTTCGGACATAACCAGCTCCAAGTTAGCCACATGAACCAATGATAAAGGGCATATCTACACTGGTCAAATCGATTGGTTAGTTAAGCAATGTGCTGTTTGGTGGGATCCTCACAGCCAGATGGCATATCAGTGCTCAAACAACCCTATTTGATTTGGGTCGCTGGAATTTCCAATATCGTGAGGTGGCTTTATAAGTGAGCCATTTTAACCTATTGGCAAATTGAACGTTTTCTCTGCTTCTTGGCACAGAGGCAATGGAAGTGAACTTTCTTTAGGCTGTAATAGACCACTGCTGATAAAAATTTAAAAACATATTTTCTTTGCCTTGTTTCTAAGGGCCAGTCAAGAAAATGTTCAATTTGCCAATACCCTCACTAATTATTAAGTTACAATACCAGAAATTCTAATCAGAAGGAGCCTTGAGAGACAGAAAGCATAGCTTTTAGTCTGTTTCCCATGCTCACACACTGATGTCCACATACTTTCCACATTACTTGCAGACTTGATTTTATGTGTTTCCAATTTATGTGCACATATTTTATACCTGAATTCTGTTCCATTGGAAGATTTCTGAGAGAGAGAGAGAAAAGATGTGCACCTTCATTAAAGGCTACTCTTTCGCTCTCTCGCTCTCTCACTCCTAGGTACTCCCACAAAAACTTTATGGCATATAAAATGAATAGCACCTGTTGAGCTAATAACATGAAACATGGCATAATAATCAAACTAATAAACTGTAGTATTATGAGGTATCATATTTATTCATCAGATAATACTGCTTTATTTTTATTGAGGTATTTTTATTAGCACAATTAACCAATAGAGCAATTTAGCAATAAAATAAAATAAACCAGGATGACAGTTACTTTGTTTCACGAACATTCACCTTTTAAAAATCTTGGATGGGTTATTTGTATCTTGCTTCACAATCAGCTAGTTGATCTATGTTTGCTTTGTGGGCTTACAGAGCCCTTCATATTGCCCTAGACAGGAGCAAGGAATCTCATGGAGCTGCCATATTTCTTGTTTAGGCATCTTATAGTGTTCAGAGAGGTTTTTTTTAAAAAACACCAATGAGGATGATGAATTAGGCAAATATTATTCACACTTCTAGAATAATAGGATGGGAGGATGGGAGGGCATTTCTCTCCTTGGTCTGTGGTTTCCCCAGTATCTTCCTTCTGTCAAATCTTTTATTATCCCTTGAAATTATCTCATCAAAACCAGATCTTCAAAATCTCCACTGGCAGTTTCTATGGACCAAGAACATTTGTACTCCAGGCATCCTTAGGAGCTGCAGTTCCAGAAAGAGGAAATATAGTAACACCTTGGTTTATGAGCATGATCCATGCCAGAAACATGCTTGTAAACCAAAACACTCTTATATCAAAGGAAATTTCCCTATAAGAAATAATGGAAATTCAGATGATTTGTTCAGGGGCCCCATAGACCACATACTGTACACACAAAATGTCAAAACTCACAAAAGAAGTTGGCTAGAAGTCCACATCCACACCATGATTAAGGTACCTAGCTGTGGAATCTGCTGTGTTTGGGACTAACAACTGGATTTTACTCTGTGTGTTTAATGTGATAATAATAAAGTGCAATTTTCACTTGACTAGCTGCCCCATGACTAGAAATTGTTTGAAAAATAAGAAAGCCTGCAATCCCTTTTGAAAATGTTCCTGGCTGGGGCAAGGGAAACCTCTATTCCTCTCTCCTCCCTCTGCTTTTGAGACTTCCTGAGAGAGAACGTTCCAGACAATTACCCACAATCCAGCAGGGGGGGAGAGAGAGCGCGCGCGCCACCATTGGCTCACATGTGATCCTGTGACCTTCTCCAGTGCTTGTATAACAAGACATTGCTTGTTGATCAAGGCAAAATTTAGAATAAATGTTTGCTTGTCTTGTAAAACACTTTTAAACCAAGATATTACTGTAAATAATAATCACATGGCATTAAGTCAGTTCTGATTTATGATTACCAAGGTTTTCTAGGTTGACAGTACTCAGAAAAGGTTTGCCATTCCCTCCTTTTGCAGGGTGCTCTGAAACTGTGCAGCTTGTCCACGGCTACACAGGCTGCCACTTCTCCTAGGAGACACAGTGGAAAATTGAACTCACAAGTTGTCACAACTAGAGATGGGCACAAAATGAACAACTTTTCGTTTCCGTTTTTGTTTTTTCGTTTTGTTACGCAACAAAACGACAAACGAATTTTGTCTCTAAAATGAAACGAAACGAACAGAAACACTGGAAATTTTGTCGTGCATTTCATTTCCGTTACTGCAATATGAGTGAATTGCTTAAAATCCTAAAAAATATCACAAAAAAATGAAATAAATGGTAATGAAATGGTAACGAAACGAACGAAAATGAATTTTTTGCAAAAATCCATGAAAAACGGAAACAAACCGAAACGGACCCCCAAACGACGAATGACAAACGAAATGCCATTTTTTTGATTCGTGCCCATCTCTAGTCACAATATCTGTCTCTACAGCCAGGTACCCACACTCACCAAGCTATCAGCCAGCTTAAGCAGGAAATATAGCCCATCAATTCTATCAGGATTGTCACACACCGGTGGAGTCTGGGGACCATATTTATCAACAGCCCCTGAGTGGTAGGTTGGCTTCCTATGAGTGAGCAGGGGAAGGTGGTGGTGGTGTGTGGGAGGGGTAGAGACTACATCCTGTGTGCGGATCTGTGAGGAGAACTGGTGAAACACAGAGGGAAGCACAGAGACTGCCTTATTAGCAGTTCGGAAAGTTCCTCTGTGGGATCATAGCCACATGCAAGCTTACTCTATGGCGAAGAGGCTAGGAACAGGATAGCCTAACAGGCCTGTGATTGAACTGACAAATGCAGAAAGCTGAGCTGCTGGAACCAGTTTTTTCCTCTCTCTCTGACACCCTCTAGGTGGCTGTGACCTTCCCTGTTTACCTACCCCATTAAATCACTTTTTGTTTGTTAGCTACATGTCACTGTGATTGCCAGAACTCACCAAGGTTAGTACAAAGGCCACTAACACTGAAATGCCTTCAGCACTCTCCTCCAGTCCTGGTTATACAGAAACAGAACTGATTTATAAATCCAGCTGGGAAGGCATGGGTCAGCATACAGGAGGATTCCACTGATACAGGAAGGCTCATTTTGACTCCTGTGACAGAACAGCATCATGACACAATGGGGCATCTTGTTGGGCCCAAAGCACTCCAGCCTCCCCACCTGAATCTGGATCTGAACGGCGAACAGTAAGTTATAAGCAAGAACGTATATCTTTAGGAGTTTATAAATTAGACTCAGGACTAATTTCAAGTCGATGAAAAGCAGAGCATTTTCGAACATTTGCCCATGAGATGCATTCATTTGAAGATGACAGATGAGCTAAATCCCAGCCTAAGAAACTGTATATATGATGTGTGGGTAAAAACAGCCACTATCCAATCATCTGGAGACCCGTTAATGTGGTTACAGGCAGAGGTTATTTAGCAATTATATATACTGTTTTATGAACATATTTCTGCTGTTTTTTGTGACATTGCCATCGTTTTTAGATTACTTGACCCATAATAAATGAAGGGAAAATAAACTGTAGTCAGAGGCATACACTATCAGCTCTGTAATCCTCTCCCTTGCATAATTGCGTACTAGGTTTCTCACCCACCCCCTTTTGTAGGATTTATTATTACTAGACTTAAAACAGAAACACAGAAGGAAAAAGTGGAATAGGTTGCCACTTTCTGCCTTTCCACTCTTTTAAAGTCAATTTCTGTGGCTCTGCACTGGTTACCTAGGAAACCAGTGTAGAATGGAACTGGAACTGGATTGGTCCTCTTTCACAGTGATTGTTAGAGATGTCAGCAGTTTTGAGTGGTGGACCTTTTTTAATTTGTGTGTGTGTGTGTGTGTGTGTGTGTGTGTGAGTGTGTGTGTGTGCGTGTGTGCGTGTGTACATGTTTGGCAAATCAAAGGCTCCCCCCTCCCTTTGCAGTATGAAATAAAAACTACATAAAACTGTACACTTGTAGGAAGATAGCAATTATGAAAGAGGAGGAACTGGCTTGTTATGTCATGGCAATACTGTTCCATGCTAGTGCAGGACTGTTGCCAGTGGTACATTTTGTCATAGTGTACATGGTTTAAGTGATTTGAACAATATAGGATTTCCCCGTTCTCTCCCTCGGGAAGAGCTCTCAAATCAGTTTCCCCTGGGAAATCCAGTTCAATGTAGGGGTTCTCCTTTGGAGCATTCATTAGGAAATGACATTATTTGTGTTGAAAATTTAATGAACATGCTTTGTTTGTTTGTTTTAAGTGGGCAATGAACCCCGCAGTTTCTTTTTACTAAGGAATTCGTTATTAGTTTTGTGGTCATTTTAATAAATTAATCTTAAAGTACGTGTGCGATTATTTTCCATTCCCTAAGTGATAAACTCTTAATAAAAGATAAACTCCCCCGGATGACTGAGAATCTTCACAGACATATTCCCTAAAAAAGTTACCATAAGAAAATATTTTTTATGAAGAGTAGAGAAGCATATAGAGACCAATACTTCTACTGGTTACCTTGGTTGTTGTTATGGTAACTTTGTTGAGAAGCTTCAGCTCCTCAGCAAACTGTTTTAGATATTCCTGCCCTACCTGTACTAAACTCGAGATAGGTAAAATTAGCAACCCCAACCATCACCACAAGAATAAATCAACCAAAAGAGTAAAAACAAGTACAATAAAAAGAGCAACTGCCTTCCCTCTAAGTGCAATCCCATAATATCACTGAAAGCACAGTTCAGGCATTCAAAACTGTTCCATGGGGTGCGGGGAGGGCAATTTTGCACTGTTCCAGAAACAAAGGAATTTTGTCATTACTTATCTATTCCTCTCTCTTTCTCTTGGTCCAGGGTCTGATGTGCTGACTGCTGATCATATCAAACATGGAAAAGCCAGCCAATAAATTTGCCAAGTGCTGAGGTAATTTGTGGAGGTTGTCCTACTATTTCTGAGGTAAGGTGAAAAGGTGGTAGGTAGCTGAAGACAGGGCATAGCAACCTCCTCATGGAACTCTGTCCCCAGAGAAGCCCCTCTGGGCACAATTCTTTTATCTTTTAGGCAAAGCCATTCTTTAATTTACCCCAAACCACTCTTCTTCTGCTGCTGCTTCTTTTAAACTGTGCTGCTGATTATAAGCCCACCTTTTTAAATTATTTATGGTACAATCCCTCCACCTGCTGCACCTGGATACATAAAAGGGCATCAGTAAAATCTTGTTTCTCTGATGCAGCAGGACTGATACAACCTCACACATTGTAGGAGGCCATTCAATTTAGAAGCAGAAGGGTGGCCTCAAATGCAGTCCAGTTGCTCTGGCTTACCAGCACTGAATATTTGCAGCTGTAAACACACACTAAGACTTGGTCACAATCGACAGTTGTGCAAAGGCAGCAGAAGTTGTTGTATAGCATGAAATAATGAAAAACACCTTTCTAGAAACTGAACAGGCCAGGTGAACACGTGAATGGGGGGTGGGTAGGGCGAGACCCTCTTTGCATGGCTCTGATGCATCATTCAAAGTAAGGACATTATGACACTCCCCTGAAGAGACTGTAAACATACATATGTTATATCACTCTAGCCTGGTTCACACATTATGACAAGCAGGGAAATGGGAGAATCCTGGCTTGCTGTACAGGGGTACCAGAGAGGGAACTCCTTGTTCCCTCTACAGGAAGCATTGGGTAGAGGGAAGCATTGTTTACTCTGTCACCTGGATGGCAGCATTCCCTCTCTCATACATACATACTACAGATGGGCACAAAATGAAAAACAACATGCTATTTTGTTATTTCATAAGGTTATGAAACAAAACACAAGCAAGCATTCCATCAAGTAATAAAACAAAACACATTTTTTTTTGTTTCAAAAATTAAATGTTTCCTCTTCCCTTGTTGGAATATACCAATACCATCCTAGGGAGCCAGGATAGCAGGCTGGAAATTGCAATTTTTTGGTGCAGAGAAGTGGGACCTAGGAATGGATGATGTTCCAGTAAGATACAGTGGTCTATCTGGGAAGAGATGGGCCGACAGATACAGTATATCAGTGCAGAGGATGATTTTATGGTGATTGGGAAAGATCCCATGCAAAAATCATATGAAATCAAGAGGATACACTAAGATCTGGCTTCTTTTACCCATAAACCTGTTTTATTTAAATTTAAAGAGAGAGGCATGTAGCCACCAGTCAATCCTCTCTGTTACTGGTACATCATCCATTCCTAGGTCCCACCTCTTTGCATACAGATTGCAATTTCTAACCTGCTGCCCCAATTCTTGAGCTACCTCTAGAACCCATGGGAGCCGACCCATATAGTATAATGAATCATTTTGTATCGTTTTATTTTGTTACAATTTTGTATATTTTAAAAAAAAATATAAATAACAAAATGAAACAGCAAAGGAAATGAAACAAAATGAAATGAAATATTGTTTTTCTGTTTCGTGCCCATCTCTAATATGTGCATACAAGTCTAACATTCGTTTCCAGCAAATAAAAGAAATATATATGAAACAAACCCTGGATTCTTTCTGTTGGGGGGCAAAGCAAAACAGAATTGTCTCCTCCCTTTTATCCTTCTATTTAGAAATGGGCACAAAACAGAAAAAAAAGTTTTTTATTTTTGGTTCATTTCAGAACGAAATGGAAAACAAACTGATTTTTTTTTAAAAAAAATGAAACAAAATGAACTGGAAAATTTCTGTTTGTTCCATTTTGTTTTTTCGTTAATGACAATGTTTCCCTTAGGAATGCATTGAAAAGCAATGCATTCCTATGGGAAACTATTTTAAACAACCTGCGCCTTCCCCCCACCCAGTGAGACACGTGGGGGGGGAGGGGGGATTGTTTAAAATGTCTTTGAGCCACTGAGGCTTTGGTGACTAAAAAATACTTTAAAAACCCTATGCTTCCCCACCCAATCAGGCACTTTGGGGGGGGGGGAATAGCACGGGGTTTGAAAACAATGAAAACTGAAAAGAAAAAGAAAAATGAAATGGATTTTTAAAAAATCATTTCAAACTAAATGGAAAAGATGCCATTTTGGTGTTTTGTGCCCATCTCTACTATTGTAAGGGAAAACCTTCCTTTTCAGGAAGTCTTTAAGTTATTGACTAGGCCTGCAACCATTCTCAGCCTTTTTAAAGTCCATGGACATAAACACAATATGAGAGAAAGAGGGGCAGTATCAGGATTGTATAAGTTGCATAAAAATCCTTATAGGGTGGAGCATTGTTTCCAATCTGTGGCCCTCTTCTAATGACCCAAGAGCATATTCCCCTCCGCATTGAAAATGGCTAGCGTAGAGCACACTCCCTCTCCCTCTCTCCCTCCCACCCTCCTCTCTCTCTCTCTCTCTCTCTCTCTGTAGCAATTCAGATATTTCTAAATTTATTTTAAAATGTTTGCAAAACCAACAAACAAATGAAACAATGCTGGCACTTGGACAACATAAGAAACAGCTGTGCCTCTTATGAGTGGGAGAATCTGGGCAACACTCCCAGTCCTACTGCCTGTAATTGACAAGGCTAGGCCTTCCTCTCCATCCCACCACCCTCACAGGTACGTCTTGTGGGAACACATGAAAGGGTCTTCTTGGCTGCTGCGCCCAGACTCTGGAACTCCCTCCCACTGGAGGCCAGGACTGCCCCTTTCTGATGTCTTTCTGGAATCAGGCAAATACCTTTCTCTTCAGGCAAGCTTTCCCTGAATGATGGTCTACCCATTATGTGACTTTTATATGAATCTACTATACATGATCACATAAACTTGTGATTGCATTAACGTAATGCTGTATTTTAATGCTTTGTGTTTATAGACTTTGTGATTGCATTAATGTAATGTTGTCTGTTAATGCTGTAAGATATCCCTCAATTCCCTGCTCTCAGTACTTGAATATGCCTCAATTGTATTGGACTGTATATTGTCCCTCATTACTGTAAGCTGCCTTGAGTCCTTTTTCAAGGAGAAAGGTGGGGAAAAATACTCTAAAATAAAAAATAATAATAAGTTGCAGCAAGGATCACTGCCATATTTCATGCATCCTAGAAATGTGCAGTGGAAGAGCACATTGCTATGGAGAATTGCCTTGTTTGCTGGAGAAGCACTGCATTTTATTGTGTCCCAGGGCTTCACATAAGTAACTTCAATTTCCCTCCAACGTTCAGCCTTACATGAAAAAAAGTTAAATAGGAATGAGTAAACATTGTGGGATCTTTGGCTCTTACCTGGAAATCTTGTTTGCCTAGGATTGGAGCATTGATTGGGTCTTGGGTAGGTAGAGATGGCATTGGGCACAAATCAGAAAAATGGTGATTCATCATGATTTCATAATTCATCACCATTGATGAATCACACAAATTTGTATTTTTCCCAAGTTAATCAATCAATTCATCTCCCTTTTGAAAAACCCTATAAAAAGCACAACCAAGGCATCCAGGGAGACCAGTCTCCCCCTGACCCTCTTCTACAATCCCTATAAGTTTGGTGAAATTGGGGTTTTGGACATTTGCAGCCTCAGAAGTGAAGCCCCCCCCCCAGAAAGTTAAAGACGCAGCAGATGTCAAGGGCCCCCAAAAGGGGTTGATGACTCATTGAATCCAAAATGGATGAAAATTCATCACTTTGTATTTGTTGAGGTCACCAAATTGAACGAATACAAAGCAATGAATTTTTTTTTGACAAACTGGCAATTTCTGACAAATGTAATTCATTTTACAAAAATTGTGCCCATCTCTTCTCATGGCCATTGTGTTACATGGTTATCAGAACAGACTGTCCTATAGAAGATAATATCTTAATTTCCATCTCCCTTTCAGCACAACTCTATTATAAAAATGAGAATCAGATTAATAGTGCAGAATGCATACATAGCACATTCCAGTCTACTTAGCGGTATAACACAATATGACCCTACGTACCTTATGTGACATTCATTTCTGTAATGTGCATTAATGTAAATACTATTGCAATACATAAATATTCTGTATAGACAAATAAGACATAGCTGCCATTAATATTCTTGCACACCTTCCACGATTGTGCTTTTCATTAACTTAGCACCACCCAATTACCAGAGGGAAAATAGACCACAGCTTGATTTGTTTAGCACCAAATTACACAAATGAACATAAAGTAATGAATGTTCCCCACTGATCCAAAGTTAATACTGTTGAGTTCGCCAATGGGTAAGCCCCCTCCATTCACTATACCCTTCCCAGAGGAAAAGATGGGGGTCCACAAGGAACTGCCTGCATGCAAACGAAAAGCTGTTTGGCCTAGTAATGTCGCTCAATTATTAAAATTGATCACTTCCTAGTTACTCATTTTCAACATCTCCTAAAAGGCTCCCATATATGTATATCTCCTCTTGAATTTCCAAACATTACAGACTGTTCAGGAGATAGTCTAAAATGCAGAGTACCTTTAAGCAGTGCACTGACCACATCTTTTAAGAAGCAAGATTAAGTAAGATGTAGGGCATTGCTAGACAATCCAATAGCTGGTCCTCTTTCTCCATCTTGGTTGGTTGGTCAAATAGATGCAGAAGCAGAGTTTCCATTGAACTATGCTGACTGTTACTAATGTGATATGGATGTCACAAAGTTCTTGTGCCACCTCTTTGACAAGATGGAGGAATCCAGGGACTTAGGCATGTACTTCCTCTGTTACCATTAGGCTCACACACCAATTCTCAGTGGGCTTTCAGTCATATGAATTGGATCAGAGTTCTAACCTGTAATTGACTGGAAATATGTCACACTGATTACACACATACCAGCAGAATCCCTTGTCTTGAAGTCTGCAATATAGTGATAGCACAGGGAAGAAGGATGCTGTCACAATGTACTTATTGAACCTACTGGTACTTCTTCTCTGAATAAAGCACTTGTTCTCCTACATACAGCAGGTTCTGCATTCAGATTATTGATGCCTGGCTTCTCATCCATATGATGTACACCTTGTTTCTCTTAGTACAATATTTCCCCCATGACCTGCCACTCATTTTAGTCCTTGCTGAAAGTATGGTTTGTTTTCTATATTGCTGTGTCCTGGGGGTGGGGTTTTATTACTGTAGTTCTTCTGACCAAAGTTAATGTTGGCAGACAGAACTTCCCAATGAGATGCCTTCAATTAACAGTGAAGCCACTAACAACAGAAGCTGCAACAGAGGATATCAAAAAAGGAACCAGAGTCATTGTTTCTTGATGATTTCGTGAAAGATTTTTCAGAAAGGTAGTGGCATTCTCTTTTTTTCTCTTTTCTTCTCTCTTCTAAGATAACTGGATTTTTTTAAAAAGAAGATTGAATTGGAATCCCCATTAACTTTATTCTCCTTTAACATCAAATGATAGAAAGAGGGGGTTCTATTTCTGCAAGAATTCCAGACAAGACTACTTTTAAATTCAGTTCACCATTAAGAAATTGTGTTGAGTATTTAAATGTTGTTACTACAGCTAGGGATAAGCAAAAGGACAAATCTAGAATAACTTGGGTCTGTTCCTGACCTTTCTTCTCTTTGCCCTGGTTTTGCTTACTCCTCCATTTGTCTATGACTAAGATGCATTGTACAGTATTTTGATTGATTGATTGATTGATTGATTATTCTATACCGCAACCTTTTTCCAAAAGGAACTCAGGGCGATTTCCAATAAAAGCAGTTAAAAGACAGATAAAACAACAGGAACAATGGGAACAATGGGAAAGCAGTGGCAAGATAAAATAGAAAAAATGGCTAAGAGTGAAAACCCTCGGCAAGAGCGGCAGAACCAAAAAATAAAAATAACAATTAGACAGAAATGAGGTCACCATATGCCTCCTTGAAAAGAGTTTTTAATGCCTTTCTGAAGGCGGGCAGGGACTCTGCAAGGCGCAGCTCGGAAGTTGTTCCAAACAGAGGGGCCAACAACAGAGAAGGCGCGGCTACGGGTTACCGATTTCCGCGCCTCTCTTGGAGTGGCCACCCTGAGTGAGCGTGCCTGCGATGATCGAGTGGGTCTGGCCTCAGTTGATCTCTGGGAGATCCGCTCTGCCAGGTATTCAGGTCCCAAGCCGTGGAGGGTTTTGAAAGCCAAACCAAGACCTTGAACCTTATCTGGACTGCAATGGGCCACCATTGCAGGCGCACCAGAACTGGGGTGATATGATCGTATTTACGGGCACCCACCACCAGTCTGGCCACCGCATTTTGTACCCGCTGGAGTCTCCAGACAAGGGTCAAGGGCAACCCCACATAGAGTGTGTTGCAGTAGTCAGTCCTCAAAATCACGAGGGCCTGCACGCTTGTTCTCAAGGAGGACTCATCGAGGTATGGACGGATCTGGGCGATCCTGCGGAGTTGGAAAAAAGCGGCCCTGGAGACCGCCATCACCTGGGCTTCCAGGGAGAGGGCTGAATCCAGAACCACGCCCAGATTCCTGGCCCTGTCCATAGGCTGGAGGGAAACACTCCCCAGGCAAGGGAGGGGGTCCTTGTACCTAGACGTGGGCGCCCTGAAGAACAGAAACTCGGTCTTCTCTGGGTTAAGTTTGAGCCTGTTAGTCCTTGTCCATTCCAAGACTGCCTCCAGGCACAGATCAAGGGAGCGAACTGCCTCCACTGCAGAAGAAGAAAAGGAGAGATAGAGCTGCGTATCATCAGCATACTGATGACAGCGAACTCTTAATCTCCTGATGACTTCCGCCAGCGGCCTCATATAAACATTGAACAGCATAGGGGAGATTGCCGACCCCTGGGGCACCGCACATGGGAGTGTCCAAGGAGTCGACAAATCCTCCCCCAGCTGAACCTGCTGGGTCCGGCCACCAAGGAAGGAGCAGAGTCAGCAAAGTGCTGAACCCCCAACTCCCGCCTCAGCAAGCTGGGCCAGCAGGTTACCATGGTCGACAGTATCAAAGGCAGCTGACAGGTCAAGGAGGACCAACAGGGAGGAACACCCCCTGTCAGCCTCCCTGAGGAGGTCATCCTGCAGAGCGACCAGGGCAGTTTCGGTCCCGCGAAACGGCCTGAATCTGGACTGGAATGGATCAAGGATATGATTTTCCTCCAGGTAGGTCTGAAGCTGGAGGTCGGCCACCCTCTCAACAACCTTGCCCACGAAGGGAACGATGGCAATCAGACGATAGCTGGCAAGACTGTCTGAAGCCAGGCTGGGCTTCTTCAAGGTGGGCTTCACCACCATCTCCTTCAGTCAGGAGGGAAAAATTCCCTCCCCAAAGGAGGCGGTGGCAATAGAAGAAACCCACTCTGGCATATTCCCTTCGGCGGATTTAATAAGCCAGGCTGGGCAAGGGTCGAAAAGGGAGGCCACCGGCTGGCAGTAGGCCATAGCCCTGGAGGCCTCCGCTGATGAAACAGGCCCAAACTCGACCAGGTGAGGTGACTGAGGGGGTGAGGCCCCCTGGATAGCCAGGGAGGGACTACTGCAGCTGGAGGCCCGATCGGAATGGATGGCCTCAATTTTGGATTTAAAGAAGGCTGCAAATTGCTTGCTAGTGAAATCACTAGGAGGAGGCCCCAGCTGACCAGGATTGGAGAGGTCTCGAACCACCTGGAATAGCTCTGCCTGGTGGTTCGAGGCCTCGCCAATTCTCAGGGAGGCATGAGCTGTTCTAGCGTCCCTGATCGCGTGCACATAACAGCTGGTCAGCTGTTTCAGCACAGCCTTTTTTTCCTTCCATCCAATCCTTTCTCCATACGCACTCGAGCTTCCTACATTCATGTTTCATTGCCCGCAACTCGTCCGTGAACCACGGCAAGGGGCGGGCTCCACAGCGGAGGAAGCACTTAGGGGCAATCTGGTCAACTGCCCTGGCGGCACCGTCATACCACTTCTCCACCAGGGCCTCGGCCGGATCATCAGACAGTCCACCAGTGAGCCCCCCGTAGGCTTCCATGAACCACGCAGGATCCAGGAGCCTTCAGGGGCGGGCTCAAACATAGGGCCGATGCTCCCCGCAGGGCGGGGCAGCGATCGACAGGGAAAATTTTTAGCAGATAATGATCTGTCTAACTACTGTCCCTTGGATTACTTTCTGCTACTCTTTATATCATGTAATCAGTGGAGTTTTGCAAAACGTGTTCATTTCCAGAAAAGATCATTTTGTAACATATCTGCATTTTCTTTTTACTTATTCCATTTTTAAAAAACTAACCACAAAACATGCATCATGGAAGGGAAAATGAAAGAGCTCCTCTGTGGGTTGGATCAGTTGTGCAACTTGGCTGGCTGATGTGGTCTTCCCTGCCCTCTTCTAGCCCACATTACTTTCTTTGGCTCCCAGGAAATGTCACAACATTGATAAACTGGATAATGGGTGGTGTGCGTCTGGTGGGGAGGGGGAGGGAGTTGGTTTCAGCTGCCCTTTGAAATATAGGCCCATTAGCTTGTGCCTGCGATGAGTGGCTAGAAGAAGGGGAGGAAACTGCTTGTTAATGGGAAGGTTTGCCATCTGTGTCTTACCTTCATGAAAAGGAATTTCCAAGGCCAAAACTCACTTCTGGTATGATCTACGTAACAGAACTGGTTTCAGCTGAACTGAAGGAAATGAGCAAAAATGACAGTACTTTGGGGAAATTATCCTATTCGTTAAGAAAATGCAGGACAACATGAAGCATGATACATAGGTGATTTCTCTCAAAAGACGAACTATGGCTAACAGAAAGAGAGTTTGCTTAGTTTAGCCTAGTGTCTCTCAGGAAAATGCTGTGCTCACTTGCAGCTTTGTTAGCTAA
This sequence comes from Phrynocephalus versicolor, assembly GCA_023846285.1. Taxonomy (NCBI): domain Eukaryota; kingdom Metazoa; phylum Chordata; class Lepidosauria; order Squamata; family Agamidae; genus Phrynocephalus; species Phrynocephalus versicolor. Next base: position 25,822,010 of record JAHTLZ010003547.1, on the reverse strand, counting down.
TTTGTACTCAGCATATGTTCTGGGAACATGCTGAATTTCTGCTTCAATGTCAGTATTAGCTTAGGACAATTAGCTTTCTTATTTTCTGTAGGAACTCTTCTGCAATTGCATTTCCCCCAATATCTTTTGAATGATGTGCCACTTTTTTCTTTTTCTTTTCTTTCTTTCTTTTAAAAAACTGATCTGGGGATTTTTCAAATTATCTTTTGAAAATGTTTTGGATTTTTTTTCCTTTTTTGTTTTTGTTTTTTGAAACACCTTCAATAAAATAATAGCATTTTACAGCAGTTATGTTATCTTGGGAAGAAAATATGGTTGATGGTTCTAAAGAAATGCCTTGCCTTGGGCATCTACTGGGATTCTCTACATTTTATTTGTATTTTGTTATGTCTACCTGGCAGGGCTGGCATACAGGCTAAAACAGTCAGCCTTTTGAATTTGTGGTATTCCATGGAATATTGATCAGAGTGACTCAAGGTATTGGGAGAGGGATAGATGTTGGGAAACTTTCACCCTGCTGGAAGTTACCGACACCACAAAGTTTTGGGCAGTATGGCTCAGTGGTTTGTGTGGGCCTGTCTGCCGTGGCCATTATCTCAACATTCATAGAGGTTGAACGGGAACATGTTGAATACTGTGAAGAAAAGAATCTCTTTCCTTTCACATCTCCCAATGAGGTGGAAGGCATTTCTCTATGTGCCCAGGGCAGTGGTGGCAAACCTTCGGCACCCCAGATGTTTTGGACCACAACGCCCACAGTCCTTTGTCATTGGCAGCCTAGGCTCGGAATTCTGGGACTGGTCTAGGATATCTAGCAAGATTTTTTTTTGTCACTAGCAAGTATAATCAGGAAGAATTCCAGTTCTGTAGGTCTTGGGCTTACATGTTACCATGTTGGCTGGTTCAATGGCAACTGCAGGAATGGTGCTAGGTGTTAGTGGTTAGCATCTACATTCAGGTGTTCATCCGTAGGTAAGTCCTAGTAGGAGTGGGAAGTTTGACCCATTTTACTTTATCCATTACAGATGTTATAACACTGCAAGATTTCTCCTTCTAAACATGAAGAACATATTAATTTGTGAAGTCTCCCACAACAAATTGAAACAAAATTATCTTGCATTTGTACTGGCCAAATCAAATAGATTCAGTTATTCACAAGTCTCTCACAGGCATATAGATAGAGACCAAATTCTGTATATAAACATGACTAAATATTTGTAAATTCAAGGCAGAGTGTAAACAGCTAAGTACTATATGCATTAGATTCAGTCCGATATTTTTCCTCAATGTCATTTCCTCCAAGGAAGAGGCTTGAAAAAATAGGCATAGCACCGTACAGAAATGATCAGAGGCAAGGTTATCACTTATTTCAGATTCTAACTCTCATGCCACTGTCAACTGTCTTTGCCTAAGTTGGGGCTTGTTAATGTTTCCTATTCATATGTATTTCCATGTTTCTGTTGCTCTTGCGTGGTAAAATTCCAAATAAAACAAGATTCCTTTATATTCTCTCCCCGCTAACATTTTCCTAGACTGGCAATAGAAACACACTTCTCTTGCTGAGTCTTTAACAGTATAACCACCACAAGAAGAAAAAAATATTATAAAGTCTGTTCCATCATCAGCCTAAAGGCATGTTGAGGGCCTTGATACCATGGATACCTCGTGAATTTTGACTTCCATTTCAGAAGCTCTCTGGAACAATTTGTTTTAAACAATTTTATCAGCTATGCTTATTTCATTTCATTTTATTTTTGTTCCCTACCTTTTCTGGGATGGTTTACATAAGATTACAAAAACAACAATAAACATTTTAACTAGCGATAAAATAACCATTGGCTAATGAAGAACAGAGCTACATCTTCATGTTATAAGTACAGCATATGTGAAAGAAAAAATAATGATTTCCTGTTCAGTCTTCAGAGCAGCACAGACATATCTGTGCTAGGCTAATAACATGTTGCTCTGTGCAAGAATGTTTACTTAAATATATACTTTGGAAAGAAAATGCAAATATTCTTTGGAGGTTGTATCACATTACAAAATTTGTAATCACTTTAATAATTTTTAAAAAATTAAAAAATCTCTACCCTTTCACTTCAGTTTTCTACAATGAATTCACAGTGTGTCTTATTTCCCCTTCCACTACATTTAACAGCCCAGCATGAAGGGATCTGGAAACAGCACAAGGTTTTGCTTTGTCTTTGGTGAGAGCAGTTTGAAATTAAATCTAGGAGAAGGGGGTGGGGGAGAGACTGGTTTGCTTGGATCCCACACCACTAAGGTTGTGCTGCTTAAGGTCTGTTAAGATATATACTTGCGCAGCAACTTCAAAACAATTTCTCCAGTAATTTCATGTGTGTCCCTGAATTTCCTGTCTTCTTGATTCACTGCCGGCAAAAGAACAACTGTCTATTGAGAAGACAACTTTTCGAGTCCATGGTGATCCTTCTTCTTGCCATCACCAGACTCACAATATTAGTTCTAAAGAATGTCATATACCTTATAATTGATGGCAGTCTGTCAGAAGTCTGTGTGGAACTACAAGAATGTATACCAAATGCCTATACTCCCCGTGTGGTGATAAACCACCAGCCTCTGTGCCGCACTGAAAAATCTTCCTTTGCAGATCTTGTCTGTTTCAGAGTTGAAAAAGAGAATGCAACACACCCCACCACTGCTTTAATGAAATCTTACTCTTTTTTGATATATTTAAAAGGTAGTTAAACAACCAATGAATTAAGTTATTTTGACTAAAAAGATGTCCTATCCTAATTTGGCCGGTTTTTTTAAAATGCATTAATTAGTTTGGGTGATTTAGATTGATATAAACTTTCAAAAATTGATGGCTGGAACCACCACAGAGAGCCATTCCCCTTGCTCTCCCTCATGTGTGGCCACTCTGTTAAGATGGTGCTTGCTGTGAATTATTATATTTAGTGGAAAGCTAGTCTTTGTTGGGCTCACACCAGAGTTTGAGGCTAGGAATGGGTTTGAAAAATTAATTCAAAGCTCTAGTTAGCATCTAATGTGTTGGAGATGTAATATAAGTCTTAAGCAATGGGAATGAAGAGACGGTCTGTTATGTATTTAATGATGACAGAGAAGTGCAATCATGAGGAGGTTGTGCTCTTTATCTAAGTCAGCAATGAAGTGGAATCTTTTCATTATTGATATTCCAACACATGTAATTTATCCATAGCTTATTGGTTATCTCAGGATTTCATGCCAATAATCATTTTTATTGTGCAGCTAGCTGTCTTGATCAGCAGAGGAATGAAAACGAGGTAGGAAAATGTACACACCTACAACTGAATGTCCATGAGACCATACACTCAGTTTGGACCTTCAGTTGTAACCCTGCCTTGACACAAGGCAGGGTCGATGTTTCTGAGATCATTTAAGTTGTACATTTTCACGATTCTACCACTTCATGTGTTTTGTTCAACACTCTCCCCTCTACAAACGCTCCATCTGTCAACAGTGAACATGAGAAGGGAGCTAATTTGGCCCCTGTCAAAACACACGTTCAAAACATAATGTGCTGCATCCTTCAATTTTATGAAGTAATAATATTTTAAACATATACATCTGTTAAGGCTTAGCAATGTCTCTTGTCATAGCAAAGTTCCTTTCCTTGAGTCAAGACTATTTTTTCTCACTGCTTGTTGCAGGAGAAGGCAGTATGCTCTGCTACATGAAAACCGCTAGACCCAACCAAGATTAGACCCAAGCAATCTCTTAGGAAAAATGTGCAAAAAGAATATGTAGAGGGTGTTTGTGTCATTCCAAGGGACTGTGGGGTGGAGCAAGGCACTGTTCTTCATCTCCGGGGCAGAGCAACACTGCAACAGCTCTGTATACCATTCAAGATTCATCAAATTGAAAACAGGGAGAGCCCTTAGAACTGACAAAAGAAATAGAAAGCCACCAAGTACATTAAGCCACCCACACCAAAAGAGAAGACATGTGACACCTGAGTCCCCTCCAATAAAGCCCACAATGTCCCAAGGATGGTCCAACTACTGTGGTTCTAGGGAGGGTTCAGACTGAGATCAACACATGGCACATGCAGCCACTCCACTAGCTATGTCACAAAGCTTAGTGTAAGGTATACCTTGTGCTATTAAGATAGCTTTTGGGGGCGTAGAGTATCCTTTGTTAATTTTCTCACACACCTTAGTTTTCTAAGTTTTACTGAGATATTACTGCCAGATGTGAATTGAGTATGTTGTGACTGTGGAAGAATGGGCTTTGAGTGGATAGGTCATACAATTAGGATATTATACAGCTCCCAACTGCCAGGTTACAGAATACTCCACCTACAGCTATCCAACACAGTTTTTCTCCTTTCTGGACAATACTAATGTCACATACCTTTATGGGGCCAATATCAGAGCAATGTTCTCTCTCTTTTAGATCCTTCCTTATTCCAAATATGCCTTCTACGCCCCTGCCTCCAACATACCTTAGCACTGTCCTCTTGAAAGACAGCTTCCTATTGTATCCTTCATTATTTCCGTACCTTGAAACAACTGACAGCATATTTCATCTCCCTTCACTTGCCCTTGACATGGAAGGTCTAGTGTATTTGTGAATGGCCAGGCAATACATATAGCAGACCTAAATATTTTAGGCCAGCAAAAATGTTTTGCAAAATGTTGCTTTTGCCAGTCTCACAAAGGACCTTATTTTTTCATGGATGTTACCACACTCACTCAAAGTGAAGATTCATTGGTATAGGGTCTGGCAGGTCTTCCCCACAAAACTGCATGCTTTACATATATATTTTACTGCGCACAGCATATCAGTAGCAGATTCTAAAAAGTACTTTTACTTCTATGAATATACAGCGTAGCACTGCAGAATCATGCATTCCCTTATGCTGGAAATTTATATGCTTGTGAATATAGTCATATATATTGTAGATGTAGATTAGATATTACGTAGATATATACTACTATAATTGGGGTAGGCACAAAGTGTGATGTAAATCATTTTAGTAAGTCAGATTAAAGGTGCTATTACTCACGGCAATGTAATACTATCTATAATTTCTGTGTTAAACCTGACATTATAAATCCTTTAATCTGAGTATTTAAAAGCTGCTCTATGGCTCATTTTTCAAATGATATTCCCGTTAACACATTTACTGCTAATGAACCCCTAACATGTTCTTTCTTTCATAGATAAACGTTGTTGACCAACATTATTATTTGCTCCTCACATAATTATTTTTTTAGACTTTTTAATTTAATTGCTTCAGTACCAGTTTGGGGGGGGGGACTCACCAATAATGCATTTTAATTACACTTCCCAGGTGACCTGTGTGGGAGGAAAAGAGAGAGAGATCTTATAATGAAGCCACCATAATTAGCCTGTCATAGTCCAGTTTGGGGCTATTGTTTAGTTGTCCTTTCTAGAGCTCATCTCCTCCTGACTAGAATTCTAAAACCTTCTGCATTATCTCACATAACACTTAGGAAGGTTTTATAAATGTGTGCTATACCAGCCAAAGCAGGCTTTCTAATTATTGTCAACCATTTCTCCTGTGACGTGATAGATTCCCCTGAGAATTGAAACAACAGCCCACTCTAGGATTTATAATAGGCCCTAGAGCA
>JAHTLZ010003547.1:25788802-25813552 GCA_023846285.1 Phrynocephalus versicolor | reverse complement strand
TGTGTGTGTGTGTGAGAGAGAGAGAGAGAGAGAGAGAGAGAGAGAGAATAGCTATTTTCTGACTTACATAGCAAATTAATCAAATTTAAAAGTGGGATGGACAAGACAGAAAGAAACTGTAATGACTGGGTGATTTTTCCTAGCCAGAAGAAGAGGTTAAAGCTAACATTTGTAATGTCTGTTAAATATAGCTAACTGGGGTAGACAAAGAGCAAATGTGGCCAAAATGCTAAAATAGGAAACAGGAGTGAGAAGAGGAGAAAGAGAAAACTTTCTCATGGGAGCGGGGGTGGGGGGGATGAAGAGCAAAAAACCATCCATGTGAGTTGTCAAATGTAACCTTTTGGCATTCTAATAAACTGTTGCTTAGATAGAAATATCAAGCTATTACTAATGGCTATTAATGTGTACATGCTTCATGTAATTTTATAGTATCTTATTTTAATATCTGTAATTTTAATGAATTGCAATTTGGGAAAGAAACAATTTTCATTTAGTTTATATAACATAATTATGGACCAAATTAACCCCACAGTGGTCTTAATTACATTTAGTTTCATTTGGCTGATCAAGCAATTAACATGCCACTGTATTTTGGAAGTAAAAACCTAGGTCTTAATATTACCGTCTTCCTTTAGGTGTGTGTGTGTGTGTTGGGGGGGGGGATACACATGTGCTTGTTCCTCTCATGTGTAGTTTACTGTGTAAAATTATCTGCTGGGAGAAATCTACAGCCAGGATTGGAAGGCTTCAAGCTTGCAGAATCTATTTTGGTTTTTATTAGTATCCCGATTGCCAACTGTCAGAAGGGCGCACAAGAAGAGAGATACCCTAATATAAAGACTCTGGAGTCTGGGACTGTGTTTTGAGTACTGAAAGTTGCAGGAAGCTGGCAGTCCTTCTGTTCAAAAATGCATTCCTCTCACTTCCTTCTTTCTTTACTTCAGCCCTGTAATTTAAGGAGTGTGGGGGAGTCACTTTGTTGCCGCTATTGTTAAACAATTGGGAGTCAATTGCCCATCTAGCGTAAATCACTCTGCAATCTCTCCTCTGTTCTCCTTCTTTAGAGCAGTGTTCCGGTGCAGCGCAAGGGAGAAATAAAAATGCCTGTGTGATATCTTTCTGCCTCAGAGCTTTGTTTGGTTATGCTCTTGAACAATGCCTTCCTTGTAAGTCCCTGCTCTTCTCCAATAGGAAGGAGGATCTGTGCATTTTTTAAACACACACACACATATACACAAGGGAAAGAAATGTTCTCTGCTTATATACCACCCCATACCACTTCAAGTAGTGTGGAGTAGAAGGCAGAAAGCAGAAAAGTTACATCTATGAACTATGATCATGGGATTTTTTCCCAGTTAAAATGTCCATGCTGGGTGATCTTATTTGGCGGGGGGGGGGGGGCGTCTCCAAGCTCTGCTAAAAGCTGCATAACTAATGTGCTAACAGGAATAGGTATCAGAATGGGTGGAACATGGGAAGCATTTTTAATTCTCTTGGGTGGTTACTTCACGCCCGTTTTGTCTCTGTAAGTGTTGCACTTCGGACCAGTACAAAAAAAAAACCCCTTACTGCACATCTGTCGTGCAACAGCTGAAATTTGTCTCGACCACACCCCTGGAGCGGGATTAGAGCGTGACAAAACTGTACCTAGCCCTGGGTGGGGGTATTCTCTTGTCACTCTTTGTTCCCGGTTCCTGTTCCGAGACAAGGAACCGTGTGGTAACAACTGTCACCAACAACCAGTGTCCACCTAGTGGTCAGCAGCTGAAGCGGCATTCAACATTAGTTTCCCTATGGGAAACACCATGTAGCGCAAATGTTTATTAAAGAAAGTACTGAAAATTCTGTAGCACTGATGTGTAAATCCTGGAAGAAAAGTAAATTGAAATATCGAAAAAGTTTTATTTGCAATATTTTAAAAAAGGGTTAAGAGAGCAAGACAAATTCAGAATTTGTCACGGAACAAGACCGTGAAGTAACAGTTGTTACGAGGCAAGTTATCATGACTGTGAGAAAACAGAAACAGAGACTAAACAGGGACAAAACCACATGATCACAACCAACACTGTCATGGTACAAAATTAGTAGCGGAACAAGGAAGGGTGTGAAGTAACTGCATTGGACACAAATGTGATGCTCTGTGAATAGCTTTATTTAAGTCCTTAAAATGACTGAAAGGCTGGTAGGGCCTGGGTAGGCTCTCACAAACATATTACATTGTTTCATGAGCGCCAAAGCTTTATGGGTTTGGAAGGGTTTTATTCTATGTCTCTGCAGCTGAAATACATCATTCAAGATGCCATACCAAGACTGGTTCCAAGGCTGGCCCTGACATTAGACTGAGTGAGCCAGTTACCTCCTTCCAGTCACAGGTTTAGGGTGCCATGAAAGAGCAGCAAATTATAGTGATTTAATTAGACATTTTACTGGGCAGCCAAATTGTTTTGTGGGATCTTCTGTGCCATGTTCCAGAATTATTTGGCTGGTTGAGGGGCATTTAGCATATTGGGTTTGGGTGGGTGGGGTGATGGTGGTAGCACATGGTACACAGTCTGCCTTGCCTGGAAGAGAGGCTAGCTCTGTTTGACTCTCCTTCTGCATGCAAATCCAACTTAGGAACTGACCATGTATACAGTGGTCCCCCGTCCTTTCGTGGTTCATATACTGCTATATTGAAGGACTGCAGTATATGAAAAAAGGCCCCCTGGGGTAAGGGGCAATGGCCTGTTTCAGGCCTCTCATACTTACCCCAGGACTGGGGCTGCCCCAAACAGGCCTGCAAAGGCTTTCCCAGACCTTCTGGAGGCCACAAAAGGGTCTCCCTGCGAACCGGAAGTCACTTCCAGGTTGCCGAAAATCATTTCTGAGGCTTCTGAGCCCCCAGTTAGGCCCTCCCAGGCCCAGCCCAACTTGCATCTGCATATCACGGATTTTCAATTATCGTGGGTTAGGTCGGTCCCTAACCCCCACGATAGGTGGGGAGTCACTGTAGTGAGAATGATGAACACAGGAAATAGGATGAGAAAGTTTCCTCTGTTGGCAAAAATACACACCGAATATGTTGAACTATGGAAACCAGGCATTATTGAATATTATGGGAAAGTCGCTTGCCATGTTTTAAACTGATAGCCTTATAAAGTGGCAAACTGGCTTGAAAAACAGAGATAAAAGACCAACTTTCTACAATAGCCCCCAATATGTTAAAGAACATTTTACAAACGACTTCTGCATACTGTCAAAAGTCTTTTAACTTGCTTTGTACTTTTTACATGTGGCATGGAAATGTCATTTCTTTGCATTTCCAATGGAAAAATTGCACCTCTGCCTCCAATAAGTCATTGAAATGCACATTATATTGACTTCTCACTTTAAAATATAGTGCTTTATAGAATCTTTATGTGCACTTGCTATCCAATTAACACTTATTTGAAACATCGGTAACGTCTTTGTCTGCCCAGTAATATAACTCTGCTTTTAACCTTCTGTACATCTGCACTGTAGTCCATATCCCAACTCATTCAACCCTAAAGCAGCTGCCCTATCCAGAACTGGAGACGGTTGTAGAATACTCAGTGCCAAAAACCCCATTAAGTGAAGACTTAAAGATAAGGTTAGAACAACGGAAATGCCAAAAAGCCAGGGAATGCAAAACTGAACCACTGCTGTTGCTGGCAGCCTTAGTTCTGCGCTGCAACATAGGACTGGCCTCCACAACCAGTCCTTTTTTAGCTATTAATTAATTAACAGGACACTGATTTAGCATTGGCGAGAATCATCATATTTGCCTGTGTGTAGAACTTGACTCTGTGTCCAAAGCAGAGTTGTGAAGCATGCTCAAAATGTTCTCTATATTCTTGCCGATTTAGCCTGCCTCAGTTCAAGGAGAAAACCTTAGGGGTAATGCTTCCTAGCCCTGCAAAATGCCTTGGCACTGGGTGAGAGCAGGGCAAGGGGCACTCTTGCTTCTCATCACAAGACTTCCCCGATTTGCACAAAAATAAACAACCCCTCCCCACTTAGAGCATTTGATCAAAAGGGTTGTTTCTATTAGAATGTTATCCCATGATTTTGTTTAATCCATGCAAACATAAAATAAGGGTGAAAAGAATAATGCTATGCTTCTTTGTTGTCATGTGATGAACCTCATCTTCACCATAACACCAGTGCTTTCCCTTTCCCTTTCCCTCTGCTTTTTTCCTCCTCTCACTGCTCCTTTTTTTGGTTATTCACTTCTTCTGCCTCCTTCCTAGGGGCCATTCAGACTTTCCTTCTCCTTATTCTCCATCTCCTCACCCGTGTCAATTTCAACAACAACCAAAGAGCTCTAGGTCCAGCAGAGGAAAACGTCACTTGGATTTGTCTCCAGGGCAGCCTTTTCTTGTGTGGCCACCTACTGTCTAAGTGTGGTACAGGAAGCTACAGAAAGATTTTAAAATAAATACAGTTCCTCAACCTATTTGAAAAAGAAACAAAAACAACTAATCAAGAGAATCTGGCAGGATCCTGTAAACATCCACATTAAGTTTCAAGTAATTAAGTATTATGGTCTTGGAACAATGTTACAAAGAGACACCCACACCTACATTTTTATTAGTAAACATAAATGGTGAACTGAATTCAGACTTGTGCTCAGTGGAGTTCCACTGATGGTGGATAAAAGGTGTATGTCAGCAGTTGTCACTGATTTCACTTGATTATTGCATCCCGAGGCCCTTGAAAAGCTGTTCCAGGTCACTGGGCCCTGTCTAGAATCACATGGAAATAGCTGTAAATGTTGTAAGAGGAAGGTGAATTTGGTGAAAATACTCCATTTGGCAACAAGCTAGCAGTGGATCCCAATGGAAGGAATCCTTCAGTTCATGAAGGAGCAGATTGGGATCTGACAAAGGACATTAACAAAAAATATGGATAACTTATCAAATCCCACCAGTCCAGCCCTGGCTATCAAAGGCATGGATTTTAGCTCAAGTAATTATGAATGCTTGATTTTCACATTTCTGCAGGTGTCCTATTTATCAGGCAGATGTCATCTCTCGCTTTTATGAGTTGTTGGACTCTCTTTGAAACCTCCTGTCACAACACAGAAGCAGCTAGCTGGGTCTTCTGATTTGCAGGCTTTTGCCTTTTGGCATTTTAAATTGACCTAGCACTATGCATTTACTCTTCACTCAGCAGAAGGTTTTTTGCCACTAAATTTAACGGTTGTTTTCTTTTGAAGTGTCAGATATTATTTACACAAGTGTGTATTCTTCTTAAACGTTTCCAGATGAGGCTTGCAATGAAACATGATGCATGGCCCTACGCTGGAACATGATGTCAAGTTGAGACATTCCTTTCTCTTTACTTTTCTAGCATTTCATCAACAATGTTTTTGTTGGATCTGTTTTTCTCTGGACCACTATCACTTCTCTCATGCTACCTAGTAGAAAACTCTTCCCTTAATTCCTCCTTTCCTAAACTATAGTCACCAATGCTTGTGCTACTCATCCTAATTTCATATGAATTTAATACAGTGGTACCTCTACTTACAAGAGGCTCTACTTACGAGCAATTTGACTTAAGAGAGAAAACTGTTGGTGTTTTAACTGCTGCTTTACAAATTTTAGATGCGGTCTGCTCTACTTACCATTTTTAATTTTCTTTTCAAATATTTATTTATTTATTTATTTTAATTTTTTTTTAGATTCAGCTGCTCTACTTACGAGTTGTTTGACTTATGAGCATGCATTCCGAACACTTTACACCTGTAAGTAGAGGTACCGCTGCAGTGATATCTTTATAACCCATCTCCTAACCTTTTGGAAAATTGGCTTGCTAACAGTTTCATATTTGCAAGAAATCATGAGAGGCATCTTTAAAACAAAATTAAAACTGTCCGCTAGTTTAAGGCTCTTTTTTCTTTTTGAACGCTTTTCTTGTTTAAAATGAAATCTCAACATTGTTTGCAAAGGTGTAAACCAAGGGCACACAGTAAAGTCAGTTGATAAGAAAGTTAAACAATGATCAAAGAATAAAACAGTAAGAAGATTCATTAGCATGTCTTAGAAGTAACTAGTTGGTTTGGAAAAAAAGGCAAAGAAGCTTTTAGTTAGTGGTGGAAGTACCAGGCCTTGGGCATAAACCTGATTTTAGTGGAGAGATCATTGCCGGTAGTTGGAACCACAACCAAGAAGGCCCTTCTCAATGTAACTACAGAATCTTCATGTTGCTATGGTGGAGTGGGCAGAGAACAGAGAAAGCATCCAGAAAAGATTCTCTCAGATAATCTAAGCTCCTATACTTAAGAAGGGTCATCTATAGTGGAAGTAATTATCAGGTTTTTTCGAGCTCTTTAGGGTGGGATTAGGAAGAACAATGTTTGTTTTTAGAGGTATCTCAAGAAAATAAGAAATATGAAATATTCAGAATTCAATTAAATCTCTTGTTCACCACAAAATCTCAGGTAGGTCAAGAAATTAATCTCTCTGAATATAATATATAGGAGTAGTTGCCAAGTAAGCATTCATAGGGTCGGATTAGATCAAACAATGGGATCTTATACAGTGGACCCTTGTATAAAAAAAGGTTTGTATAACATAAGATCTGTACAACATAAAAATTCTGGAGATAGGGGAAATTTGCTTAACAGAATCATATATGGGGTGAATACGTACAACATACAAATGGTCATGATTAAGGATTACTCTGTTTTCAATGCATTCCCATTGGAAATTTGTATAAATGCAGAGGCACTGAACGGGAGTCCCACCTTCCCTGCACCAGTCATGACAGCACCCGGTGCTGTCATCCAGCGCGGGGAAGGTGGAGGCTGGTTGGGAAGGGGCTGCGATCCGTCTTCCACACGGCTGAGACTGGATCACAGCCCTTTCCTTCTCAACTCCGCCCCGGAGCCTGACAGCCCACCAGTGGGCTGTCAGGCTGTGGGGTGGAGGGCGGTGAGAGGGGGCTCTGATCTGGGCTCTGTGTGTGGAGACCAGATTGCGCAGCCCCTTCCTTCTCCACCCCAGAGCCTGATAGCCTGGTGGGCTGTCAGGCTGTGGGGCGGAGGGCGGTGAGAGGGGGCTGAGATCCGGCTTCCGCACACGGAGTCCAGATCGCAGGCCCCTATCTGGCAGCGATCAGATATCTGCAGTGGGGATGACAGCTGAGTCAGCTGTCACCCCCTCACTGCAGAGATTGGAGATGGAGATAGCCGCGTCTTCGCCTCCGCTTGTGGAGGCGAGAACGGGGCTCTCACAATCCTCCCCCGCTGCTGGCGATGACAGCTGGGCTTTCGTTGCCAGCAGGGAGGAATGAACCGAACATAACCGAACTCATTTGTTCTGGTTCTGTTCTGTTCGTTCCTAAATTACACCATTCTCTGTTAGTCATTCTGTTACGTAACGGAATGAATAACGGAGAACGGTAACGAAAAAATGGTCGTTTCGTGCCCATCTCTAGTCTTAATTACTCTGAGAACTCAAAAATGACAGCATTGCCACAGGTAATTGTTAATTAAGAAGCTACTTGCTAATTACACACTTTATTCTAGAGATCTGAGTCCTGCAGAATCTTGCTTCCTTCAAGAAACGGAGAACTACCCCAATCCATCCCCTCTCCTCCTCCTCAAGATTTCCTCAGAAAATCTTGGAGAAAAGTCTTGCATTAGCCTCACAGGGAATTCTCAGCTGTCACACAGTGTCACCCAAAAGGCAATCCTGATAGCAAAGGAGAGCCATTCTTCTACAAAAAAGTGCATTGCACAGAAAACCATTGTCTAACATAGGATGTATTGGCATTTTTTGGACTCAGGATGTGTAACATTTTGCATTAGCTCTTCAAAGGAATGTGAATCTTGCAGCCTTTTACTCTCGGCGAGAAACAGAAAGACAATCCCTCTTTTCTTCCTATAATGAGATGTCTCTGTCTCAGATCTTTTTTCCCTCAAGAGATCCCTGACTAGCATACACAGAGGTGAAAGGAAAGCTCAAACCAAAAACAAATACAGTTGGAACATGGAATATGGAATGCGAGAAGTATGAATCTAGGTTAACTGGGGTAGAAGGAGAAACTCCTTAAATAACAAAAAATAAACAAATCTCCTCATGCTGGTGACATCATCACTGTTACAGTACACTTATGCAACATTGTATGCCTATATGCATCAATTAAGTGGTAACGCCATTTAATTGGTATTAATTTGGCTTAAATTGACTGTTCCTGGTGGTTTAACTAGTTCCGAACCCCAACTCTCTTAGAGGTAGGCAGAACCCCTGGGCTCTCCTCTCCCAGCTAAAAAGAAACTCTTTGTGTTTCAAAAAGGCAGAAAGGGAGGCGGGGTGGGGGCAGACTGCCTGGGACTATCCTCCTGTTTTAAAAGACAGGCCATTAATTCCCAACTGCTAGCCAAAGCTCCGAAGTCAACATGGCCACTGCTGCTTTTTCCATCTAATAAGCTAACCAGGCCTCTGTGAATTTGGGACATGAATTACACCACATGCATTTGGAACTACCTTTCAATTTTCATTGAAAGCTCGCTGTTTGTTTTTTGTTTTATATTCTTAAAGGTCAATTAAATGTATCACCAGTTCTCACATTTGTATTTTTTCCACAACCATCTGACCTTTTACTGATTTTGTCTTTACTAGTAGTATATAATTTAACCAGCCTATTCAGTCTTCAATGGGATTTACAGAACTTCCAAGTTCTGAGAATGTCAGAGAAACATAGAAGGGAGTGGCTCTTAATTCTTTGTCTCATTCTAGGTGAGGAAAACTACAATCTATGTGATATAATAGAATATCATTCTGTGATAGAATAGAATTTTATCCTACTGGGTGGTTAGTTTACAGAGTCTGTCATCAAATAGGCAAACAACAGCTTACTTCCCCCTGTGCTTTCCTCCCAGAAAAACAGGTATTACCTGCTTATTGAAAGCTTGCACAGGATGTGAACTGTTTTTAATTTTTACACAGCATTTAGCACATTTTGGAGCTATTTAAATAGCAAAACAACAACAACAGTGAGGTGGATATACGAGGGGTTTTTAAAAGTGTTGGCCTCACTGATTAATGTGCCATTTCTCTTCCCTGTTTTTGGATTATATAGGAGAACTTTCTTGGGCAGCACTAAAGAAAAATTTAAACCAGAACACCAAGGTCTGAACAGGTTCTGTCCTAATCGGCATGCCTATGTTGGTTTCCCTAACCCTGTCTCTGAATGGTTCTAGTATAAGCTGAAAGTCTGAACATATGGAGGCTATAACATTGATTACACAGAAGTAATGTCTTTGTTTACATGAGTGGAACAGGAGGAGTTGTGTTTAGAGAAATCCCGGAGACCTTTCGGGGAAGGTAACTCTATCCATTTTCTAACAAGACAAACTGTCAGCTGGCAACAATCAACCTCTTCAGTTCTTCTCACATCGGCCTTTTTGATTTTACTAGGAGTGGCATTTGCATAAACGGGCCCCATAGTACTATATTCAGGAAACTCCTCTCCAGGGAAAAATATGTTGTTATTCTACTGATTATTTTACTTTTGATATCAATACGTTGTGCTTTTGAAAATAATTTCCTAAAATACAGTTCTCTTAAGTGTTATACAAGACATCATTGGAAAGACCAGCCTTATAAGTAAGAAAGAGGGAGTAACCAAGGCCGATGGCTTGCCAGCTGGCAATGGCATTATAGAATGTGTGACATGCAATGCTTACCCTTTTAGTTTGGTATTTTTTTAGTCATTTGTCCACATTTGTCCATCCCAATTGGAGTGACATCTGCTATTCCAGTCATGGGATTGGTGGCATCCCTTCAACACAATAGTAGGGCCTTTTGAGTCCTATGTCTGGTATATTTTTTTAGCTCTATTCAGTTTGTTTGTTTGTTTGTTTATTTATTTATTTATTTATTTATTTATTTATTTATTTATTTATTTATTTATTTATTTGTTTGTTTATTTGTTTGTTTGTTTGTTTGTTTGTTTGTTTGTTTGTTTGTTTGTTTGTTTGTTTGTTTGTTTGTTTACCGCTCCATCTAGCTACATGGCTACTCTGGGCGGTTTACAAACTGAACAGAAATCAAACCATAAACAGTAAAATACAATATAACAGATAAGCACAAGTATATAAATAAAAACACTATAACTAGTAAACAATATATAACTACAGCATAGAACAGGAGCAAGATGGGCTACAGATAAAAGCAAATAATTATATAATAGCAATCGTTATTAGAACAGATTAATATCCGGGGAAAGCCTTTTTAAATAGCCATGTCTTTAGATGCTTCTAAAAGACTGGGAGGGAAGGTGCCAGACAGATCTCAGGAGGAAGTTATTATCTGATCTAGTGTTCTTAACATGGATAGAAAAGAAAGACCAGCCCTGCCATATTTCCTTAAGTGCTTTCTCCCTGTACGTAGGCAGGGCCGGTGCTAGTTTTTTTTGCACCCTAGACGAGGGGTGGGGGTGGGGCGGGAGTGGGTGTGTGGGAGGGGGTGGGTGGCAGGTGGCGAGGTGGCAGGTGGGTAGGCGGGGTGGCAGGCAGGCAGGCAGGCGGGTGGGGCAGGGAGCAGGGCGGGCGGGTGGTGGGTGGGCAGGCGGGGTGGCAGGCAGGTGGGCAGGCGGGTGGGGCAGGGAGCAGGGCAGGCGGGTGGTGGGTGGGCAGGGTGGTGGTAGGCGGGGGGCATGGAGCGGTAGCGGGGGTGGCGGATGGCAGGGGATGGCGATGGGCGCAGGCGGCGGCGGGTGGGTGGCGGCGGGCAGCGATGGGCAGCTGGCGATGGTCGGCTGGCAGGCGGTGGGGGGCGGACAGCGGTGGCCAGTGCCAGGGCAGTGGCGGGGGCAGGCTATCCAGCACCCTCTCTCCATTTTGGCGCCCTAAGCAACTGCATAGTTCGCCTTAATGGAAGTGCCGGCCCTGTACGTAGGCATGGGTCTTTAGGTATCCTGGGGGCTGATGCTTGTCGGTGGGACTTTCATACTTTTTTTCAGACTGGCTGCAGAAAGTGGCAGGAAAAGAACAACTGAGGGCATGGTGCTGGCTCCTCCTATCTGACTGTGTTGATGATCCTTGATTAGAGAATGACTCTATAGTGCTAATTGCTGCAGTTCCAGGGTAATGTCAGTATTGGTAGCTGCAGCAGAGCTAACTGGCAGATCCAGTCCCCTGAATCATGGAATGGCCAGTGTGGCACACTTCTCTTCCAAAAACAAATTACATGTATACTTCTAATCCTAAGAAAATTGGAAACTGGGTATTTACATTACATTATAAGAAATGAAGGATAGGAATTTTAGATGTAGAAAATTAAATCACAACACAGGGAACTATGCCTGCCCTTGGCCTACCGGGGTGAAAAATGGAGCCCTTCACATATATAGCCAGTTGTGTAGAAGTTGGGGATAGGGGAATTGAGCTCAGCAACCCCAAAAGGGTTTCACTTTGCTTCACACACACCGGAACCATAACTAATTTAAATACCATTTACACCACTGGGTGTAGGAGCCCCATTGCACAGTGGTTAAATGCCTGTCCTGCAGCTAAAACTGTGCTCACGACCTGGGGTTCATTGCCAGGTAGCCGGCTCATGGTGGACTCAGCCTTCCATCCTTCTGAGGTCAGTAAAATGAGTACACAGCTTGCTGGGGGGGGGCAATGTGTAGCCTGCATACTGTAATTAAAAACTGTAAACCACCCAGGGACTACTTGAAGTGGTATGGGGCAGTATATAAGCAGAACACTTTGCATTTGCTTAGCTTTACTCTGGATAAAGCTAACCTTGGCTCTAGCCCTATACCAATAAAAAGCATACCAATAAACAATACAGTCCAAATCAAGCAAACAAGGGCAAGAAGATTGGTCAGGATCTACTAAACACACAATGCAATGGCTACCACCTCATGAGCAACGTTCTTGAAAGCAGTATCAGACGGCCAGAGGATCTAATCTGAAGTTCAATGGAAAAAGAGGAAAACTAGCAGGGGGGCAAAAGGTTGCACTTGTTTTCAGATCTCACTGCTTTGGGGACTTGTATCTTTCTCGGTCCATTCTGTACGCCAGTGTCATCATGGGCAATACACAACTCTGTGGCAAACTGCTTCCCACACATTTAACATAGCTATACCCTTTTATTATTATATACACTGTTATTAAAACTAGGAAAGTATATTGCTCCTAAAGGCTATTTGGACAATGAGGCAACACGGCAAGCTGCAAAATCTATTCTTCCTATAATCAGTGATATGTTATAAAGTGATACATATGGAGCACAAGGGTTTGTTGCCTCTATTGGTCAGTGCCCAGTGGCAGGGACATCTGAAGGAATTACAAGGGACTTTTTAATAAAAGAACAACCAAAAGCAGGATTCTGGGGGTGGAGGGCATGATAACCTGTGATGTGACAGCTTTGTCTTGACAATTTAGAAAGGAATTAATCCCTCACCATGTCTTTTAAATCCACTACATTCTTCCTAGTCCTTCCCTCTCTTTTTAGCTCTTAACACTCTTTAGAATATGTCTTGATATGTCTTGTTCCTTGCCCAGGATCTGCCAAGCCACTGTTTTAGAAAAGGTTTTCTTTTTTTCTTTTTCTTTTTTAAAAAAATACATTTTTAATCTGACAATTGTTTTAAACTTGGAACTTTTTCGTTCCTTCACTGCATGCAAAGAAGGGTGCATAAAACCTGGTGAAGATATTAGATGATGAACTTTGAGTACCAAATGGGTAGGCCCTAGAGGGGGGTGGAACTGAAATATGAGTACCTTGTTCTCTGAGCCCTTTAAACCCTCCAATCTGTTTTAAATTATTTGGGTGCCTCTATTTAAAGGTTAAATTTTTGTTGTTGTTATGAGCCCTAGTTTAGTAATATAAAACCTGGGCAATATCAGCAGAGAGCCAATTCACAGATTACACACCCAGGGTATTTCCTGAGCTGGCCTAAAGTGAAACAGCATGCTCCGTCTTAGTGACACATTCTGACAATGAATGAACTTTTCACATCTTGGTTTATAAAATAAACACAACTATTCAGTGGGAAAATAAATTAACTCGCCTGGCCATTGTGTATGTATTGTCAATGGGTACTGGGTGAAATTTCACAGTCATTTTAGATCAGGAGGAAATTGCTCGTTATTTATTTCTTCAGTTTTAAGAACATATACATCAACATCTAAATAGAGTTGTAGAAACATAGATTGTGTTGGTAGATGATGGACATAGGCCAGTGATGGCGAATCTTTTAGAGACCAAGTGCCCAAACTGTGACTCAAAACCCACTTTTTCTTTTCTTTTTGCAAAGTGCCAGTATAGCAATTTAGCCTGAATACAGGTGGCTGTGAAGAGGCGATGCTGAGTGCCCACAGAAAGGGCTCTGTGTGCCACCTTTGGTACCTGTGACATCGATCTGCCAACACTGCTCTATGTTTTATTATTATAGTCCATAACTACTGGAAACGATGCCCAACCCAAAGTTTTGCATTTCTGACTTATACTGATTTCAGTGGAAAGCAACTGAGGATAGTTTGAACTGTCTCTATGAAAGTAATTCATGAAATCTCAAAATAAAACAATTTCATTGATTTTAGTGGGGAATGTGGGCATAAATTACTCTCTTCAAATCAGTAGGATTCCGAAGAATAGAGATGTGGGCGATTCAACCTATCCAACTGTCCGATTTTTCTGATTTTTTTTCTTTTGGTTGTAGTTTTGGCCCCACTGTCCCATAAGATTCCCATATTCTAGGACATTTTTTAATGAGTCTCTAGTCCTTATGGAACCCAAGGTATGAGACAAAATATTTAGTCACATCCCTGTCCAACCTCCTATTTGGTTACAATTTGGATGAGAATATCATGGATAGACAGTGTAATGTGATCTCTCCTCTCCTCATGTCAAGATACATATTTCTACCGGATTGCTGAAACGTTCCTACCAATTTGGTTTATGCCGTAATTCACCTGTTCAGATTTGGCTGATTCATTCTTGACTGATTCAGATCCGAAGTCTCCTGATTTGGACCTGAATCCAAAATGAATATTAGTAAATGATATTCATGCTACCCAATTGATTAGCATCAGGAGGTGACAACTGAGCAGCTGAGGTTCTACCTCCCTATGTGCTTTATTTACTGGGGTCCACTGGTTTTGCAGAAATAATATTTTGGTGCAACAAATGCAAATTGTACAAAATGATATTGGCTGTTCCTACACTGCACAGACTTCTAAAGATGCTCAATTGCCTGTTTCCCACCATCTTTTAAAACCACTATAGGGGGAAGGTTTTGCTTCACAAAGAGAAAGGATGCTAGCTTTGTGCAGAAACAAGTTTGCCCAAATTATGGAAACCTCAGTGATTAAAAACAGTGCTCCCTGGCCTCACATTTCAACTGGAGGGGAGACTTTAAAAATTCCTCATCAAGGTCTCCCATCAAGCTGAGACAGCCTAAACTGGTGGACCTGTGGAATTCTAGCTAATATTCTTTACATCACTCTTACCTACAACAACCCACACCGGAGCTGGGAGAGGCACAGGCTGGGGATGGTGATGGAGAGGCAAAGGTGACCATGCAAGCACAAACCCTGTAGGGTCTGCATTTGGCTCCTTTCCTCCTGAACACATAGATGCCCCACTCTCAACATACTCTCTCTCTAGAAGAGCCCCAAGATGGAATCTGTGAGATGGACCCGTATGAACTAGTGAGGAGCAGGCCTTTTGTGAAGTGGGTTTTTGGAAAACAAGCAGAGGGATGAAGAGATCCTAATTCATTTCTCTCCTTCCCTTCTTTTTTTTACACTCAGTGAAAAAGAGCCCCCCTCGACCTGCTCCCGCCTCCCTCAGGAGTTCCCCCACCCACCCAACTGGGGTGCTAAGGTCATCAGGAGAGGTCATTCTCTCCATCCCACCAACCTCACAGGTATGGCTCGTGGGAACACAGGAAAGGGAGTTTTTGGCTGCCGTGCCCAGACTCTGGAACTCCCTCCCTCTGTAGGCCAGGGCTGCCCCAGCTTCTGCTTTATTTATTTTATTTATTTATTTACGGCCAATGGCCAAAATAGGCAGATATAGCAACAAAATACATAGCGTCACTGTGTATTCCATGATAGTATTTCAATTAGTACATAAAATTGGTAGATAAAATTGGTAGATAAAAAGTACGGTTTAAAATTTTAATTAATACATAAAATTGGCAAATAAAATTGGTAGATAAAAGTACGGGTTAAAATTTAGCTGCCTTTCCGGAAAAAGCAAAAGAGCTTTCTCTTCAGGCAAGCTTTCCCTGAATGATGGACTACCTACTACAGGCCTTTTATATAAATCTACTATGCGTGATCACATAGACTTTGTGTTTATAGACTTTGTGATTGCATTGACACTATGTTTTCAATGTTAGCTTCCATCACTCATAATGTCTTTTAATGCTGTAAGATGTCCCTCAATTCCCTGTTTTCAAACTTGAATATGTCTTAATTGTACTGGACTGTAGACGATATTATCCCTCATTACTGTAAGCCACCTTGGGTCCATTTCCAAGGAGAAAGGTGCGGTAAAAATACTCTAAATAAAAAATAAATAAATATATAAAGTAACCAGACTGTCTTCAAAGGCAGTGAAATGTGCAGAATACTACAGTAGTCCAACACCGGCTCTCTCTCTGTTTATTGATTAACTTCTAATGATATGTGTATTTTATTTATTTATTTATTTATTTATTTATTTGATTTTTATACTGTCCACCTGGCAGCGAGGCCACTCATCGTCCAAAAAGACAGGTGGAAAATTGTATATTATAGTCTTAAACTGCAGTCATTTTGTTGTTGTTGTTGTTTCCACAGGCATTTTATACTTGCAGTTGTCATATATCATCTAGGGAGAACTGTATGTGTATGACTTGCCACTTTGGTAATTTTCTGTATTTTAATACTTTCACACCCCCATCCTCAGAGCACCTATCATCTTGAATATAACATCAGCAACCACTTTCTCCCCCATTATTGCCGTTTTTCCATTCAGTTCCTGCAAGTAAGTACTAATGGGAAATCCCCAGAAGCTAAGCCATTCTCAATGAATTAGCATCAAGACACTGAGTCTTTGTGAAACAGTTTGCTGTAACTTAATACAAGGTGCATATTTGGGGACTTCTGACAAGGCTAGCTTTGTTTTTTATGCTAATAGAGGAAAAGACTTGGAGTCACATGCATTTTTATTATTTCTTGACCACCATGAAATAATTTCATTATTTCTTGACCACCACGAATCTGTCTGGAAGTATGACCGAGTGACAGAATTTCTCAAGACAAGCATTTTTACTTTGTGTGTGTATATATATATTAACACTTCTTTAGAATTTCTCTCTCTCTCTCTCTCTCTCTCTCTCTGTATTTAATTTTCCAAGATAGTGTTGATATATATCTTTTTTAAATTTTATTTTACAGTATTTATTAACAACCTTACTGTAACACAATATAGTACATTATTTTCCTTATAATTTCTGCTAGTACAATTTATAGCAGTTTATAACAAACCATTGTATAATCCATTTTCCATCTTGCTTAATCTATCAGTAGTTTCAGTATCTGAATTTAACAGTGGGTGCCATATTTCCATAAAGCAGTCCTGTTTAATTTCCCCTTTATACAATCTAACACAAGTCAATTTTTCCATTACTACCATTGCCCATACTTTGGTCCTATATTTTTTCATATTTAAATTTTGTTCTGATTTCCAGCATCGGGCTATTTCATTCCTAGCTACACCTATGAGGGTTGCCACCATTTCTTTATTCAATAGTTTTTCATTCTCTCCGGTGAAAAGTGAGATCAATAACAGCATTTCATTTGGGATTATTTTCTGTTTTGTTATTTTTTCCAACCAACTAATCACTTCAAACCAGAATCTCTGTACTTTGGGGCAAGATAACCACATATGTTCTAATGTTCCTTTATGTCCACATTTTCTCCAACATAATTCTGATATTTCTCTATGAATTCTGTGCAACTTGTTAGGACATAAATGCCATCTATATACTACCTTTAACACCATCTCCTTAGATTTTGCAGATCTTGATTTATATGGTTGAGTGGACCATATTTTTCCCATATGTTTTCTTGTATTTTGATTTTTAGGTTTGTTTCCCAAACTATCCTAGATCCTGCATTACTATCATAATTTTTCTCCAAAATATTTTTTATATATTAGTGAAACTAACCCCTTTTTCTCTTTGTTACTACCTGTGCAATAGTTTTCAAAATCTGTTAGTGGTCTATTAAATTCTAATTTCTTATATAATTGGTTTGCGATGTTTCCTATTTGGAAAGCTAGCAACCAATTATCTGTTCTTCCTTTATTTCTTTCTTGTATCTCTTTAGTTGTAACTGGTTTTCCTTGTACAAACAGATCCTTTATTCTATAGATTCCAATGTCCTTCCAATGTCCTATTTGAAGATTTTGATTCTTAGGTTTTATTGTGGATGTTCTGAACAAGGACATAAAGGGGATATTGGTGGAGCAAATATTTTCATATGTTTCCTCCATATTCTCATAGCTTCCTCAGTAAAAGGGTTTTGTATTTGAATATTTTTTTTACCAAGCTAGGTGTAAATAAGTATAGATTGATTAAATTCATTTTCCTTTCCATTTCCATTTTAGCCCATTCTGGAGTAGTCTCCTCTTTTGTAAAATTAGTCACATGCTATTTGAAAAGCTTCATAATATCCCAGTAGATGTGGTATTCCTAATCCTCCTTTTGAATTTGGCCGGTATTTTACAGACTTTATAAATCTAATAGATCTTCCCTTTCCTGCAATAAATGTTTTCATTTTTTTCTGCCATAATTGTATCTTTTTCTTTTCTAGTTGCAGGGGTATATTTTGAAATAAAAATGAAAATTTTGGTAGAATGTAAGCCTTAATTGTTGCTATTCTCCCTAATAATGATAGATTCAATTTCTCCAATTTTTTTAATTTTTTCTTTCATATTTTTCAGTGTAATTTTATAGCTTCTATATACTAATTGATTTATATTTTTTGTCAACCATATCCCTAAATGTAACATAAGTCCAACTTTGAGATTGTCTTTATTTCCTTCTGTTCTGTTGTGGGAGTGTTAATACATAACAATTTAGATTTTTGATAATTAATTCTTAATCCTGTATATTGATTAAACTCATCTAGAATTTGCCTTAGTGTTTCTATACTTTTCAATGGATTTTCCAAAACTAAAAGCATGTTGTCTGCATATAGATTAATTTTGTGTTGCTTATTATTTAATGACATTCTTGTAATATTGCTATTTTCTCTAATCTTTGTTGCCAGTGGTTCAATGGCCATGGCAAATATTAATGGAGACAAGGGGTCTCCTTGTCTTGTTCCCCTATGTAACTCAATCAATCAATCAAACAAACTTTATTATGGTCAGTGACCAGCAATAGGATACGGTATATAAATAGTAGTAAAATAGATAAGATATAAAATATAGAATATAAAATATATTATATATAAAATATATAATATAATATAGAAACTGCCCACAACACGAGGCTATACCTTATTAGTATCTGAGGAATTAGTGATGTCAACGAGCCGTAGAGGAAGATCAAGATAGATATATACAAAAGACATCAGAGTACATACTGTATATACATACTGTTCCATACACATAAGACATCCCACATTTGTTTGTTAGTCAAGAGTTGTTGATACGTAGGAGCTATGTATCGTAAGTGGTACTTTTAGTTAAGTGATTACGCTGGTCATTGTCCTGCGGATTTTGATCGCTGCGGCACAGAACTTGGCCACACTATATGTTACAGAAAAATTCATATCTGATAGAAGTAATTGAGTATAATAATGACCAGAGCGTCCTGGATATTTATAGATTATTGGAGATATAAGCTTAGCCCGGGTGTCTTTATAGAAGGAACAGTGAAGAAGTACATGTTCTGTTGACTCAGTATCGCCAGAGTCACAGGGACATAGCCTCTCCGAATAGGGAGATTAGAGATGGGCACGACTTAGCGGTATTTTCGTTTTCGTTTTTGTTTTTCGTTTTCGTTACGGAAACGAAACGAAAACGAAAATCGGCACCAACCTGGACCGAAAACGGAAACGAAACGACTAATTTCGAGCCAATTTTCGTTTTTCGTTACTGGAAAAGCACTCAATTGAGCTAAATGGGGAGAAACGAAAAAATTTTCGTTTTCGTTTTCGTTTTTCCGTTTTCGTTACGTAACGAAACGAAAATGAAAAATTTTGAAATTAGCCCACGAAAACGGAAACGAAACGACTCAGCCCCTAGCCGAAAACGAAAACGAAAACGAAACTTTTTTTCTGAGTCGTGCCCATCTCTAAGGGAGATCTCCGATATCGTCCCTCAAGAACAGCAGAAGGGAGGGCATGACATCGGGCCAAGGTAAAGGCCCTCCGGTGGGTGGGTATCTCAAGCTTGGATAAGTATCTCATTGGGAAAGATAGATACCTACAGGAGTCATTAACAATAAAGGCAGGGGAGCAAGCTAGATCCAGTTGTTGTTCTGAGTCGGTAACCCGCTGCTTAATGACTGCTTTGGCCTGATCATACTTCATGGTAAAAAGGATGTTTTGGGACAGACCTAAGGATAGGATTTTAGATATTATAGCCCCTTCCCATTTGGATTTAAAGTCATCTTTTCTAATAAGGGGGGCTAAACCCTTAGGGAAGAAATGCAGTCTAATCCAATAGGTAAGAATACCCACCCAAGCTCTAGCCTCCACTTTCATGAGGCCTAACTCTAATCGGAGAGTAACATTTGGGACACATTTGGGAACTTGTAAGGCCGATCTTACAAATTTAGATTGTACCCGTTCCAGTGGAGCGTAATTGGAAGGGGGACCTAATTGGGCACCATATAGAAGTTGGGAAATTGACTTGGCTTGGAATAATTTAAGTGCTGCAGGAATATATTGGCCGGCAGCTGTCTTGAGATATTTAAGAATGGCTAGAGAACTTCTTGGAGCAATGTTGGCAACATAATCTCCATGGGCTTTTCTGCTACCATTAGCCTGAAGAACTACTCCCAAATATTTGAAGAAGGAAACCTGCTCAATTTTGTGCCCATTGATACTCCAAGAATGAATCTTGGGTCTTTTAGCAAAGGCCACAATTATAGTTTTCTGATAATTGAGCTTTAATTGCTCTTCCTCACAGAATTGTGATAGTGCATTCAGAGCTCTTCTGAGACCTACAGGTGTTCTAGAGAGGATTGCCGCATCATCGGCATAAAGCAAGACAGAGATATGCCTTCCAGCCAGTTTTGGAGGGTGGAAGGTCCCATGGTCAAGATAGGGCACTATAGAGTTAATATAGAAGTTGAAGAGAAGAGGGGCCAGAATACATCCCTGTTTAACACCTTTATCAGTGGTAACAGGATTGGTGAGTTGACCCTGGGGATTACATCTGATCTTAAGTTTGGTTCCTTCGTGGAGCATGCGTATTAAATGAAATAGACGTCTGTCTATTGTTGAAGCCTCCAGTTTCTCCCATAACCTAGTTCGTGATATTGAATCAAATGCTGCCTTAAAGTCTATAAAGGCAGCATAAAGGGAGGAAATATTGTAGGGAGAGTATTTTTCAATAAGATGTTGGAGCACCAAACATTGATCTATAGTCGATCTGCCTTCTCTGAAGCCGGCTTGCTCTTCCGCAAGTATGTTTTCTTGTTCCATCCAGTCTTGCAATTTCCATTGTAGGTGTCTAGCATAAAGTTTGCTGATTGTATTAAGAAGACTGATTGGTCTATAGTTGGCGGGATCATCCTTTTTGCCTTTCTTATATATAGGTATAATAATAGCCAGCCCCCAGTCTTCAGGGATTCGTCCGTATCTATCGATACAGGTAAAAAGTGAAGCTAGTAAGGGAGACCAAAAGTCCAAGTTGTTTTTGATGACCTCTGCTGGAATTAGGTCTTCTCCTGGAGCTTTCCCTTCTTTCAGTAAGGTAATCAAGCTCTTAATTTCTGACTGAGGCAGAGGGGCCACTGTGGGAGTTTACTCAGGTCTTGGACGTAAGATCCCTTTCCAGCAGCAGATGGATCTGAGTATAGCTCTTGGAAGTATGCTTCCCAGATCTCTGAGGAAATGTGACAATCAGGTACAGGCCTATCAAAGCTGCAGATGCAAGATGTGAGATGCCAAAAGGTAGTAGAGTCATTAGTTTTAGCTGCTTGTATTAGCTGTGCCCAATTATTTTGGGTAGCAATCTTTTCCTTATGTGTTAATAGTTGTTTATATTTTTTCTTTTGCAAAAGAAGATCCTGTGCAGCTGATGGAGCTCTACTAGATAGGTAGAGTTGATAAGTAGCAGTTAGAGCCTTTTTAGCATCTACACACTCCTTGTCAAACCAAGGTTGAGAGTAGAAATTATGTCGCTTCCAAGATGTGGTTCTGTTGGCTTTAAATTCTTTATTTAGTTCTTGAATCAAGACGTTATAATTCTCCAAAGATTCCTCTGGTGTCTTTGCTGATAACAAGTTAAGGTGCAGTCCCAATAGATGATCAGATGCCAACATTTCTATGTAACTCAAATCTCTCTGAATCTATTCCATTTATCATGACTGTAGCCTTAGCTCCTTCATATAGATTTCTCAAAATTTTAATAAAATTCTCACCCATATTCATTTTCTCCAATAGATTGTATAAATACCACAATTCTACACGATCAAATGCTTTAAGAGCATCAAGTGATATTATTATCATTTTATTTTTATTCTTATTAGCTGTATTTATAACATTTAACACGCGACGGATTGCATCAGACATTTGTCTCCCAGGCATGAAGCCATACTGAATATAGTTTGTGATAAAATTATTAATTCTTTGTGCTAATATGGATGAGAAGATTTTTGATCCTGATTTTGTAGTGTTATTGGCCAAAAATCTGATGGAAGTATATTATCTTTTTCTAGTTTTGGGATTGCTATTATTCTTGCTAGCTTCCATGTTTCAGGTATTTTCCCCCCCACACACCCCATTCAATATTGAATTATATAATTTCAAAAGATGTTTAGCCACCTCATCTTGCCATGTTTTGTAAAATTGGGATGTAAAACCGTCACATCCTGGAGGCTTCCCTTTCCTTAATCTTTTAATAACTGCTTTTATTTCTTCAATCCTTATTGGTGAATTAAGTTGGTCTTTATGTTCTTCTATAATAGGGCTAATATTTAATGAATTAACAAAAGTTTTAATATCTGCTTCCAGTGTTATTTCTGTTTCATATAACTTTATAATATTCCCTAAATGTTGCTACAATCTGGTGTTGTGTTGTTACCATTTCCCCTTTTTTAGTTTTAATTTTCACGATTGTTTTCTTTATAGCTTTGTTTTTTATAGCTTTAGATAACAATGTTGAGTTTTTATCTCCATATTCATAATAATCTCTTTTCAGATAATTCATTGCTATCTGAGTTTTATTTATATCTAATGCTTCTAATTCAGCTCTACTTTTTGTTAGCTCCATCAATATCCTATTCGATCCTGTCCTTTTGTGTTCTTCTAACAATTTCTTAATTTTTTTCCTCTAATTGATTTTGTATTTTTTCTTTTTCCCTTTTCAGTTTTGCTCCTTCCATTATAAATCTACCTCTTAAATAACATTTAAAGGTATCCCATAGTAATGCTGGATCCACGTTTTCAGTATCATTAATTTCATAAAAATTTGTTATGTCCTTTGTAATTCTTTTAATAATTTGTGGGTTGGTAAACATACTAGATGCTATCCTCCAAATCTTTGGTATGGTGTTTAAGACATTTTCATTCCATACCACTTTTATGGGTGCGTGATCCGTTATAATTGGACCAAAATCTATTCTATATAATTGTTGTATTAATGAATCGGACATTAATATATGGTCTATTCTTGAATAAGTTGCATATTTCTTAGAAAAATAAGTATAGTCTTTCTCTTCAGGATTTAAGTATTTCCACCCAATTAGACCTTCTTTTTTCAGTAATTTTCCAATTTTTATACCCTCTCTTGATATTTTTCTAGTTTTAGAAGTTGTGTCAGTTTTTTTATTTAAAATACAATTTGTGTCACCCCCTAATATGATTTCTCCCCATGCAAATTGTTTAACTTTCTTCAATAATTTTTCCATAAATATGCCTTGCCCAGTGTTAGGGGCCTAAGAGCCAATAGTTAACAATCTATTTTCTAATTTCCCTCTCACAAGTATATATCTGCCTTCTGAGTCTTTCATTTGATCCATTACTTCAAATTTAGAATTTCTCTTAAAAATCATGGCTACTCCTCTTGATTTATTTGTTCCATTTGCCATATAATGTTCACCCAAAGCTGGATGTTTAATAACATATTGTGCATGCTTTTTCAAATGTGTTTCCTGCAACAATATCACATCAGACCCCATGTTTTGAATGTCTCTTGGGTGCTGATCCCAAACCATTCGTGTTATATGAAATTATACTCAAATTATCCAGCATTAACTATCTTATTTGCTTTGCTTCTTTTCTTATCTTCACATTTATATTTAATAACTACTATCTCCATATCTCCAAAATTAATACAGTAAGGTTGTTTGATTTTAGTTTTACTCTTCCCCTCTTCCCCCCACTCACTTCCATCCCTTCCTCATTCTCCTCTTTCCCTCCCCCTCCCTCCTCGCTCCCCACTACTACCCCAAAAACCCAAACAATGGTAGCGAGGCATGTTAAACCTCCAGCCCTAGAGCTGAGTCCTGTTGGTTCCCTGTGGGGCCAAGGGCAAAGAAAAAAAAAACCCTTGTGGTCAATTTATCCCTCCCCCAACCTGCTAAGTGTTGATATATATCGACTAAAAGATTTCCCCCCTTTTTCATGAAACTTGCCAGACACATGGTCATAAAGAAAGTGCCCCACGAGGAGCTTGACTATTGGCTCATCCAGCCAAAAACGGTCTACTTGGATTGACAGTGCCTCTATAACATGCCCCTTACCGGAGAGAAGATTCTGAATGTTGTGATCCAGGTAATTAATTTTTCCAAGTTTTAACATGCAAGCTTCACTATTCCAGCTAGAAATTGAAATGTCAACCCTTTGCACACAAAGCACGAAACTGTGCAAATGGCACAACCAATCCCAGTTAGGCTTAGAGAACCGATTCACTAATTTGAGTTTGTGGTTTTTGTTTTGGAGTGAATTTAACCTTGATCCTACCAGGTTTTGACCTGGATTCAAAGTGAAATTAAGAACTCAAAAATGTTCTGCTGTCTGTTAATGTGCACTGAGAAAGTGAAACAGGCATTGTCGTTTTTTAAAAGAAAAATTACAAACGTGTGAAATTTAAGCACATGATAGATCCCTTAGAGTGGAATTACTCAGACAAGTTCAGGACAAATATGTGGTTTTCCGGAAAACAGCCACAGACCATATTTTGTTTCAGAGAACTGTATGAGCTGTGGCAGCATCCTCCATGAGAATTTTACAAAATTACAGCCAATGGGTGTTTGTTTTAGCCACTATAAAATTGGATTCATTATGTTACAAGTTGGCTTGGGTTGGCCCATTTTCTGTAGCATAGTTCTGTATGTGATATTGTGTTGCTTATTGAAGCTGATTTAATCTTAATCCTACCAAGTTTTGCCTCTGTGTGTAACTAGTACCTATTCACACATAGTACAGACACAGAAACTTTTTTGGGGGAAAAATAAACCATCAAAACAACATAGATTGACATGAACCCCTTGCTGAAAAGCCTGTGTGTGTGTGTGTGTGTGTGTGTGTGTGTGTGTGTGTGTGTGTGT
>JAHTLZ010003547.1:25774785-25788792 GCA_023846285.1 Phrynocephalus versicolor | reverse complement strand
GTGTGTGTGTGTGTGTGTGTGTGTGTGTGTGTGTGTGTGTGTGTGTGAGAGAGAGAGAGAGAGAGAGAGAGAGAGAGAGAGAGAGAGAGAGAGTAAAAGGAGAACACAAGTGTCTACTAGAATTTCTGCTTAAATAAAACTGAGACCAGCAAAGAGACTTGTTCAAATAAACAGCAAATCAAAAGAGTAAGGGAGGATCTGAATTGGATTGGGGAAGCATTAGGAAAGGGGAACTGGAGTTTAGTACTAGCAGAATGAAGGGAAGAAGGACAAAGTCAAGCTGCATTAAAGCTTCATGAAAGCTGTTTCAGAAACAGTTAACAGAGAGCCAGCAGGGTAGTTTGTTGACAGGCTGGGAGTTCGATTCGCCACTGCGCTTCTCAGGAGTCAAGAGTCAGCTCATCTGGCCTTTGGCAACAGGCACAGCCCCAAGGGTATCCCCAAATGAAGGGAATGGTGAACCACTGCTATCTAGAAAACCCTGGAAAGATTTACTACAAATTAGAATGGGCTTGAAGGCTATTTTTTATTATTATTATTATTATTATTATTATTATTATTATTATTATTATTATTATTATTATTATTATTATTATTATTATTATTATTATTATTATTATTATTATTATTATTATTCATCAATATCATCACACAGCAGTCAAGATAACTACACTGGATTTTGTATTACCAATCACTAGTCGAACACTTCCCAAGCGTTTAGGACTTTGTGACGTATCAGCAAATTATGCGAGCAGATCCCAGTAAGGTGGCTTTCTGCAGCTGACGGTGACTTTGTCAACTCCAATTTCTTCTAAATACTTGCTTAGCTCTTTAGGCACCGCACCCAGCATGCCGATTACCACTGGGACCACCTGTACCGGTTTATGCCAGAGTCTCTGAAGTTCAATTTTCAGATCCTGATATCGGGTAATTTTTTTCAAGTTGTTTCTCAGTGACTCTACTGTCACCTGGTATAGCAACATCAATGATCCACACTTTTTTCTTCTTCACCATCACAGTATCTGGGGTATTATGCTCCAGAACCTTGTCTGTCTGTATTCAGAAGTCCCAAAGTAATTTTGCATGCTCATTTTCCATCATTTTTTCAGGCTTATGATCCCACTAGTTCTTTGCCACGGACAGATTATAGTTCTGACACAAATTCCAGTGGACCATTTGAGCCACTACATTATGACACTGTTTGTAATCAGTCTGAGCAATTTTCTTGCAACAACTCAATATATGGTCGATGGTTTCATCTGCCTCTACATAGTCTACATGTGGGGTAATCAGCTGAATTTTCTATTCTGGCCTTAACTGCATTTGTTCTGATAGCTTGTTCTTGAGCTGCAAAAATCAGGGCTTCTGTCTCTTTTTTTCAGTGTTCCATTGGTGAGCCATTCATCTACTTTTCCTTTGATTTTTTCGAGGAACTACCCATGCAGTGTTTTTTATGCCAGCTATCAGCTCATATTTGCATCATTGTTTTCCTGTATTGACCCTTTGTTTGCTTTACTTTAAACACATCCTTGTTCTTAACCTCCAATAATGCTGGCTCGGTGCTATTTTTTACATAATCTGCCAATGCATGCTTCTCTTCTTCAACTGTCTGCTTCACTTACATAAGACCTCTACCACCTAATTTTCTTATTATTCTTATTCTTATTCTTATTCTTATTATTCAAACTATCAAATGAATCATCTTTCCTTCCCTCAGGCATATAACTGGGGGGGGGGGGGTTGTTGTCTTCTGTTGTACTGGAAGCTTGATCTGTCAACGAGCAAAGCCCAGTTGAAGGAGAAAACTCCTAATTTTGTTGCAAATGAAAGCAAAGCCCTCACAGAGAAACAGCAAAAATTGTTTTTAACAGTTGCAGGAGTATGTGCACTTTTTGAGACCGAGTGCAAAATTTTACCAAATCTGAAACAATAACTGCTGCCGTGCTGGATAGATACTTGAGAAGAAGAAGCATGAAATCAGTTGTTCATATTGTTATGAGCAGTCAGCCTGGCCCCTTGATACAACTGTACCACAGCCTAAGAGCAGCTCGACTTAAGAGCGGAAAACTGTTGGCGTTTTAACTGCCGCCTTACAAATTTTAGATATGGTAAGCTCGACTTACAATTTTTTTCCTGCTTTTTAATTCTTTTAACTTGTTTTTTCAAAATTTTTAGATAGGTACCCTGACTTAAGAGTAGTTCAACTAAAGAGCATGCATTTGGAACGGATTAAATTCGTAAATTGAGGTACCACTGTACTTGCTTTGTAGGTGTGGGTATGCACATGCTTGTTTGCACTTAACTTTGGCAAGAAAGCTAGAGGCATTGTGCACAAATTCCACGATCCACTGCCACTGTAAAAGTACTTGGCGTCTCCCTCTTGTGCTGCAGGCATGAATTCCTAGCATTAGGGCCTGGGGAACATGCAGTCTCTACAGTAAACAAAGTCATTGTCAAAATTTCTTCATCTCCATCCTACAAAACAGGATTTGGGGGTTCACATGACACTACAGTGGAAAGTAGAGCATCCCCTCTATCCGTTCTGCTAGATTCAACAGTTCTACCCATAGAGGTCCACTGGTATATCCTGCCCATTTGTAGGATAGCAGTGACTGAGTTTTCTAATGTTTTTAACTGATAAAATTTGTGTTCCATCTCTGCCAATGACATTGTAGAGGTGCAAACTGAGATATTATTAAACATCTTCCTTCCATTAATGAGACCTTTCTCCTTTAATTGCACAAGGGGTGTTTACACCATCCAAGCTTTCAAGGAAGAGAAACCTGCTTCCTTAATTTGCACAAAGCGGCGTTCTACTCCCATCTATTTAATTTTGTTTTTATAGCTTACTATAATTAAGTCTTTATTTGAAATTCATATTTAAACCATTTCCTGGTTGTCATGGAATTGTTGGTAATGTGTGATTACATTATGTTGTCTTTTGCCAGGACACTCCTGCAAATGAGGCATTATCCTCTGAGATTTTCTTGGCTGAAAATGTGAGTAATTAAAAACGTAAATAAATATTATCCATTACATATGCCACAGTAATAAGTACTTCACTATAATACAAGTTAATGGCTCTTTAGGGATCCAGCTTAATCCTCCTGTAGCATGTTTTGTAGGTGGTAGAAATAAACCAATTCAGATTGTGTGCCCTGCATTAGACATTGTTAAAAGTAAGAAGAATGATAGCAAAAAAACTGACTGAAAGATTTTAAAGAATGCTTCTCAAATGGAGGAGTAGGAGAAGAAGAGAGAGCCTTGAAGGGTTTGCAAACTGTAGATGGGTTGATTCACAGCCAAATCAAGAAATGTGGGTGAAATTCAAGTCCTCCTTCAATGAGTATCAGTGGCTTTAAGCCACAGCAGCTAAAAGGATTCTTTGTAATCCACAGAGTATCAGATAATAGGAACAAGCAAACAAGCACTGGCCAGCTTTATAAGAACTAATTAATCAGTTTCTTAGGCACTTTTCCAGTGTTTTGGCACTTGAGATGACAAACAATCTACTAAAAGACAGTGCGCTTTTTGTAATTGTTTGTCCTTATTAGGTAGGTAGTTAATTTACTGAAGAAGTATTGAAGCTATTTCAAATTCAAGTACAATAACCACAAACTAATAATAACAAAACCAACAGGAAGTACAGTATATACTGGATACCTATTTTCAGTAACTGGCTAACTGCTATACGTTCCAGAAAGTTGGTGAATCCTTCCAGATAGTTTTTAAACTGCCCTTGGGGAGTTTTCTACCTCTATGATGGGTGATTCTATTTTGAATCCTTGGTTGACCTCTGGAATGGGGAAATGAGCAAAGCCATTAACGGGATAGCTCCTAAACATCTCCTTCCTCAAAATAGACCCAAATTGGCTGCTTAGTATACTGGGGAGTTGGCAAAATTGAGATGGGTGGCCTGTAGAGGTGAAAGGCACCGGTGGAATACCCAGAATGAAACAGACAAAGAAACAGTGAAGGGACTTTGGAAGGTTTACTCCAAGTCACTGTAGGCAGCAAATAAAGCATTTTTTCTCTATTACTGTACCATTGATTTAGCACAACATCGTCCAGTGGAGCTTTTCAGAATAATCAAAAGTTGCTACACACTGACCCATGGGTGGTTAACACAGACCACTCTGTATCTCGCTGTGAAGAATTTGTACTTTGCAGGCAAAATTGAACATATCCTGACTACCTTGGATTGATCCAGAGCCTGTAAGTAAAATGCTCCACCCTGCTTGTCCTGTATTAATGGATGACTTTCAGCTCCTAAAACCAGATGATGTGGTCAGGTCCTTTGGGGAGGTGACAGCCCCCATATGTGTGCCAGATCTTTGTCCCTCATGGATCATCAAAGCTGCCAGAGAAGGCATGGCAGGCTGGTTAGGAACAGTAGTGAATGCATCCTTACAATGGGGCAGGATTCCAGCAGGCTTAAAGAAGGCAATAGTAAAACCAATGTTTAAAAAAGCCCTCCTTAGATCCAATAGTATAATTACCTATCAGTGTCGAATATTCCATTCTTGGGGAAAATCCTGGAACAAGTTGTGGCTTTGCAACTCCAGAGGTTCCTGGATGTCATAAACTACCTGAATCCATTTCAATCTGGCTTCAGGCCTGGCTATGGGACGAAAACGGGACTGGTTGCTTTGGTAGATGACTCATGCAGTGAAATGGATAGGGGATCTGTGTCCTTTTTTGTTTTACTAGACCTCTCAGCTGCTTTTGACACTATAAACCATGCCATCCTCCTGACTCGAATCTCTGAAATGGGAACTGGGGGTATTGCATTAAAGTGGCTCTGATCATTCCTGCTGGAAAGAACCTAAAAGTGCTGTTAGGTGATTCATGTCCAGCACCTCAGCCACTGACCTGTGGAGTCCCCCAGGACTCTGTTTTATCTCCTATGACAGAATTCCAGAATTCCAAGTCTGTATTGCCAATGACAAAGGACTGTGGGAGTTGTGGTCCAAAACATCTAGAGATCCAAAGTTTGGCCAACACTGTCCTGTGTTATTTAACATCTACATGAAATCACTGGGGGAGATTATCAGGACTTTTGGGATTAAGTGCCACCACTATGCTGATGACACCCAGTTCTACCTCTCATCACCTCCAGACTCTGAGGGCACTAGTATCTCAACATTACATGAATGTTTAGCTGCAGTAATGAATTGGCTGAGGGTTAACAAAATGAATCTAAACCCAGACAAGACAGAGGTGCTTTTGGTTAGTCGAAAGGGAGAATAGAGGATAGGGATACAACCTGTTCTAGATGGGGTCACCCTCCAAGTAAAAAAAGAGATGGGCAGTTTGGGCGTGCTCTTGGACTCATTCTTGAGCCTGGATGCCCAGGTCACAGCTGTGGCCAGGAGTGCATTTGCAAAATTAAAACTAGTATGACAGTTACGCTCGTTTCTTGAGAAGCCTGCTTTGGCTATAGTGACACATGCCCTAGTGACATCTCACCTAGACTACTGTAATGTTCTCTATTCCCAATGAAAAGTCTCAGGAAACTTCAACAGGTCCAAAATGCAGCAGCCAGATTGCTGACTGGGGCAGGGGACAGAGATCACATTGCACGCCTTTTAAAGCAACTCCACTGCCTACCAGTCAGCTATTGGACACAATTCAAAGTTAGGACCTTAACCTACAAAGCACTGTACGACCTCAAAGATCGAATCTCACAGTATGAACCGGCTCGGGCATTAAGGTCATCAGGAGAGGCCTTTCTCTCCATCCTACCAACCTCACAGGTATCTCTTGTGGGAACACATTATAAGTGCCATCTTGGCTGTTGCACTCAGATTCTGGAACTCCCTCCCACTAGGGGCCAGGACTGCCTCATCTCTGATGTCTTTCTGGAAACAGGCAAAGACCTTTCTCTTCAGGCAAGCTTTCCTTGAATGATGGACTACCTATTATGTGACTTTTATATGAATCTACTCTACATGATCACACAGACTTTGTGTTTATAGATTTTGTGATTGCTTTGACTATGTTTTCAATGTTAGTTTCCCTCACACATAACTTTTACACTCTCTTTTTAACTACTTCATTCTCTTGTAGCTTTAATGTAATGTTGTTGTCTTTTAATGCTGTAAGATGTCCCTCAATTCCCTGCTCTCAATTACTTGAATATGTCTTAATTGTATTGGACTGCATATTGTCCCTCATAACTGTAAGCTGCCTTGGGTCCTTTTCCAAGGAGAAAGAGAGAGTAAAAGTACTCTAAAATAAATAATAAAAATAAATGCAAGTTGAATGTTACTAAAAGTATACAATTTAGTAATTCAATGTCATAATAAAAGAAACTCCTGTCATTCCAGTGAAATCCCACTAGAGATAAAAATATTACAGGACTTACAGTAGTTTTCCATCTTATTTCTTCCTGAGAGTGGCTGCTTCAACCCCAAAGACAGCCATCCTTTGTCCCAAAAACTGATTGGACCATTGCAAAAAGAAGTCCACTTGGTTTTCATGCTCCTGCTCTTTCATACCGTCAATGGGGCTAAATAATCTCCCTCTAACGCTGAAATATAGTTGGCAATACCATAAACTGTGGGCAAGATCTTCTACTTTGGCCAAGCCTATCTTGTGTTGTGATGTCCTGAAATTGCCCTTGCCGCATCATCATCACATCCATTTGCTCAAAAAGAAAGTGAGTGAAGGCTGTACATAAATCTCTTTTTGTTTTAACTGGAAAAGACACGTAGTCTTCCTGCTGAAACCAAGTGTTAGTTCTTGCCAGCCATTTCGTAGCTCTTACAGATGACAGGTCAGCTAGATCCAACTGTGCTCTGATAGCTACTGCTCCTTGTTTGAAAACATGTCTCATATTGAAATTAAACACACTTACAGCCTCAGCACTAAAACCATTATTTGAAATCAATTTTGAGAAATTAAAGAACCAAGTTTTTTTCTGATGTTTTAATCACCTGTTCATTTAAACACACCTTGGGAAGCCTGACACCACTCATTTGAACTAGCTCATTCCAATAATTGAACATTCTAAGGAGGTACAATCTTGCACAGATACCGTTCCAAATCCAGCTCTAATTACCAGGGCCGGGAAGATTCTCAACACTCCCAAGATCAAATGTAAAAAGGACTTGGTGTCCTTTCAATTTTTTTATTATTGGCAAATCCCCAGATTTGTGTGCCAAAATTAATAAAGACAACCCTGTTTGCCTCATATGCCTTTGTGACTTGTTGGAGCAAGCCTGAATACTTATAATTCCAAAGCTTATTTGAGGTTTGGACAAAGGGAGATGTTTTTATTTCATTCCTCTTCCCCAGAGGATGCCATGTTAAGATAGAAAGAAAGAAAAAAACACTATGGCCAAGAAATTCACTGATCAGGCCTGCTCTATTTCTTTGCAATCTAAAAACCACTTATAACAGTTCCTTCTTTTGCCAAAGATTACCACTTTTTATTTAGAACTAGAGATGGGCACGACTTAGCGCAATTTTCGTTTTCGTTTTCGTTTTTTTGTTTTCGTTACGTAACGAAACGAAAACGAAAAACGGTTCAAAAATGGACCAAAAACAGAAACAAAACGACTAATTTCGAGCCAATTTTCGTTTTTCGTTACTGGAAAAACACATAATGGGGCTAAATGGGAAGAAACGAAAAAATTTTCATTTTCGTTTTCGTTTGTTCGTTTTCGTTATGTAACGAAACGAAAACGAAAAATTTTGAAATTAGCTCACGAAAACGGAAACGAAACGAAACGGACCCTAGCCGAAAACGAAAACGAAAACGAAATTTTTTTTCTGAGCCGTGCCCATCTCTATTTAGAACTGTTAATATTTATCAGGTCATTTTGCTGCCAATGAGCACTAAACCATCTCAGCTGCCCTTGCAGACCTACCTGTGTTGTAGAAAGCAGGATCATATTGTCTGCGTATAAAGAATGTCAACTGACTTGTTCAAGGCTTTAGCCATATGAAAAACAATACTATGCTCTGCTGAAACTACATTATTAATGTAAAAATTAATGAGGAATGGTGACAAAACACAGCCCTGTATGGTTTTCATTTGTTAAAGCGTGGTCTACATCCATTTTAACTTGTAGACATATGTTCATATAAAGGACTTTATAAGGAAGAGAAATCTACTATCAATACTTGACTGGAATAATTTCTCCCATAAATGATTTATAGTAAGTGAACCGAAAGCATTACTTAAACCAATAAATGCAGTACAGAGCCATCTACCCTTTTCAGTGTATTTTGTTACCAAAAGCAAAAGAATGAAATAACTGGCCACAACAGAATTTCCCTGCCTACCACTGGCATAACTAGGGAGGGATGGATGAGTCAATTTGCCCCAGGCCCCACACCAATCTAGGGTCGCCTGGAGGGGGAACAGGAGAAGGAAGCCATGCACTATCCCACTAAGACTTGGCGATCCTTAGTCGGGGGAAAGGAGAAGAGCGAAGCAGGTGATTTTTTTTCAAGCAGCACCTGCGTAGATTGCTCCCCTTCCTCTTCCCCCCCACCCCCACTAAGGCTTTGCGATTGTTATCCTGGGGAAAGGGGGAGAGGGAAGCATGCGACGGGGGGGGGACCCTGCTTCACTCTCCTCCTTTCTCCTGGCTAATGATCACAAGCCTTAGCCAGGGGAAAGGAGGAGGGGGAAGCATGCTACGGAGGTGATGCTTGGGGGGGGGGAAATTGCCTGCTTGATGCTATCTGCACGCTGTGCACTTTGCACAGGAGAGTCTTAACTGGAAAGGAGACCCACAAAGAGGGCATGAGAAGGAAATGCCCTTCTTCCCCTCCCCCACTATTCCCCCAGGATATGACCCTCCCTGCTGGGTGAGTGAGACACGGTTGGAGGGGAGGATAGGGTCAAAAACTGTCTTTGTCCCCAGGTGCTCCAAACTCTAGCTACACCAGTGTTGCCTACAACCTGTCCACTCTTCTGCTAAGATGAAATTCTGCTCTGACTGTCCTCCAATCTCTATAAAACAAATGTTACATAGATTTTGGCTGCAATATTTGTGCCCCCTTTTTTAAAAAAGGTGGCTACATGATGTACAGGGAAGCACAGATTTGTTTGTCCAGGAATTTTGGATTTGTTGTTGTGTGTTCTTTTGCTGTGCCACCAGAAGTTTGCTTATCTTGGTGCACATGTCAAATAAATTTATTTCTAATTATTTAAAAAACAAATTTGCATATGGACTGCCTCTCTCAGTGTAAACTGCCTTGAGATGGCTGCCTCCCTCAGCCACTCCTACTCCTGTTGTATTTATTTATTTATTTATTTATTCCCAAATTTAATAGTGATAAGCTGACATGATGGGGGGAGGGGACAGCTGCTGGGCTGGCAAGAGGGGAAGGACAGTGCATGTTCCTCCCCGTCACAGAGAGGAAGCCACTTGTGCCTTCTGCACCCTCTTCCAGTGTGTCCTTCCAGGGCTCATCCAGTTTCATCGAGAAAAGAAGCAAATAAACCAACAGCCCCAAGCTTGCCCAGCTGCCTGCCCACCCCCCACCTCTAGGGCCCCCAATGGATATTAGTGCTATATCAAGTTGGAAAGTGAAACAAGAGAAGCCATGGAGAGGCAGCAGAGAGAGAAAAATATGGCACAGACCTCCTATTTCATTTTGGCAGCATAGCAGGCAATGGGTACAGGAAGCATGCCGAATTTTCAGGAAGCACCATTCTTATTTCAAGTGCTGCCTCCTACGTCAGTACACAACTTTAAGGAAGAACCTATTAAAATTACCGTACTACAAGGGAATGGAAACATATTTTTAAAAAAAACAATCACAGGAGTAATATGGTTATACAAAGTGATTTAGTTAACACTGTAGCATATTACAAGGTATGTCAGCAGTGGAATCAGGTGGTTCCTTAGCTTTGTAAATAGCTCTGGCAATACCTTGTGCTTCTAAATGGTACCACAGTCCAGGCTCTATGTCAGTCAATCATCATCAATATCTTAGAACTGTAGAGCTGGAAAGCAGTCAAGGAACCATAGCGGGGAATCAGACTCCCAACCTCAACATCCTTAAAGCACAAAGAACATCCTTAAAATTCAGCCTCCCTGGGGACAGGGGGGATTTCATATGAGATACCACAAGTATGCTATGCACTTGTGCCTTGTAGTAAAACCTGGCAATTTGGAGGAGGGGGAATTAATAAAAAAATTAGCATTTCAAAGGGTCATCATTAAGTTTCAGCCATTACTCATACCATTATTTCTTGTGACAGGTCCCCTCTGGAACTCTGTTCCAGGGAATTCAGTTTCCATCTCTGTAGAACATGCACTGTGCTCCACAATCCTCAGATTGCTACTGAGTATGTCTTCCCACGAGTCCTGCTTCATTCCTGCATTGGGGTGGGGGTGGGGGCTTGATCTGATGTTCATCCTATGAGCCCATCTCCTTTTTTCGACATGCTGAAAACTCACCGTTTAATTCTGATTGCCCCCCCACTCCTCCTCCATTTTTTGCTTCTTTTTCATTTTTTTCTTGCAGGTGTTCCATTCCACTTCGAGCCTTTTCACACGACCCCTAAGATCCACTGGCCAATTAAATTCAGACCAGAGATCTTAGGGGTTTGTCGCTGTTCCTGCGTTCCCACCCCCTCCGCGCTCCTGGCTGCTGGCTGCGTGAGGGGAGGGAGAAAAAAAGGAAGAAAAGAATGCCGCTCACCTCCGTTCTGCCGTCCCGGCACTGCATTCAGATCTCTTAAAGGGGCAGGGGGCAAAAAAAGAACAAACAGAAGCAAGGAGAGCCCGACAGTAACTATGTTATATCCGCATCAGGAATTTTCACCTCCGGAGAGCAGGTACCTGAAAAGTACGCTGGGACGCGCTTAGGTGGGCGTGGTCGCACTTAATTATCTGTAGTCTCCGGAGCTGGTGGGGAAACAATTTTAAGCTCCGGAGCTGGGAGCCATTTGCGGCGGAGTTTAGGGGTCGTGTACAAATACCCTTTATTAGAGATGGATTAATTGTTCAACGATTTCAACCACCGCTCTAGACCCTCTTTCTTAGGTTGTTCATGTTTTTTCCTTTTCAGTTGTTTTTTTATTACATCCCCCATTTAAAACCATTTTACTCCTTTCTACAGGTTATGGAAATGGTTTTTCTCAATATGGAAAAGCATACTGTGATTGTCTTGCTTATCCTTGTAGCTTGAGCCACATCTTCTCCAGGTCCATTTTGTAGTCTCTCCTCTCATGAACTGCATTGCACAGTATTGTGGTGGCAAACCTTTGGCACGCCAGATGTTTTGGACTACAACTCCCAGAATTCCACACCTGTACTGTCAATGACAAAGGACAATGGGAGTTGTGGTCCAAAACATCTGGGAGTGCCAACTGTTTGCCACCACTGGTATAGAGGAATAGTTCTGATGAACATTGTTAACAACCTATCACTTTCTGAGAGAACATTTTTAATGAGGGCTAGCTCCCTGTGTACATCATGAGAAATTCCACTCTCCATTTCCTCTGTTCGAACACACATGGATTTATACATTGGGAATGGGACATTAGAAATTTACTGTATACAAGTTTCAATACAGTATTTTTCCATGTATCAAACTATATTTTTGTCTAACATTGTTAGACTAAAAATTCAGGGTTGTCTTATACATGGACATAAACTGAGGAGAGAATCATGCAGTTGCAAAACTGTAATTTTGGGTTGGAAAAGTTGGTGTCGTCTTACACCTGGGAGTGTCTTATAGACAGGAAAATACGGGTAATGTTTTCCAGCTGCAGTTTTTTTTAATCAAGGACATGTGTTCTGCAAGAACCAGCTCTGAACCCAGATCCATTGAAATTGGGTTCCTGTATAGTCCCTTTAAGGTCCATTGACCAGTCCATCCACATAAGGCACTTTTACATGACCTCTAAAATCCACTGACAACTTAAATTTGGACCAGAGATCGTGGGGATTGTTCCTCTTCCTGTGTTCCCACTCTTCCGCACTCCATTGCTCCTGTCTGCACTGAGGGGAGGGAGAAAAAAGGGAGAAAAAAATGCAGGCTCACCTCTGTCTGCTGTCCAGAGCAGCCCCGTAGGGATTCCTGTCTCTTAAAGGGGCAGCGGAGACCAAAAAAAAAAAAAAAGGTGAGGGGAGCCCAGCATCCACAGCTTTACAATCTGCATTGGAAATTTTTTTACCTCTGGAGACCAGGTACTTCTAAAGTGCACTGGGGTGCACTTAGGTGGCCCTGGTCATACTTTATTTTGTTTAAAGTCCGCAGCTGTTGGGAAAACAATTTTAAGCTCCGCATCTGGGAGCCCCTTGCCTCAGATTTTAGGGGTTGTGTAAAAGCAGCCGTAGAAGACACTGATTCATCCTCACAACCAAAGAGCACTCAAATTTTCTCCTGCTGCTTCTCCTTTCTAAATATATTGAGTGAACTGGGAGATTACGAGCGAAGCCCAAAATCATTATGTTTTCATGGCAAATACCATGTCTTCAGCAAGAAGCGCTGGAGATATCAGTGGTTTCAGTCTCTGGGTGCAGGGCCAGAGGTTGGAAGTTCAATGCCCCCACTGTGCCTCCATGAGAGGAGCTAAGCTGGATGATCCATAGGGTCCCTTCCATCTCTGCATTTCTAAAATGACAATGAAGAAGTAGTTCTGTTCTTCTGTTTTCTCTCTTGGTCTACCTAAGTTCTCAACTCCTTAAATATAGCCTGAGACCATGAGAAATTGAAAGCCCCCACTTAAAGATGTAAAAAATAGAAAGTTCCCTGGACTTCAGTCCATTTGATTAAGTGCCCACAGACTCCACACAAATCAAGCATAAGTGAAACAGCAAGGCAGCAGAAAAGCAAAATCCATTAAGTGTAGACACAGAAAAGGGCTTAAGGGTGGGCAAGCCAAGACGCCTCCCAGGGTGCTGCTGAGCTGAGCCGAGGGGGAGGCTAACTGAGCTCAGGAGTAGCTGAGTTGAGCTGAAGTGGATATCAAGCTTGGTTTAGTGGCTGGGTTTTTAAATGGATTTTCAGAATATCAAAAGACAGAAACTACTACAAATAAAATATATTAGAAATGAAACCTCACCAAACCGCAAAGATCCAACGGTTTCATATGATCACTAATAGCATTTAAAGTAGTGGGGGGAAAACTACTGGAAGAACTCTTAATTTCAAAAGCCTTCAACAAGCAAGCAGGCAGAAGGAAACATCAGAGAGAAGATAAGAGAGAGAGAGAGAGAGAGAGAGAGAGAGAGACTGAGAAAGAGAGAAAGGACAGTAGGAGACAGTAGGAGAAACAGAAGAGGGTTCTTTTGGCAAGGACCTTCTCTGTTTCTGGCTTCATCCCTGCTAAGGTTGCTACTAGTTCTCAGGGAAGTGAGCTGAAGTCTCAGGAAATTGCTTCCTTCTGATAGAGAGCCATACCTCAAGGCGAGAAGAGCAAAGGAGCAAGGATGAAATTTGTGTGTGTGTGTGATGTGGCTTTAAAGCCTGGACACCCACTGCTAACTGTTCTCCCTGAAGCAAGAGCCCAGTGGTTCAGAATTAAGTGTGCATATCCGATCTCCGCTGATTTCAGAAGCTAAGCAGGGTCGGCCCTGGTTAGTACTTGGATGGGAGACCACCAGGGAATACCAGGTGCTGTAGGCACCTGGAGTAGGAACTGGCAAGCCATTCCAGTATTCCTGCCAAGAAAACTCCATGGACATGCAGTCACGAAGAGTCGGTCACGACTGTAATGACACGACATGACGAGACACATGTGTGCATGCATGCATGCACATACACTGCATAAGGCCTGAAAGATCCCCATTTGGATCCTTGCTCTCCTTGACATCACAAATGTCAACCTGAAATGCATGCACCTGCTGGTTCTTTCCCCAACGCTAATCCTGTCCTCTTGTCTCACTGATATTGTACACATTGTGCCCTTTGGAGGAAGGAGGCAGTGGATCACTGGCACTCCAACCCCTGAGCCCGTCTCATGCACAAGACCTAGCAGCAGCAACACAAAGATAGATAGATAGATAGATAGATAGATAGATAGATAGATAG
>JAHTLZ010003547.1:25764685-25774775 GCA_023846285.1 Phrynocephalus versicolor | reverse complement strand
ATAGATAGATAGATAGATAGATGCATGTATGTATGTTGATGGCCAGTAGTGTTGATGATATCACAAATATCACTGTACGCTGATCTAACTTCTTAACAGTATTTGTTCCACTAGCTTTGTCAGCCCAAAGGTAAGTGCAATGGATCCTCCATATCTGCAGAGGATCGGTTCCACAATTCCCCTGCAAATACTAAAATCCTCAGATAGTAGTGAATGCTCTCTAAATAACCCCCCAAAAAAAACTTTTTTAAGTACAAAAAAGACACCATCCCTGCAGTTCTACCAAGCTTATTATAGACTATAACCTAGTACAATAGGAAGCTTACCCCTGTGCTAGCTTTCCTGGTGTGGATCCTGAAACTTCTCTGAAACTTTATCCAAAGGAACATAAACAACAGTGAAGAAAACAACTGTGCACAAAAACATTTTGAAAATGTAGTCTACTCTACTGTACAGTTTTGCAATGCACTGTACTGCCGTCTTAGTGAGATCACTCTCTGGCCAGAGGTATAGGTAGGGGTTTCAGCGCCCAGGGGCAAAGTCAGTTTTTAAGCTCCCTCC
Organism: Phrynocephalus versicolor; assembly: GCA_023846285.1. NCBI lineage: Eukaryota > Metazoa > Chordata > Lepidosauria > Squamata > Agamidae > Phrynocephalus > Phrynocephalus versicolor. Next base: position 25,774,214 of record JAHTLZ010003547.1, on the reverse strand, counting down.
TGGCCTCCTTGGGACAAGGGGTGAGCCATAAGGAGGACCACCATACAAATAGAAGAAGATTACATTACATTTCAGAATGAAACAGGAAATGACACCAATTTACAGTTTCTTTCTTTCTTTCTTTCTTTCTTTCTTTCTTTCTTTCTTTCTTTCTTTCTTTCTTTCTTTCTTTCTTTCTTTCTTTCTTTCTCAGTGTCCAGGGGGACTGAAATGTTCTGAAGAAGGTTTTGGGTATGCATCGCTGTTTCTTAATTCTCTTGAGTAGATGTTGGGGGAGAACAGGATTGGTAGCCACTGGTATAGTTTCTGTCTCTTTGTACCAGACAGAGACCCATGGTATCTGTATGTCAGGGACACCTTGTGAGGAGGAAATGGGCCCAGAGAAGCAGATGACGTGTCTGTGAGGACAGAGGATCCATTCTGTGGCCATTCCAGCTTTCAGAATGGAAGTATGCTGCTTACAAAGTGGGTGGCAGATGGTCATGTATTCATCCCCAAACATGGCAACTCTCTAAACCCACCAGATGGCAACCCCTCTCCATCAGCTATCCCTGTTGGACTGCAGAGTGTTTGTGGTTCAGTCTTGAACAAGGCAAGCAAGAGCCATTCATCTTACAAAAGGACTGCTCCCCCTTGATTGCTATGGGCCAATCCAGCTGATGGTGGGTTAAAAAAAAAAAAACCTCCTGCTAATGGACACGTGTTTGTGTATGACTGGGGGGATTGTCGTGAGGATTAAATGTACTGCTAAACCCCTGACTTCCCTCTCTTCCTCCCACCCCCATTGCTTTTTCCACTGTGCAACATGATGACTTGCACGGTTGCTGCCTGCCTTCCCTGCATCCATCCTGCTGGGTCTGAAGCACATTCCCGGCAGGGGCCTGCACTCCAGGCACGTGCTTGTCAGCTGCACTCCTGTCTTGTCCCCTTGATAGCTTCCCCAGACTCCTTCCCCATGTCAGGCAGGGGAGGAAGCAGAGGTGGCATGGTGAGAGGACTGGGGCGGGCGGGCAGGCAAGTGGGCAAGCTAGCCGGCCAGCTGGCCCCAATCCCTTGACAGCTGGGGAAGCGCACAGTGCCACTCCTTCAATTCTGGCCCACATGGCTTGGCTCCAGGTTTGTGGGCATCTCACAATGCCTCGGTTGGCTGAAGGTCTGGGAGGGGAATTTGGTGCCCTCAGATGCTGCGCCCGGGGACAGATGCCCCCCTTGCACCCTTAGCTATGCCACTGTCTCTGGCAATATCTCAGAAAGATCTGACCATTTGGGGGTGATCTTGGAGCCATTGTACAACTACAGTACAGTTTTGGCACCGAAAGCCTTCCCTTCTATACTTCCCTGTATAGATAGAACAGGAAAGGGCTTAATTTCTGCCTTTGTACCAGCATTCTGCAGTTTCTATTTCAGTCCCCCAATCCTGCATGCTCACTTTAAACACAGTAGTGTAAGGAGTTTCATGTTTTTCTCCGGTTTATGCTGCAATATATTCGACTCCTTAACTGTTCACTATTGCCCATTGCCAACCACAGACAACTGAATTAGCAGATAATGAATCTGCAGTAGAGATGGGCACGAATTAAAAAAAATGGCATTTTGTTTGTCATTTGTCGTTTGGAGGGTCCATTTCGGTTCGTTTCCGTTTTTCGTGAATTTTTGCAAAAAAATGTTTTTGTTTTCGTTCATTTCGTTACCATTTCATTACCATTTATTTCATTTTTTGTGATTATTTTAGGATTTTAAGCAATTCACTCATATTGCAGTAACGGAAATGAAACGCACGACAGAATTTCCGGTGTTTCTGTTCGTTTTGTTTCATTTTAGAGACAAAATTCATTTGTCGTTTCGTTACATGACGAAACAAAAAAACAAAAACGGAAACGAAAAATTGTTCGTTTCGTGCCCATCTCTAATCGGGGGGGGGTCCCACTGTATCTTTGAACAGCATGAATGTCTTCCAATTTCTTAAGAAGCAGCACATGCCTTCTAAGATTTTCCTCTCCCTTTCATTTGATAAGTTCCCCGAGGGCTGGCTGTCAAAAGGGAAGCTTGGTAATAAATTTTGCTACTTAGCCATCAATACTACCCATGTTGTTTCAACTTCAACTCTCTTTTCTGGGTAGCTTCATCCAAGAGCAACAGTGGGTAGAAGCAGGAGCCTGAATCAGGAGGGATGCAATGTGTGCTCTCTGTCCTGTTTCTATGCCTGTCAACATATAGGGGGGTAGGGGTAAGAAGAGGGAGATGAAGGCTACCTGACATGGCTACCTTTCCGAAGTAGCTTTCGGGTGAATGATGCCACCTGCCAAGGCTTTGGGGATGGAACCCTACATGGTGATTTCAGTTGGGAATTTCCTTTGGTCAATCCATGTTTATATTCTTTGTGACAGGTGGCTCTCCCACCCCCACCCCTGAAGAGTAGCCAAGAGGTGCGGTACACAAAGAGTGACAGATTAAAACGACATGTCTGTCGCGGAAGATTGTGATCTAGTGAAACGAAACCTTCCTGATTCAGATAATGTCGAGCCTGCCGTGCAGCAATGCGCTACAAGACCAGTTAAAATTGCACATGCCTGGAACGGAAGGGAATCCGTCTTCCGAGGAGTGCAGCCTTCAGAACAAAAAGCTAGGAGTACCAAATTGGGGAGACGGCGGGGGGGGGGGGGGACACATTTTTTGCCCAAATGTACCCAACTGCTCTATGGCCTTGCTTGGTGGTAGCACATTCTATTAGAGATGGGCACGAAATGGAAGAATTCCATTCCATTTCATTTTTTTGTTTCATTTGGGGGTTTTCATTTTGTTTTTCTGTTTTTCCGTTATTCATTCCCCCCACAACACGCCTGATCAGGCGAAAAGGTGCAGGGTTTTTAAAATGTCTTGGAGCCACCTAGGCAGCCTTGGTGGCTCCCAGGCATTTCAAAACCCACATGCCTTTCCCCCTGATCGGGCATGCTGGGGGGGGGGTGAAGTGTGGGGGTTTTAAACTGTTTTTTAGCCACCCAAGCAAGTGGCGGCCATGGCCATCAATGCTTGATTCAGTGGTGAAAAAAAGTTTGAAAAGCCTGTGCCCCGCCCCCCCCATTGGGCACATTGGGAGGAAGCATGGGCTTTTAAACCTTTTTTTCTGTCACTGAACCAAATGCCAAAAGTGAAAAACGTTTTAAAAGCTCACACTTCCTCTCCATCATGCACCAGTGCAAGGGCCCCAGCCATTTTCAGAGGGACCTTGCCGAGCTGTCATTGGCTGGACCCCTTTGAAAATGGTGGTGACCAGCTGCCCCCAGCACTGATCAGCTGGTGCACAGGGACCTGCCAGCTGCCCCCTGCAAGCACCAATCAGCTGGCATGCAGGGAAAGCAGCTGGTGCATGGGGCCCTGCTGGCTGCCCCCTCCAGCTGATCAATGCTAGGGAGGGGGTGGCCAGTGTTGCACTGCTTGTCCAAAAAAATAAAAATGGAAAACGAAACAGAATGAAATGAAAATTCCCAGTATGCTTCATTTAATTTTTTTAAAAAATACTTCGTTTTTCATTTTGTTAGGAAATGAAATGAAAAACAAAATGAAAAAAAAATCATTTCATGCCCATTTCTACATTCTATCCTTCATTTAGCTCATGGAACTGAGCGGTCATTCAGGCTGACATGGAAGACAAAGAAAGGACAATTTTGTTTGCTCTCAAACTAGTCTGGGTTTTGGCACTGCAGTGCCTTTGGTTCAATGTCATATGTGTTTCTAATTTCACTGATGTCTTGCGCAACTGTCCAATAAAGATTCCCAGTGCTGGCTCACTGAACTTCAGTGTTGCATTTGATACTCCTGGTGCAATGTGATGACCGAAATGTGAGTTTTGGGGTTTGGGGGTGGGGGAGACAAGAAAGGAAACTAAGCTGCTTGTCCATGGGAATCAAACAACAAGATTGCTATTGCTGAGCAGAACATCACAAGGGGGCTGCTCACATCAGAGATATCCTTTCAGATGAGCAGCGTGATTTGATCATGTACAGTAGCAGTGGCTGCAGCACATAACATGTGGCCCATGGGCTGCTCCTGAACCCCAGTACTGTTTTTGATACTGACCAGGATTCCACAAAGTTCCTCCACCAACTACCAAGAAAATCAAAATTCAAACAAAATACAATTTGTTCAAAAAAAATTTGCAAAAAAAAAGTCCTCCCTCTTGGAGGAAACCACAAGGATCACAGTACCCCAGAGTACACAGACGTGGATATCTACTACTCCCTGACCAGCAGCCCCCTCTAAGTTTTAGCCATTTGGGCTATTTAATGACCCTGTATAAGCTACAAGGAGCACTGCATGCAAACATTTGATTTCTGTGTTTAAAATTACTCATTACTTCCTTGTTTCCCCTAGGAACTAAAATAGTTACTTGCTTAAAACGTCATCTGAATTCTCCAACCTTCTCACTGGTGTTACAAACCCAACACACTTGTCCCTAGCTTGTTGCTACTCCCTTGTGCCCACCCAACCCCACCCACCCCATGAAACCAAGCATCTGCCAGCAAGTCATCCACGTTGTCAAGAGACAGGGAAAAGAGGGGATCCTGGTTTCAGCTGTCCTTTTGAAATAGATGAGCAGGCCATTAGAATGGGGAGAAAATGCCCTTTAACTGGGGGGCCAGATCATCTGGTCTTATTACTGTGCTAGCGGAAAATCTCTAAGGCTTTTTCTAACCAGCCCAACCTGGCTAATCACCTGCCCTCTAATCACCTGCCTTAAGCCCAAATCATTAAAGCCAAGCAGGTTTTAACTTGAAACAAAAAAAATTAAGTTCTTTATTTAAATAGCATAACCGTTACAGAGCACATTCCTAAGCTTATAGTTATAGATGTTATATGTGTCAACTTTCCCGTGCTAGATCTAGGTTCTTCTCCTGCATTCTTTCACCCAATCAACTATTTTTCTGTTGTTGCCAGGTTCCCACACACAGGTTCATACCTTGGTTCCAAGCGAATTTGTGCTAATTAGCACAAAATGGTTTCAGCTGAGGAGAATGGGGGGAGAGAAATATTACTTTGGATAAGTTACTTTCTTTCTTCAAGAAGGTACAAGGTGATTTGATGCCTGATTGAAGCATCCCCTCAAAGAGTCTAGAAAACACATGATGAGAATAAAAGCAAAAGAGGTGCTGTTTGCACTCAGTGTATGCTTTGGAACTAGGCTGAAATTTTGTCAATGTGTATTTAATTTAGGGTAGCTAACTTTCCTGTTTTCTTGTAGGAACTGTTCTGAGAGTGTTCTTGTCTCGAACTGTAAATCTTTTTTGAAGAGTTATTGAAAACTTTTTTTTACTATTTTATTGTTTTATGTTTTAATGTGTGTGTGTGTGTGTGTGTATGTGTGTGTGTGTGTGTGTGTGTGTCTGTCTGTCTGTCTGTCTGTCTATCTATCTATCTATCTATCTATCTATCTATCTATCTATCTCTACACACACACACACACACACACACACAGTGGTACCTTGTATAAAGGAATTAATTCGTTCGAAATGAAATTCTGTTAAGCAAATTTTCCTTTATACACATTTCTCATAGGAATGCATTGCAAAATGGAGTGATCCCATTTTTATGTTGTACGGATTCGCCCCATAGGCGATTCTGTTAAGCAAATTTTCCCTATCTCCGGAATTTTTTTATGTTGTACAGATTTTATGTTATTCAAACCGTTTGTTATATGAGGGTCCACTGTATATGTATATGTATAGAAGCATTACAGCTACTAAAGAAGGTCCTTGCGCCAATCACCTACTGAGTGTCTTTATAGTTTTTGGATATTTTGTTATTCCTCCCTTGCAGGGTTGGCGTAAATGGGAAAAGCACTTCACCTTGTGGTTTTTGGAGTCAGAGTGACTCAAGTTGTAGGAGTACTGGGAAGGAAGATTTCCCTCAGTCACTGGCATACCTGGCCCTCCTGAAATTTACCCACACCAGGAAAATCTGGGCAGTGTGACTCAATGGTTAGTGTGGGCCTTTCTGACCCAGCCATAATCTTGATATATGGGACACACTTCCACCACCATCACTTTGCTCAGACTCGTCTCATGTGCCATGAAGCCAAGCAAGGGGTGTGTCTTGTGGTCTGCTTGGCAAGCCAGCCTCATTGTCTGCACTGTTCCAGGCGGCTGACAAAGCTGGGAGGTTAATTTCTCCCCTTTAGTTTCACTTGGGTGGATTTTCTGCAAGGGACGGAGTCATCCTTGTGCTAATACTGAGGTGGCTTGACTTGCCCCATGGTCATCTGGCGCTGGTTGCCAGTCGGCATCAAACCGGTTGGCATCAATTTGGTGCCTTCCATTACAAAAGTCTTCTGGTAGCTTTTCAAAGGCATTTGGATAAGCAGTCACTTGCTTGAAAGAACAATGGGCACCGAGATTGGCTGAACAAATGCTTGTCAGAAGAAACACTCCCTTCGGCCCACGCCTGCAGTGTTTAGCAACATATGACAAAAGAAGAGCATCTTGCTAGCCCGGGCTTATGCCTTGACAAGACACCCCTATGAAGGGCACCCTGCACTTCAAAGGCACCTCGTACACAAGGAAAGTATGAATGGCTCTGGAACACTTGTCATTTGTTTTCATTCACTGCCAAAGCAGAGGGAACGGAACAGCGCTAAAGGAACAGATCTGAGACGAGAATAAATTGATAGGGTGTGGGCTTTCGCTTAAGTTTGGGCCTTTTTACACGACCCCTAAACTGCGCCGCAAATGGCTCCCAGCTCCAGAGCTTAGAAATGTTTCCCCACCAGCTCCAGAGCTTACAGGAAATTAAGTGCGACCACGCCCCCATAAGCGCGTCCCAGCACACTTTTCTTGTACCTGCTCTTCCCCGGTGAAAATTCCTTGATGCGGTGTAAGGATAGTGAGTGCGGGGCTCTCCTCCCTTCTGTTTGTTGTTGTTTTTTTTTGGCTCCTGCCCCTTTAAGAGCTACTTTAAGAGAATGAAAAAAAAAAAGAGAGAGGAATGGAATGTTGCCGGGAGCAGAGCGAGAGGCAGGACGGAGGTAAGCCGATCTTTTCTTCCTTTTTTTTCTCCCTCCCCTCACACCGCCAGCAGCCAGGAGGTGGGAACGCAGGAAGAGCGACAGATCCCCAAGATCTCTGGTCTGAATTTAAGGGACCAGCGGACCTTAGGGGTTGTGTAAAAAGGCCCTTTCTTGCAGAGAGAGGGGGAGGGGGAGAGGTGGCAAGATTCACTTTATTTATTTATTTATTTATTTATTTATTTATTTATTTATTTATTTATTTATCACCTGTCTTCTATAGTGGAACTTCCCTAGGTTGCATCTACCCTGTATAAGCTGGTGATGCCTTAGAATCAACATCTACACTTAATGAATCTACCTTGCCTGCACCTGTAGACGAGTACCGACATCAGACCTCCAGTTGTACACTTCCAGAATGGGGTGGAATGTTCCACTGGAATATTTATGGAGTTCAGATGACTGGACAGACAAGATGCATATTCTACTCAATATAAATAAGTGCTCTCTTTCAACATGGAAGAATTGTCCAAGGGTATATCAATGCACTATGCTTTCAGTGGCAAGCTGTCTTTGTGCTAGATCTTTTTTGCTTTTGTGGATGCCCTCTAAAGGAGAACAAGAGACAAGAGCAGGTGAGGCACATGAGCTTATATTTGCATTGGATAAGGCAACCAGATCCCAAAAGGCACAGGCAGCATGGCTACTGACCAGGGATCACTAGCTGTGATCCAAAACATACAAACAACACCAGTTTGCCTAGCCTGGGAAGACCTAGATTCAAATCCTCACTCAACCCCAAAATTGAATCGTCTGGCCTATGGCCAGGCACTCTGTATCATCTCTATCTGCCTGCTGTTATGAATCTTTGAATTAAATGATATCAGATTCAAACTATAGCTAACATTTCAAACCAGTGGTCTTCAGACTGTGTTCTTAAAACCAGAAAGCTGATCAGCCATTTCTGCATAGGTGAAGGTTGATCACTGTAAACCTTTTACTCTAAAGTAGAGGTGGGGAATCCCTGGCCCTCCAGATGTTTTGGAGGGCCAACTTCCACATTCCTTCATCATTTGATATTAATTATATTGTTTTATTTGTTATTGAATTTTTTTCTGCCCCCACCCCATCTTTCCTTTCCTTACCCTTTGGTCGCCATGTTAGCAGGGACTGCTATTCCAGTGGTGTCTGACCATGGGAGGTACACTGGGATCTTGGGGGGGGGGTTAGTCGGCTAAGAACTAAGGCCAGGCATTTGCTGTCCCCCATTCTGATCTGTGGATTATAATCTGAGGGTTAAGGACATTGTTCCTCAACCCGTGTCATAGTCAAACCACCATCTGCTGTCTTTTTCTCTGTTGATCACTGCCCCACCCCACGGGGAGCCTCGGCCCCTTGTTTGGGCCCACCCCTGAAGGCTTCTGGATTCTGAGCCTGGGTGCCTTTGGGGAGCTTCCTGATGGTCTGTCTGATAATCCAGTCGAAGCCTTGGTGGAGACATGGTATGAGGTTGCCATTCGGGCCGCTGACTGGATCGCCCCCAAGTGTCTTCTCCAATGTGGGGCTCACTCATCACTGTGGTTCATGGCTGAGTTGAGAGCGATGAAGCAACTAAATCATCAAGTTTGCTGATGACTCCACTGTGGTGGGGCTCATTTCTGGAGGGGACGGGTCCGCCTATTGGGATGATGTGGAGCGGCTCTGTGTCTGGTGTGGAGACAATAATCTCGTCCTTAAAACTACCAAGATCAAGGAACTGGTGGTGGATTACAGGAGAAAAAATATGGACATTCAGCCCCTGTATATTGGCGAGGATTGTGTGGAGAGGGTGGCTGTATTCAAGTTCCTGAGCATTACCACTGAGCAGGGCTTGACCTGGAGTGCCCAGTAGAGGATATACTTCCTCAGACTCTTATGAGCAAGAGACTGTTAGTGTGCTTCTACCAATGCTCCATACAGAGCATTCTCACATGCTGTGTCTGTGCTCGGTTCTCTAGCTGCACAGCTACAGATAAGAAAGCACGCCAGAGGGTCATAACCACAGCCCGGAAGATCATCGGTCACCCTCTCCCATCTCTGGAAGAACTTTACATTTCCTGTTGTTTTAAAAAGGCAAATAACATTCAACAGGATTCATCTCATCCCGGACACACTCTGTTTGTACTGTTGTTATTTATTTATTTAGAATATTTTTACCCCCACCTTTCTCCTTGAAAAGGGACCCAAGGTGGCTTTCAATAATGAGGGACAATATACAGCCCAGAACATTTAAGACATATTCAAGTTAAGAACAGGGAAATAGAAGAGGCATCATACAACATTCAAAGGCAACATTAAAACTGAGAGAGAGAGAGAGAGAGAGAGAGAGAGAGAGAATTTTATATATATATATGGACGGACGGATGGATGGACGGATGGATGGATGGATGGATTGATGAGTAAATGGATGGGTGGATAGTTCTACAACTCCCATCTGCTCAAGTAAGGAAGAGACCTTATGAGGTGTAGCTGAAGCATCTTGAAGTATATGAA
>JAHTLZ010003547.1:25718420-25764675 GCA_023846285.1 Phrynocephalus versicolor | reverse complement strand
CCGGCGGAGCTGTAATTAAAAAACATAAAAACAAAACAAAATGAAGAACAAAATGAATTTTTTTTAAAAAAATGTTTCATTCCAAACAAAATGAATTTAAAAAAACAAAACAAAAAAGAAACAAAATGCCATTTTGGTGTTTCGTGCCCATCTCTAATGTAAACTGGGTCTGGGCAACACAGAGACTGCTCCACCAAATGAATGAGACTCTTCTCCTCACAGCAAAGGCCCCAAATGAGTGCTTTAAAAAGTAGCCAGAAACTAGACTGGCTAGGAGATGATGAGAACTGTAGTCCCCAAGTCATGCTTTTGAAATCCTGAAATCGGTTATATTTTGGGGACGGTGTGCCACACCTGTTTCTGAGGTTAATTCCTACTTTGCTGTTTAGAAGAATCGGTATCTCCAGGAGGATCACCCATCTGGCTTAGTGTGTGGCTACAAACAGAACATCTGTCTTAAAAAAAATCTTCCTGTCTTTTGTGGTGAGGTATTTTATTTATCTTATACTTTGAAGGCTGGAAACAGGTTTCAGCTACCAAGGCTCAGTTTCTGAAACAAACAGCACAGCACAAAGTAATTGTGCACACACATTTTGCGTAGTCAGAGCAATGCAGAGTAACATCTTGAAATACGTCTGTGAAGATTCTCAGTCATCCAGGTGCGTTTATCTGGGAGTTGAGTCATGGCTACTGGACTTCTTTTTTGAGAGATAGAAACGTTTCGCTGTTCATCCAAACAGCTTCATCGGTCTGAATACAGCTAGTGCAAGAGACCTCCTTATAGTCAGCTTGACCTCTTGTCCCCTGGTCTGATTGGCTCATAAGATGAACAAAGCCTGAATAGGCTCGTTAGGGAGACATTAGTGTCCATGGCCTTAAGGTAAACAATGGCCTAAGGTGCTGAAACCCATCAAGAATGGGTCGTTAGCTGTGACCTTGATGGTGAAGGCTCCTTGATTTGCTTGGGTACTGTGGAAAGTACAGCCTGATAAGTAGCAGATAGACTATGCCGGAGCCCCCCACCTCTGTTGAGGGAGGGATTTTCAATGCTAACATGAATGGCTTCCCTTACTCCTCTCTCAAACCACCTCTCTTCTTTGTCTAATATGTGTACATCCTCATCTTTGAAAGAGTGGCCTTTTTCCTTCAAATGGAGGTGTACTGCTGATTCTGGTCCTGAGCTGTTACCCCTCCTATGTTGGGCCATTCTTCTGTTTAATGGCTGTTTAGTTTCTCCAATGTAGAAGTCTGAACACTCTTCACTGCATTGGACTGCATATACTATATTGCTCCTTTTATGGTTTGGTATCGGATCCTTTGGGTGGACAACTCTCTGCCTTAGTGTCTTCATGGGTTTGAAATAAACAGGGATGTGGTGTTTGCCAAAAAATCCTTTTAAGCTTCTCCGACACTCCCGCCATGTAGGGAATGACCAGGTTCTTCCGTCGGGTCTGGGTCTCAGACTGATCCCTTGTTCTTCTGGGATGGCCCACTGCTTTGTTGAAGGCCCACCTTGGATATCCACAGGCCTTAAGTGCTGTCTTCAGGTGCCTGTCTTCCTTCTTCTTGGCTTCTGAGGAGGTGGGGATGCTCTCTGCTCTGTGGCTTAGGGTCCTGATGACTCCTAGTTTGTTTTGTAATGGATGGTGGGAGTCAAACAGTAAGTATTGATCTGTGTGGGTGGGTTTCCTGTAAACTTCTACTCCTAGGCCATGGTCAGGTCTGATGATGACTGCACAATCCAGGAAAGCCAGCCTTTTGTCTTGGGTGTCTTCCCTAGTGAACTTAATATTAGGATTAGAGATGGGCACGACTAGGGAAGATGACGTTTTCGAGTTGTCGTGTGTCGTAGGCAGCCCGTGTCGGCTCGTTTCCGTTTTTCGTGAAACTTCGCAAAAATTAGTCGGTTCGTTTTTTCGTTTTCGTTATACTGGTTTTTTTTGGGGGGTAGCGGGCTCCTGGAGGCACCTCTGTGGGGTGGGTGCCTCCTCTGGCCCGCTATAAAGGGAAAGTGGGCTCCTGGAGGCACCCGTGGGTGCCTCCTATCCTCACCCACTAGGAAGGGGCAGCAGCAGGCTCCAAGAGACCCCTCAACATGGGGGTCTCCCCTCCTCACCTGCTGCTGCAAAATGGCATGCATAACCATATATGGATATGCATACCATTTGGAGACAGTGAGACCACCTGGTCCATTGGTATGACCCTCCGAGGAGTGGGTCGCACCTGCCATGTCCCACAAAGAAGGGAATCGTACTTGCGTGTAGTGCAATGCAAGTAGATCTGGCTATGGGTTAAGGTGGGTTAGTGCAAGGGCTAGGGTTAGGCTACTGACGGGTAAGGTTACGGTGGGCTATTGGGTTGCACCTCTGGGTGCCTCTCTGACCCACTAAGAAGACAGTCTGTGACGTATAGGTAGGAGTCAAGGATTAGGGTTAGGGGGTTAGGGGGCTAGGGCAGGTTTTAGGGGGCTTTTTGGCACATCCCAGAAGTCGCCATGGCCAAGTGGCCATGCGATTGGTGGGATGGCTCCAAAAATTTGCATGGTTGTTCACTCCCACATGGCTGGCCAGGCCACTGGGCCAGCCCATCATTGCGCACTGCGCAGGTGTAAATAAAATAAAATAAAATAAAATCAATGGAGGACAGAGGAGGAGAGGAGAGACATTTTGTTGCGAGAAAAAACCCACTGCTACTGTGAAAAATCTGGCAGTTTATAAATTTCCGTGTGTTTCTGTTGTGCTTGTGTGTTTTTGGACCACGATTTCAAAAACAATATTGCGTTCGCCGCCCCATTTTGGATCCCCCGCCCGCACCGCATGGCATGGCGAGTCCGGCTGCCCAGGACGGGGGGGAGGCGGGACCCCCCCTCCAGACCAGAACCCCCCCCTCCGGTAGGTGCCCTGAGGCACGGCAGGCATTTTCCGTCTGCTTTTTGGCCCGGGAATGGGTGGGGGGAGAGTTTAAAAGTTTTTTCCTGTGCCGTCTGTGCCGCTTGAGCCGGCGGCGAGACTCGTGCCGTGCGGCTTGTTGCTGCTGCGAGCCTGCGGCCGGCAAGTCCCACCAGAACAACCCAGGAGGGAGGAGGGGGGAGGACGAGGACCTCCAGAAACCACCCCTCTGGTAGGTGCCCTGAGGCACGGCAGGCATATTTCCGCCTGCTTTTTGGCCGGGAACCGGGTTTTTTAACTTTTAAAAACTTTTTTTCTGTGCCGCGTGGCATCGCGCGATCGCGCGATGCAAGTAACGAGCACGAGAAATCAGACCAAAATTGTTCGTTCGTCGGTTCGAGCTCGAAGTCTGGCGGAGTAATTCCTGTTACCGTTTCCTTAGAGTAACGGAACCGAGTAACGGAAACGGAAACGGGAATACCGCTAAGTCGTGCCCATCTCTAATTAGGATCCACTGCGTTGATGTGGTCTCTAAAGGCCTGTACTTCCTGCGTCTTTATTTTAACCCAGGTATCATCTACATACCTGAACCAGTGGAATGGTGTTGTCCCTGGGAAGGTGTTGAGTGCCCTCTTCTCCACTTCTTTCATGCATAGGTTTGCTACAATTGGTGACACTGGGGAACCCATGGCACAGCCATGCTTCTGTCTGTAGAAGTCCCCTCTGTACATGAAATATGTGGTGTTCAGACACAGGTCCAGGAGCAGGCCTATCTGGTCTGGGTTGAGGCGGCTTCTGGAGGTGAGGGTGCTGTCTTCTCTTAATCTTCTCTTTACCATTATTAGCGCATCAGTGGTGGGTATGCTGGTAAAGAGTGATGTAACATCAAAGGATACCATGGTTTCCTCTGTATCCAGTTTGAGCTCCCTGACTTTAGAAACAAACTCTTCTGAGTTGTGTACGTGGTGGTCCGTGTGTCCAACCAGTGGGGCTAGGATAGTTGCCAGGTATTTTGCGATGTTATAAGTCACTGAATTTATACTGCTGACAATAGGTCTAAGGGGGATTCCTTGCTTGTGTATCTTGGGAAGTCCATAAAAGTAGGGTACTGTCTCTCCGGGATATAACCGGTGGTAGGTCACCCTGTCAATTGCGTTTTCCTGCTCCAAGAGTTTTAAGCATTCTATTACTTTCTTCTTGTAATTGCTGGTGGGGTCTCTTCTTAGTTTTTCATATGTATGCTGATCATCTAAAAGTGTGATAACCTTCTCGTGGTAGTCCACAGTATTGAGGACGACAGTGCACCTTCCTTTGTCCGCAGGCAGAATTGTGATGCTCTCATCCCTGCTGAGGGATGTCACAGCACTTCTCTCTTGGCTGGTGAGTTTGGATGGTGGTGGTTGAGCATTGGACAATGCAGCAGAGACTTTTATCCTGAGTAGTTCTGCTTCTGCTGCTGGCAGATTGTTGCTGTGGATGGCTGATTCTGTCGCTGTGATGAAATCCACCTCTGCAGACAACATCAGAATGAAGTCATGAGCAATGGAAAGTCTTGGGTTATGTGGGACTTGTACACAATGAGACAATGTTGCATTCATCCTGAAATCACCATCAATCACCATCAATTTGCCTCTGCTGATGACACTGTTCTTGCCATGCACACGGAGCTGTGCACCAGGATTTAACCTCCAAGTAGAGCATAATGAGGAGGAGTATTTGGAGTTGAATAACTTGGCTCCCTGACCCCAAACCTCTCCAAATTTGGGGGGCTTACAGGGAAGAGCTTGAGGAAGCTCCGCTGTAATTTCCATGCTGCTAGATCACTGTACATGACTTTCCAATTACAAATGATTTTATCCTGAGGGGACCCACTTTGGTGTTGAACAGTTGGTCCCTGAACTCCAAACCTCTCCAAATTTGGAGATCTTAAAGGGAAGACTCCAAGGAAACTACCCACCAAATTTGGTGCCTGGATAAATCATTTGATTTTTGAGCAAAAAAATGCAGTTCATTTCATTTTGTCACAAAACACGTTCTACCATTTCATTTCGTAACAGATCAATTTGTTACATAACAAAATGATGAAACAGCATTTTATTTTTTTGTTTGGTGCTCATATCTAGTTGGGAGTTTGATGCCCCATTGTGCTTCTTTGGCAGGGGCTGACCTTGAAGACCCATAAAATCCTTTCCAGCTCTGCAGTTCAAATATTATTATTGCTTTTGGGAACCTTGCAAATATAACTAATGGCATTCTAAAGGTTGCTTTTGAAGCTTTAGTTACTTTTGTATATATTTGGGTTGGAGACAGTCATTGAGTAAACCACTCCTATATGGTCCGAGTACTGTACTGACTAATGTATCTTAAAAATTAACACCTATTTTATTATCCACACTATTATTAATGTAAGGGTTATCCATATGCTCTTAAACATTATAGAAGCAGATTAAATATTGCACATGATTAACAGTAGATGCAATGATAAGTATTCTGCTGGAGGTATTAAATGCCATAAATATTTACAATGATAAGTTTAAATGGTGTTTTTTATCAGCCTTTGCAGCCCAGTGTAATAAAAGTCCAAATAATTGTAAACCTAAAGATATATATCAGTTTAACTGATGGATGTTGTGATTATCTTTTGTTGTATATTATTCCTCTTGAGGGATTCATTAAATTTGGTATGCCTTTCAGAACAGAATCTATGGCTTAATTAAGCTTTGCAAATATAAAAACTGAGACCACGCACCCTGCGTGGAGAGGCTATTGTTTATTTTTTAATTCCTCTTTCATAGAAATTATATTAATGAATGTTATGCTTAGGCACATTGCTGCAGGCATGTAGTCTGGAGAATCTCCTTGTGAAAGAAACAAAAGTTCACTCTTAGATATCAATTCAAGGATCAACTTTTTATAACTCTGAGCATAGCAGGGAGAGTGTTGACCCACTGACACAAAGAATATTTTTCTTGCTTGTTTGTGGAAAAGGCACATGATACATGAAATTTTAATCAGAAATATGAACAATAAAGGTAACTGGCAGTTCTAATTGTAATCTAGACAATCAGTGGAGGGGGGGAAACAGATAGCACCCTTTTCAAAGTGCAGAGCTGTTTTAGCTTTTCCACAGTGCATGCTCCGTTGGAAGCAAGGGGAGGGAAAACGAGTAAAATAATAAGGAAGAAGCGGGTAGCTTTTTTATCTCCTTCCAATAATATTAGAACTGGTGGTCATCAGCTGAAGGTGGATGGTGGGAGAATCAGGACACAGAGAAGGAAATACTTCTTCATACAACCCATAGTTAAACTATAGAACTCACTGCAACAAGATGTTGTGTCATCTGTGCCAATCTGGTAAACTGATGGATGCTACTAGTGGTGTCAACCAAGACTAGTCAGGAAGGCTATAGAACACCTCCCCTCTACATCTCATGCTTCCAGCTAGGCATCAGTTTCTGGAGAAGATGAGGGAAATGATGCATCCCCACTCACATCCAGCTGGCTCCCATACTGACTATTAGAGATGGGCACGAATAAAAAAAAATGGTGTTTCGTTTGTCGTTTAGGGGGTCCGTTTCGGTTTGTTTCTGTTTTTCGTGATTTTTTGCAAAAAAAACATTTTCATTTTTGTTCGTTTCATTACAGTTTCATTACCATTTATTTCAATTTTTGTGATTTTTTTTTAGCATTTAAAGCAGTTCGATGTATTGCCGTAACGAAAACGAAACGGACGACAATATTTCTGGTGTTTCTGTTCGTTTCGTTTCATTTTAGAGTCAAAATTCATTTGTCATTTCGTTATGTAACGAAATGAAAAAACAAAAACGGAAATGAAAAATTGTTCGTTTCGTGCCCATCTCTACTGACTATTATGTGAACAGAGTGTATGTGATTAACAAGACCTTTTGTGTGATCCTGCAGGGCTTGGTGTAGGTTCTTCTGTGCTATATGAATATGGCTGCAAACCTATCTCACCTTATTAGCACAATGTACAGGTCCACCCGGTGTCCATTATCACTGGCAAAACCTGGCACACACTGAACAGATCTCTTTCTGCAAACAGTCCCACTTATAACGCTGAAGCAAAGCTTAGACTTTCAATATAGTATTGCTCAGCATAAGCGGAAATGACAGGATGCCCTGCAGGTTCACACAGACTATGTTGTGTTAGCGTGGGGAGGGGTGCGGGTTGGAGAGAGTGGGTATATGAGGACTAAGGCTGGAACAAAGAAAAGACTTGGAGGTTTTGAAATGAGAACTGTCTTAAATATTTTCTCGAATTATATATATTAAATATACAGCCTGCTTTTGCCCACCGTGTGGAAAAACAATCCCTTCTACAGAATAACGTCCCTCCCTCCTTTTCACAAATCTGGCACATTCTTCTGTGTAACTAATTGTTTTAATAAAGAAATGACAAACCAGCAACTGGCCAAGAAAAAGGAACTCAGCTGGCAATTTTTATTCTGAAGCAACAAAGAGGTTCTGTCGTGTAAATAACATTTGTTCTAACTACTTACAGTCCCCGATTCTGCAGCTTTTAGGCAGCTGAAGCCCCCTGGGAACTCTTCCTGCCTTAGGAAAACTAGAGTGAGCTTTAAATGGGTATTTTATTTTCTAGCTAAAACGATTTTTTAAAAATAAATAAACTTGCTTTTGGAAACAAGAAAAATCGCCAGCTTTTCCATGCTTTAAAAAAGTTGCCAACACTCAGCAATTCCCCCCTCTTCAAATCCTAATATACCATCAATTTGCAAAGCAGATATTTAAAATCCATTTAAAAGTAGTTCATTAAAGTGATCTCGCCAATCCTGCATTATACAGACACAAAGGGAAACCTGATTTAAAGCCGCTTCTGAGAGGCATAAGTTTTCCTTAGCTTGGCAGCCTTGAGAGAGCACCAGCATGAGTAACCTTTATGCAATTATTAGCTAGGTGGGCAGTATAAAAGTTCAATAAATAAATGAAAGAATAAGCAAGCAAGCAAGCAAGCAAGCAAACGAATGAATGAATGAATGAATGAATGAATGAATGAATGAACGTACGTACTCTGGCCCTATTCAAGTG
This sequence comes from Phrynocephalus versicolor, assembly GCA_023846285.1. Lineage (NCBI taxonomy): Eukaryota > Metazoa > Chordata > Lepidosauria > Squamata > Agamidae > Phrynocephalus > Phrynocephalus versicolor. Next base: position 25,756,721 of record JAHTLZ010003547.1, on the reverse strand, counting down.
TTCCAAAACTGTATAACAACCACACTAGGAAGAGAAGTGTTCTAGGTGGGGGTCTCCCTCATTGTGTCAGTTAACTTGCAGAATTGAAAGAGGGACTGCTTCTTATTACAGTGGTTCCCCCACCCTTTCACGGTTCATATACTGCAGTCCTGCTATATTGCAGGACTGCAGTATATGAAAAAAGTCCCCCTGGGGTAAGAGGGGAAAGGCCTGTTTCAGGCCTCCTGTACTTACCCCAGGACTGGCGCTGCCCTGGATTGGCCTGGGAGGGCCTTCCCAGGCCTCCCTGCAAACCGGAAGTGACTTCTGGTAAACTGGAAGTGACTTCTGGATTGCCAAAAATCATTTCGGAAGCCTCTGAGGGCCTTTCTAGGGAGTTCCTCTTGGGGGCCCCAGAAGGCCCAGGAAAGCCCCCACAGGCCCATTCGGGGCAGCACCAGGTTCGGGGTAAGTACAAGAGCCCCCAGCTAGGGCCCCCAGGCCCAACCCGACCTGCATCCGCATATTGCAGATTTTCAATTATTGCAGGTTGGGTCAGGTCCCTAACCCCCGCAATAGGCGGGGGATCATTGTATCTATGGAGAGGGAGGCTCTTTGGCCTTATTCAGGCTTTTCCCTTGACTTTGTGGTCAGTGAGAATACAAAGAGCATGGGCTAATGGAAAACAGAGGGATATACACTTGGCAGTCCTTAGATGGTCCATGCTGGAGTTAGCTTCACATGATGAAACAGGCACCTAATCCAGGTGCAAGGCAGAAGCTGCTTGGCAGCCCTCTCTCTTCCCTTGACCAAGGAGCCTGCAGGGCCAGGCAAGATGGAGGCTCCTTGATGTTCACTAGGGGCTGGGGGGCTAAGACAGAGAGCCAAAGGTTTCTAGCTTTCTAGCTTTGAGCAAGTCTGTGCTGGATACTTAGTAAGTTACATGCATTTGCCCCAAACCAACTAGGGGCTAAGGGGGGATGTATTGGTATATGTAAAGTTGTATGCCACCTTTAGCCTTCTGTAGCAAGCTTATCTTCAGGAAAGCTCACAGACGACCAGCAAACTAATCAAACCCAGTCTAACTTCAAGGAAAGAGGGGGAATGCCACCAAATCAGGCTGAGTTTAAAAAGTTAAAAACCAAGACTAGCAGTAGAATCAAATCCAATTCGAAGATTAACACAGGAGGAGATTTCTAAAGGGATTGCTCAGAGCACCCAGCAAGGTAGATATTTTCCTCCCACTGGACAGCCCCCAGGCAGGCTGTTCCCAAGAGAAAGTGAGAAAAAGAAAATTGTAGAGCAGCCTTTCCCAGCCTAGTACCTTCTAAAGGTGTTGGCCAGCATCATCCATCAGACACCATGGCCATGTTGCCTGTTTTCTGAGGCCAAGGGATGTTGTGCATGACCTAGAATGCAATTCTACAAAAGTCTGTTCCGAAATCAGCTCTACTGAGACCAGTGGAATTTATTCCAGGCAGATGCACGACGAACTGCTGCTTTAGAGTGAAATCAGGCCCAACAGAGAACTGTTCTTCTGCCGACTTGCCTGTACACGACTCCTCTTTGCTATGAAATATTCCACTGTTCCTTCTTCTGGAGTCCTACGCTCTCCCTACCGGGAAGAGGTCATGAAGCAGCAGCAGCAGCAGTAGCACAGGGCGCACGGCTCCTTCAGCCTTCCCAGCATCCATCTACCTGCCGAAACCCACGGCACGCTCTGTGCCGAGTGCCAGGGTAGGTTTGTGCTGCAGACAAAAGACACACCAGAAAGGGGAAGACAGATATGCCACTTAAATTAAATAGGAAATGAATTGGCCAGCGTGCAGGCTTGTCTGTGGAGACAAATCATAGACAGCATGTCTCTCAACAACAGAACTTATTTGTTTTCTCTTGCCAACAGATTCATCACTGCCCAGGCAAAACAGGCAAAATACATTAGTGTCATGGTAAACTGATAAAGAGAAGTGCCTCAATCTAGCATCCTCAATGGCGAAAGTCTTCGGGCTGTATTGATCCGTGTTCTATAAATCTTGTTTTCTGTCTGCAGAAGTGAATCAGGGATGACCCTTAAGGTTAACAAACATTGTAATGTCTTTCAGCTGGGGCAGATGTCTATGTGCACCACACATTGTATTTGGTCAAGTCCCATCTTGTCATTTTTCGTGCCAAGAAGCTTAACTAATTGTTGGCTATCATAAGGCACGGTGATTGCATGCAAAGCAGCCTTGCCATTGGTGCTCAGCCGCCCCCCCCCACCTCTCCACCCATCCCAATCCCCCCAAAATAAATAAATAAATCTCTGTTTTTGTTCTTAACAAGCACTCAAAACCATGTAGCGGAAAACAAGCAATGAATTAGTCAGCAGGAATCTTTGCTGAAATTCAGGGAGCCCTGTGTAATTGGCATGCCATGGTCTTTAGATACCCAGAAGCAGGCCTGATTAAGTGTCTCCCTTTTTGTTTTGATAAACTTTGAGAATGAGGCTTTCATCTTAAGTGTTCTTGCTCATGACGTCGGCTTAGTCGACCGAGGGCACAGCTTCAGAGTATGCATTATACTGTTTTCTTCCACCAAAAGAAAAGCCATTGGGTGGACCCATATCTTGTTGGCTTGGGTGGCACAAAAAGTACCATATTCTGATTACATTGCACGTCTCTTCCAAAGGGTCTACAAGAGCTATACGAGGAACAAAAATTCAAAACAGAAGTCAAAACATAAAAGGAACAGCTATTATTAAAATGCATATGCTGAGTTTGTTTTGTTTGTTCGATTTATATACCACCCATCTGACACAGAGCCACTCTGGGTGGTTTACAGGATAAAATACGAAGTGATCCAAAAGATATGTCATCTCATTACAACACCCCTGGGTGCATTTGTATGACCGTTTTCCAAGCACATACATGGCAGTCTGTTCATCAGGGTTTTGTTTGTCTTTGCTTTTAAAGGCTTGGAGAAAATTTCAAAAAGACTGCTTCATAATGTAAGAAATATGTATCACAGTTGCTCCCTCAGATATTCACACCCACATAAATATCCCCAAGTGATCTTTATTGTTTTTAATCAATTTCAACTGCTTCATTTATAATATCTCTCTCTTCTCCAGTGAGACCAAAATGGCTTACATGTCTCTCCCCCTCTTCCTCCTGCTCATATTTAATCCACACAACAACCCTGTGATATAGGACAAGCTGTAACCCAGTAGGTTATAAATGTAATTGGGTTTTTTTTTTTTTTTGCCCCAACATGGATCACTCCGCACTTGCTAATGTTGAAGGTCATTTGCCACTGGTTTGCCCACTCCACCAGTGTCAAGAGATCCCTCTGGAGCTCCTCACAATCTCTCTCAATTTTTACTACCCTGTAAAATTTAGTGTTGTTGGCAAGTTTGGCTACCTTGCTATTTACTTCTACTTCTACCATGTTTCCCCGAAAATAAGACAGTGTCTTATATTAATTTATTGCCCCCAAAGATGCGCTCTTATTTTTAGGGGATGTCTTATTTTTCCAGGAAGAAAAATACGGTGCACATTTATTGTTATCTTATTATGGGGAGGCCTTATTTTTGGGGGATGCCTTATATTTCAGTGTGGGGCAAAACTGTAAGTAGGTCTTATTTTCAGGGGATGTCTTATTTTCGGGGAAACAGGGTAGATCATTTATGAAGGGGTTGAAAAGCAGGGGTCCCAGTACTGAACCTTTGGGGACTCCACTACATCCCTCCACTTGGAGAAGTGTCCATTTAGCGCTACCCTCTGTTTCATGTCCCTTAGCCAGTTACTGATTCAGGACAAGACCTGTCCCTTTATTCCATGACTGGCAAGTTTATTCATGAGTCTTTGGTGCAGAACCTTGTCAAAAGCCTTCTGAAAGTCTAGATTAACAATGTCAGCTGCATCTCCCTTATCCACATGCTTGTTGACACTCTCAAAGAATTCCAAGAGATTAGTGAGTCATGATTTGCCCTTGCAAAAGCCATGTTGGTTCTCCTTAATGTGCCTATTAATTTTATATTTTAGGATGGTTTCCATCACTTTACCTGGAACACATGTCAAACTGACTGGTCGGTAATTTCCTGGATCACCTCTGGGTCCTTTTTTGGAGATTGGTGTTACATTCGCTACCTTCCTGTCATCAGGCACAAAGCCTGATTTGAGGGAAAGATTATATATTTTGGTTAGGACATCAGCTATTTCATCTTTAAATTCCTTGAGAACTCATGGATGGATGCCATCTGGTCCTGGTGATTTGTTAGCATATAGTTTAACAAGACACACAATAACCTCCTCCCTGGTTATTTCTATCTGGCTTAATTCTTCAGTTTTGCTCCCTACAAAGATAGGCTCTGTTTTGGGCATCTGGTCTCTGTCTTCTTCAGTGAATACTGAAACAAAGAATTCATTGAGTCTCTCTGTAATATCTCTTGCCTCTTTAATAATCCCTTGCCTTCTATTGTCATCTAATGGTCAATGGCTTTCCTAGTTGGATTCTTACTTAATGTACTGTACTTAAATAAGTCCTTTTTATTTCTTTGAGTGTTTTTAGCTATACACTCCTCCAAGTCTTACTTTGCTTTCCTGATTGTTGCCTTGCATTTGTTCTGGCAGAATTTATGTTTCTGCCTATTGTCCTTGCTTGGACAAGCCTTCCATCTTCTAAATAAGCTTTCCTTGCTTTTGATCACTTCCCGAACAGCTCCTTTAAGCCACATCAGAGTCCTCTTGGACCTGGCAGTGCCCTTTTTCCTTTTGGGTATGCATTCCAATTGGGCCTCTGTTATGGTTTTTGTGAACAGCCTCCATGGCTCTTGGAGTGTTTGGACTCTCTCAGTTTTCCCTTTCAACTTCTTTTTTACTAGTTCCCTCATCTTTGGGAAATTTCCTTTTTGAAAATTTAAGGTCCCTGTGTTAGATTTCATCAGTGATTAACAGTCTATGATTAAGTTCAAGTTGTGGTCACTGTTCCCTATTGGATCAGTCACATTGACAACATTTTGCACCACCTCCTGTTTGCCCCTTTCTGTCCTTCCCTTACAGTTTATAGACTGGGATAACTGTGTCCCATTGGTTATCATCCATCCACCAGGTTTCAGTGATGCTAATAATAGCAATCCTTTTTATCTATTGCTAAGTATTCTAGCTCCCCTATTTTGTTCCGGAGGCTTCTGGCATTTGCATACAAGCATTTATAGAAGTTTTTCTGATGCAATCTTTTGATTCCAATTGCATGCATCATTAGCCTGCCTCTTGCATCCTTCTGCTGGAGTACTGGTGACTAGCTCCTCGCTCTGCTCAGTAATTATTGCATCATCGTTAGAGATGGGCACGACTCAGAAAAAAAGTTTCGTTTTCGTTTTCGTTTTCGGCTAGGGTCTGAGTCGTTTCGTTTCCGTTTTCGTGGGCTAATTTCAAAATTTTTCGTTTTCGTTTCGTTACATAACGAAAACGAAAAAATGAAAACGAAAATGAAAAATTTTTCGTTTCTCCCCATTTAGCTCAATTGAGTGCTTTTCCAGTAACAAAAAACGAAAATTGGCTCGAAATTAGTCGTTTCGTTTCCGTTTTCGGTCCAGGTTGGTGCCGATTTTCGTTTTCGTTTCGTTTCCGTAACGAAAACGAAAAACGAAAACGAAAACGAAAATACCGCTAAGTCGTGCCCATCTCTAATCATCGTATTCTCGAAGGCTTTCACGGCTGGGATCTGATAGTTGTTGTGAGTTTTTAAGGCTGTTTGGCCATGTTCTAGAAGTTTTTCTTCCTGACATTTCACCAGACTCTGTGGCTGGCATCTCTAGAGGGCAAGGGGCTCAGAGAACAAGGAGGTTCTCTCTGAGCAAAGAGAGAAATTTTTGACTGACTAGAAGCACCTCTGTCTTGTCTGGGTTTAGTTTCAGTTTGTTCTTCTTCATCCAGTTCATTACTGCAGTTAAGCACTAAAGTCTCAGTACCTGCTAGACTACATCCTCTATCAAGAATGCATTTTTGGTACAATGCTTTTATAAAGATAGCTTGCTATTAAAAGCTCAGCTTTCATTTTTTGTTTTATTAGTGACCAATAAAGGTATCACCTAGCCTAGTTTGCATTTGTTTTTCTGGTCACACAGCTCAACCCACTTTTTTTTTTTAACTTCTAATGATCTGAAGTTGAAATAGCATCCTTGGAATCTGGAGGTCACAAGAGGTAGAGTTGGGTGTCATCGGCATACTGGTGACACTTAACTCATATAAATGTTAAGTAACATAGGAGACAGAACAGAACTCTGAGGTACCCCACAGGTCAGTGACCGTGGTGTTGAACATGAGTCCCCAGCTGAGTGAGACTGACACCCCCAGGCTCATCCAAGCAAGTCTCTGTGATGCAAGTGAGATCAGTACGTTCTTGCAGGATCAGGTCCTGGATGATTGTGGATTTCCCATTCACTGATCTTGCATTCAACAGCAATATTTTGAGACCAGGGATCTTGTCATCAAGGTTTATAGAGCATTCTAAATTTGTAGACACCTTGGGTTAAGTGTCACCAGTATGCCAATGTAATCTCTCTGTTTTATAAAGCGTTGATGAACCAATTGCCATGTTTTCCTCTACCAAGAACCGTAGATACATTTTTGAACAAAATACAGTGGACCATCGTATAACACAGTTTGTATAACATAATCTGTACAACATAATCTGTACAACATAAAAAATTCTGGAGATAGGGGAAATTGGCTTAACAGAAATGCCTATGGGGCAAATCCGTACAACATAAAAATGTCGCTATTTGGGATTATTCTGTTTTCAATGCATTCCTAGGGGAAATTTGTATAAAGGAAAATTTGCTTAACACAGATTTTCTTTAAAGACTTGGGGATAGAGATGGGCACGAAACAGAAAAATGGTGTTTTGGTTTTTCGTTTGTCATTGGGAGGTCTGTTTCGGTTCGCTTCCGTTTGTCATGAACTTTTTGAAAAATTTCGTTACCGTTTTTCATTTGTCATTTCTACCCGCTTTTTGCATGATTTTTAAAGCATTTCCATGTGCAGGCATCCCCCAACACCCCAGACCAGAGGGAAAACACTAAAAAAAATGGATGCTGGCAGAGACACAGTATAGACTAGGTATGCAGGGAGGCTGCAAAGGCTGCGGCGGGCACCCACTTTACTGCCTTTCTGCTGTCTCTGGTATCTATAAGACTCACCTCCAACCAGACGTGTAGCTAGGGCTTCCAGAGCCCTGGACAAAAGTCAGTTTTTGCACACACACACCCCACAAGGTGTGAGTCATAAGGGGGTCCATTATACTTCCCTGGAGAGGAAGGCTTCCACTTCCTAGGGAGCTTGCGTGTGCACATGCATGCACGTGTGTCTTCGGTGTCGGTCGCCAACCCTGTGGCCTCGGGATTCCTTGAGAGCAAGCGACAAGCACCTAGGAAGATGGGGTGGGAGAAGTGAGAAGGAAATCCCCCTGTTTGTGACATGGTGGCGGATCGGGTCCCACTTTTCTGCCCTGCCGCCCTTTCATCCTTGGTTCTGAGGAGTCAGTCCCACCACAGGTCTCCTTGGAAGTCAAACCCTGGACAGCTGAAGGCTGGGCGGGCATGCTTGCTCCAATCCTACAAATGCCGGGCACCAGTCCTGCGGGTCTCAAGGAGGTCCCTGGTTTTTTGTTTTTCTGCCATGGATTTCCCCCCCTGCCCTCTGTCCAAGGAGACGGTGCCGTGCAGGGTTTTCCCGGGCAAAGGGATCAGGACGAGCTGCCTTCCGCCGCCCCACAGGCTCCTTCCAAGGGGGACTCTGGCTGGTGACCCTCTCCTCCTCCTTCGCTCCCCTGCTGTCCCCCCTGCTCCAATCCAGCCCACTGTACTGCCCCTCCCCTGCCCTCCCCCTTGTGGTCTGGCATTCCTCCCCATCCTGCTTGGGCGGGAACCCAATCAGTGTCCTCCCCGCCCCACCCCTCCAGAGAGGGTGGGCCATTTGTTATGCAAATGCCCCAGAGGCCCGTCTAAAAGGCGCCCCCAGTGGGCCTGCCTGGCTCAGACCTCCGAGGCTGAGTGGGGCAAGGTTTGACGCAGCGGCAGCGGCCAGGAGCCAGCAGGAAAGATGATGGCCGGGTCAGCAGCGTGGGCGGTGGTGGTAGGTGATTTGGCACCCCTTAATTACTGCAGCCCCCTTGCCCTCCTCATGCAACGCCCTGCCTCCAACCCCATATTTCAAATGAGTAGATTTTCTTGTCTATCTGTTCAGTGTCTTTCTAGACCACCCTGGCCTCTGCCATTGGCATTGTTAACATACGGGTTGTACTTTGCAAAATAAAACTTGACATCCTTTTTCCTGCTGCTGGCAACAGGGCCATAATATTGTACAGCAACCTCAGGCCACTATTTTGAATTGTGGCTGTAGAAGCACCCACGTTCATAAACTAGAAGGGGTTTTGGCTGAAGGGCAGGGTGAGGCTGGAAGAAGTATATTTCTAATATCCTGGTTCAAATTATGTAAGGGCCGGATGGATGAAACCAGGGTTTCAGGAACACAATTTGTTTCTTGCCAGACCCTCTCGGATGCAAACCCAGAGCCTGGTTTAAAAGACAGAAAATTAAAGAATTTCAAGCTACAGCATTTGTTTGGAACACCAAAACACACCGAAGTCCAGACTGCTTCCACACAAAAATCCATTCCTGTTTGTCCCAAACTAAGTTCATTTCAGCGTTATAATTTAGAGTGGGCGAGCAATATTTTGGTGCTGTTATTAACCCAAACCCGGGATTGACCAATTATTCTTAATCTACTTGCTGATTCCAGATTCAAAGTTACTTTTTGCCTCTTCTTGACATGGTGATAACCAGTATTTTAAACTGTACCTGGAAACAACCTGGAGCCCTCTTTTGTTATCACCTCTACATGACATGAGAGTTGCATACTCCCTGTCACCACCCTCTGTCAATCCTTTGGCTGAAACACTCAGGACCTGCTTTATTTTCTGTTCACCCTTCAAAGGCTGCACCATGCAGGGTACATTACAGCAGGCCAACATGGGTGAGGTGGGGTGGGATGAATGCCCCTATTTTGCAACAAATAAATAAATAACCCCAAATGGTGGGTTTTTTTTTTTTACCCCCTCCTGCTCCTGTGCAATGCTCATTAACTGACCAGATGAAGGGGCAAGTCACTTCCTCTGATGAGTTCCATCTGTGAGGAAAGAATGCTAGGCCTCACTGCTGCTTGTGATAGTGCTAATCTAATGAGCTAATCAGTTATTAGCTGCATGGTTCCCCTATATGTGGCCCCACAGTATTTGGTAAGCAGCTCCCCTATAAAGCATGAATTCCTCAGAGCACTTCTTTGAACAAGTTAATCAGCTCTGCTCACTGGACAGTATGCAAAAATAAAAAATAAAACGCCAGTGGCTTCCATTTGGCCTGGCAGAAAGAAACCATGAGTGGCTTCCAAAGAGCGCCAGTCAGCCTTTAAAGAAGGAAGGGAAGCACTTATCCTTAAACTAATACTGACAAGACTGTAACCATCTCCCTGTCATAACCTGCAGCAAGATTTTGTGCTGATTACACAAGATAAGTGTGTGCTGGATTACCTCAGGTGCTCTTTTATTATTATTATTATTATCGCACTACTGTTGATGATACCTGGTCAAAACCCTGGTAGTGAATGGGGCCTCCCTTCCCTCCCTATTCCAGGCACAGAAAGGTCGACCTGGTGTCCTCCCCCCTCCATCCCCGTTTTCTCTGTGAGGTCGCTTCTCGATCCAGCAGCAGAGCCCTCCACTCTTGAAAACAATGTAAGTAAATGTCTCTACTCTGCCACGAGTCACCTGATCGAAAGTCAATGTTGAAAAACACTCCTAATGACTGTCTCTTATGCATCAGTGCACCTACTAATGAGCTGCCAGAGACGGCTTTGCAAAAAAGGCTTTTGCGGAGATAGAGCAGGCATGTTTGTAGCCTGAGATCTAACTTCCCTGCTGTGATCCTTGCCTTTTGACTAACAGGGAGTCCAGGCTCAGCGCTACTAATGAGCGTGCTGGAGATGATGTCCAAACCAATGCTGGCTGTAGCCATTCCACCTGTCTGCTTTCAGAGGCCTGGTACGGTGCATGACAGTGAGGTACCCTGTTTTGGCTTGTCTTTAAATAATTTAGATATGTTTATTGATTCTTCCTCTCCACTCCACAACACATACACAGACAGGCTTTTTCCCTGGTACCCTGGTTGTCTTCCCACTGAACTTCAGTGGCAACGAGGGCGCCGTTTTTGGAACAGGGGTGGCGGTGCAACGGCACCTTTCACTCAGCCGGTTTTACACTTCAGAAAATGGATGTCCACAGGGTCATATTTGGAGCAACACAGAATATAATATGGCTTTCTCTGGCGCTGCCTCTTTGTGTGTGGTGTGTGTGTGTGTGTGTGCGTGCACGCACGCGCGTCTGTGCATTCATATACACATACACACTGGGTTCGTTGTTAAGCCCAAGCCTTGTGAAATAAAATCCTCAAAATAAACACTCCCTCCAAATGTTCTTCCATGAATTCGGAGCATGCCATCTGTCCAATGCTAAGTGGAAAGTGCAAATGACATGGAACAAGAGAGCAGGCCATTCAAAGGCCTCCAGCTTGATATCTTTAGCCATAGTCAAAAAGACAGCAGGAGAGCATGATCAAGCATCTCCACGACGGCCGGTGTGGAAATGGACCAGTCGATAAAGAGAAATGACTTCAGTATACCTTTCATCCCTCTTCCCTGCCAACCTTATCACCCATCCTGGTGATCTGATGGTGGGCCTTCTAGGGTTTTCCAGAGTTTACTTCCTATTTTGCTCAGCAGTGACAGACCTGGGACAAGAAAAGCAGGCAAGAACCCGTCGGCAGCAACACCTGAGGAGTGTGCAACAATAACCAGGCCAATTGCCAATTTTACCATTTCACCCACCACAGCCTTACTTCAGAAGAGTCACTGGGATTATCTTACAAAAGGCAAAAACTTCTGTCAAAACTTTTGCAACACACAGGTATCTTCATGTCAACTGCGACTGTAACTTAACCTGCTTCTTCCCAGAACCACTGCAGCCCCGGTCCTTGTCCATCAGGGATGGCACTATGGTTTCTGGACAAGGCACACACTGCAGGAGCCCCTATGACTATGAGAGAAAGTGTGGGGTTTTTTAGGAAGTCTGATGCGTCAACATGTTGGGGGCCTGAACCAGAAGACAACGTTCAGGCGGGTGTGCCATCCTCTGTTGCCCCACAAAGGGGGGACATGGGGATGAGGGTAGTCCTTACAAAATTAGAAAGAATGAACACCATGCCAGAGGCTGGTCAATTAACAAAGGAAGAGCAAATTAATTGGAGGGTCGAGGGAGATAACATTATGGAAGGGTTTCTAGTGGAGGAAGGATGGGAAACCCCGGGATGACAGAGGCAGAGGAATGGCGGGCGGGTCTTCGCCTTTTGGGAGATGGTGGGTCCCTAGAAAAAGGCCCCCTCAGAGGGGCATGGATGGGCCAACTGGAAAGTGCCAGCGGCAGATTGGGCTCGCCACCCCTGTTGTGAAACGCTGTGCAGTGGTCGGGAACCTCACCTGAGGAGACTGACCAATGTGGGGCACTTCGAGAGACTGCCCAGCCCTCAGGACTTTTGACTTTGTAAATGTACACGTGGGCCTTGCCCGCTTATGATGTAGGTTTAGTTAACGAGTTTATCAAAAATGATGTTGTTATACCTGTTCTGGAAGAAGATGTTAATAAAAACATTTTGTTCTCACTGCCGTCTGCGCTCCTTGAGGGGTCGATGGGTGAGGGATCGCCAGAGGTAGCAAATGGACCACCTCACACCCCACAAATCCAGAATGTTACTGCTCCTAAACTGGTAGTAGAGGAACAATGGGGCAGAAGACCTTTTGACTGATGCCTCTTCAAAATGGTGACCACATGTATCAGGTTCCACTTCAGTGTCCACTTGCATACTTCAGTAATATTTCACACTGAGGGGGAAAACTGCCTCTCTCTGTCTGTCCATCTGCTTGCCTGGCCTGTCTATCTCACATTTCTCCCCTGCAGGACCCAAGCTGGCTAATGTGAAACACTTAAAAAGAACTTGAATGATAATAAGAATTAACAATACTGTACTAAAACAGTGGGCAGAATTCCATTGCCACCTCTATACACATGTAAATGAAATAGCATAATTAATTAACAAGAATCCAATTATGTCCCTGCTTCTGAGAACATTTGTGCAACTGGATGAGCCGCCAAGAACACAACTAGCAATTTGGGAATGCACCACTTGGGTTTTACACCACCACCACCTAATATCCCTTCCTAATACAGTGGTACAGTGTATAAAGTAATTAATTCGTTCCAAATGAAATTATGTTAAGCAAATTTTCCTTTATACAATTTTCCCATAGGAATGCATTGAAAACAGAGTGATCCCATTTTTATATTGTACGGATTCGCCCGATAGACAATTATGTTAAGCAAATTTCCCCTATCTCCGGAATTTTTTATGTTGTACAAATTTTATGTTATACAAACCATTTGTTATACAAGGGTCCACTATATTCAGAAAGCACATTAAAGCATTGCCTTTCATGGAGGCATTTCATAACTATTCATTAATTAGTCATATTTTTGGTTAATTTATTTTGTAGTTTATATCTTGTCCATTGCCACCATCTTGGACATTTAGTCATGTAGTGTCCATATATATTATATATTTGTATTTTTAGATTGAGTGTAGTATGGTTGCATTGTTTAATTTTATTTCCCTATTGGAAACCACCCTGAGTGGTTTCAAATTCCAATTGCCTAGTGGCAGTGCTACTATATGGCACAGTTTAGAAACTAAAACAATAAATCAATCAGTAGCATTAATTTATTTGTGGCCAATATTAAATAGACTTTCATATTATGCTCCACGAATACAGGACCATTTAAAAACCATTTCAAAACAGTGGCAACACCAAAAGAACACCCACCAGTAAAAGGACCTTCCTCATGAGTCGATCGGTGACCAAAAGCCCATCTAAATAAAAAACAACAACTTTGCCTGCTGATAAAAAAGGGGCCCCAGCCGGTCCTCTTTCAAAGACAAGTAGCATAGCTTGGGAGGAGCCACACAGAAGAGTCTGTCTCAGGTCCTCACCAAATGTAACTGCTGGGAAAACGTGGAAGAATGAATCTCTCTGTGAGATGGTGAGGTTTTCCCCTGTCCTCCCCCCACAGCCCAAGAGATAATTTGCACATGCCCATTCTCCATTTTGTAGAATGTGCAAAAGAGAACTGACTGTTGTCTTGTTGACTCCATGAATGAAATAGTATTTGGATATATTTGGCTATATTGAGTCTTGGGCCCATCCTTAAGAAAACAGCCAATTCTTACCTTTAGGGACCAGGAATTATGCACAAATTCCATCCAGAATGTGTGTAAGATGCAGTTCACCCCCTCTCAAAAAAAAAAAAATACCATCTTGTTGCCATCTTGGACTTGTGCTGGAACTGAGGTGGTGGTGCGTTGCTCTTGAGGGGCAAATGAAACCTTATGGTTTGGTCTTGGCATGTTAAAGATGAGAATAATCTCAAGAAGATGGAGCATTTCACATGTAGAGTGTTTTAATTATATTCTGCCCATACACACACACTCGAGCGTTATGTCCCATGTTCCTTTGTTTGAAAAATGAGGATGTGAAACCCAGTACTTAAGAAGCAGCTTTTACAACTGCCCTTCCTGCCTTTTACAAGGCTTCTGCCCTGGCTGCAACACCAGCTACAGTAGCCATTAGAGATGGGCATGAACCAAAAAAAAAAAAAAAAAGGTGATTCATTTTGGTTCAGTTAGTTTTAGGGTTCAGTTTGTTTCGTTTCAAGTGAATTTTTTGAAAACAAAATTGTTTCATCAATTCATTATTTGTTTTGTGTGTAGTGTTTGTGTGTGGTGCTTGTGCAACTTTGGCTGGGGGAAAGAGTGGCTTAATCTTCCCCCCAGCCACTGTGGGGTGGGGAAAAGAGCTCCCCCAGCCAGCGCCAGGGAGCCCCTAGTACCGACTGGGACAGGTTTAACGGGGTCCCGCCAATGACAGCTAGGCAGGAGCCCTCAGAAAATGGTGGAGAAAAGGGTGGGCTTTTTAAACCCTTTTCCCGCCAAAGCCAGTGCTACAGCTGATCGGCGGCGCTGGCTTTTGGTGGGAAAAAGCCTGCAGTTTCCCCACACCAATTGGAAGGGAAACCTTTCCCATAGGAATGCATTGCTTCAATTCATTCCTATGGGAAAACGAAAAACGAAACAAACGAAGCGGAAATTTACATTTTGTTTTGTGTTGTTTTTCTTTGATGGGTCAGTTCGTTATTTGTTTCATTAGGTAATAAAACGAATAACAAATAACGAAATGAATTAAAAATTAAAAATTCATTTCGTGCCCATCTCTAGTAGCCATGGATTTTAAGAACATCTAAAAGTTACATCCTGGTAAAGCACATCTTTTACCATGTCTGAACTTCTGGGACCTGCTTTGAAGAAGAGTTATTTAAACTCGAAACCTTACAATGTTCCTTGTTTTTTTAATTTTAATAGTGGCTTATAAAGGTATCACCTGCAACCTATTTTTGCAAGTGTATAAACATGTGCATCTATTCAAGTGTTCAGAATCAGATTCTCCCACCGTCTCCCTCTGTTTGTAGTGGGAGGAACACCTGCTTGGGGGAAACTTATTCTTGACTTTAAAAGTTGCAAAATATGGTATGAAATTGTAATCTATAAACAATGGCCTTGGTTCAAATTTATCTGTGTGGGCCTCGGCTGATAAGGACCAGCCAAACCTCTCTCTTTAATGAAATCAACCTCTCCAAAGCGCTACAACAGGGAGCTGGAGGGGTGGTGGTCCTGTTGAATGGGGCAAGCTGCATGGTAAAGCCATAGCCATGGGGCATAGAGGCCTGTCCATTTCCACAGTCCTTTGGCCACCATAATCTGAGCAGAGAAGCCTGTGATCTCAGTGGGCTGGGGTTGCCCTCCCTGTATGCTAGATTTTAGACCCAATTCCATGCGAACAACTGACGTAAAATGACATTGCACTGAATCATAGAAAATGGGAGCCAATGTTTAGTTTGAACATAATTCCAAAATGCCTTGGTTTTGCTTAGCAAAAGTCTATTATTCCATCTAATAAGCAAGCTTCTTTTTAAAAACTTATCAAGTCTGTGTTTCTCAGATTATTTCATCTTTGCTATGGTTTGTAATAGCCTGTCATCATTATCAGAATCTCTTGCCTACCACTGGATGTTATGTCAATTAGGTACCAAAAGGATTACCTTGGCTGGTAGCAAAATCAATGTGTTATAGCAGCTTCTCTATACAATAATTTATGCATCTGTGAACTTTATGCCAATAATTACTGCATATGTTATATGATTATTTCATAAAATTACATGGCACCATAAAATAACTGCACATGATGTATTTAATTTTCAACTTATACAGACAAAAATGGAAGTCACTACAATAATCATTATTTTCAATTTTATGTAGTTAAGTGGTTTTACAAAAAAAAAATTACCCTTCCAAATTACATAGTTATAATGTGTTAATGGCAGCATAACATGTCATTACATTATGCAATATAATTTCAGGGATATTATAGATAGCTAGACTTTAGAAATTTCTTGTTCTTCTACTTATTGGAAGGCATTCATTTTTTAAGCCATAGTTTGCTTTAATGCACGTATTTAACCTTGATATTTCTACTTACCCCCATGGACACTTGCAGAGGTTCCTGCCCAGGCCTAGAATCCATTTACTGGAATGCTAACTGAGTCATTAACAGGGATCCATCCTTTCTGACATTTCTTCACTCACTGCCTAGTAGATATTCTCTTAAAGTTGGAAACGGACACAAGTTTTATACTGAGGCAAAAAGGAGTTGAGCTGTGTGGCCATCACAAAACACAATTGCAAAAATAGGTTACAGGCGATACCTTTATAGGCCACTATTTAAAATTTAAAAAAAGGAACATTGCAAGCTTTCAAGTGTAAATCACCTTTCTTCAAAGCAGGTCCCAGAAGTTCAGACATGGTGAAAGATGTGCTTCACCAGGAGGTTACTTTTAAAGTCCTTAGTTAGATGATGTTCTTAAAATCCATGGCTAGGTGATGTTGTAGCCAGGGCAGGAGTCTTGTTGGATGCAAAAAGGGCAGTTGTAAAAAGCTGCTTCTTCGGTCACACGCCCATTCTTCAAACAAAGGAACATGGGTCATATACCACCCCCTCCCTTACCCAGCTCCATTTGGCACTACAAGACATACAAATCCCTTTTGGCCTTGGGGGGGGGGAGGGCCGGCGCCAGGTTTTTTTTTGCACCCCAGGCGAGGGGGGGGGGCGGGGCGGGCCGTGGCAGGGGTGGGGGCAGTGTGGTGGGCATGCGGCGGCGGGGGCGGCAGGGTAGTGGATGCGGTGGCAGCGGTGGGGCAGAGCTGGGGCTGCGGATGGCAGGGGATGGTGACGGGCACAGGGTGTGGGCGGCGATGGGCACAGCGGGTGGTGGGCGGATGGCGATGGGTGGCGGGAGGACGGACGGCAGTGGCCAGCGGCGCAGGGGGGCGGCGGGGCACAGCAGGCTGGCCAGTGCCCCCTCTCCATTGTGGCACCCTAGGCAACTGCCTAGTTCACCTTAATGGACGTGCCGGCCCTGGGCGGGGGGGAGATATATTTCTTTCTTTCTCTTGTAGTTCCTATCACAATCTATCACCTGCCTTCTCTACTCTTAACTATGCCCCCTCTTTTTTGCTTTTTCCCTCTTGGGTCTTAAGATTTCCTGCATGTTGTTGCAGAAGATCTTATGTTGTTGCAACAACAGGGCCTCCAACAGCTACGCTTGGCCGACGGCTGCCAACTCCTCCCATCCCTGTCCATGTTGCATTAATGCATTGTGACAAACTAATTTCCCTTTTTTTGCCCAGGTTGGTCAAGGAGGGGCAAAGGATTGTGATCATTTAGGATAATCCCCTGCTTACTTTTCCATTGTGGCATCGTAAGCATAAAGAAGACACAATGTGAGTCAAACATATCACAAGACCAGAACCTGGACTTGAGCTGTATGCTCAGAGTTGGCTGCAGTCTTTGTATCTTGTAATGAAACTTCGTGATGCCACAGACACTCTGTATCAAGTAGAAAGAATAAGAGTATAGTGGTACCCTGACTTACGAGATTAATCCATTCTGAGCGAACGCTCATCAGTCGGTTATCTCGTAAGTCGGGGAGCGATTTCCCATAGGAATGCATTGAAAGTAAATTAATCAATTCTGGATGAATGGATTTCAATGCATTCCTGTGGGAAACCACTTTAAACAACCTGCGGCTCCCCACACCACCATCAGGCATGTTGCAGAGAGAAGCGGCGGGTGGTTTAAAAGCTCTTTTAAACTACCCACAACTTCTCTCCCCCACCACTGGGAGCTGGGAGAGAAGCGGCAGGTGGTTTAAATGTGGCACACTGCTTCTACCGAGCCCCCATGGGGGCTCGAGAAAAGCAGTACACCCTTTTAAAAATGCCTTCCAGTCGCAGTGGCTCAGGAGAAAGAGTGTGCCCTTTTTAAAATGCCTTGCATAGATGGAGATATCCACTAAGGACATGTGTGAAGCCTGTACATAATCATAGCCCAGAACATCACATCTTCCATCATACTGAGATATGGAGTGGTAGAAAACCAAATTCCAAAAAAGCCACAATGAGGTCGATCATTGTGGTGCTTCCTGAGGGTTTGAAAGCTGCTCCTGGTTCATTATGAAATATAAATCCAGGCTAGGCATATGTTCTGACTAGTTTTCCCAAATAAGAAAATCACAAACACAAACAAAAGAGAACCCAATCCTCCAAACATTTTTCAAGACAAAGCATGATAGCTTGCAGCTCCCATTGTCTG
Organism: Phrynocephalus versicolor; assembly: GCA_023846285.1. NCBI lineage: Eukaryota > Metazoa > Chordata > Lepidosauria > Squamata > Agamidae > Phrynocephalus > Phrynocephalus versicolor. Next base: position 25,738,839 of record JAHTLZ010003547.1, on the reverse strand, counting down.
AAAATGCTGTACATTTTATTAAGGAAATTAAAGGCCTAGTCCTCAAGGTACGGGAAACATCTTTTGAAACTTCAACTGCAGTTGATATAGCTGGTTCAGGGACAGGAGATAAAGGTAAAATCGAATATATGTTTGTTACATATAGTTTAGGTTTTGTAGATATTTTATTTCTTCAGAAGGTAAATCCAGATGTAACCTGGCAGTCAACATTAGTACATGAAAATGTAGAGGAATAATACAGTGGTACCCTGACATCCGACACGCCTGACAACCAAGAATCCCGACTTCCGAGCACGCTTCCCTTGCCCCCCCCGCTGCCTTACGACCAATATAGGGTTTGTTCAACTAACGATGGTGTGTTGGGGGGGCGCAAAGTGGCGAGCTGTTTAAAATGTCTTTGAGCCACCGACTCAAGCACTTGCCTTGGTGGAAAAAAAATAATTTCAAACATTGTGCACCTTTCCCCCGCGCTGCGGGTGTGGGTGTCGGGAGAAGCGGCATGCTATGTTTAAAATGACTTTTAGCCACGGAGGCAAGCACTTGCCTCCGTGGAGAAAAGTCATTTTAAACACGGTGCACTGCTTCTCCCGACCCCCTGCATCACGGGAGAAAGGCAGGCGTTGTTCAAAGCGGTTTTCCATAGGAAAGCATTGAAATCCATTACTTCAGGAATGAATTAATTGAAATCCGTTCCTTCAGAAATGAATTAACCGCTGCCTGATTTATGAGATTAGTGATTTACGAGCAGGTGCTCGGAACGCATTAATCTCATAACTCGGGGTTCCACTGTATTCCATTTTCAAGGAGAACTATATATCAGATGGGCAACCACCAGGGAATGCAATGTGCTGTAGGCACCTTGAGTAGGAACTGGCAAGCTACTCCAGTATTCCTGCCAAGAAAAACTCAATGGACGTGGGGTCATCAAAAGTTGGTCACTACTATAACAGCAGAGCAACAGCAACAATCCATCAGTTGCAACTAGAGATGGGCACGACTCAGAAAAAAACTTTTGTTTTCGTTTTCGTTTTCGGCTAGGGTCCGTTTCATTTCGTTTCCGTTTTCGTGAGCTAATTTCAAAATTTTTCATTTTCGTTTCGTTACATAACGAAAACGAAAAAATGAAAACAAAAATGAAAAAATTTTCGTTTCTCCCCATTTAGCTCCATTATGTGTTTTTCCAGTAACGAAAAACGAAAATTGGCTCAAAATTAGTCGTTTTGTTTCCGTTTTCGGTCCATTTTTGAACCGTTTTTCATTTTCGTTTCATTACGTAACAAAAAAAAACGAAAACGAAAATACCGCTAAGTCGTGCCCATCTCTAGTTGCAACATGGTATATGAGAATTGCAGATAAATAAAATTAATTTCTACACTATATGTATATCAGCTATGGTCCTACAATAAATGGTATAAAAGATTGTGAAACGTTTATTCTCCTGACATAATCATGGATGAATTCTGTCTTTATCCTCTTAGAACAGAATTTGATGAGCTATGTTTGGGAACTATAGGCCAAACAAGTAAGATTTCTCAGTCTATTTTAGGATTGAACTAGTTGAGTTAATTTATACTTTATGAGTGAGCAAGTGAGAGCTTAAGAAACCTCAGACTCTAAGGACCGGTCACATGAGGGAAATGTTCTCTAGTTATTCCAATACTTTCCCTACCTCTGTTGTACTGATTTGTGGTCACATGGTATATATACTGGGGAAAACGTCCCAGGAACTTGTAGCGGTTTCTGCTTGGGAGCATATCCTCTGTTGTGCTGGGTACTCCTGCAGAATTGCATAGGTCTGTCTCCTTCCCCCACCAGCCCCTCTGCCTTTCAGATGAACCTGGCCTTCCCATGACTGCAACTTCACAATGACAGGCTAAAAATGCCACTACTGCAGAAATGGCTGAAATTGCTCCATGGCATAGTTTTACCAATTAATTGATGTACAGGCCATGAAAAATAAAATAAAATAAATATATCCCCACTGCAATAATGGTGGCCACCTTCTTGGCTTCACTTCTAAAAAGAAGCAGGGCAGTTGTGTATATAGGCAGTTACAGTTAGGAATGCACCAATACAACAGAATTACAAAATAACGTAGCCCTCCCAATACACTGCAGTTACACTGCTAGCTGGGGAAATGGTTGAGTCATGACTGTGTCATGTGAATGGGGGGGGAGCAACAGTCTAACTGGGGAGTAAGTAGAATGGTGATGACAAACCTTTTAGAGACCGAGTGCCCAAACTGCTATTCAAAATCTACTAATTATTTGCAAAGTGCAAATACAGCAATTTTACCTGAATACAGGTGGCTGTGAAGGGGCAATGTCGGGTGCCCACAGAACGGGCTCCAAGTGCCACCTTTGGCACCCGTGCCATGGGTTCACCAACAATGAACTAGAAAACATTTCCCTTATGTGACCAGGGCCTAAGATTTGCATGGGCTTTCCTCATCTCTGCCTTTGGTTTGTGATTGGTCACCAGGAGGTAAACATACCCTTCATTTGCATGTGTGATTGCTCTACCACATAACTTTAAAGAAACTGTGTAGATACCTGGAAGGGAGTTAAAATAACAGGAAACACACATTCCCCTTGATATGTCATTTGACCCTAGAGGTAATCCTTATCAAGGGGTCTCCATCCAAGTTTTCACCAGCTCCAGGCATGGAACTTATTCTGGGCCTCTGGAACCACATATGCCAAACATGGTTAGATGGGCCAGCTCATGCTTCCCCATCCTCCCCCCTCCCCATTGCTTATCTTCTTAGCCTAATGATGTGGGGCATCATTATACACCACTAGAGAGCATTACAGTAGGACCCGGGTATCCACTGGGGATTCGTTCCAGGCCTTCCTGCAGATAACGAAAATTGTGGATAAGAGAGAATGCCAACCTCCCTAGAAACACCTGTTTTGTGAAAGTAGATTGCTTTACGGCTGCTGTTTGTGACAGTAGCTTGCTTTGGGGTGCTGAATTGTTTATTTATTTTTTTCCTCTGCTAACCGTGGATAACTGAATCAGTGGTTAATGCATCAGTGGATATGAGGGTCCTACTGTATGCCTTTTCCAGGCTGGGCTGGTCAGAGTGAAGAGGCCAGTGTGTTATAAACTACAGTAGCACAATAAGTCAGCACTAGAGGATGCAGGAATGAATCGGGAAAGGAGGAGGTAGCAATGGTACCTCATAAACATAGGGCCCGGGTAGGGAAAGGAAAGCAAGACAATGGAAGGAAACGGTGGGGGGCAGCTGTAGCAACATAGAAGGGAGATGAAGTGGAGCAAAGAGAAGAAGCCAGAATCAGGGCCTCCTGCCAGGTACAAAGGATCTTAGTAAAATCCCAGTGGTTGCAACAAAAGATGCTCAGTCTGACCTTTATGTTGTTCTAGATTAAGCATTTGAAAGGTGCTTTGCATCACTCCATCACCTCCTATGCTAACTTGGAATAAATGAGAAAGATAGTAATAGGTGACAAGAAAAAATGCTTAATAAAATCATCTTCCTACTAACCTCACCACCAAATCGGAACTGCAGAGGGGCTTGGCATAGTGATAAAGTTACCAGCTGCTTTTCTATGATATCTTATTTGTATTGCTTTACATAAACCTAATCTCTCTTCGATCCACGCAGTGCCTTAAACTATCTGGTTCCTGCTGCATTACTAATTCACTGTCTTCTCTGTTTATCCTTCTTTCCCTATTTGGTGTCGTCTGCAAATTTTAATCAGTGTTGAATTAATTTTATTCCCAAGGTCAGTAATGACTATGTTGAATAATGCTGATTCTAGTTCCAAACCCCACTGACCTCTCTGCCTAGTCAGATGCAGCTATATTCATAATCCCCTGTTGTTTCCTCAGCATTTGTTGGTACTTTCCAATTTTATTATTGATTATTACCCTGAAGAATACTTGGGAGGGATGAAAGAATTTTTCCCCCATCACAAAAACAATGCTGACATCTAGATAAACTATCTTCTCTTCTTCTTTTGCTTTATATCTCTTATTTGGGCCACTCAGACAATGCTGACACGTCAAAAAGACTATTGCATTACTATGAGGTTGGTAGTGTTTTATAACATACATTGCTGAGTTTAATACCACAATAGCATTGGGCTCAGTTCAGCTACACGCTAGCCTCTAAAACCCCAGTGCAATCATGTGTAGACAGGGAATCCTCATTCAGCTCTACATTTCCTTAATTTCCCCCCCCCAGAGCCCAGAGATCCACCACGGTGATGTAGTCCATAAGCCGGGGTATACATTTGCAAGAACAAGTGTAACTATTAAGGCCAAAATAGCTGTCACCATTAATCCATCCTTAGAGGCTGAATGCCATTAGTGTTGCAGAGACGTAATTCAGGCAGACCCTCACGGTTCAGCAGTCATACTTCAAACAAAGCCCCGTGCTTGCCTTCAAATAACTAATCACAAAGCAACGCCATCTTATTTGCAAAGGATGGACATGTGAGAGACACTCCTGCTGTGACAAGCAGATGTGCTCAGTGCCTGAGGAAGTATGTCTCATAATATCGTGCTGTCTTTAATGTTCAATTAGGTTTTTAAAGCTGCATTTCCTGGCCAGTTTGTACCAGATGTTCTATGTGGCCAGGTGAGGCATCTCTCTCAAGCAGATAACCTAGGGGTTTTTGAGAGGGTAGCCATGGGAGCTTCTGTCTGAACCCCCAAGTTGTTCCTCGCGGTTGGAGGGCAAACCGCCACTTACCACACAGTCTGAGTAATGACGTCTGCCCACAAATCTATCCTGTTGCTTCCCAGAGGAGTGGAAGAAGTTGTTCTGTCACCACTGTTGATGTAATGTTTAATTGCCTGTCCAGTCAGCTTCTATATGGAAGATGATGAAGGGGGTGGGGAGTGGACACCCACTTTTCCTGAACTAGGCCTACCCAGCAATGCTCATATTTGGAAACAGCTGCATTAACACCTGCTGCTTAAGGATGCTATTCTGTAAACCAGGGCTGTTCAACTTTGAACAGGCCAAGGTCTACTTTATCCGGCTCAAAGTGCCTGAGGGCTACTACACTAAAACCTCTACTTAAGAATTTTATCCGTTCCGAGCACATGCTCAAAAGAAAAAAACTCTTGTAAGTAGAGCTGTGGTTTCCCATAGGCATGCATTGAAAACCAATTAATCCGTTCTGGAGGGAACAGATTTCAATGCGCCATGGCCCTTGAACTGCCCCGCTCAGCTGAGACAGTGGGTTGGCAGACCCAGAACTTTGCTGGGCAGTGGTGGTCCTTGAGATTGGGAAGGGAAGGGTGGAGAACTTATCCTGTCACTTATTTTATTGATGGCCGGCGGGCTACTTTTGAACCCTTTGCGGGCTACCAGTAGCCCGCGGTCTACCTGTTGGGCAGGCCTGCTGTAAACCAATACATTATACTCACCTGTTTTTTAAAAAGAAAGTTTGAAGGGGTGTCACCCAAGAGAAACATGGAAACCACAGTTCTGTAGATGACTCACTTTGGAACTACCCTCTTCCTTCACTTCCCAAAGCCAAAGTCATTAAAAGTTTCTGTGGACATCTGTGCTCCAATATGTATTAATAAGAATCTATTCACTTAAATGCTTTGTAACTCCCACACTTTCCCTCTCCTTCCTAATTATAAAGTAGTAATAATTATAGCAATTAGCACCTGCATGTCCCTATTATCCTTCATCAGATGGCCTCAGTGTCCATACTGTTTAACTCCTGCATCTTTGGGTTGATAGAAAAGGGAGGGGGCAGGCACGCGGAAGTTAAGATAGGAACAGAAAATTCATGGTCGAAACAGCCGGTCTCTGACCAGAAGCTGCCGACTATATGTCATGCTAAAGTAAAATGATACCACACTGCTTCGAGATTAGCATTTGTGCATCTAGTACAGGCATGTCCAAACTTCGGCCTTCCAAATATTTTGTATCACAAATCCCACAGTCCTTTGCCATTGGCAGTCTCAGCGTAGAATTTTGGGAGTTGTGGTCCAAAATATCAGGAGGGCCGAAGTTTGGTGATACCTGATCTAGTGCCACTTCTTCTTCCACAGAGTCAGAGGCACCCATTTCCTCACCACAAGGAAGTCCAGGGTGGAAGCATCAGCTGCTTCAAAAGCATGAGAGCAGGTCTGCTTTGACACGTATGGGCCACTCCCCCCCCCTCTTCACAATGCCTGGAAAACATTGCTGCTGTCTTGGGCAGCACTAAAGGTTCCCAATGGGCCTCAGGGTGCCACCATTTTCGTGTCAGATCCTCATAGCCCTGGGTCTACTCCTCAACATTGTCCCTGGAGGATAGCGCTTTTCAAATATTTGAAGGGCTGTCAAACAGAGGAGGGGCAGGATCTGTTCTCGATCATCCCAGAGTGCAGGATGTGCAACAATGGGCTCAAGTTAAGAAGAACTTGCTTGCAGCTGAATAGCAGGAAAAACTTCTTAACTGATAGAGCAGTAGAGCAATGGAACCAGTTACCTCAAGAGGTGGTAAGTGCTCCAACACTGGAGGCATTCAGGAGAAATCTGGACAGCCACTTGGCAGATTTTGATTTGTATTCCTAAATGGAGTGGCGGGGTGGTGGTGGTGGACTTAATGGCCTTGTAGGCCCCTTCCAACTTCACTATTCTATGATTCTAACACAATATAGCCTAAATCCTGTTGTTTGTCCTAACTAGATCAGGCCCATGGAATCGATGGTTGAACCGTGATTATTACTTTTGCAATTATTATCAATTCAATGGTTCTGCATGTTGACAGATTTCTGATTTTTATTTCTTATAGATTATTTATTTCTTTGTTCATTGTTCTTGCAGGTGTGCCTCTTGGGAGCCTCCTCCATGGCATCTAAATACCATATTTTTCTGTCTGTAAGACACCCCAATGTATAAGAAGACCCCTACTTTTTGAACCCACAATTACAGTTTTGCAACCATCAGTTCTCTCCATGGCTTACTTCTGTATATCAGACAACCCTCAAATTTTAATCTAAGAATTTTAGACAAATTATACACAGAAAAACACTGTATATGAGCCCTGTGAGATTGTGTTGAAGGGGGTGGTGGAATGGAAACCTAAGGTCTTTGTATATTCAAAGATTCCACCTCCACCCATCTTTCTACTCTCTTTGATTTGTTTGCAGAAGCTTGGCCAACTGTACAAATATGTTTCAAACAGAAAGAAAAGGATATTTGACACCTGAATTCCTGAAGAAAGCCAGTCAGGTATTGGTGAGCTTGTCACAGGAGGTGGGAAACCCACCCCGAAGACGAATTTGTGTGGTTGCCTGTCTGTGCATAACAAGTGCACTCAGCCTCTTCTTCTCTACATCATTCTTCTGAGGTTTTAGACCAAAATAAATAAAAGACTACAATTGCAATGATGTGTGGCAATTTACACACTGTCGGTATTGATATAATGTACAGAATCATAGCAACAGCACCGCCTATCAGCCTGCCTGCAAAATGTTTTGCACCGTCTGACATCAAACAAGATTGCGTCTTATGCTCTTCTCCACCACACAATTCTTCTAGAAAACTGGATAGTGATGATATATTTTTTTAAAAAAAACAAGAACATAAAACGTTCAATTTCCTGGCCGTATGTGAAGCAAATTTGTTTCAGATTTCATGAAGAAATTAATAGGGATATTCCTCAAACCTTCAGTTTAGCCTCCAGTGTGATGGCTGCAAAAAAAAGTTGGCTTCAACTCAGACTGATCTGGATCGGATGTGGGCACGAAGTTAACAATGAATCAGGAAGTTTGTCTAAAACCAGCAGTTCATTGATTTGGATAGGTTTTGGTTTGTCTAATACAGGCATGCCCAAATTTCGGCCCTCCAGATGTTTTGGACCACAACGCCCACAGTCCTTTGCTATTGGAAATACAGGCTTGGAATTCTGGGAGTTGTGGTCCAAAACATCAGGAGGGCTGAAGTTTGGGCATGCCTGGTCTAATACCAAATAACCTGAACTTAACTGGAGCAGCGAATGTTCGGGTGGTGCAACAGTCTTCCTTGTTTGCTGCCCCCTGCCCCCTTCCCGCTGCCCCCTTCCCCTGCTTCTACCTCCTCCGCATCCGCCAACTTTGAAGATAGCTGCCTGGTTCTCTTCTGGGAGCCTGACCAGTCATCTCTGCCTATAAATCTGCCGATCAGCTCAGAGGCAGGTACGTGCACAAAGGGGGCAGCTGGCTGCTTCTGAAAAATAAAGTAATAAAAATATAATAGAAAAACAGATCCTGGGTAAGACAGACCCTGGCTCTGTTTTTAAAATGAAGGGGGGAAATACATGCACAGCCTGGTGGTTTTGTTTTGTTTTGTTTTGTTTTGTTTTTCTTGAAAAGAAGTTGGCCTCTGCCCATGCACCCACCTCTCAGCAGATAGACAGACGCGTAGGCAGAGATGGCAGGTCTGGCTCCCCGAAGAGCAGCAAGCTGCTGTCTCTGACGCTGGTGGCTGCGGGGGAGGAAGAGGCAGGGGAAGGGGAAACTGGGATAGGGGGAAGGGGCAGGCTGTGGGGAGGGCAGGTCTGTGTCATCTGGGACAAGCATGGATTCCACAGAGGGTCCCAGCAGGGAGGACTACACAATAGTACACATACTATTTTATGACCTTGGTTCCCCCTCCCAGCATGGTACCTGAGGCACATGCCCTCTGCTCTCCCCTACCCCAGTTGCTGCCTTGGGGTGGGAAGCTCACTTTTAAAAAAGCCAGCCAGTGGGCTGTGTAGATGGAACAACTCTTAATGTGAGGCAGCCACATCACTGGAACCTTGGTTGGTAGTATCTGGACACTAAGGGATCTGGATTAGGCCCTCACTGGAAGGTTCTCTTCTCCTGTTCAGCCCCAAAAATCTTTTCCAATGTCACCACCACCACCACCACCACCACCAAATTGCAATGCTGGAAGGGACTCCATTGCTGTCAGAGTGCTTTCTCCCACTGAAAACTGCTCATAATACACAATCTCCCCAGGTCAGGTGTCTGAAGCCTGAAAAGAGGGGAGGGACGCAGAAATGGGGCTTTTTCTGCCATCATTCCTCACCTGTGAAACAATCTTCCACCAGATATCTGCCTGGTCCCCTATTTGGCAGCCTTTAAAAAACTACTGAAAACATGGTTGTTCAAGTGCATGTTTTCTCAGTGTGAAACATAGATCCAGCATTCACCCATTAAAACAAAACACATTCTAATAACATCTACAGTAATACCTTGGTTTAAGAGTGTTTTGCAAGACAATCAAACATTTCTTCTACATTTTGCCTTGATCAACAAGCAGTGTCTTGAGATACAAGTAACTGGAACAGGTCACATGATCACAAGTGAGCCAATGGTGGCTGGCTCTCTCTACCCCCCCCCCCCCCCGCGGGATGGTGAGTGATTGTCTGGAACATTGGTCTCAGGCAGCCTTCGAGGCAGAGGGAGGAGAGAGGAATGGTGGTTTCTTTTGCAACAGCCAAGAACGTTTTCAAAGGGAATCTGGAAGTTGAGTTATGGCAACTGGACTTCTTTTTCTTCAGAGACTGAAACGTTTTGCTGCTCATCCAAACAGCTTCATCAATCTGAATAAAGCTAGTTGTGAGTCCTCCATCTTATAGTCCACTTTGACCTCTTGTCACCCTGGTCTGAAATAGGCTCATAAGATGACCAAAAATGTCAAACTTCTGCACAGAGCAGGGGCAGGGTGTTTCATCGTGCTGCTGTGTGACCATCCTATGAAAGCACCTCACCCTGGAGCATGTCATAAGGAGTCTGGTCATAAATGTCTGATTGCACCACTGCCCAAATTCCAATCTAACCAGTTAAGAGCAAAATCACCATGGATATATACCTTTACTTGGTCTAAATATATCAAGACTCTGATTTCCCAGCACATTATATGCGGCATTCTCTTGTTTCTCACCTTCTATCTGGCCTCAGTAATGTTCCCAATTGCTGAGAAAGACAAGGAATGGAGTTTAGTTTCTTTTTCAATCACTCTTTCATTCATATCCTTTATACTCCATCTTTCTCATACTAAAGGGACATAAGGTGGCTTACAAAATATTTTCAAAAACAATATTAAGACATCTAAAGGTAGAATAAATGACATTTCTTGAGAAATCTGCTCTGGCCATTGTGAAACATGCCCTAGCTACCTCCTGGCTGGACTACTGTAATATGTTCTATATAGGGCTACAAATGGAAAGTCTCAGTAAACTTCAAGGGGTCCAGAACGCAGCGGCCAGACTGCAGACTGGGGTGGGCCACAGAGATTACATTACACCCCTACTAAAGCAGCTGCACTGGCTGCCAATCACCTATCAGGCACAATTCTAGGTGCTGACCTTAACCTACAAAGCACAAAACAGCCTGGGTCCAAGCTACGTCAAAAATCGAATATAGCAGTATGAACCAGTTTGGGTGCTAAGGTCATCAGGCGAGGCCTTTCTCTCCATCCTGCCACCTTCACAGGTGTGTCTAAGAAGAACACTTGAAAGGGGCCTTCTCTGTTGTTGCTCCCAAACTTTGGAACTCCCTCCCGCTGTTGGCCAGGACTGCCCCATCTCTGTTGTCTTTCCGGAAGCAGGCAAAGACCTTCCACTTCAGGCAAGCTTTTCCTGAATGAGGGACTACCTACTATGTGACTTTTATAGGGATTACCATATATGACTGCATTGATTGATTTCAGAAGAAGACTAGTGTTTTTCCATGTTGCTTTTCATCCCTCATAATGGATTTTTCTTTTCTTTTTGTGTGTTCTTGGTAGCATTAATGTTACCTTTTAATGTTGTACGTTGACTCTTCTAATTCCCTGTTCTTAACCTGAGTATGTCTTAAATGTTCTGGTCTGTGTATTGTCCCTCATTATTGTAAGCAGCCTTGGAACCTTTTCCAACGAAAAAGGTGGGGTAAAAACATTCAAAAATAAAATAAAATAAATAATGGGGAACAATCCAACATACTGAATGACTGAATAAAAACAGTTTAAAACATATTAATTATTATTATTATTATGACTCTTTCACAGGTTCCTTTCTTCTGGAAGTATTTTGGGACTGTGCAGCGTGCCCAAGGCTACATAGGCTATCTCTACTCATAGGAGGCATAGTGGGAAATTGAATTCCCAACCTCTGTCTCCATAGACTCCTAAACTACTGAACAATTCAGCTGATATTTAAACTGTTTTAAAAGCATATTTAGAATGGTAAAAAGTATGCCAGCTCTTATAAAATCCCTCCCTTGGCAGCCAGAATTTTACTGAAAAGTTGCCATGAGTACCCAGCTTACCGTGTGTGTGTGGGGGGGGGGGAGCAATGTATAGCATTCAAAATTACTTGCAAAGATAGTACTTTAAGTGCAATGGGATTTTAAATAAGCACTACACTTTGCTTTGCTTCTGCCACGAGAGGAAGGCCTTTGCTAGCCACCTAACTAGAAGCAAATCCCACCATGACTAATTAAACTGGTTTAAGACTACAGCATTCTGCCATGCAAGAAACCGATGTTTGGATTCTTCAGAAGACAAGGGGTTTTATTAAGCCATCAGCGTTCAGCCACTCAGTTTATCAGCTGCAGCATAGCAGCCTATAATATATTAGATCTGGAAAGAAACCCTCCCAAATTCAAGAAAGAAATGAAAATGAAATATTAATCCAGTTTTTTTTTCTTGCAAGATTACCAGAAACCCCATTATGCCTTTGAAGTGCCTTTATAGTACCTACTAAGATTTTTATTAGATTGTGATAAAGCACCATCAGTAATTCAAGTGGGGACACCTATGAGCATTCACTCCTCTTAAGATGAAGTGTAAACTTTTATATTATGGCCCCACTTTTTCTTCAGGTTGAAACATCTGAGGTACTAAAAGACCTAGGGCAAATAAGACACACACACAACCAACAGAAGCACTTCTAAATCCCCTTGATTTTAGTGGAAGTGTTAAGGACAAATTCCTATGCAGATTTCCTTAGAAGCAATCCCTGGTGAGCTCAACAGTGCATACTTCTGAATAAACATGAACTGGACCAGGCTGCACATGTATCTTATTGAAATCAATAGTACAGTAGACCCTTGTATAACAAACAGTTTGTATAACATAAAATCTAGACCCTTGTATAACAAACAGTTTGTATAACATAAAATCTGTACAACATAAAAATTCCAGAGATAGGGGAAATTTGCTTAACATAACCATCTATGGGCCGAATCCATACAACATAAAAATGGGATTACTCCGTTTTCAATGCATTCCTATAGGAAATTTGTATAAAGAAAAATTTGCTTAACATAATTTCATTTGGAACAAATTAATTCCTTTATACAAGGTACCACCGTACTCAGAAGAGTTTGAGTTTACATTGGCTGTGTCCCCACTGTTTGGTTTATAGGATATACTTGGTCAGAAGCATTCTCCTCTACACCAGTGCATAAAGGATATGTTCAAATCCCTTGCAGGGTTAAATACACGGAACGCTGAAGCCCAGGTGGGTTTAGCAATGCTTACTTTGGCCTTTGAATTTTACTTAGACAACCATTCTTGGGGAAAGTAACTTTCTCACAAAGTTTGTTCCTGTGGAATGTACTAAGAAAGTTGAGGATATAGTACAATGAGAGGGAGGTGAAGACCTAACATGTTAGAGGTGGGAAGGGGTAGAAGGAATTGTTCTCACAGAATTTTATTTTTAAAATATCTGCCATTGATGGCAATCTGGTCCACACCAAGTTGGGGGGGGGGGCGGTGTTCTACTGATCTTCAGAATTATCCTCATGTGCTTTAGTCAAGCTTTAGTCACCTCCGTCAGGAATAATTATCAGCATCCGCAAAGGGGTGAACGCCTTTGAAGGGAAGGAAATAGTTGTCTGATGGGTGGCAGGATTTTAACAAGGGTGCTTGGCAGGGCCTCCTGAAGTATAGCGTGGCTATGCTCTCTGAAGAATTCCTTTTTTTATCCTGAATTAACAGACAACTCCTGTAATCGTGCCAAAAAAACTGAATAAAGATTAAAAATAAAACATTTCCTTGAAATGTGTGAAACATTTTGATTTGCTGATAACACCTTGTGCAGCCGAAGCCATCTTCGACACTGACTTGTGTAACACATTCATTTATTGAATTTAACACTGTTTGAAAGTTCTCTCAAAAACTTTTTAGGGGACAAAATGACTTGACGTTAGTAGCCGAACAAAAAAACCCTTCCAAGTCCAAGAGGGGAAAAGGAGGAGGGTTGTCATGGATGTAACTAATAAAAAGCAGTTTCCTGCAAAATATATTTTATTTTCTGTTTTGATGTTGAGCACATATCTGTAAATCTGGATCACATCATCCTGAATTGGTTTTATTCCCCCACCCCCACCCCAGATAGCTTCAGCTAAAGGAAGGCAGAAAGTACTACAAAAAGCAACATAATTACAGAAAGATAACAAAAAGCAAAGGAGCTTCAGGGAAATTACATGTCCAAAATATCTGACCATGTCCTACCAGTTGCAGCTTGTCAAACTAGCAAACTGCTAGTTTTTATAATGAAAATTATATCGACTATTGAAAATCACTGCCCCCAGTAGTTTTGGCTAATAAAGATTTCCTCCCCCCTTTACACGGGAGCCATAGCTGCCTCAGGACAGTAGTAAAGGTATAATTTCAAAAAACAAACAAACCCATCTCATTCTGGTTTATTGTGTTATCAGCCTTACATGGCAAACAAAGGATTTCAATTACTTTGTGAAATCCTGTTTCAATAAGTCTCTCTCTCTCTCTCTCTCTCTCTCTCTCTCTCTCTCTTTCTCTCTTTCTCATGACTTTTAACATCTGTTCTTATTCTCCCGCCTTCACCTTCCTCGGATGGGACAAAGGAGGAGTAAACATTTCTCCCCATCCTTCATGCATCATTTTAGAATCTCTCTTGTGCTTTGCTTCCTTGCCTTCCTTTCTAAACTAAAGCACTGGCATAGGAACATTAACAGCCATCTTTAGATTATTGCTCGGTCTAACTTAGTCTTGTTAGCTTTCAGGCACAAACCGATCCTGCTCCCTCTCCTCGCAGACTAGTCAGGAAATATCAAGAACTGATTCCAGAAATGTCTTCCTACAAAGCATGCTCTCTACCACTGATCTATAACCCCTCTCCTTCCTGCACCACCAGAACTGCTGACCAGAGGAGAGAACTACAGTACAGATTTGTTTACAAGGGAGATTTACACCATTAGCCATAGTTCTCCTGAACCAGAAAACTGTACGAGTCTGGAGACTTACTAGTTTGAGCATACAGGAATATATAAATGCATTTACTTGTTTCAGAACATTAGGAAGAACTTCATGACAGTTAGAGCTGTTTGGCAGTGGAATATGCTGCCACAAAGGGTGGTGGAGTCTCCTTCTTTGGGTTTTTAAGCAGAGGCTGAATGGCCATCTGTCGGAAATATTGTGATGGGGTTACTACATGATAGGGGGTTGGACTAGATGGCCCTTGAGGTCTTTTCCAACTCTATGATTCTATGATTCTATGATTCTATGATTCTATGAAATGTATATATCTCTGACCTGTACAGTAGTGGTATACCCTAAGCAGTTTACAAAGATAAAACAACCACCACCCTAAGCGGTTTACAAAGATAAAACAATGACCCTGGTCTCCCAACAAAACCAATAAGAGGAGACTCTAGGTTGAATAAAAATACAAAGAACAAAGTAAATGCCACTAAACCCACCAAATTCCCTCAGCATGGGCATAACATTGCTGGCTAAGGTGCTGCATAGTCCCCCTTGCTATCATCCTCTCACAGCCATCTGCCTCAGAGGTACCTGGGCCATCCATGGGATCAAATGCCTGACATGAATGCTGGCGAAACCCATTCAAAAGTGTTTTTAGCCGACTGCAAACTGCCCTCAGAGCCGAACCTTGTTTTCTGTAGTGCCTTCTAAGCCATCCATAATAATTATGCTGCACACCCATGTACATGCACAGGCGGATAAGGAGGGGACCAGTGAAGGCCTATCCTCCGCTCATAATGCTCTCATTGCTGCCTCCAGCCCCACAATGGTTCTCAAGTGTTTGTTTACACTCTTGGGAGGCTGAAGTAGGCTCTTTTTCTACCCTCTTTTAATCATGCCATTGTACCTGTTCCTGAACTCTTGACAATAAAAGCCACTTAATGACAACAGAGCTGCCAGTGGAACAATTGGAGGTTGCTTTAAGTGACCTATAAAACTCTGATCAAACATCTTGGTCAGGAGAGAAAGAGTGAAAGTTGATGGTGATGAGGGCTTTTTAAGCAAGATAAACTCTACTAAGGGGAGGGAGCCTGGCAACATTCTGTAACAGCTCAGCACCACTCGGCCCTGCTTTAGGTATAGAGGATGAACTCTGACACTGGCGGGTGCCTGTAATAGGGCCTCTTCTGACCGCAGGGATGTTGCTGGTGTTCTGTCATTTTCGCCTATGAAAAGTCCCATTAAGGTTTCTTTACTCATTAGCTGGAGGTGGACTGACGAATTGATAACCTGGAGCAAATGAGAGAAAATACAGAATCAGGAATAAGGACCGCTGGGTGGATAATGGCCTGGATCCAACATTGAAATAGCACTGGGCGAGCTCCCAGGTTGCACCAGTAGCCCTTCTATTGCCTGAGCTCAGACCAGAGGACATCAGAGACCACCCTGTGAATGACAGCAACTGTGCTGACAGATGGGCTCATAGCTGTCATTTCCACCATGTCCGACCAGATGCTGGGACTATCCACCATGCTTGCTGGACATCTCTCCACCTGCCCTTTCTCTCCTGGCTTTTCTGCCCATGTTAGATCCAGTGGAAATACACTCATACATTTCATTTAGTTTTACTCTACCAGATTTTGCTCTACTGGTCATGACTTGAGCTGTGTCATATATCAGACATTATTGCCCCGTACCCGTACTATGCAAAGGACAAATAGCTCAGTGATAGCCATACCGCAGTTACTTCCCTTGGAAGGCTTTTGATCCTCCCCCTCCACATAAAGGGAGATGAGTAGAAATGGGCACGGATTGCCAAAATGGTGTTTCATTTTGCTTTTCATTTTGTTTGTTATTGTTTCATTTTATTTACAACAAAGCAATTTTTAAAATTAAATTTCATTGTTTGTTTGTTTTGTTTTTATTTATTTTTACCTGCACTGACCAGCTGGCCTGTGGGACAGGTCAGTGGAGTTTTTTATAATTTATTTATTTCATTTTTTTACTCACACCAACCAGCTGGCCCACAGGCAACGTTGGCATGTCCCCCCACTCCACTCTATGGTGCCTGATCAGGTGGGGGAAAGGACAGGCTTTTTTAAAAAAAGATTCCACCAAGCCCTGCAGGAAAAAAAGGCTTCTGCAGGGAAAAAAGCCCATGTTTTCCCGCCTGGACACATGGGGGGGGGGGAGGAACCACTGGCTTTTCCCCATAGGAATGCATTAGAGATGGGCACAAAACAATTTTTTATTTTGTTATTTGTTATTCATTTTGTTACAGAATGAAACAAAATAACAAAGGGACCCATCAAACAAAACAAAACAAAACAAAAAATTCTTTTTCGTTTGCTTCATTTTTCATTTTCCCATAGGAAAATGGGAAAAAGCTGGCAGTCCCCCCCCCCACATGCCCCGTCGGGAAACTTCAGGCTTTTTCCCCCGCAGAAGCCATCGCCGATCAGCTGTAGTGCAGGGCTTTTGTGGAGAAAAAATCTTTAAAAGCCTGCCATATCCCCCACTCAATCGGGTGTCACAGAGTGTGGGGGGGAAACATGCCAACCCAGCCCGCAGACCAGCTGGTTGGTGCAAGTAAAATAAATAAATAAAGAAAGAAATGCACTGACCTGGCCTGCGGGCCAGCTGGTTGGCCTGAGTTAAAAAATAAAAATAAAGCACCGACCTGCCTGTGGACTAGCTGGTTGCTGCAAGTTTTAAAAAAATGAAAAATGAAACAAAGAAATGATTTTTTAAATATTGTTTCATTCTAAACAAAATGAAACAATAACAAACAACATGAAAAATGAAATGAAATGAAACCCCATTTTGGTGTATTGTGCCCATCTCTAGAAGGCATTGCTTCAATGCATTCCTATGGGAAACCAAAGACAAAAAATGAAGTGAACAAAATGGAAATTTCCATTTCATTTGTTTCATTTTTCTTTGATGGGTCCCCTTGTTATTCGTTTCATTCCGCAATGAAATGAATAATGAATAATGAAACAAAAAAAAATCATTTTGTGCCCATCTCTAGAGATGAGAAGCAGACAGCCAACTCATCTAGGTTTTGGGTGGTGCTAACCATGGTTTGAGATCAACCTATGGGAAAGTGCTATTGATATAACAACACCCAGAGAGTTTATCTCCCCATGTTGGGAGAGATAATTTGTCAATGAATGGATGCTAAATGGACTGGTTAACTGCACCAAAATACAAATAACAAAGGAGGAATTATATGTGTGTGTGTGCGTGCACGCACACACACACACACCTGTTGGAGTAACACATGGGCAGCTCATGGTTGTTGCCTGGTCAACTTTCAGACTAAAACAGCTCTCAGGTCAGAAAAGTTATTATTTAATATGCCAGACACAGTCATTATATTTTAAGGAAAGTGAGATGGAGCAGAGCCGTCCTGGTCACTGGGCAGAGGGAGCCACTGCCTCGGGCAGAAAATTATAGGTACAGTCATCCCCTGCTATTTCGCATTTCATATACTGCAGACCTGGTATATCGTGGGACCGCAGTATATGAAGGCAAGGCCCCCTGGGGCAAGCTGTGTGGACCTGTTTGTGGCTTCCTGCTTACCCCACGCCTGGCGCTGGCCCGAGTGGGCCTCCAATAGGCTTCCTGGGCCTGTCGGAGGCCCCAGAAATGGTTTCTGGCAAACCAGAACTGACTTCCAAAAAAACAAGTGCCTTCAAGATCACCTGAAACCACTTCTGGGGGCTCCAACATGCCTAGGAAGCCCGTTGGATGCCAGTTTTGGGCAGTGCCAGGCTTAAAGTAGGTGTAGGAGGCCCCAGACAGCCCCCCCAGTCCCAACCTGACCCAGCACCCACATTTTGCAGATTTTCCTTTATCGTGGGTTGGTTCGGGCCCCTAACATGATAAATGAGGGATTAATGGGATGGGCATTTCATTTCAGAACCGGTAGGATATAAAACAAACTAGATGAGCCCAGGTGGTCCTGAGAACCAGCTGATACATGCAGATCGAAATGCTTTACCTTTCTCTGTCTCGCACAGGGTTAAAATCCAACGAGTAAGCATGTTGCGATGTCATCTGTGCTTTATCTGTGATGCTGGCCAATCAGGAGCTGTGCAGGGACAGGTATCATCCCACCTCCCTCTCTGATTGGCCAGCAGCATGGAGCAGGAAAGAAGACGTCGCAGCATGCTTCCTCATTGCAGCTCAGCTCAGTGCCAGCAGAAAGAAAGGTAAGGCAATTGGATCTGCATGTATCAGCCAGTTCTGATCACCAACAGGGCTCGCATGGTTCATTTTGTAACCTACTGGTTCTGAAATGAAATGTCCATCCCTAGTTGTGGGTCTCGAGGTTCAAGAACCCATTTATGTCCTTCATGCTGTCAACCAACCGAGCAGATGTGGCCACATGATTATGTCAGGGAGGCGAGGCTAAGCGTTAGAGATGGGCACGACTTAGCGGTATTTTCGTTTTCATTTTTGTTTTTTCGTTTTCGGTATGTAACAAAACAAAAATGAAAAACGGTTCAAAAATGGACCGAAAACAGAAACGAAACGACTAATTTTGAGCCAATTTTCATTTTTTGTTACTGGAAAAACACATAATGGAGCTAAATGGGGAGAAATGAAAAATTTTTCGTTTTCGTTTTCGTTTTTTTGTTTTCGTTACGTAACGAAACGAAAACGAAAAATTTTGAAATTAGCTCACGAAAACGGAAACGAAACGAAACGGACCCTAGCCGAAAATGAAAATGAAAACGAAATTTTTTCTCTGAGTCATGCCCATCTCTACTAAGCGTGTTAAGAGTGAAGGCAGCCCCTTCATTGTCCCACATAACTCTTGGTAGGAAAAAGAAGGGCCAGTTTAAAAACAACCAGGTACATAATGGTCATGTTTAGACAAAGTACTTAAGGACCATCTGTCCTTTGGCTGCTGAGGAGTTTGACAGCTCTAGCCCAACAATAACTTTTCAGTGTTGGAAATGGGGGATAATTATTATTACTTCTGCTATTGCTTCTGTCATTATGCAAAATATCTAAAATGGCCCTAAAAACTGATTTTCTCTTAAAAAGAGCCACAAAATGAAACCAGTCTCAGTTGACTCTCTAATGAGCTGGCATTGGATGCTTTGACAAACACCCCTCAAGTATGGCTCTGCTATTTTAAAATGTGCTGGGCCAACCCAGAACCATAACCCCAAGAGGTCATGGATGGGCTCTCAGCTTCTCTTTGGGCTCAGGCTTATCCATTAAAAAAAAAACCTAACAACAGGGCAACACTCTGCTCCTGCACTTGGCAACACCTTTCAATAGCTCCAGCATTGCACCTTCCTCCCCCCCCCCAACACCCTCAACCACACTGCTTTCAAGAGATGGATGGAATAATATTGTCTGTCTCCAGCACGTGTTGTTTTTCACCACCTGCCCACAGGGTGAGTTCAAGCTAGTAAAGAATATGAAGCCCAAAGAAGCAGGTGATCATTAGCGCACAAACTGAAATTCCTGGCGCCTCGAGACGTTGGTTTGCTAGAGCCAAGCATGCGAACGTTGCCTTGTTTTTCAAGAAAGCTTAAGGCCAGATGAGTAAAAATATCAGGCAGGAAATAGAAAAAGGGTAAATGAGGCACTGCGGGCCTTATTCTGTTAACTCCTGAGTCCATTTCCTATGCAATTTAAATGGGAGAGCTTTAAATTGGCTCCCTGGTTTGCTCTGTTTCTGCTCCGGCATTCTCCCTTTCCACAGCTCTGCCCATTTCAGATTCATCCTGCTGCAATGTGGAGCATAGATCATGCAAAATGGGATAGATGGGGAGGGATAATTCAAGGCAGCTGCCGTGAATATGTTACAGCTTCTTCAAATGATCCCATGTTTATGTGATGTTATATAGCCACAGAGAGGGAGAGTGGGGGAGGGAGGGAAGGAGAGGAGAGTTTTAAGCTCAGATGTGGGTGCCACCAAACTTTGCCCATTCAGAGTTAAGATTCACTTCCTTGTATTGCCTCTCAGCTGGCTCCTGCAGTTGTGCCACCAAAAAACAATAAATGACCACCACCATCACCATCATCTGCATGCCTGACATTCAAAAATTCATGATTTAGCAAACAATGTCATATCGCCTGTTAATTTCTAGGACTAAGATTTAGACTTCACCTGGTGCTTAGAAACAAAAAAAATGTATAAACAAACAAGCAAACAAACAAATAAATAAATAAATAAATAAATAAATAAATAAATAAATAAATAAATAAATAAATAAA